>JBBBVM010000484.1:5482500-6682500 GCA_037355625.1 Petunia x hybrida
TTTTTAAGCGTGTGTACAACTCACTTCTGCACGCAGTACAACCCTCAAAGCGCATTATATCCTTACACCTCATCTATACAACCATCCATATTTATACACGCGTGTACACGTGTCCTAATCCTGGCCATTCATCCCCTCAATCCGACGGCCCAAAATAAATCTTCCTATTTGATATTTACAACACACCCTCGCACTCCTAGCCCTAAATTCATTTCCCCTCATCTCCTCACCCAAATCAGCCGTCGTCCAAACTCCCTCTCTCTCCCCTTCCCATCAAATCCGTCCGGATACAACCCAAACCTCCACCATTCGCGCCGTTTGCTCGCCCTCTCTCTCCCCCTTGTCGTTTTCACACGGAAAAACGGAAACAAATCCCTTTCCCTGTTTCTATGGAAACCGAAAAGGAAGAAGAAGAGATTGAGAAAATCTCGTCGAGTCCGGGTATGATAGGCACTGATTTAGCTCATTCAAGGTAAGAATCAAGGGAATTAAACGCAAATCTTCACAAGTCAAGGCACGACAGGTCAAACGAGATTGACCCGACCCGTCTCGTTGATGACCCGACCTAGCAGTGTTCCGGGTAACATCTTTCCTTATGTTTTGTTTTAATTCCATGCTTGATCCTTGAAAATACATGTTTTGTTCTTCATCTTAACACGTGCTTATGCGGTCGATTGTTCATATTCAAGTTTATATAGTTAAAGTAGCCCTAACCATGTTAATTAGATGCTGGATCACTGCGAAATGAATTCGACGTCATAGCTTCTATGAGTACACATTGACTTGGTTATTGTCCTACCATAAGCCTAGAATTTACCTTTAAAATCGAGTCCTAAGTGTTTATTTGTTTGGATTAGCTTAGCATCGTTTGTTAGCATTGGGTATGTCCTGTTAGTAATCCTCGAATTAGTTTTAGCATCGTTTTGGTTTGATATACACCTATATAGTCTTGGTTTGTTAAAAGAAAGGCTTTGTTATAATGATAAAGTTTACCATTGATATAGCCTTATAATTGAAATCGATTTTCCTTATTGTTCAAGTTGGTTAAAATTGATAGTGTTCCCTTATATTGAAAATGAGAATATATTCCTTTTCCTTTTATATAAAACAGAATTCTTTTTCCCTTTTAGAAAAGATTCTTTTTTTGAAATTTGAATATTTTCCTTACAACCTAAGACTACCTTAACACTATAAATATTAGCTCTTTAGCAAGATCATGTAGACATCACTGAATAGACAATCTTTTGCATCTCTGGGCAGACTTTCTACACCTCTAAGACAAGCTGAGAAACACTCTCCTTTACATTGATACACATTCTCGGGATCTGCTCCCTCCTCTACTGAAACCACCTAGACACTGATACACTATCTACACACACACAGAACCTAGACACTGACACACAGACCCAGACACTGAAAATAGCTCTCAAAAGACACTTCAGCAACACTGAACATTCCTCTCTTCTTCTCTTCTGTGGAAACACATTGTGCTCTTTGGAACTTTGGCATTGGATTCCTTTCTTTGTTTGTTAGTAAGCTGAAGCAAGCCCTGGTTGTTCTTCTCCTTTCTCTGCTTGTTTTAAACATTTAAGGTACCTCTAAAACTGATTGAATGAACTCATTGATGTTGCATGTCTGTTATAAATCAGTTTCAGGCTGCTGCCTGTTGCTCCATTATTATTTGTTGTGTGAGTTGTTTGGGTCTGTCATAGACCATTTGCTAACCCCCTGTGCAGGTTGTTTAATTTTAGATAGCCTAAAGGCTATACCATTTTTGAGATTTTAGTTACAGGTAGTCTAAGCTCGTATGCATATATAAGGGTAATAATGTCTTGGTGGAAGGATAATAAATCCTTTTAAGTCTGGATTACTAAGGATAATATTGCAATAGTCATTTCACCTATGTGCAATCAGGGCACTACTCTTATCTCTCTCTTTATGTTTATACATGTACCATCCCATAGACCCTTTGTGTATTCATTAGGAGTACCCTGGTATGTATATAATGTTGGTATTATGAGGTAATGGTGCATTTAGTATGTAGGACAGGTGCTGCAGGTGTTGTACATTGCTAAGGTTATTAGAAATTGGCTAACAGAGGCCACCTCCAACTCTTCTTTTTATTTTCTATGTGTTAGGGCTAAAATCACAGCATAAGCTGAAAATTAGTTTATTTGTACAAAATGATTTTCTGGATTACAACAGTATGTTAACAGGTTTAAAACTGAAAGTTTAATGTCAATTTAGATTGTTTATGCAATTTATTAAACTACGTAATTAGATCATTTTCTGAAAATAGGCTAAAATCGCAATATTATCTGAAACGGGACTGTTTTTGTAAATTGCATACTTTGATAACGTAGAAATATATTGTGAGTGGCTAAAACTAAAATCTGAGAGTCTAAATAGACTATCTACGCCATTTGAGATCGTCCCAAGTTAGATCACTTTCTGAAAAGGCTAGAAACGTAAGACTATCTTAAAGTTGGATCGTTTCTGCAATTTTGATATCTTGGAAACGTTATTGACAGTTTCTGAAATTGAATTAAATGTTATGACCTTTCCTAAGTTTAATTTGGAGGCCTTATTTTCTTAAGCTTAAGATATTGTCATTACTTGTTTTAAATTTATCATGTGATTAACATTTCTTGTTTATGTGTTGGCATGGCCGTATTTTATTTGACGCCTAGATGTCTAGATTTGGGGCACTTAGTACGCTTAGGAGAGTCTAGATATTTTATATTTAAACTAGTAGTCTCAATGGCCTCCGAGACATTAAGTGGGACGCTAGCAGACCTTTAGGACGTTTAAAATATTAGCTAACGCTTTAGTTAAAAAAAAAACTTAAAGAGGGTATGGGGGTTAAAGGGAATTAAGCCCCTCGGATATGATGGAAACTACCCGAGCTATATTTGATAGTGGATTCTGAAACTATCGTCCCTTACGAAAGCCGGGTTCTGATCCGAATAGGATAATAAAACCTAGAGTTGTTTATTTAAATGTCTAGTGGTTATTTATTATTTAATTTATGGCTATTTGTGCAACATAACTATTATTTTAAATTACTTATCCAAATGTATTGAATTGCCTTTATTTTGCATCCCATATCTCTTTTATTTACTTTATTTAGTTTTCGCCCTTTTATAAGCAATATGTTAAACCCTTCCTTCTAGGTTATTTCGATCACTTACCCAAATCTCTAACTCGTAGACCAACTCGGAGTTAATTGTTTAAATGGAATTAGAAATTAATAGGTGACCTAATACACCTTAGAAACTATATTAGGTGGCGACTCCAAAACTCTAACTCCAAACGAGTTCACCCAGTCCAATCCAAAACCCGACTCGCCTAGAGTTGAGTCCAAAATCGGGTCTGACACATGCATGTAGTTCACATAAATGAGGATATCAAGTTTCAGAGAGGGGAGATGTGCTTAGAGTACCACGTTAATGCTTTTTGAACAAGTGAACAGAGTAAGAGCGGTATGAATGCAGCAAAGAGAACTTTCACAAGTGATGTGAAGGTCTCTTACTTAGTAAAGCTTAAGGGGAGCAGTGAGATTAGAGTGATCTAAGAGAGGAGAGGGGGTTTTCAGCCGTGCGCCTTGCTTTTTCAATGTGTGTGTTGTTGTCTATAGTGAAGAATAGAACCAGTTTATATAGGTGTGGGGGTAGATATTTGAATTCAAACGGGTAAAGTAAATATGGCAAAGTAGCATTGTTTTCCGGAATTAAAAGGATTCACTTAGGTTTACTTTCCAAACATAAATCAATTAGGGTCCTAGAATTAAGGTAAAACAAGATTATGGACAAGTATTGCTTCCCACCCCTTAACAATAACAAGGTCTAGGTTCAACAATCAGTGCACAAGAATATTATAACCTAATTTGGGGACCTGGAATCCCTTGATTACCTTAACAGATTCCAAGCAATCCTAAATTGATACTCCTCTAATCACTAAAATAATTTTTCATTCAAGTATCAATCACAGATTTCAAATTGAACAAATTGGGCTTCTCCTAATCGTGAAAATCAAATCATCATTCAAATTTCAAGCTAGGCAAATCATGTATTTATGAAAATTATGTATTTTAAAAGGATAAGAGACTGAATACATTGCAAGAATGGAATGAACACAATCAATTCTAAAACTATCATGGATTCCAATCTTAAACCTAATAAAGATGGCATAGAACCCAAGCTAAGAATGTATCAAATCCAAGCATACGAAAAGTTCGAATCAATGTTCATCTTAACAGTGAGTTAAACAAGAATCAATAATTGTAAGGACATTGCCCTAATTAACTGGTATTTAATAATTAATCAACTAATGCTAATGCAAAACTAATCAGTAAAGTTAATCATGTCAGGTTCAGGCATCACATAATGGTAAAAAAAAAAAAGGAAAGGGTTACCCGTTTGAATTGCAACCGGGTCAATTTCGACCTGTTTTTCGATCGTACATGCATGGGTGTTTTCGCTCCACAGGATAATAACGCCTAGGTTTCATAAAGTTCTTGCCGGAGTTTCTTTTTCGGTGACAGAGATAGGGTTGACGAAGGGTTGGATTTTGACCTTCGCTATTCAGGGAAATTATTATGGGGATTTTGTTGCGAACAGTGGGGGGAGTAAGCAAATATAATTTGTTTGGTGTTTCGCCAGTGAAATTGGCCGAAAAATAGCCATTACAGTGGTGAGCTAGGGTTTCAGACGAGAGAGGGTGAAAGTGGAGGGTGGCATGAGTTTTTGGGGAAATGATGGGGGGTCCTAGGGATTCAGGGGGGTGCCAATATAATTAAGAAAGAAAAATATGTTCCTGGCCATTGGATCAATTACTTGAAATGACCAAGATGGAGCCACGTGTACCCACGTGGCGCTGATGTGGGTGCGTCGTGGCATGCGAGGTATATGAGTGTGTAAATGTATAAAATATGTATAAAATATGTATAAAATGTATATAAATGTATATAAAATGCATGTAAAAATATGTACAGAATTGCAAAATTAATTTTAAAATGCTGAAATAATCAAGGAAATGTAGAAAATATTATTGGTGATTTTAAAATAATTTTGAGCAATTTTCTGAGAGTAATGGTAATTGTAAAAATTCGTAATTGAACGTGTAAATTTTGTAAATAACCGTAGTTTGTGCTGGTGTCTTTAAAAATGGCCTAATTAGCGTGCTTGTATGAAATAAAGATTTTGAGTAGAAGTTGAAATGAAAATGATATGGTAAATTGTACGGTAATTGGTGCAATTTTATCTGAAAATTGTTATTGAAACAGGAGGGACAAAATTAGGTGTCAACACCATCTGCACTGGATAGATCTTCCATTTGGAATATAACTCTAATTATTTACTACTCGCATCTTTGTCATCATCTACAGCTACATATGGCTCCGTAGAAAGCTGGTCTGGATGCTTGCCATCCTCGAGTGGAAATAAGTGCCCCTGCTCTCTTTTGGACAGCTGGATCAGATGACGAGAGCTTGGTTCTTTTGAAATCTAGAAAGGTTGCTGGGTATTCTTAGCGATGGTGAGAGACACAAGAGATGTGACTCCTAGCTTGGAAATAGTACTAGTAGTGAAGAGTTTACAGATGTATTTCCTGAGGATTTATCGGGACTACCTTCAGTGCAGGATATAGATTTCAGTATTTATACAACACTTGAAACGCAACCCATATCGATACCCCTATATTATATGGAACCAGCTGAGTTGAGGGAGCTAAAGGAACAATTGCAGGATATTGAAAAAGGATTTTATCAGACCGAGTGTATCACCTTGGGGTGCACCAGTGCTATTTGTAAAGAAGAAGGATGGGTCTCTAAGAATGTGTATTGACTACAGACAACTGAACAACGTAATAGTACGTAATAAATACCCATTGCCTTGTATTGATGATTTGTTTGATCAGTTGTAGGGAGCTGCCCACTTTTTAAAGATTGATCTTCGATCTGGTTATCATCAGCTCAGAGTTAGTGACAAAGATATTCCTAAGAGAGCTTTTAGAACTCGGTACGGGCATTATGAATTCCTTGTGATGCCTTTCGGACTGACTAATGTTCCATCTGCATTCATGGACTTAATGAATATGGTGTTCAAGCCGTTTCTGGACAAATTTGTTATTGTATTTATTGATGATATCTTGTGTATTCTCGTAGCCAGAAAGAACACGAGGATCATTTGAGGATCGTACTGCAGACTTTGCGGTAACATAAGCTTTATGCTAAGTTTCTCTAAGTGTGAATTTTGGTTAAACTAAGTAGCATTTCTTGGACATGTTATTCCAAGGATGGAATAATGGTAGATCCTAGAAAGACAGAAGCAGTGCAGAAACGGCTCAGACCCACCACTCCTACAGAGATATGCAGCTTTCTTGGTTTAATAGGTTACTACAGGGATTCTGTGCATGACTTTTCCATAATAGCAACACCATTGAGCAAGGTAACACAGAAAAATACAAAGTTTCAATGGAAAGATGAATGTGAGTAGAGTTTTCAAAAGCTCAACACATGTTTGACCACCACACCAGTTCTACCCTTACCATCCTATTCTGGAGGATTCACGGTGTTTTGTGATGCTTCGAGGGTGGGATTAGGATGCGTTCTTATGCAAAACGGTCGTGTGATAACTTATACTTCGAGACAGTTGAAGAAAAATGAACAGAATTATCCCACTCATGATTTGGAAATGGCTTCATTGGTATTTGCTTTGAAAATTTTGAGGCCGCTTATATGGACAAACATGTAAAATTTATACAGATCACAAGAGCATAAAATAAAATTTTCAGCGGAGTGCCGAATGGAACTTCTTAAGGACTATGATTGTACTATTCTATATCATCCAGGAAAGGCAATGCTGTGACTGGTGCATTGTGCAGAAAATCCATGGGTAGTTTGGCACATATAGCTCATGCAAAGAGACAGTTGGCCAAGGATATCCACAGATTGCAAGGTACATGTATCAAGTTCAGTGTTGGTAATTCAGAGGTATTGTTGGCTGATGTTCCAGCCAAGTCTTCATTGGTAGAACGTGTTAAAGCCACTCAGTACGAGGATGAACGTTTGTGCAAATACCGAAATGAAGTCCTAGCTAGTAAAAGCAAGAATATTGTTCATGGTAATGGAGTTCTCTGACTAGGTAACCGGTTATGTGTACCAGAAGGCTAGGATGAGTTATGAAGTGTACCTCAACATCTCATGATGAGATTTTGCCAAGTTTTATGTCATGGGCTCGCCAGCCATGAATTCTCATTTTGACCATATTGATCATTTGCTTCTTTATTTTTAGAATAATTTTATATTTTACAACCGAATGGTCCACCATGCTTTAGGCGTCCCGTAGACATGCATAAACAGATTATCCTACAACGATATCAACTCAAATTAAAAGATTTGCAATTGGAATATGATTTTTAATTTTGGGTCAACAAATGCATCTGGCAATGACTTGAATTATGTTTTAAATAAGGATAATACTAATGAAAATCAGTGTCATATAACTTATTTTCACTGTTTTAGTCCTTTTCTTGCCCTAATGTTACAAAACTTGCATGCATCTCCAGCTTTCATTGGATATCCATCTTTGTGCTTTGTGTTTGATGAATTAATCATATACCAAAAATCAAAATTATTAGATGAAAAATATTTGATTTCTGACCTTGAACCAATTAAAGGAGAACTTATTTGTCGTCTGATGCGAACAAGTGTTGCCTTATGGGATAATACCATATCTCATACTGCTAGAGGTAGTTTTGTTCTCATGTGCATGATTTAGATATTAATTGGATGCTTTCATTATATGAATATGGTGCAAGCCAACTGAACTTAGCAATCGAACACAAACACAAGCGGAAGAAAACAAACGGAAAAGTAGCGATAGAAATAAGACACAACTCGACTTGCTCGGACAATATTAAGGAACTACTCTTGATACCTTCCGAGTAGAAGCAAAGATTACCTATGCTATGCAACAATCCTCAAGATAACATTGCCTCCTGCAAACTAAATGATCAAAGAAGAAATTTTCAATCGGAGTTCACCGAAAGCCACAAGTTTCTTAAACAAATCCCACATCTGGGTTTCTCACATCTGAGATAAAAATATCATAGCTCTCGGCTAAACTCTATATTCATCAACAACTCAGTAAAATGAAATAAAAAAGGGGTTTATATAGATAGCGCCAAGGGTAAAATAGAAAAATGGTCACAGGCGACCAATAAAGCAAGGCCAGGTAGGGCCCAAGTAAACAATGTGTTCGGGCGCTCTGGACTTCAATGCTCGGTCGTTCAGCCATATCACAATTGAAAATGGACGATCTCCTGCCTCGAGAACGTTTGTAGCCCCTCGATTACTTTAGTGCTCGTTGTCAGTGATTAGTGTTCGGGCACTTCCAGCTTCGGGCTCAAGCTTGCAAGTGTAGCTTTCATATCTTGTGCTCGACCACTAAGCCTCCGAACGGTTGATTTTTGCCGGCCACACTAGATGAGTGTGCACATTGTGCGGAAACTTGGCTTGGCTTTGTGTGACCGGTCTCGATGGCTCGAACACTGGATCTGGCTTGGTTGCATGATCAGCACGGACACGGGCTGCATCAGAATATGATAAAGCAGTTGGTATGCAAACCAACATAATCAAGATAACATAATCAAGATAAGTTATCTTGATTGCAAAATTTGAAAATTGTGCTCTTAATCAAATTATTTGAGCAAGTACATAACATCACATGTACTATTGGAGTTGAGAATAAACGCGCATGTGATCATCTCATAGATGGAGTTGAGAATAAACGCGCATGTGATCATCTCATAGATACATCTATTTAAACTCATAAATAATTAGATGGTCCACTTGGCAGGGAACAAGCCCATATTCACCTTTTATATCTCATACCAATTAATAGAAATTTTTTAAAGAAACAAAATGAAGAGATTTATAGTTACATTTGTATTTCCTAAAAACGTATTTCAGGTTTTACAATTAAATTTGTATTTAGTTGAGTCTAAGGTGACCGTTTATATCTCAATTTGATCGATTGATGGGCAATTTACGTTAACAAGTAAATGGTTGTCTACGGCTTAAAACAGATGCGGTGCAGATAACAAGTTCGAATGAATGAAATGAAGAATCCGATGAAATTATGTTAAAGTCCAATTCGAAGGTAGATATGATCGAATGGAAGATTAATCGACAGAATCACTAAATGCAATGGGAAATTAAACGAACACAATCAATCGATGTTGTATGATTTTGAAAACAATCAAACTGATTAGTTGTGATCTCAAACAAGCTATTTCAACAAGATTTGACAAATGAAGCTATGGTAGAAATAAATTATCGATGACGAATATACGAGATTATATGACTTAGCCGATGGCGAATTCGAATAAAACAGTAGAGATACAATTGGCGAAACGAACTTTGGAGAATTAATATCACGAACCAAACAATAATAACTATCGTTTTAATGTGATCGATATTGGTTAATAGACACACTTAATGAAACAGTTTTGTGATTAATGCAGTAGCAGAGAATTAACGAGATCGATTACAACAAGTAGATATGTTAAGCAATGAAAATAGCAAGCAAATAATGAGATAAACGATAATAAATGAATGAATAAATGAAAGCAATAAAGCTTATTGTATTGAATCGATGATTGGTGCTTTGACGAAAGAGATGAATCCTCCTCCAGATTTGAACCAAGCCGTGATCGATGTTTGATACAATGTTTGAGACTACAATCAGTGATGGTAGAAGATTTACTAATATTAGTAATGGCGTAATATAATGAATAGACTAAGGATGCTTTTTTGTCCTGATGAACGTACGTCCCAAATGGGGGAAATAGGGCCCTATTTATAGATTAGCTCAAGTGTGGAGTTCCCAACCCTAGAAGAACTTCATTCCTCCACATTTCTTCAGCAGTTGCCCACGTTCCACAAATTGTGCTGGATTTGTTCCGATAAAAATGGGATAAGATCAACAAAAGTTATCTGCTGGAACAAACGTCTTCGAAACATTTCGATATCAATATAACATAATCGATCACACCAGTGGCCGAGGCTGTTTCCACTTTGACCTCGCCTCAAGATGTCTTCGAAATCTGTTATAATTTTGCCACGTAGTCAGCCACGTGTCCTTTGCGTGACCGAACAGAAATCGACCAATACAGAGAGTCCCCACACTTGCCAAGCGTGTGTTTGAAAAACTTGGCGAGTGTTTTGAAACTATTGGCGTGAAAAACATGTGGAGCACTCGCGGCCCTTCAATTCGAAACGTCAAACCGTCACTTCAACTTTCCATCGCCGTACGTGTCAGTCATCGTACGGATGACAGTTTTCATCGGTTACCGAGGCAATGATGACTTTTGCCTTATAAATACCAAATTCAACTCATTTTCACAAACTTTACAACTTCAAAGCCTCTTAAAATTCTCCAACTTCTTCAAGAAAATCCCAGAATTCTTCGTCTGTGTTCATCTATTTTTGCTTCCAATTTCCAGGATTTAATTGTTCAAATCATCAAATTGCTAAGAATGTCATCATCTTCTCAAAACGTTGTTGATACCGAAGCTACGGCATCCACTGCTACTGCCGCCACAGCACCGCCGCAGTCCGCCGTGATGGTGGAGCAAATCTCCCCCGCCGCCAGCCCTTCAGGGGATAAGAAAGGCAAAAAGCGGAAAGAGAGGAAAACAAAGGACTTTGGTCCTAAAAAGTCGTATTCAGAAATTCTCCCGAAGAGGTTTACTTACGAAAATGACTGCAAGGTCAGTATTCAAAGCGAAACGGAGAAGAATAATAAGAAAAATATTCTGATTGACCTTGTATGCTGTGCAATCACTCCCGAATCGATACCGCGAGTTCGGGAAGATTGTGGTTGGAAGGTTGGCGCAGTAGATGTGATGTGCCCACCGAGGAAATCAACTTTGGCTACCCACATCGAGGATCGATCAGTGGTGCTGACCTACCCTTTTACCATCGGTTTCACTCTTCCAGTCGACAACGTGATCGAGGAATTTTGCAAGATGTACAACGTTTGCCTCGGGAAATTTTCTCCAGCGATATGGAGAATGGTGGTGATCATGCAATGGATCACAGAGAAGGCGGAAGTGGAGTTAACACTTCGCCACATTCTCAACATCTACTCCCCCCGAGTTTACAAAGGAGGGGTGATTAACTTGGCCAAACGAGGTCAACGGGCCCTGATCTCCGATAACGATGATGATCTTCGGGGGTGGGACCAACGTTTTGTCTTTATTCCTACGGAGCAGTTAACTGACCATGGAAAGGAGCCGCTTCCGAGCGTGTGGAACCGGACTCGTAAGTATCTACCTATTTCTTATTTTCTGAATAAATTTGCAAATTGCATGAACTTGAAAGAATTCATCTTCCCCTTTTCAGCCGACAAAGTTCTATTCGACCAAGTTCCTGACATCGTGCCATGGTTGATCAGAGTCTTAGACAAGACATCCAACTATCAGAGGGCTTGGAAGCCGGTCGCGGCTCTGAAGACCCTGAAAGCCAAGTATCATGGTAAGCTTTTCTCCTCTGAACTTGTATTGTGTTTTATATCTTGATTCGCTCTTTTCACTGATTTCAAATTTTCATAGGTATCACTGGTGCCGGAGGCGAGCCCAGCAATGAAGAAAATGAAGTCAAGGGCGAGGAGAAAGTCGATGACGCTCCTCCTCCTCCAAAGAAAAAGAAGAAATCTTTCAACGATCTAAAAAGCAAGTATTTGCCCAAGGCAGTAGGCAAAGAGCAATGGGGGAGCTCGTCGGCCGCGCCTCAAACTATTGAAGAGGTGGTTGCTAGGACAAGCTCAGCCATTGCGGCGGTGAAAGCCGCCGAAGAGATGACTTCGGTTGTTGATCTCGAGGGGGATGAAGCTGGAGAAGAATCAGGATCTGACCAGTTGGTGAGGCGTCCCAAAAAGCCTGTGAAGGAAAGGCTCCAAGAAACAGCTATTCAGCTTAAGGTGGCTGAACAACTTGGAGATCTTTCAACAAACATGGGAGGCGATGATTTCCACTTATCTCCAATAGCCGAAGAAGTCACTTCAGGTTCAGGGTGCTTACCTAGTAGAGAGGGTGCCATCGTTTCCTTGGGCGTCGTGCCTGAGGTTCAAGAGAAAGTGATCGGTGTTTTCGATCGAAGTCTTGAGGAGACGGATCCAACAAAAGGGAAAATGCCAGCCTTAGATCGGCCAATGGCGACGACGAGATCTAAATACGATGAAGAAACAGGCTCGTCGTTCTTTGGTGCGGATCATGCTGATCCGATTGTACCTCTTCCTCGAGGTGAAGATGCAGCTGCCTTCGCTACTTTTGGCGCGTCCGAAGCATTGGTTGATAAATCGGTTACGATCACCGTGCCGCGCAATGTCGACCTGCTTAGGTGCCCAAAGCGGCTTGCGGACTATCTTTTTGAGGTCATGGGCCCGATGGAGCAAGCTCGCTTGAATACGCACGAAGACTTGAGCTTGCCTTTGCAGATTGCTTTTAGTGCTTTTAGGGTAAACATCTGTCATCTACTTTCTTCTTTCCCTTTGCATTTTATATCATCTATTTCTTTCTTTGTATTTTATTGGATTTTTCTTCTGACTTACTTTCAGAATTCCATAATGGCGATCGAAACGGCTGATCAGATTCGCCAACTTCAAGAAGGAGCCAAAGTGCTAAACGAGCAAATCATTCATCTCACTTCAGCGGGAGAGGAGCTGCACCGGAAATTAAAGGCTTCGAAGGCCATGCATGCTGAACTTTTGGCCAACTTCGACAGGAGTACGAAGGAACATGCCCTTCGTCAATCTGAGTTGGAATCTCAGATTCGATCTTTGAACGAGCAGCTTAGTGAACATGAAGCCAACTCGGAATTGAAATGTGTTGAGCTTAGCTCTGCTTTGGAGAGCAAGAATCGAGAGTTGGCTGAAATGTCCGAGGAGCTCCAAACTCTTCGTAAGGGCAACGAAGATCTAAATGTTCAAGTCAACAACCTGTCTTAGAGGAACCGACTGCTTCAAAGGGAATCGACCAACTTAAGGCACGACCTCGAAGAGGAGTTTGAGAAGAAAAAGGATTTGGTTCTTGTTGAGTCAAGGCGCGACGTGCTTAGAGAAATGTTGGACCGAAGTATTGACATTCCCGCTGAGCTGAATGATGTTGTTGCCATCGTGAGGTTGGCCCGTGAAGATCTTGGTCTTCCTGCAAGTTCTTCCGATGAAGGCTCAGATGGAGATGAATGAGTTGTAATCTGAACTAGCTTCTTATCTAGTTGTTTTGACCGGTAGCTTGGTCTTTTTTGTTTTTGATATGATGAGGTCTTTTGACCGATGTAAATATTTTCGAATGAATGAATTATGTTTCAGAGATTTCCTCTTATCGCTTTGCATGTTGTTTTCCGAAGATAAGTTAATTTGATCATTCGAAATGTTAACGTTTTAGCGATAGTCATTGGAAGAATATAATGTGATTGGGGCCCAATGTACTTAGTGCGTAGTAAATTGCGACGTCTCACTTTTACGTAATGCACTCTTCGAACGCTTTTAGGTTCGGAAAGATAAATTGGTTTAAACACTTAGCGAAAAATTGGAATTGTAAAATTCACCAATGTAGAGACCAAAAACACGAATTGACAAGTATAGAAGTCATAAAATGACTAAGCGAATGGTGAGGTTCATCAGTGTATAGACCGATAACGCGAGTCAATAAGTGTAGAAGTCGTAAAAATGATTTTAAGTGTTGTATATCATTGAAATGTCGGCCACTATCAGGCGCTTGATACATTTTTGGATCGGTTGATTCGATTGGTTACATAATATGGTCGTTTAAAGGCATTGATGACGGAAATTTCTTGACCGCTAATGGATCGTTTACATACTGCATGTCTCAACTAAACGAACAGTCCCCAGTTCGAATGAGAACATTAGGACTTGATGTATTCGTATACTTTGAGCGAGTCCCCAGTATGAGTGAACATTGGGACTTGATACCTTCGTCGAGTTTCGAACGAGTCCCCAGTTTGAGTGAACATTGGAGCTTGATGCCTTCGTCGAGTTTCGAACGAGTCCCTAGTTTTCGAATGTTTGACTATCCTACTAACTCCATCCCCCCCCCCCCCAGTATTTGGGTGTGAAGTATGAGCAGTCGAATACTGGACCTTGACCTGAAACGAATTCATTAAAAGACAAACACCGAGAGAACGTTATAGATGAAGACCACGTTAGAATATTTGTCAGACTTATCGACCCCGATTGGAACATTTCGAGCTCAAGTGTTCGTGGGTGATGTTTGTCATCATTCGATTCCAACTATGCCTATCATCTAAAAATATTAGCATCAAAATAATCAATTAAATAAGCACACCCGATAGAGGGGAAATGAAAATTATGTAAGTAAAAAATGGAATTCGATCATACGATACCGTTGTATTTAGAAGTAATACTTCTTCAATTGTGTGATATTCCAATTGAAGTCGACTGGCTTGGAGTCCATTGTTTCGAGTTGGTATATGAACCTTTTTCGATTACTGCCTTAACCCGATAGGGTCCTTCCCAATTTGCTCCCAGTTTGCCTTCGTTTGGTTCATCCTTCTTTGGCCTTTTGATCCTCAACACATAATCACCTACATTAAAGGCTCGACACCTGATTTTTTGGTTGAGGTAGTTTTCTGCTCTTTGTTTTTGTGCTTGTATTCGAATTAATGCCATATTCCTTTTTGCATCGACCAAATTCAAGTCTATCAGCATGGCCTCCTTGTTTGATTCATCGGTGGAGTGAGCGAACCGAAGGCTGAGTTCACCGATTTCCACCGGAATCAATACTTTTGTTCCATAGACAAGTGAGAACGGGGTTTCTCCGGTGCTGTGTTTCACCGTTGTTCGATGAGCCCACAGCGCTCCGGGGAGTTCATTCGGCCAATTGCCCTTTGACTCATCCATCCTTTTCTTCAAATACTCGATTATTGTCTTGTTGGAAGACTCAGCTTGTCCGTTTGCATTGGGATGATAAGGTGTTGATGCGATCCACTTGATCCCCTACTTTTCGAAGAAAGCTGTGATTCGTCTCCCCACGAACTGTTTACCATTGTCGCATGTGATCTCTTTCGGGATCACAAAGCGACAGATGATATTTTGGTGAATGAACTTGATGACTTCATGTTCACGAATTTTAGCCAAAGCAATTGCTTCTACCCACTTAGAAAAATAATCTGTTAAAATTAAAATAAATTTTACCCCACCGGGCGCTGTTGAAAGCGGCCCGACCAAATCCATTCCCCGCTTCATGAATGGCCACGGTGACGTGACAAAATGAAGGGGCTCTGCTTGTTGATGTATGAGGTTGCCAAATCGTTGACATTTGTCACACTTACGAACGAAATCCTTGGCATCATCTGCGATCGTTGGCCAATAGTATCCAGCTTTGATTATCTTTCGGACCAACGATTTGCTGCCGGAATGATTGCCGCACTCGCCTTCGTAAACCTCTCTCAACACATAGCTCGTTCTATCTGGCCCAACACACTTTGCTAAGGGGCCACCAAACATTCGCCTATAGAATTGGTTGTCTATAAGGCAATATCTGGCCGCTTTAGCTTTGAGCGATCGGGCAGATTTCTTGTCATCGGAAAGAGTGCCTGCCTACAAATAGGACAAATATTTGTTTCTCCAATCCCAAGTATGATTAACGTTGTTTACCTCCTTGATGCTCCGACAGAGTGGCGATTCAAACAAATGAACCACCGTTTCGTCGAGTTCTCCACCGATGGCTGCTGCAGAACCGAGGTTGGCCAAGGCGTCTGCCTCGATGTTGTCCTCCCTCGGGATTTGGGCTATCTTCCATTTCTGAAAAGAAGCCAGAAGATTTTGTACCTTATCGAGCAGCTGCTGCATCATCGGGTCTCGAACACAAAAATCGTCTCGGATTTGGTTTACCACCAACTGAGAATCACTTTTTATGTCTAGTCGTTCGATTTTCAAGTCTCTTGTGATCTTTAAACCTGCAGCGAGGGCCTCATATTCGGCCTCGTTGTTAGTCTTTGCATGTAATTTGATCGCATAGCTGAGTTTTTCACCGGTAGGTGCTATCAACAATATTCCAAGGCCAGTTCCTTTCACGTTTGAAGCTCCATCGGTGTACATCATCCAGACTCTGGGATATGGATCTCTCATCATCAACTCCTCTTTCTTTGCTTCCGGAAAGATGTTAGCGCTAAAGTATGCTACAAAATTAGCTAAAACTTGAGATTTGATAGCGGTGCGAGGCTGGTAAGTGATATCGTACTCACTCAGCTCGACCACCCATTTCATTAATCGACCAGAGAGATCTGGCCGATGTAAAATATTTCGCAATGGAAAAGTAGTTATAACAGATATGGAATGACATTGGAAATACGGTCTTAGCTTTCGTGCGGCAGTGACTAATGCTAGTGCTAGTTTTTCTAGATGTGGATATCATGTCTCTGCATCTAATAGTGTTTTACTAACATAATAGATAGGAAATTGGTTACGTCTGTCCTCACGAACGAGGACCGCACTCACAACCACTTCGGAAACGGCTAAGTAGATCAGCAACATTTCTCCTTCGACCGGTTTTGAGAGTAGTGGAGGGTTGGACAAATATTGCTTCAATTCTTTGAGGGCCTTTTTGCATTCTGGTGTCCAATCAAAGCTTTTGTTTTTCCTCAGCACCGAAAAGAACTTGTGACATCGTTCGGATGACCTCGAGATAAACCTGCTGAGATAGGCTACTCGACCGGTCAGTTGCTGAACTTCTTTCACCGTTGTCAGATCTTCAGAGATGCTTTCGATCGCCTTGATTTTGTCTGGATTGGCCTCGATTCCTCTTTGCGATACGATGAATCCCAAGAACTTGCCGGATCTGACCCCGAACTTGCCGGATCTGACCCAGCATCGATTAACCCCATCTTTACATCAGCATCGTCGATCCTCATCGTTACCACTAATGCGTCGTGATGGGGATGAATCCTTTCATCGAAGTCGAAATCCCCAAACACAATCTCATCGTTCATGTCATCCCGTGTCCTTTTGTCTCGTGTAAACGAAACCTTTGCATACTTCTTTGTAGTGTAAGTTACTCCACAAATGTCATCTCCTCCAGTGATAGCGTTCACCGTTTTCCTAGGAGCAGGGGGTTTTGGTGGTTCATCATCCTTTTTCTTCTTAAAATTGTTTCGCCCCCTTTCAGTCAATAATTCCACCAAGTGCCCTTTTTGCAATAAGCTGGCCACCTCGTATCGCAGTGCCTTACATTCTTCCGTCGTATGGCCAAAATCATGATGAAATGTACATCATAAATTTTCATCCCTCGTGTTTGGATTTGTTTTTATGCGACCGGGAAATTTTACGACCTTCTCACCCATTCCCTTTAAGTGATTCACCAAATTCGATGTTGATATACAAAAATTATATTCTGCCACTTTGGGAGGCAGTGGTCGATCCTTCGGAGCTGAAGATGAATTCGACTGCCCCCTCTTCGGTTGACTCTTTGAGCTACCAGCTTCGTGGTTGTTGCTCCCCATCCGAGGGAAACTGTAGGGTTCCCATCGTTGATCCCTGTAGTTTCGCCTGTCATTCTCAATTCTCCGTGGTGGTGGTCGATCATACTGATGATTATATCGGGCTAGCTGTAACTCCTCTTCCTCAGCCCTAATCTTTGGCTCACACTCACGATGTAAATCGTCAAAACTCCATGCATTGATTTCTCTGAGACGATCTTTCAACTTCGCACATGCTTCCGTCGAATCGGTGCGTAAGTTGTTAGCAAAAGTCAGACAAGCCCATCTCTCCTCGAGGTTTGGAATGTGAATCTTCTCATCATTGAATCGTTTCACAAACTGTTTGATAGTTTCACCGGGTCGCTGCTTAACGTTCAAGATATCTTCCACTCTTGGTTCTATCTTTTTGGCTCCAGTGTGTGCTCGGATGAACTTAGCCACCATATCATCGAAATCTGATATCTCATTTTCGGGTAGCTGCAAATACCATTTCAACGCTGCCCCTTTCAACGTTTCACAAAACTTCTTCAGACTAACCGAATTGATCTCATCCGAAGTCAGGTCGTTCGACTGAACTGCGACCGAAAACATGTCAATGTGATCCCTTGGATCTGTAGTTCCATTGTATCTCAAACTTTCTGGCAACTTGAAGGTTTTAGGAATGGGTAGTGGGGCTGCACTTGGCGGAAACAGACGCTTTGAGATCGATTTCTTAGCGACTTCGTCCGTCAACTTCGTAACACCTGGCAGTTTCTCCATAAATGACTTTATCTCGTTGAATTTCTTATCTACTGTATCATTCAACAAAGTTTGCATCGTAGCCAACATTCTTACTTCTGTCGTAATGGAGGCCGGAGCTTCCATAGCCACGGCGGCCGTACCCGATCCTCCAGATCCTACCCCCGCTGCAAGTCCTCCTGTTACGGCGCCCTGAGGAACCGAAGTCGGAATGCTTACGGGGGGTGTGATCGGGGAGGTGGGCGCTCTATATTCGATAGAGCTAGACAGGATCTTCAACTGTTCTTGTATCATTTCGAATTGAGCATCATGCCTTTTCAAATACGTGACGAGGCCAAAGTGTATAGGATTTTCCTGCTCGTGCTTTGTCAAATTATAGTATAGTTTAAGATATCGTCCCACAGAGATTGGGAAATCTATGCTACAGACTTTGAATATTCCAACTACTATTTGAGAGAATCAAATTGATGAAAAGTGAGTTTTTGAACTTTTTAAATAACTTTAACTAAAACAAAATAACTTGTGGAAGATTTTCAATTTAAAAAGAGTTGGGAATCATTGAATTCACTTGATAATATTTATAATAAAAATCTTAATTTTAACATATATTTCTCTAAAGAATAATTGCTTATTTCTAATTCAATTATATTTTGCTCACAAGAAAATAATCAATTAATAACACTCCGTGAGGTTATGCAAATTAATTGAGTTATAACAAGTGACAGTTAAACCGAAATATTTTTCTTGCCTGAATTGTGCTAAAAAGTAGTGAAAACTTCGTGAGAATATTTTTACTAAAAATCAATAATCTTGCCTACAACAATTCCTCCGTGAGAATTAAAACTGAGGGAAGCAAGATTACGGACTTGAAATGGTAGATTACTAAAATTTACTTTCACTCTACTTATTTTATTCATCAGTTATCACATATTAATTTTGCTCCGTGAGAATTACAAAATTAATATGATAATAACCGTGAGATAAAATATGTAAAAGTGATAGTAAAGAATAATAAAACAAACATTCCCGCACAGTATAAAATGTGAAATAGAAAATTTCAGGCCAAGTATATATTAAAACTGAGATAAGTATTATAAATATATCAAGCTTTATCAACTATCCCAACAAAACGAAATTACTCCATTATGGAGTATTTGAACAAAAGAAAAGACTTATATTATTGAAAATATTGCCAATACTTCTAGAAAATATGAAACTTACAAGAAAGAGAAAGAAAGTAAAGACCAAAGCTTTTAAGAAAGTAGAATAGCTGTTCTATGACTTGGTATTCAACTACGGGAGAAGTGCTCCCTATTTATAGAAACTCATTTCTTCATTAAGTCTTGTAATGTCAAGGAATGAAGATGTGTAGCAAGTTCCTTGCATAATGATAGTCTTCCCTTGCTCCTTTATTTGCTTTAATTCAACATTCTTTTATTAAATGTGTAATTCCATATTACCAAGATGTATAATAAGGAGCAAATATTGTAGCCAAGATATGTAACAACTTTCTTGCATAGTGAGGAAGACATGTCATGGACTTCTTCTTGCATACGTAAAACTCTTCTTCCTTTGTTATTTGCTTTATTCATGATATATATCTCTTTCCAAGTATTCTTTTCACTGCAAGATTTGTTAGAAAATATAGGAGAACTAAATATATTTATTCATGATTTTATTTAAAATATTTATATTTTTATATAAAAAATACATGAATAAATTATTTTCATCAAATTCCCCCACACTTGAACTTTTGCTCGTCCTCGAGTACAAAGATTTTTTTTTTTTTAATGATTTTCTTCAAAAATTGCGACTTTGGTAGGATATGCAATTTATTCAAAATAAATATCTCTCATTAGGTTCAATGCAATTATCCTTTCTAAATTCACCAAATCTTTTACCTTATGTCTGAATTCTGACTTGATCAACAAAAGCTAGCATTCTTCGTCCCTTGAATCTTTCAGAATTGATAAATTTATGATCACTTATTCAGTAAGTATCATAGCCGAGTCCATATGCTTGCTTTTCATGTTTATCTCCACTAATATAGATACAACACTAATTTTTAAAATCTTTTAGGACTTTTCTTGGCTTGTAATGTCAGGCTATAGGCTGGTAGGGTAAGGATATATTTATAGTGACTTTTCTCCTTCCAACTTTGAGCAAACATTTCTTGGTTCTTAGTATTTTCATCTTTTTTTTTTTTTTTTTTTTTTTTGTATTAAGCACTCCTCCTTATTACATTCCCTACCTTTGCAATATCATTAACAATCATATATTCTCTTCTTTTCTTTTTTTTTTTTGGGTACTTCTTCCTCTTGTTGATATCAATCTGTGCTCATTAATTCTGGAAGAAAGTGTATTTTTATGCATATAGATAGAGATATATACATATATACGACTAATATATATATTTTTTCTCTTCTATTTTTTTTTAAAGAGAAATACGGTGTTAAAAAAAATTAGGATCAAGGCTAAAAAGGTTGTAAGAGGTAAAATATGTATATTTGGATGAAAAATAAAGAGGCTAGAATTGGGAATCAAAGATGGCCTAAGTTCATTTTTCAAAAATCAGTGTCATCCATTATTTCGCCTCGAAAAACATTTAGAGCAAGTTCTAGCCAAGTTTATTGATTCTTCCTGCTTTTGTGATCATAACTTTTCTCAATCCCAATGATTTCCTGAGTCGATGATGCTTGCTACTGTTTTCACAAAATCAAAATCGTTCATGGAAAAACATAAGGTGAAAAATAAAAAGAAATAATATTGAGCATAATGTAAAGGATTTATGTTGTTAATTAAATACCTACAAAAAGTCACAGTTTAGAATAAGATATTATATTTAAAATATATAAATCAAAATAATCCTCCCCCACACTTGAACATTTCATTCTCCAGAATGAAAACACGTTTCAACACGAGTGGAAAGGGAGTAAAAGGATTTTTTTTTTAACTAGGATAATTTAAAATAGAAAATACTACTTAATAATTTAAATAAAAAAAATATTTTTGGCTTTCAAAATTACGATCACGGAAGAAAGCTTGAAAGAAACTGTGACCACACATATTCTATGTGTAATAGACTGATTATTTTAACACCTTAATAGTCATAAGGTCCTAGTTTGAATATAAACTAGAAAATTACTTGTGCCAAGATTAGATTTGCACAATTGAATGGTTAACCAACCAGTAACTTAGGCATACCGATCACCATGGAGTTACTCCTGTCTAGGTGACACTGTTTTTGTAGAGGCCTTCATGAGATGTTCCGGTTGTACAATAATCTGGATATTGACCAGATCAATTGGTTAAGCATTTAATTAGTCAGATCTATGTTGGACTTATAAGGCTCAATTGCTTCACCCTCAATGGCTACGGGTAAGAAATCTTAGTTCTGAGTTTAACGTCGTCAGCTCGACGTAGTAACTGTGAAACTCATCAATCTATCATGGTTACTGATGGTTGCTGCTCAAAATGTCCTCCAAAATACAATTTTAGCCTGTGGCCATTGACTTTAAACTTGTCTCCTCCATTAAACTGTTGAATTTCAATTGCTCCATATGGAGTGACATCTGTAACCATATAAGGACCTGTCCACCTAGATTTCAATTTTCCAGGAAATAGCCTGAGTCGGCTATTGTACAGAAGTACCTGATCTCCAATTTTGAAGCTTTTTTGTCGAATCAGGTTGTCATGCCATTTTTTTGTTTTTTCTTTATAAATCTTGGCATTTTCATAAGCTTCCATCCTCAACTCTTCCAGTTCATTAACCTGAAAAAATCTATTTTTACCAGCAGATGTTAAATCAAAATTCAGTGCTTTTAATGCCCAAAAAGCTTTGTGTTCTAATTCGACTGGCAAATGGCAAGCTTTTCCAAAGACTAATCTATATGGGGATGTTCCAATTGGCGTTTTAAATGCCGTTCGGTATGCCCATAATGCATCATCTAATTTTAAAGCCCAGTCTTTTCTTGAGATTCCAACCGTTTTTTCAAGTATCCTTTTTAATTCGCGGTTAGACACCTCAACTTGCCCTTGAGTTTGAGCATGATATGGTGTTCCTGTTTTGTGAGTTACACCATATTTTGATAGCAATGCAGCAAATTGTCTATTCATAAAATGAGTGCCTTGGTCACTAATGATAACTCGTGGTGTGCCAAATTTGGTAAAAATATTTTTTCTGAGAAAATTGCACACAGTTCGAGCATCATTCTTTCTTGTGGGAATAGCTTCAACCCATCGTGAAACATAATCAACAGCCACAAGGATATATTCAAATGAATGAGATGAAGGAAATGGTCCCATAAAATCTATACCCCAGACATCAAATATCTCACATACCTGAATTGATTGCAGTGGCATTTCATCTCTTTTAGTGATGTTACCTGTTCTCTGACACCTGTCACATTGTGCAACATATGCATGAGCGTCTTTGAAAAGTGTTGGCCAGAAGAATCCAGCCTCCAAAACTTTAAAGGCAGTCCGATTTGCAGCATAATGTCCTCCAATTGCTCCATCATGGCAATGATGCAAAATCTTGCTCATTTCTTCTTCAGGCACACACCTTCTAATAATATTATCTGCACAATATTTAAATAAGTAAGGATCATTCCACAGATAATGCTTAGCATCAGATATGAGTTTTTTTCTTTGTTGGTAAGAGAGATCTTGGGGTGTCCACTTTCCAACCAAGTAATTTGCAATGTCTGCAAACCAGGGTGGTTGAGTCACAAGTGAGCTGACAGAAAATATATGTTCATCAGGAAATTCTTCTTTTATTTCACAAGACTCAGAAGGAGGGTTCTCTAATCTAGACAAATGGTCAGCTACTTGATTTTCGGTTCCCTTTTTGTCTTTTATTTCAAGGTCAAACTCTTGCAGAAGTAAAATCCATCTTAACAATCTAGGTCGGGCATCTTTCTTTGTTAAGAGGTATTTTAAAGCCGCATGATCAGTGAAAACAGTGACCTTGGTTCCTATCAAATAAGAACGAAACATATCAAAAGCAAATACTACTGCCAATAGTTCTTTTTCTGTTGTGGCATAATTCAGCTGAGCTTCATTCAAAGTCCTACTGGCATAGTATATGGGACGAAAAATCCTATCTTTTCTCTGGCCTAAAACAGCTCCAACAGCTATATCACTAGCATCACACATGACTTCAAAAGGTTGGCTCCAATCAGGGGATACAACTACAGGGGCAGATGATAATTTCTCCTTAAGAGATTCAAAAGCTTCTAAACAATCACCTGAAAAATCAAACTTGACATCTTTCATCAAAAGGTTAGTCAGAGGTTTTGAAATTTTTGAAAAATCTTTTATAAACCGTCTGTAAAAACCTGCATGGCCTAAAAAACTTCTAATGCCTTTAACAGTTGTAGGAGGGGGTAATCCTGCTATAAGATCAATTTTAGCCTTATCAACTTCTATCCCTTTAGCAGTGATTTTATGTCCTAAAACAATTCCCTCAGTAACCATAAAATGACATTTCTCCCAATTAAGAATCAAGTTTGTCTCTTCACATCTCTTAAGAACTAAGGTCAAATGGTGGAGACAATCTTCAAATGTTTTACCAAAAAGCGTGAAATCATCCATAAAAATTTCCAAAAATTTTTCAGTCATGTCAGAGAAAATTGCAGACATGCATCGCTGAAATGTAGCAGGTGCATTGCATAAACCAAATGGCATTCTCCTATATGCATAGGTTCCATGGGGACATGTGAAAGTTGTCTTATCCTGATCTTCTGGTGCAATTGGTATCTGGTTATACCCTGAATATCCATCAAGAAAACAATAAAAACCATATCCTGCTACTCTTTCTAACATTTGATCAATAAATGGTAAAGGAAAATGGTCTTTTCTGGTGGCATCATTGAGACGTCTGTAATCAATACAGACTCTTCATCATGAGTTCATTATTTTCATTTTTTATTACCGTCATACCTCCTTTCTTTGGTACCACCTGAACAGGACTTACCCAAGGGCTGTCAGAAATGGGGTAAATAATACCTGCTGCGAGAAGCTTAATAACTTCATTTTTTACCACTTCTTGCATTGCTGGATTCAATCTCCTTTGGGGTTGGACTATTGGCTTGTAGTTGTCCTCCATGAGGATTCTGTGTGTGCAAATTGCTGGACTAATGCCTTTGATGTTTGCTATAGTCCACCCTATGGCTCCTTTATGTGTTCTGAGTACTTCAATCAGTTTATGTTCATGTTCTGCAGTCAGAGAAGATGAAATTATAACTGGAAATAATTCAGGCTCAAGATAAACATACTTCAAATGGGAAGGGAGAATTTTGAGTTCAATTTTTGTGTGAACTTCTTCTGATTGCATTTCATCCTCTTCCTTAGAATCATGTTCCAATAATTTTGCTTCACTTCTGACTACAAGATCATCATCCTGTGTGGTGCCAGATTTAGCCAAACATCTCTCCATTGAGTCTAAAATCAATTGATCATCTTTAAATTCATCTGCAAGATCACCAATCATGTCAATTGAAAAACAAGAAGATGATGTCTCATCTCCTGAAAATTTTAGAATCTTTTGCATATCAAAAATGACTCTTTCTTCATCAACTCTTAGAATCAGTTGTCCTTGATGAACATCTATGATTGCTCTACCTGTAGCAAGAAAAGGTCTACCTAAAATTATTGGTTCATCAGGACATTCTTCCATTTCAAGTACTATGAAATCTACAGGGAAAACAAACTTATCTACTCTCACAAGAACATTTTCAATTATTCCCTTAGGTTTTTTAGTACTTTGATCTGCAAATTGAAGAGAAACAACTGTATTTTTCATCTCACCAAGATCCAATTTCCTAAAAATAGAAAATGGCATCAAATTAATTGAAGCTCCAGAATCACAAAGTGCTTTTTCAAAATGTAATCCTCCCAAGGTACATGGAATTGTAAAACTTCCTGGATCACCGAGCTTTTGTGGTAGCTTATTTTGAAGTATAGCACTGCATTTTTCAGTAAGCATTACCACAGAAACTTCTTCCAATTTTCTTTTGCTTGACAAGATTTCTTTTAGAAATTTGGCATATGAAGGCATTTGCAACAAAGCATCAGTAAAAGGAATATTAATGTGAATTTGCTTTAAAATTTCCAAAAACTTTGCAAATTGATTATCAAGCTTTTCTCTTTTCATTTTTGTGGAAAAGGAATTGTCACTGGGAGAGGAATTACTTTTTCAATATTTTTTTCTTTTTTTCTGGACTTCTTTCTCTTGTGACAGTTCACTGGGTGTTTCAACATTCTTACCCTTGTCTACCTGTTGCTCTGGCTGGTTCTTTTCCTGTCTGTCAGCATATGGATCATCAAGATTCTTACCTGACCGTAAGGCAATGGCCTTAAGGTGTTCTTTTGGATTTTTCTCCGTATTGCTTGGTAAGGGACCTTGAATCTTTTCTGAAACATGAGTTGCCAATTGGCTTACCTGAATTTCCAAATTCTTAAGGGCAGAATTTTGGCTTTCCATTTTCTCGTCAGTGGCCTTAATGTACTTGTACAAAAGGTCATCTAGACTTTGATGGGCTTGCTGAGGCCTTTGTTGATATGTAGCTGCTTGATGATATGGCTTGAAATTCGGTTGCACACGATTTTGATTCTGGTATCCGGGTGGTCCTTGTACCTGTTGTTTCTGGAAGCTTTGAGAATTCTCAGCACCATTTGGATTGCTCCATTGAAATCCTGGATGTTTTTGTGCCATTGGACTTCCAAAAGGGTATGGCTTGTACCCGATGGCATTGACCTGTTCATCATTCTGATTGGTTGCTTGGCATTCATGGTTCAGATGGTTTCCTCCACACATGTCGCAAGTCTCAGACTGGCTTGGTTGTTGTGTATTAACCTGAAAAGATTCAAACTTTTGTGCCAAAGAAACAATCTGTTGTGTTAGTGTATTTAAAGCATCTGCCTGATTTACCGTAGCAGCTCTTTTTATTACTACACGATCAGATGGCCATTGAATAGTATTTTCAGAAATTTCATTCAACAATTGCAATGCTTCAACAGTGGTTTTTTCCCATTATGGAACCTCCTGCAGGTGCATCTATCACATTTCTAGAAGATGGTTTTAACCCGTGATAGAAAATGTACAGCTGCATATGTTTAGGAATGTCATGATGTGGATATTTTCTTAGCATTGTTTTTAATCTTTCCCATGCTTGATAAACTGACTCGGTGTCAGTCTGCAAGAAATTAGAAATATCTTGTCTTAACTTTGTTGTTTTAGCAGGGGAAAAATATTTGTTTAAAAATTTCTGAGTCATCTGGTCCCATGTAGTAATAGAACCTTGAGGTAAACTCCGCAGCCAAGTCTTGGCATCTCCTTTTAAAGAAAAAGGAAATAGCCTTAACTTGATTGCTTCAGGAGATACTCCATTATATTTAGCAGTTTCAACTAATTCCAAGAAATCAATTAAATGACTGTGTGGATCTTCACTTGGATCACCGGTGAAAGTACAGGATTGTTGAATTGTTTGAATCAGGCCGGTCCTGATTTCAAAGTTGTTGGCTGCAACTGGGGGTTTTCTCACACTAGACTCACAGTTGAAACGGTCTGGTCTAGCATAATCTCTTAGGATTCTGTTTGCTGGTCTTGGAGCCACTTCGTCAAACTGATCTTCTATAATGACTGGTGGATCTACTCCCAGTTGGTTGTTGTCATCTCTTAATTGCTGCTCCATTTTGTCACAAGTTGCACTTTGAGAAGATGATGATTGTCCTTTCCTCCGCAACCGTAAAGATTTTTCAATTTCAGGATCGTAAATGACCAACTCTTTGTTAGAAGAGCGGGTCATAAACTACTTGAAATTTTTAAATAATAAATTTTTTTAAAAAAAATAATATTTTAAAGTAGTAGTAATATCAGTACAAGAAAGAAAATAGTATAAGGAAGAAAAAAATAAAAATAATAAAAATAGTAGGTATAAAGTAAACTAGTTAATAATAATAATAATATAATAATAATAATAATAAATAAAAAAATATGGAAGAATTAGTACTAACTACTAACAATAAAAATACAAAAGTACTATATATAAAATAGCAACTAGTAAGTAGTACTAATAGTGCAAAATATAGATAACACTTGAGTAGTTTGAAAAGAATGAAAGTAGTACGTAAGTGGAGTAGTAGTAGTAATAAAAATTGGTAGAAGGCCTTTCAAGGAAAAAGAAAAAGAAAAATAAAAATAGTACAATACTATTGTTATTTGAGCAATAGAAATGAAATAACAATGAGGTAGTACAATATAGTACAATACTATTGTTATTTGAGCAATAGAAATGAAATAACAATGAGGTAGTACAATACTATTGTTATATGAGCAATGAAAAAGAAATAACGATAATTAGATAGTACTAGTTTGTGATAGAATAAAAATATTAAGATGACATAAGTTATTATTTATATCTAACTAATAATAGTATTAAGAAAATAATAGTAATAACTATAATTTAAATAGGAAAAACAAATATTTGTACTATAATATAAATAGAAGCAATATTAGTAATAGCACTATAGAAACTTAAGAAGAAAAAGAAAGTAAAATAGTGTAGAAGTAATAGTAGCAATAAAAGTAATACTAATATAATAATATTTGTAATACTACTAATAATACTAAATAATTAAAAAGAAGACTTGTTATGTCAAAACAGTACTTACGTAGTAGTACATACAACAATTTTTTTTTCTTTTTCTTTTTTTAACCTTTTCTTAAAAAGGTTAGTAGCAATAATAATAACAATAAGAAATACTTAATATAGAGAACTACTAATATATTATATTATAGACTATAGTAATTAGTAATGGTAAATACTGTAAAGAAAATTTATAATAATAATAATAATAATAATAATAATAATAATAAAACTTAGATATACTAAAATAGATGTTATAATAAAAGTAGTAGGGAAAATAAAATGATAGATGAAAGAAGTGACATGGACTAT
Source organism: Petunia x hybrida (assembly GCA_037355625.1). Classification (NCBI taxonomy): domain Eukaryota; kingdom Viridiplantae; phylum Streptophyta; class Magnoliopsida; order Solanales; family Solanaceae; genus Petunia; species Petunia x hybrida. The sequence continues at coordinate 5,510,722 of JBBBVM010000484.1, forward strand.
TAGATAAACACTTTAATATTACTTGCTAACTAAAAATAATAATATAATAAAATATACAAAAGAAAATATAAGTGTTAGAAGAAAAAGAGGAAATATTAGAAGGAGTACTTGAGTAACAAGGAAATATTAGAAGAAGTACTTGAGTAACAAGGAAATATTAGAGAAATACTTGAGTAACAAGGAAATATTATAGTTAATATATTAGTAAATAATAGTAATATTAGTGGTTGTAATGTAAAAAATGATAATATAATAATAAAATTAATATACTAGAGAAAAATAATAATAATAATAATAAAATAAAAAAAAAATAAAAAAAAATAAAAAATGCTAGAAACAAAGAAAAAAGGTTAGAAGCAGATATAATACTATTAGAGATTAAATATTAGTATCAGTAGTTATAGTAGTATTTTATAGATTATATAAATATTAATTATATTAATAAGTTCTCAAATTAGTAACCAAATATTTAGTCCGAAGTAGATGTCTGCCAATCCCCGGCAACGGCGCCAAAAATTTGACGAGGCCAAAGTGTATAGGATTTTCCTGCTCGTGCTTTGTCAAATTATAGTATAGTTTAAGATATCGTCCCACAGAGATTGGGAAATCTATGCTACAGACTTTGAATATTCCAACTACTATTTGAGAGAATCAAATTGATGAAAAGTGAGTTTTTGAACTTTTTAAATAACTTTAACTAAAACAAAATAACTTGTGGAAGATTTTCAATTTAAAAAGAGTTGGGAATCATTGAATTCACTTGATAATATTTATAATAAAAATCTTAATTTTAACCTATATTTCTCTAAAGAATAATTGCTTATTTATAATTCAATTATATTTTGCTCACAAGAAAATAATCAATTAATAACACTCCGTGAGGTTATGCAAATTAATTGAGTTATAACAAGTGACAGTTAAACCGAAATATTTTTCTTGCCTGAATTGTGCTAAAAAGTAGTGAAAACTTCGTGAGAATATTTTTACTAAAAATCAATAATCTTGCCTACAACAATTCCTCCGTGAGAATTAAAACTAAGGGAAGCAAGATTACGGACTTGAAATGGTAGATTACTAAAATTTACTTTCACTCTACTTATTTTATTCATCAGTTATCACATATTAATTTTGCTCCGTGAGAATTACAAAATTAATATGATAATAACAGTGAGATAAAATATGTAAAAGTGATAGTAAAGAATAATAAAACCAACATTCCCGCACAGTATAAAATGTGAAATAGAAAATTTCAGGCCAAGTATATATTAAAACTGAGATAAGTATTATAAATATATCAAGCTTTATCAACTATCCCAACAAAACGAAATTACTCCATTATGGAGTATTTGAACAAAAGAAAAGACTTATATTATTGACAATATTGCCAATACTTCTAGAAAATATGAAACTTACAAGAAAGAGAAAGAAAGTAAAGACCAAAGCTTTTAAGAAAGTAGAATAGCTATTCTATGACTTGGTATTCAACTACGGGAGAAGTGCTCCCTATTTATAGAAACTCATTTCTTCATTAAGTCTTGTAATGTCAAGGAATGAAGATGTGTAACAAGTTCCTTGCATAATGATAGTCTTCCCTTGCTCCTTTATTTGCTTTAATTCAACATTCTTTTATTAAATGTGTAATTCCATATTACCAAGATGTATAATAAGGAGCAAATATTGTAGCCAAGATATGTAACAACTTTCTTGCATAGTGAGGAAGACATGTCATGGACTTCTTCTTGCATACGTAAAACTCTTCTTCCTTTGTTATTTGCTTTATTCATGATATATATCTCTTTCCAAGTATTCTTTTCACTGCAAGATTTGTTAGAAAATATAGGAGAACTAAATATATTAATTCATGATTTTATTTAAAATATTTATATTTTTATATAAAAAATACATGAATAAATTATATTCATCAATACGCCATCAACGCCGTATTCGTATCCATTGACTCAGTTTCGACCGCGGGTTCCTTACCGGGTCATTGTCCTTGAGGTGCGTTCAATCGTGAACCAGTAGGAACGTCGTCGCGAATCGGATCCTGCTCGTGATTGGTTGATTCATCGACCGCTTAATTATTTGCCGGAACATGAACCCCGTCATTGGGATTGAGTTGTTGTTGGCCGTTCAAAGCGGTGGTAGCGTCAATGTTACGTTCATCTGCCATCGTAAGACAAAAAAGCAAACGTAAGTAGTATCAAACGATTCAAATTTTGGAATAAATCGATTGCCTAGACCCCACGGTGGGCGCCAAATTGTATTTCCTAAAAACGTATTTCAGATTTTACAATTAAATTTGTATTTAGTTGAGTCTAAGGTGACCGTTTATATCTCAATTTGATCGATTGATGGGCAATTTACGTTAACAAGTAAATGGTTGTCTACGGCTTAAAACAGATGCGGTGCAGATAACAAGTTCGAATGAATGAAATGAAGAATCCGATGAAATTATGTAAAAGTCCAATTCGAAGGCAGATATGATCGAATGGAAGATTAATCGACAGAATCACTAAATGCAATGGGAAATTAAACGAACACAATCAATCGATGGTGTATGATTTTGAAAACAATCAAACTGATTAGTTGTGATCTCAAACAAGCTATTTCAACATGATTTGACAAATGAAGCTGTGGTAGAAATAAATTATCGATGACGAATATACGAGATTATATGACTTAGCCGATGGCGAATTCGAATAAAACAGTAGAGATACAATTGGTGAAACGAACTTTGGAGAATTAATATCACGAACCAAACAATAATGACTATCATTTTAATGTGATCGATATTGGTTAATAAACACACTTAATGAAACAGTTTTGTGATTAATGCAGTAGCAGAGAATTAACGAGATCGACTACAACAAGCAGATATGTTAAGCAATGAAAATAGCAAGCAAATAATGAGATAAACGATAATAAATGAATGAATAAATGAAAGCAATAAAGCTTATTGTATTGAATCGATGGTTGGTGCTTTGATGAAAGAGATGAATCCTCCTCCAGATTTGAATCAAGCCGTGATCGATGTTTGATACAATGTTTGAGAGTACAATCAGTGATGGTAGAAGATTTGCTAATAGTAGTAATGGCGTAATATAATGAATAGACTAAGGATGCTTTTTTTTCTGATGAACGTAAGTCCCAAATGGGGGAAATGGGGCCCTATTTATAGATTAGCTCAAGTGTGGAGTTCCCAACCCTAGAAGAACTCCACTCCTCCACGTTTCTTCAGCAGTTGCCCATGTTCAACAAATTGCGCTGGATTTGTTCCGATAAAAATGGGATAAGATCAACCAAAGTTATCTGCTGAAACAAACGTCTTCGAAACATTCCGATTTCAATATAACATAATCGATCACACCAGTGGCCGAGGTTGTTTCCACTTTGACCTCGTCTCAAGATGTCTTCGGAATCTGTTATAATTTTGCCACGTGTCCTTTGCGTGACCGAACAGAATTCGACCAATACAACATTGTCAGTGAAATTAAGTTTTAGACGGATGTAGCATGAATTGACCTAAAATTATAATGCCTTAACCGTACTGTTCTCTTTATTTTATTCTAGGTGTTTTATTTCTTTGAAAAGAAATGTTGAGAAAAGGGTCTGTCGAAACTATGATATCTAATTATTTTACCTTTTTCTATTTATAACTGGACTTTTTATTGAATGGTTTCTACATAGTTTATTATTTTATTACCTTTTAATAATAATGGAGATTATATTTTACTTTGGTGTTACAATAGATACCAATCTCAATAACTTTTTGTGACTAATCATACACTATAATTACTCAATAGTGTAATTTGATGTTACATATCAATAATTTAAAGCATCCTAATTTTCTTAAAACTATAAGACGATATAATAGTATGTAGTATCATTGGATATGCTATTCATTATTTAGGCTTTGTCAAAATCAATAAACCATTATATAAGCAATTAGAAATTGGAAACACCAGTATTAGACAGACTTTATATGAAAATGTTAAACATTACAATTTTCAAACATGGAGTAGTTTCTTTAAATGTGTGGAAATGCTTGGAGTCTAAAGGTTTTTATGTGGCATACATTAAAGCGATTAAGGATATGTATGATGGCGCCAAGACCCGAGTGAGGATGGTGGGAAGAGACACAGACCACTTCTCTGTCGAGATGGGTTTACACCAGGGGTCTGCACTTAGCCCGTTCCTATTTGCTCTGGTGATGGATGAATTAACCCAGAGTATTCAGGGGGAAATCCGTGGTGTATGCTATTTGCTGATGACATTCTCTTAGTTGACAAGACATGCAACGGTGTTAATGATAACCTGAAAGTTTGGAGGCAGACTCTAGAGTCTAAAAGTTTCAGGCTGAGCAGGACGAAGATGGAGTACATGGAGTGCAAGTTTAGTGATGTAGTTCCTGAGTCAGCTGAGGAGGTAAAGCTTGATGGGCAAGTTATCCCCAAGAAAGAAAGTTTCAAGTATCTTGGGTCAATACTCCAAGAAAATTGTGAGATTGATAAGGATGTCGCACATCGCATATGGACAGGTTGGATGAAATGGAAGGTCGCTTCAGGTGTCCTATGCAATAAGAAAATCTCACCTAAACTTAAGGGTAAGTTTTATAGAGTGGCTGTAAGACCAGCCATGCTATATGGAGCTGAGTGCTGGCTAGTCAAGAACGCCCACGTCCAGAAGATGCAAGTAGCTGAAATAAGGATGCTTAGATGGATGTGTGGACATACAAAGAAGGATATGATTAGGAATGAACTCATTCGAGACAAAGTGGGAGTGGCTTCAATGGTGGACAAGATGCGGAAAGCAAGATTAAGATGGTTTGGGCATGTGAGAAGGAGATGCACGGATGCCCCAGTGAGAAGGTGTGAAAGATTGGCGATATTGAGTCTACGGAGAGGCAGGGGTAGACTGAAGAAGATTTGGAATGAGGTTATTAGAAAGGACCTGGCTCACCTCCAGATTACCGAGGACATGACGATAAATAGAAGAATGTGGAGTTCAAAGATTAGGGTAGAAGGTTAGATAGCAGCGGAGTTTTCTATCAACTTATTGTGTTATTCTCATCCTATTCTTCGTCGATATTATTGGTGTTTTTGTTTATATTTATGCTGACATTTTCATTAACACATTTGCATCTTGATTTGTTTCAAATATATTTTTAAAATATTTTTTGTTATCTGAGGGTATCCCGGAAACAGCCTCTCCATCTAGGTGAGGGTAAGATCTGCGTACATCTCACCCTCTTCAGACCCCACTTGTGAGATATTATTGGGTATGTTGTTGTTGTTGTTGGAGTAGTTTCTTTAAAGAAAATTTTATTTATAGAAGAAAAGGAATTGAATTCCAATAGGTACTCAGTCCTAATTAATATTATATTAATACCCCTTGTTAATTTCTACATGTAAGAAGTTTTAACTTAAAAGGGCAAAAAAAGTGACTAACTTTTTCAGCGATAGATAGATATATAAATATTCACGTATAGATTTAGTGAAGATTTTATGTTTTGTTTTATAAGTGGAACAATATTGTGTTTGCAATTAGGGGTGTAATCTTATATACTTGTGACAATTTTTGAAGTGAAATTTTCATTTAGGACGATTAAAGAATAAGAAATTTTTACACCACATAGCGATTTAGAGCCCTAGTCACAATTTATAGAGATACTTTTCAATAATTACAAAAAATAACAACATTTTTTTTCTAAGCATATAAACTTATAGAAATGTGGAGTATCCCTTATTTTTAGTTCCAATTTTGGTAGCCCTAATCCCTCCAAATTTTGCCAGTTTCTCTCTCCTATGAATTTCATTGTTAACCATGTTTTCCATCATCTTCGGTAGAACTCGTATGGACAAATCTAAATATTTATGAAAAAACAATTAAAATATTCAATTTTCTTTCTAGAAAATCTAAAAGTATCTCTCCTCCCTCTCTCTATTATTGAAAGCAAATACTCCCTCCGATCAACTTTAAAGTTAGGGCTGCGGAAGAAAAAGAGAATGATGGAACCGATGAGTCTAAGCAACATAGAAGAAAGCTATGAGAGTGGCTGTAAGTCAAACTTTTTTCTTTTTTCGTCTAGCTGGTCATTGGAATCTGACGATCTATTTCTTATTTAGCGAAGTAGTGTAGGGACTGCTAAAGCTTCTTTTGCGGCAAAATAAGATATCAAGTGAAACTCTCTTGTTCTTGTTCTTTTTTTTTTTTTAATTTTTACATGAAAGTGATTTTTGCATTGTTGTGTTGGACTGAGTAGTGGTAACAATGTTTTGTGGTGGTGGGTGTTTATGGTGGTTCTTTGAGGAATAAGTGTTTGTTGTATGTTAGTGTATATATGTAAATTTGTATATACATATTTGTGAAAAATTTTGTTAAAATATTTTAAAAATAAAATAATATTATTTTCTACCACTCAATTACGTGACAATCTTTCATTTTTAATTAGTTAAAAAAGAACGACAATATTTTATACTAGTAATTTAACTTTACAAGATAACTCGAAGCAAGATAAATTTCTAAAAGTTCTAAAAACATATTTATATCTTGAACTCATCCAATCAAACAACTTCATATAAATTAAGATAGAGGAAACATTAATTTGGAAAGTAGAGGTCTAATTTTGCATATATTTATGAAAGTAAGTCCTAAAGATAATCACAAGCTCACAGTGCAAAGTGCAAACGGCTCTTTTATCATACCATCAAATACAAAGAGGGGGACACACACAAGTAGCACAAGGCAGTCAACGAACAATCAGAAAACCAACAAAGTCAAAATCAATTACAATTTAAAACCCTAACCTTCTCCCAAAATGCAGAAACAGCCACCGTACACGGCGGATTCCGACATCCCAAACCTGGCAAACATCAAAATCAAGTGTTCATCACCACGTTTCCCTCCACCCACCACCCCTTCCGCCACCGAAACCCCCACCGCCGGTGCACAACGCAGGATCGGAATCGCCGTCGATCTGAGCGACGAATCAGCCTTCGCCGTCAAATGGGCGGTCCACCACTACCTCCGTCCCGGGGACGCCGTGATCCTCCTCCACGTTCGCCCCACCTCCGTCCTCTACGGTGCTGATTGGGGTTCCGTTGATCTCTCAATCGTCGATACCGAAAATAAAGAGTCTAAGCAGAAGCTCGAAGACGATTTCGATACGTTTACGGTTACCAAGTCTTCTGATTTGGCTCAGCCACTTGTGGAGGCACACATACCGTACAAGATTCATATTGTCAAGGATCATGATATGAAAGAGAGGCTGTGTCTTGAGGTTGAGAGGCTCGGGTTGAGCGCTGTTATTATGGGTAGTCGAGGATTTGGGGCGACGAGGAAAGGAAATGATGGAAGGCTTGGAAGTGTTAGTGATTACTGTGTTAGGCATTGTGTTTGCCCTGTTGTCGTTGTCAGGTATCCTGATGACAAGGATTCTGGAAATGCTGCTGCTCGTAAGCCTGCTGTTTCTGCTGCACGTGAAGATGAGGAGGAACCCGAGTACCATGATGCTTCTGAGGATCGCCAAGGCATGTCGCTATAGCTGATCTATGGTTGGTTCATAACTCCTTATTGTAATGTTTGGTCAGTTAGTTTCGGATCTTTATGTGAAAGAGGAAAGTGGACTTTGGGTTGTTGTAAAGCTATGCACCTTGTGTTACTGGTTATCAGTTTCCTGGTATTCTCATTGCTGGTATAGCTGCCAACTCTGTAATTTGTTAGTGTTTTATAGCTAATAATGATAGAGAGGAAAAGAAGGTGGATTACTCCCTGAATTACATTTAAGAAACACAATGCTTTTTAGAGTTTATGCATATGAGTTTGTCATGCATAGTGTGTGGGAAATCTGTAATTATCATAACAAGTACTATTTGTTTGGCTAAAATATGTAAGACAATATTGGCTTTAAAATACCAAAAGAAAAAGCATTGTTTTGGAAAAATTGCAAATGCCTGGCGCTGAAATGAGGACTTGTACAAGAACACCCTCAAGATTCTTTTTTTATTACAATGCGCAGATATGCGTGATGAATTCTAAGGCCACTTTGTTTTATATTGTCAAACTTAATGAAGCAGGATTACATCCAGCTGCTAAAGGCTCGAGGCCTGATAATTGACTTAAAGTTTGTACTTTGAAGGGACAATAAACAAAAGGTACATTGCTTATTAGTTTATTTTCATGATTAAAATTATTTGCTTCTTTACTTTTGTTTAAGTTTCATTACTTATGGATTACGAGACATACTTTTGCTGGTTTCATCGCTTACAAACGATAGTTGAATCGCTTAGGAGTAGAACCTAGTGCATAATTCAGTTATGCGAGCTATCTTCTGCAATATGAGAACAATAGGGTCCTGTTAAGTTACTTTTGACCCTTCAACAGAGTGTGTAGGTGGACGTCATTTAGGTGAAAGTTACACATCTTCCTACTTGCTTTCAGATTATAGTATCTCCCTTGTTAAAAAGAAAACCTCCTCCCTAACTGATCAAACAAGAAAACTTCCTTCCTATATGTAATTTATTTGGGCACCCACACCATGCATGCTGCCTTTGGGCTTAGTTTTTAATGGAAAAAATTTGTTACGATTAGGTTGTATGCTCCACCGTTGTTACCTCTAGTAAGCCTAATTATTCCTTGGGTTAATGGATGAGAGTTGTCAAACATGATTTCCTTACAAGATTTTAGGAAGAGGTAATATTGTGATAACTATTTTTGGTTCTGAAAGTTATCCTTCTGGAAAAAGTAAATCTGATGTGTAATGTTGAACTAAGAACTTTTGACAAAGGAATCTGTGACTTTAACCTAAATTAAAATGTTTCGAATGCTAAAAATCACACACCTTATTAAAAAAAAGAATGATAAAAATCGCACAATATGAGTTCCCATGTGTATGCTATTTGTTGATGGAGCTCTAATTGAAGAAACTAGTGAGGGTGTTAATCAAAAGCTTGAATTGTGGAGAAGCACTTTACAGAGCAAGGGTTTAAGTAGAGTAAGGCTTTAATATATGTACTGCAAGTTCTTCGTCAAGAAAAATATATGACCTGCAAGTTTAGTCAAACATAAGAAGAGTGATGTTGAGGTGAGATTAGGTACAATTCAAAAATCTATGCTCGTTCTAGGGGAATTGGAGGATAGATAACATGTTACGGGAATCAAAATCGGATTGTTGCAATGAATAAGTCATATTGCGGTGTTATGTGATAGCAGGATCCCAACCTGAGTGTAATGTAAATTTAGAAAATAGTTATAAAACCAAAATGTTACATGGGAATGAATGTTGCGTGTTAAATCCCAACACATCCACAAGATAAGTTTCGATGCTAAAAAGGATATGTGGTCATACATGGTTTGCATTCACTAGAAGGTGCTTGTTGTAGCACATAGCGAGGATAAAATGTTAGGTAGTTTGCGACGATCTCTCATTTCATCACATCTTGTATCGACCTTCGTATGCACGGCTCGTAGGTGTGAACTAAGGTGTGCAAAGGTGTTAACAAAGGACAAGGTAGACCTAAACATGGAAGTAAGGTAGCTGTTTTGAAAGATCTACAATTTCTTGGAATGCATGCTGACCAATTAGTGAAGAATATATTTTAGTCATGTTTGTACATTTACTCTAGGTCCTAGGCTTTCTAGGTGTTTTTTAGCCTTGTCAGAAACTTAAAAGGCAATAGAAAATATAAAGGACTAGTACCTTTTTTTTAAATGATATTAGCGTGCTTTCTCAAATTGTGTATAATATTGCCATGAGATAAGTTTCAACGGAGAAATGAGGATACATGTAGTCAATACCAACTTGTTTGGGACTGAATCGTAGTTGAAGTATTGCAGAAGATGTTGAGGAATAGCACCCAAGGGGGGTACTTAGTGGTCAATGAAGTTGGGAAGGGGTGGGGGAACCATGAAATCTCATGTTCAATCCCGGACCACTAGGTGATTTGTTCTCATTTGTTAGGCGTTGGTGCACATAATTACCTGGTACCTGTGCTGGTGGGAGGTAATAGGTGCCCGATGAACTTAGTCTAGGTGCATGCAGGTTAGCCCGAGCACCACCGTTATTAATAAAAAAGATGTTGGGAGGGGAATACAAGCGGGATACAGCCTTGGATTTTGTTTCTCTTTCTGTTTGGTATTTTCACCAAGAGGTCCACTCATATGATTGTTTGCAAGGGTGAGGTTAAGATTTGAATGAAGAATTTCTTCCGACTCTATTGAAGGTTCATACAACTACCAATCCATCTTGTTATTTCTGCGGATTGTGGTCGTGAGATTTATACATCCAAATTGTTTAGTAGCTTGTTAAATGACGATTGTTTAAGACCATTGCTGGTTGGTAGAATCTCCTTGTGGTTTAGTTAGAAATGCTAGTTTCTTAAAATATTGGATAACCTCCTTTTTATTTTTTGAAAGCAAAACTGCATTCCTTGTGCTTCAAAGAAAGAATTGAAGTCACTGATCAAAAATGAAAAAATAAAGTTCCCCACATTATTCCGGGTGAACCTTTCATAGAAATAGATATGACAAATGAAAGAGAAACTTTTTAACTGTTGAAGCAAAAGTAATACTCCGTTCCAAATTATGTGACTCTATCACCTTAGTAGTCCGTACCAAAAAGAATGATGCACTTCTATATATAAAACAAATTTAACATCTCATTTTACCCTTAATGAGAATGCTTTTACGATCACACAAATTTTATGGAATGTTTAAAACTACAAGTTTCAAAAGTTTTATACGCACAAAGGTATGACTTGCTTCAAACCACAAGGTTCAAATGTCTTCATTTCTTTCTTGAAGTTTGTGCTGAGTCAAACTATGTCAAAGAAATTGGAATGCAGGGTAAGAGCCAACACATTTTCTTTCTTTAATGGGTAGACTGCATCCTTTCTCTAGTTATTTACAACATGGTGAAATAAATCTAGTGCTGCATTTTCTTATCGGCATTACTATTTTAGTGGGAATTAACGTTATTGAGCCACATATTAGCAGCATCTGGACCAGTTAGCCTGATAGCCAAGGCTTAGCAATGAAATTGAATCTGTGTTATGCGAGGGGCAACATGGTCAATAAGAACAATGCCATTTGTTGATTTTTACTTTTCTGTTGTTTATGCTGCTGTCAATTTTGTAAATGCTTTGCATGAATGTGGGAGTGATAGTTTACTTGAAGATCGTCTATGGGAAAATATAAGCTTCTCTAAAGTGGGGCAATTTAAAAGGAGCCTGATCTTGTTTTATTGAATGACACGCATGCAGCCCAACAAAGGTCCCCATTATCAGTGTGGGGGTTGTTTGAGACTTTTCAAGAATATTGGAATTTGAGTTAGAGAAGCACCCTGATTGGTCTTGAATTTAGGGATGGCAATTGGGTTGGGGCGGGGCGGGGCGGGGCGGGGCAAAACACTAAATGGGGCAGGGCGGGTCAACTGTTAAAAATGGCAGGGCAGGGCAAAAATTTGTTTTGAAATTCTTGGGGCGGGGCGGGGCAACATAGAGGCCCAATAATTTTACTTGTTCTTTTTCCACTATTTTCTTATTTCACAATTAAGTTGAAGAAATAATTGAAATATTGTTCCACGCTTGGCTACTTAAGCTATTAATTAGTATAGTAAATACTTAATCTTTGGAAGGCTACAAATTTTTTAAAAGCTTCACTTTCTTCATAAAACTACAAAATCATCAAATTTGATAATTTCAATAGAAAAGAAGTTAGATATATGTTAAATGGATTAAAAGCTAAAATAAAAGTTCAATTTTGATGATAAAAAATAAAAAATAATGACTTAAAAGGTAATTTAAATGGGGCGAGGCGGGGCGGGGCGGGGCAGGGTTGAAACTTGACAAAGACCAAAATGGGGCGGGGCGGGGCAAAACTTTGGCAGGGGAAGGGCTCAACCCGCCCCGCCCCGCCCCATTGCCACTCCTAGTCTTGATCTCTTCTTTCAGCATATTAACATTCTCATTGCTGATTAAAAGTGGCTTCTAGTTTGTCTTCCCGGTTCCCGCCTCTAGGTAGTTTTTTTGTATTGTCCTTTTTTTTTTAATAACAAAAAATACTGTCCTTTTTCATATTTCTGAGGAAGTGGCTCGTGAAATGAATGAACGTGACTTCGTTCCTATTTAGCCACATTGTTATCTGAAATATCAACATCCTTTGGAGATGTGCTATCTGGCACTTATGCTGCCCCTTCATTTATAGAACTTATTTCACCTACTTGAATGTATACAGACAACTAGGTCACTTGTTGAAGTATCTATTTTCAAACATTTAGGAAAAGAGATCTGGTCACTTCAGCTTTGACTGTTTAGAAATGTATTCATGTGCTGGAGCAACTAATTGAGTTAAGTCAAGTATGATCGACATTGACTTTTCCTATTAGTGTAACTCCTGCTTAGGAGGGACAGGGGGTTTGTGTGTTTGTGCAGTAGCCATATAGAGAGTTGCAAACCAGTTGAACCAAGTTCTTGTATGTTATGCATTTGCTATTCGTGCCCTGGTGTGCAGAACAAACTTTGATGCTCTTTTATAAATTCTCTACACCTTTTTCTATTTACTTTATGGTTACTTGTAGTTTTTTGTTTGTTTGCTAAGACTTTGATATGCTCATCTTTGGTGACAGACTCCTTGCGGAAGTTGGGCTAATCCTTTTGATGCGAAAAATTTGAGCGAGTTGTGTAAGAACCACATGGTCTTTTGTTATATCTGGAGTCACCGTCTGTAACTGAACAGTGGTTGGTCCTCTTTCTCATCTTCGCCCTGTCACAGTTCGCTAGATGGTGTATCTCTTTGGGTTGTCTTCTTGTTATGCTTTCTCTTGAATGTGTGCCTTTTTGTAGTTTATGATCTTTCCAGTGCAGTCTTGACTTTATTACGACGTAATCTGGATGCTCTTGTTCTGAGCGCATCGTCAAGTCCAGTAAGATTGCGTTAGAAATTTCCTGCTCATATGGATGTTTATGTTTACTTATTGTAATAACAAGTAGATACTGATAAACTTTTGATGACAAATCGCTTTAGTTATCAGTATGTTATTCTCTACCCTATTCTTATCATAAACCATGGCTGCACTTTATTGCTGCTTGTGATTGTAGAACTAAGAAGGGAGAATTGCTTAGGACAATAATACTCTATGAAAGAGATTGTCTTAAGAACATATTAAAAACTAAACTCTGACATTCTATTAAAAATGTACACTAGCTCGTCTCAAGTGGTATTCGCTGTTCAGCTTGTGAGGATTTACCTGATTACTTTCAGTTTAGGAGTACTCTGATTTCGTTATTTATTTAAACCTGAATCTGTAAAATTTTGTAAAGCATAAACGAAAACAACCTAGCTAGCCACCATTATTTTCTGAACTAAAGTTTTAAAAGAAAAAGAGAACTTATTAACTTAAATATGAATTAGGTCAAATATAAGATGCCAAAAATAGAGCAAAACCGACTCTGCTACATATGTTTTGGCCAGAGCGCATTCCTCAATGACGCGGGCATCACATGAGTAATAATGAAAGAAGCAGCAGCTCTAAACCACCAATTTCTTGTTTATTTTTTTATTTTGGTAACTAACAAATTTTATCATCTACTAAGGTAGAATCTTTACAAATCAGAGCTGTTAAAACTCCAACAGGTATCCTATAATCTGTTCTATATTTCTCATATACCAAGTTGCTGATCTATACACAATTTCTAGAACTTGTATGCTTGCAACAGATTCTTGACTAGCTCTAACATTACAGGGTCGTTTGGTACGAAGATAAGTTATACATGAGTTATAATACGTGGATTAGTTATACAAAAATTAATAATATAGGGATTAATAATACATGCGATTATTTTTTTATTTGGTGTTTGGTACATTGCACTAAAATTGGAGATGTAAGTTATCATTTAATATACTTGATTTATTTTTAAATTAAAAAGTAATGAATTTACAATTATATCATTTTATGCTTGACTTTTATTGGCTTGGGGAGGAGACGGATATTTTTGTCTTTTTGTTCCTTTATCCATGATTAGTTATACCATTTTGGTGGAGGAAGGTATATTATTTAATATATGGATTAGTTATACATTTTTTAAAATACCAACCAAACATTGGATAACCAATACCAAACTTAATACATAAATTAATTTTGCCAATCCCTCATACCAAACATTTCCGTACAAGTATAAGCAATCTCTCTTGCTACTGTGTCTCAATGATGATCAATCTTCTCAAAGACTTAGAGCCTGTTTGGGTGGGCTTAAAAGCTGCTTATTTTAAGTGGCTTATAAGTCAAAAAGTGACTTAAAAGCCACTTTTTGAGAAGTTAGGAAATCCTAACTTCTCAAAAAGTGGCTTTTAAGCAACTTATGGCTTTTAAGTTCAAAAATTTTGAGGTTACCAAACATATTTTAATGGGCTTATAACCTTATAAGTCACTTATAAGCTCACCCAAACGGGCTCTTAGTAGTTTCTTTCTATGCAAAGTGCATAATGACGTGTTTCACTAGAATGTTCTCCATTATGAAAGTTAAAGGTACAAAAGAGGGAAGTTCATTCAGAAAACAAGAGTACACGAATGCAGGATAGAGGGGCTGCACTTTCCCGAGCTAATATTAACCACAAGAAGTCCACAACTTTAATCTGTTGTCACTGTAAGGCCATCCCTCTGTACTTGGAACAGAAACAGTGGTCCTGCTACTCCCAAGTCTCCTTGCGTCAGCTTTAAAAACTGACCAGCAGTACCAGCTACCTACTGACGCCATGAGGTGTGGGTTGCTTGGAGAGATTCCAGTAATCCGAAGTTTCCTCTTCTTTTTTCTCTTTTTGGGGCCGTTTACTTGTACTTGTTACTAAAAGAAAAAGAAACTAAACGAGCACCACTTACGGGATACCTTTTTCTTTTGGTGCAAAGATACGTTACAGGATACCTTGATAGCGCAACAGCGGTGTTGTATACTCTTCAAATTTACAATTGAAATTAGATCCCCTGATTAAAACAAGTGCAGTACGCACATAAGGAGAAGCCTTCCTATATCCAGCCGTTGAACAACACGTAGCAGAAGCCTAAGTGCGAACTTACTCACAGTGTCGCTGTCAGTGAAATATGAGGTGAGTTGGGGGGTTTGACAGCTTCTTTGTCCTTCCATGAAACAACAACTGCCTATGGCCCATTAATACATTCCATTCAATGAACACAAATATCCTGATTTGGAGTTTATGTAGCCTTAAATCTCCATACTTAGTAGTTAGCTTTTAAGTGGTGGTTCTGCTTGGGTTGTATCACATCCATCACTCACTGTCCTCACCAAATTAATATTCCGCTCTATCTTGATGTACATACTTCCTCTAATTTTGACTTACCAAAATGGTGAACTAAGTGAACTTTGAAATACACTTTAAATGTTTATTTGATATGAGAAGTATCACAAATTATAATGCCCTTTTTATAGTTTCCAGTTATCTAATCAAATCATAGCTTCAAAAGCTACTCAATTTTACTCTGAATACTGGTTAAGTATCAAACAAATCGGAGATGAATAATGAATCGTTTATGCATGGAGCTTTTAACTTGAACTTAAAATAGAATGTATGATGGTTCCAATTCGTCATTCACCAGGAATTGACTAATTCAGATGGCAGGAGATTCTTTTTTGCGGAAACCGTGTATTAGCAAATATTCTACAGAAGTTTCTCGTGCGAACATTAATTGGAAGTCTCTCCCTTTGACATTAGTTCGACCAAAAGTAGTCGAAACGTAAAAATTTATAACAAAGATTGTTTATACCATGTTTTGGGTATTCAATACAAATCAATAATCTCTCTCTACTTCCTTTATTCCCTTGCCAAAGGAACATTTCATTTACTCGAACAAGAAACTGTAATAAAAATTTATCTTTCAATTTACTAATATGGCCCTAATTTTTAAGGCACAATTGGTAGCTAGAGAGAGAGAGATTGCAACAGGAGGCATAAGAAACTAAACCAAACACAATAGGAAGTCCCTAAAAGAATGAATCATAGTTCAGTAATTCTTCCAAGTGAAATTACAAAGAGTAAAAAAACAGAAGAATGAAGAATAAAGGGAAAAGTATGAATTGTATTTTTGTATATCTCTTATAGTGCGCCTTAAAAGGAGACCGAATGATCGATTATAGAACATAGAATATTGAAAGACTAGTAATTAATTTGGTTTACAGATCCCACGGATTATAGCTGATGAATGTTGTGAGAATCCATATTCTGCTGAAATCTTAGGAATGAGCTCACAATTCCTATGTCCGTGTTGATTCCTGTTTCAGCGCATTCCCCAACAGGAGCTTTGTTTAAATCACACAATTCATTTGTCCGAAGCAACTTCATTGGTCTCGAGAACTCTATTGAAGATGTCCCTTTATTCACTTCCAACAAATCCGAGGAGCAGCAGCCCTCTGAATGGATGCAATCACTCTCCCTGGATCGCTTCCAAGGAGAAGAAACAGCGGCCATGACACCACCGTCATCCCTAGCAGATTCATTACTGCTGGACGAACTCGTTGAACGGGCCGGGGAGCAAGTGATCGACTGAGAAGAAGACAATGGAACTACTTGATTCTCTGCATCTTCATCATCAGACTCACTCTCTTCACTATCATCATACTCGTCATCATCATCACTTTCTGATTCATAATTATCTTCAACTCTTTCTACCAAAAGCATCGAGCTTTGCCCAGTCTCTTCCTTATTATTATTGTTAAGGCAAGAAGTGCAGACAGAGAGGGTTGGAGAAAGTTTAGGACCAGAAGCAGTCCAAGGAGTTGGAGACTGACATAAATGACAAAGGAGGTTTCTTGAATGTTTAGCCACAAGAAAATTGGCACAGTGAACTTTTGTATCACAATCCCAACAAAGACTGGCTTCATCTGATTCACAATACATTCTTGCAATGTTTCCACACAGCTCACAATTTTTCTTGTTCGTCATGTCTATTCCTTAATTGGTTATTGACTGATTTTGGGAAATGAAAATGTTTGGGTTTGGCGTTTTGGAAAGAAAATAGGCCGGATGGAAAGATGCAACTGGGTAATCTTATAAAGAAAGTATTGGGAAAGGAGTGTCCCCCCTGTCGGGGACTGGGTCCCTCTCTTTTTTTCGTTGTTTAAAATTCCATGGCTCTTATACTTCTAGGTGGTATCCTAGCACCTACTGCATATAAAACCACCAAGTGGTTTAAATTTAGAATATATAAATAAATAAAAAATCTTTTTCACTAAGAAAGTAATACTCATTGCATTGGTAGAGTAATTAGAGTGTCCACACATTACAACGCAAATGAATATTAGTGCCGCTAATTGCAGACAACTCTTACGCAACACACAAGTTGGCAACATACAAAGGTTAAATAATTTATGCAATTCACTACTAGTATTTATTATTGCTCTAGTTGTAAAGATGAATTCTCTAAGAGGAAAGATGATGATGGTAAATAAAATAATAATTATAGAAAGATAAGGGATAAGCCCGCCTTTTTTTGGGCAGACACAAGATTTTTCTGAAAACTAATTAGAGAAGTAATTGACACCGACTCCTTCTAAACAAAAATCGACGGAGGCCTTTGATTTGATCTTATCTTTGGTTTTGATAACTAATTATGGATTCTAAGTCATGGAAAAATTAGTTTGGATGTTGGCTGTGGAATGAAAAACAATTTAATCGGTATCAAATAATTGTTTAGTTTCTTTTCCTTTTACTAAATTCTGGGGTAAGTGCTCCAAAATTTTGCTATTTCTGTTATCTATGAGAGTCTATTTTCACCCATTTTTGGGTATAAACATTTTTGAAGTTAGAAGAAGACGGTAGCTTTCATGATTCTAAGCCGAAGGATATTTTTCTATGGCAAGTGCTGTTGCATAGCGTAGCGAACAACGTGTAATAACAACCAAGGAAATTAGATTCTGGTGACTTTGCTGACATGGCTGGTTTTAGTCCACATTCTTCATTTAGCCATGTGAAACGCACCTGCGGTCCATGTCCCTCAATTTTTCCATTACCTATCTTGGGAGTATGGCGTTTCCTATGATTATTGTTGTCTTGGATAAGGAGAACGAATAAAAGAATGACTTGGATAAGGGTGTCAAAATAATTTAGCCTAATCCACATGCTGTATCTTATCTTGTTATCTTGTAGTAGAACTTTCATAATGATTTAGTAGAGCATGTTTGCCCTTTATCTATTTCTAAATAGAAAGAGTCTATATATTAATTAAAATATTAAATATTTGACTGAGTTAACGAGCGGCTAGAGTCTGGAGGCAGACTTTGGAGTCTTAAGTTTTAGAATGAGTAGGATTAAAACAAACTACATAGAATACGAGTTTAACGAGGCATTGCATGAGCTGGATGGGGCAGTGAGGATTGATACGCAAGTCATCCCCAAAAGAGTAAGCTTCAAAGTATCTTTGGTATATCATCAAAGGAGATGGAGAGATCGACAATGATGTCAAACAAGGTCCAAGAGGACAAACAAAGTGGTCTCAATGGTGGACAAGATGCGAGAAGCATGACTGAGATAATTCAGATATGTGAAAAGGAGATGATGCAATGGAAAATAGGCGGAAGCGACAAACGGTACGAAAATGCGGAAGCTAAAACAAGATAGGCGATATCGATGAGGATATCGAGATAAAAAGCAAGACGAGGCTTGAACGTTTATCTAAGTAGCACCGAGGAACTTGTCTCGATACACCCCGGGTGAAGTCAAGGATCACCTATACTACGCAACTACCCTCAAGAGACACTCGGCTCTCGCAAATAGAATGATCAAAGAGGTTTCGATGTTCAACTTGGAATCCACCAACTGAAATCATGCCCGTTCACGGGTTCTTCATTGAGATTCACTCAAGAAATTCATCATTCTACATTCAAGGTTTTGTTCAAAAGCAATAAATGAATGAAATGGGTATTTATAGCACCCCATTACAAGGTTTGTCAAGTTTCTGGTTCGCTGCCCATCAGACAAGCATCGCGATCGCGTGAATGGAGTAGCGATCGCGCAGGGCACTCTTTTGCAGGGGCGCGCGATCGCGCGGAGTGTGGCGCGAAGGCGAAGAACAAGCAAAGTCCTCATCGCGATCGCGTGAGGCGTTGTCGCGATCGCGAAGAGCAATTCCTCTTCGTCAGGCAGTAAGCTCAGAAAGTGCTGCCCTGTTTTGCTCCCCTGTTTCCTGCACTGTTTCCTGCCCTGTTTCCTCTTTGATTGAGCTCCAATGCATTGTCTTCAAGTCGTCTCTCGAGCTCATATCATCCATGCCTTGACTTCCAAACCAAGTGTAGGTGTCGATGCAATTTGGGTTGCATCATCCTCCCCTTCTTGAGAAGATTTCGTCCTCGAAATTAAGGCGTCCTCCTCCAAGGTAGCATCACCTACATCAAAAAGGAAAATAAAAACAAAACTCCTACTACAAAAGTAGGTTAGTGCACCAAGTGTGGGAAAACACACTCTTATGGTACAACCAAGTATCAATGGCAACAAAGAAGCTCATGTTCCCAAAGGAACTAACAAGTACTTGGTTCAACAACGAAGTGCTCCCAACACAAGAACAAATAAAGAGATCATTAGTGCATGGCATATGCAAGATTAAGCTATCAAAGTCACTACGATCCCTAAGTTCAAGATTAGTGCACCAAGACTTCCCACGATGCGAGTAGGCAAGTCCAACAAAAGTGAAGGTAAGTGATGTGAAAAATTCACTCTTGTGATAGAGCCAAGTATCAATACAAATCAAAAAGCTTATGTCTCCAAAGGAGACAACAAGTTCTTGGCTCCATAGTGACAAGCACTCACCAACATGACAAGCAAAGAGACCAATAGGACATGGAACATTCAAGATTAAACAATCGAAGTCCCTATGACCCCTAAGCTCATGATCAACATACCAAACCTTCAATGCAATATCTTCACAATGCGGCACAATGGTTTTGGCATGCTCAATTCTCAAAGTGTGGTTAACATGTTGAATGGGATAGACAAAGTAAGTCAATTCACAATTGGAATCAATTACCCCACTCCCCTTCTTAAGAGCTCTCATACTCACACTAAGAGATACCTCCTCACCTCCAATTTCATCCTCGAGACAACCCCCCTCACAAGGTAAGCTCTCAAGGAAGGCATTATTAATGGTCTCTTCATCATCATAACCCGCACCAACAATAGTAGGGTCACTAGAAGAATCATCTACCTCACTCGAAGCCTCAAACAAAGAGTTGTCTATGGGATCAAATCCCTCACACCACGGAGGTTCTATTTCATCCTCAACTCTAGTCCGATACAAATCACCTTCACAATTAAAGATGCCTTCATACAATGGGAATATAAAAGCATGCACCTCAATTTCATAGTCAAACAAAGGCATAGTATCAAGACTAGGATTTCCACTCTCACTTGAGGAGTCATCATAGACAACCTTGTCCAATTCATGCAATTTGGACTCCTCAAGTTCACTCTCATCCTTACTACGACACACAAATCCACCAAAATCAATTATATCAACAAGGGTAGAGTCACATAACCCATCTTCCCCTTTATCAAATATGGGTGGGGGTGTCATAACAAGGGTCACAAGCAAGGTCAACTATCACACTTTCACTAGAGAGAGGTTCTTTGAATACCGGGCTCACATCATGATGTGGCTTTTCACTCCCCTCTACTAGATCACACGCAAACACAAGTTGACCATTCGACTCTTCACTAGTTGCAAGGTCAATATATGCATCACAAGCAACAACTAGCTTCGAGTCTCCACAAGACAAGGGATTAACACGTTCATGAGAAGGGAAGGTAACACTTACATTTGACTCGCTCCCGTGAGCACTCACATCGCTTGAAGTGCCATGTTTAAGTCCTCCGTCATGAAACTCACAATGTCGAGCTCCATCCTCTTGTCTTTCTTTCTTATCATCTGGTTGAGGCTTCACTAGCTCGCCCCTAAGAGTACCTACACATAAGCCAAAACAAATAGAAGGAGAAGAAGATAGATCATAGTTAGAACAAAGGGTGTCCTCACTCCCATTGGGTATTTTCCCTCCTCTCACTTTATTCATTCTTCGCTCAAGGCCAATTGTAGATTCGGATGATGTTTCATTCTCAACTTGCAAGGGCATGACCATAAGATTGTTGGTTCCGGGCTCAAGTATTATGGGTAACTTGGCCTTAGCGGCTTCCTTCAACTCCCTCATAATCCTATAGTCATTACTTACTTGCTTTGGCGTCAAGGGCTTGAGTACGTACTTTATAGAACCATGCAAGTCCGTGTAAGAATTGGTCCTACCATCATGTACTACGCTCCGATCATATTGCCATGGCCTTCCAAACAAGAGATGGCAAGCTTGCATAGGGACTACATCGAACATTACCTTATCTCGGTAGTTTCCAATGCCAAACTCAACCAAAGCTTGCTTCACCACCCTCAACTCTCCACACTCACTTAACCATTGTAACTGATGCCGGGCAAATTGGAGCCAAAGCGCCAACCATCAAGAGCCAAGCTCAAGAGCACAAGGAGTATACATCAAGGGCTCCCGAGGAGGATCCGAGAGTGATTCGGAGTCATGAACTTGATCACCATCGAGGGAGGACCAACCACGGACCAAGGAGGAACACCTAGAGTCCATTTTGAGTCATTTCAAGACCTCCCAGGATGAGGCGGACCGCCTACACAAAGAGGCGGACCGCCTAGACAAGTGCAAGCTTCAGGATCAGAGGAGGCGGCCGCCTAGTGTGCAGCCAAGCCTCAGGACATTGGAAACAGGCGGAGCGCCTAGATGGGGAGGCGGACCCCCTACCCCTGTGTTGGCATTACGGGATTTTCCTACATTTTGATGTGTATTCCCTACTTTAGCCCTAAGTGGCCTTTATTGTTTTAACCCACTTTGGGGGTATTTTAGACATTACATAGGGCATAGGAGAAGACTATAAATGTCTTCCTTAGTCTTTCATTTCAGGGAGACTCCTTTGAATGATGAACATTAAACTTGAAAGCTTGAGAGCATTTCAATGAAAACCCCATGTGCGGGCTCGGTTTCACTTGGTGGATTCCAAGTTGAACTTCAATCCTTTCCGATCATTCTGTTTGCGAGAGCCAGGTGTCTCTCGAGGATAGTTGCATAGCGTAGGTGATTCTTTCCAATCGTTCGGGGTGTAACGGAACAAGTTCTTCGTTGCTACTTGGACTTTCGTGTGAGTCTCGTCTCGTCTCGTCTCGTTTTTATCTTTATCTTTATCGCTTCCGCATTTTCGTATCGTTTGTTGCTTCCGCTTGTTTTGCCCTGCATCAGTTGGTATCAGAGCACGGCTAGGCTTCGTTCTTACGAATCCTCGGTCTTGTTCTTGTTATTGTTGTGATTGTGTTGTTTGTTCTTGAATTTGAAGAAAAAACAAAAAAATTCAAAAATTTGAAAACTACAAAAAAATTGGTGAAACTTGTTGGATTCAAACACCCAAACATTGAAAATCATTGGGGTTTGATATATGTTTGATTCCCGTTCTTTTGGTACCAAAATATCTTGATTTGGTGTTGTGATTCGAAATTTGAAGAATCAAATCTCAAAATTTTCAAAAACCCTAGAAACTTGGCTTCAAGAATCGAAATCGATTATTTGTTGTTTGATTGGGGTTAAAAACTATTGGGGTTTGTTTGTAATCATCCTATACACCTTTGGGTACCATTAGATTGGAAAAACAATGTGTTTTCGTTGGAAATTTGGGTGCTAAAGAATCAAAAACGCGGAGTGCAAAGCTGCAGGAAAAGCAAGTAGGCGGACCGCCTACATTTTGAGGCGGACCGCCTCCCTCTGATAAGCTCTCTGGAATTCTCTGGGCGGACCGCCCACCTGTGAAGGCGGAGCGCCTCTTTCTGGAGCGTGTCCGGATTGTAGTTTTTCGTAGGTTTTCGCTTTTTGTTGGCTTGTATCCCTTCCGGCTAGTACTTTTCAAGTAACACTCCTACTTTACTAGTACTAGTTCATTGAGCGATTAGGACCTTCGTGCTTAGAGGAGAGTAGAACTCAAAGAAGACTCGTAGTTAATTTTTGCTTCAAGTACGCACCTAAATAGCCTAGCGTTCATCGAGTCCCATCAATTCCACTCTTCCCGGAGAGTATTTGGTTATTGTGAACTTGAATGGTTATTTAGGAGGTTGTTCAACTACGAGGAAACCTTTGAAATCAAGCTTGAGTGAAAAATCCCCCACCACTAAACGAGTGTACCCGAGTGACATTCCAAAAGTGAGGGAGCGGGTGAGGTTTTTACTCTAACCTCTTTCTTGTCTTTGATTTATGTAGGTACATGGCCGGAGACGTGTATGATACCGATGAGGACACGTTAAGTACTTTGGCCTACATATTGGCCGAGGTAAGGTCTATGGAACAACGGCTTGAGCGCCTTGAAAGAAAAGGGACCCCGAGTGTCCAAAAGAGTACCGAAAGAGGTACTAGTGATGAAATGTTGGGCATTCCCCAACCGTTGGGCATTCCCCAACAAGTGGGCATTCCCCACAACTTGGGCATTCCCCAAGATGGTGTAGTTACTCACTCTAAGAGTAAGTCTACTACCCCTATGAGCCAACCAAAGGCAAATGAGGGAGTTGGGGAAAGTGAGCGAGGTGATAACATTATTGGACTTCATCCCCACACACTTGCACATGAGAGCGAGTTGAAAGAAAGAAGAGGAGAGGAAAAACAAATTGAGAGTGAGGGCACCCTTTGTCCTAACCACATGTTATCTTCTTCTTCTTGCCATAGCTTTTGTGTAGGTACTCTTGGAGGCGAGCTATTAGAGCCTCAATCGTTTGCCTTGGAAGGAAGACAAGAGGATGGAGGGCATCATTGTGAACTTCGTGATGGAGGAATTGAACGCGACACTACAAGCTATGTGAGTGTTCACGGGAGCGACTCAAATGTAAGTGTTACCTTCCCTTCTCATGAACATGTTAATCCCTTGTCTTGTGGGGACTCAAAGCTAGTTGTTGCTTGTGATGCCTATATTGACCTTGCAACTAGTGAAGAGTCTAATGGTCAACTTGTGTTTGAATGTGACCTAGTAGAGAGGAATGAAAAGCCACATTACGATGTGAGCTCGATATTCAAAGAACCTCTCTCTAGTAAAAATGTGTTAGTTGACCTTGCTTGTGAACCTTGTTATGACACACCACCAAGTTTTGATAAAGGGGAGGATGAAATGTGTGATCACACCCTTATCGATTTACTTGCCATTGGTGGACCTATGTGTTGTAGTGGGGAAGGTAATGAACTTGAGGAGTCCCTAGGGTATGAGATGGGTCGATTTATTTTCGATGACTCCTCAAGTGCGGATGATGAACCTAGCTATGATACCACGCTTTTGCTTGACCATGAAATTGAGGTGCATGCTTTTACATTCCCATTGTTTGAGAGCATTCTTAATTGTGGTGGTGAGATGTATCGAGCTCGGGTTGGAAGTGAGTTGGAACCTCCGTGGTGTGAGGGATTTGATCCCATAGACAACTCTTTGATTGTAGCTTCGAGTGAGGTAGATGATTCTTCTAGTGACCCTACTTTTGTTGGTGCGGGTTATGATGATGAAGAGGCCATTAATAATGCCTTCCTTGAGAGCTTACCTTGTGAGGAGGGTTGTCTCGAGGATGAAATTGGAGGTGAGGAGGTATCTCTTAGTGTGAGTATGAGAGCTTTTAAGAAGGGGAGTGGGGTAATTGATTCCAATTGTGAAATGACTTACTTTGTCTATCCCACCCCACATGTTAACCACACTTTGAGAATTGCGCATGCCAAAACCATTGTGCCAAGATGTGAATGTGATGCATTGAAGGTTTGGTATGTTGCTCACGAGCTTAGGGGTCATAGGAACTTTGATTGCTTAATCTTGAATGTTCCATGCCCTATTGATCCCCTTGCTTGTTATGGTTGTGAGTGCTTGTCACTATGGAGCCAAGAACTTGTTGTCTCCTTTGGGGACATAAGCTTTTTGATTTGTATTGATACTTGGCTCTATCACAAGAGTGAATTTTCCACATCACTTGCACTCACTCTTGTTGGACTTGCCTACTCGTGTAGTGGGAAGTCTTGGTGTGCTAATCTTGAACCTAGGGATCGTAGGGATTTTGGTAGCTTGCCTTTGCATATACCACGCACTATTGATCTCTTTGTTTGTTCTTGTGTTGGGTGCACTTCTTTGTTGAACCAAGTAATTGCTAGTTCCCTTGGGAACATGAACTTCTTTATGACTATTGATACTTGGTTATACCATAAGAGTGTGTTTTCCCACACTTGTGGCACTAACCTACTCTTGTAGTAGGAGTTTGTTTTTGTTTTGTGCTTGTCTTTGATTGTAGGACTTGATGGTTTGATTTCGAGGACGAAATCCTTTCAAGAAGGGGAGGATGATGCCGGGCAAATTGGAGCCAAAGCGCCAACCATCAAGAGCCAAGCTCAAGAGCACAAGGAGTATACATCAAGGGCTCCCGAGGAGGATCCGAGAGTGATTCGGAGTCATGAACTTGATCACCATCGAGGGAGGACCAACCACGGACCAAGGAGGAACACCTAGAGTCCATTTTGAGTCATTTCAAGACCTCCCAGGATGAGGCGGACCGCCTACACAAAGAGGCGGACCGCCTAGACAAGTGCAAGCTTCAGGATCAGAGGAGGCGGCCGCCTAGTGTGCAGCCAAGCCTCAGGACATTGGAAACAGGCGGAGCGCCTAGATGGGGAGGCGGACCCCCTACCCCTGTGTTGGCATTACGGGATTTTCCTACATTTTGATGTGTATTCCCTACTTTAGCCCTAAGTGGCCTTTATTGTTTTAACCCACTTTGGGGGTATTTTAGACATTACATAGGGCATAGGAGAAGACTATAAATGTCTTCCTTAGTCTTTCATTTCAGGGAGACTCCTTTGAATGATGAACATTAAACTTGAAAGCTTGAGAGCATTTCAATGAAAACCCCATGTGCGGGCTCGGTTTCACTTGGTGGATTCCAAGTTGAACTTCAATCCTTTCCGATCATTCTGTTTGCGAGAGCCAGGTGTCTCTCGAGGATAGTTGCATAGCGTAGGTGATTCTTTCCAATCGTTCGGGGTGTAACGGAACAAGTTCTTCGTTGCTACTTGGACTTTCGTGTGAGTCTCGTCTCGTCTCGTTTTTATCTTTATCTTTATCGCTTCCGCATTTTCGTATCGTTTGTTGCTTCCGCTTGTTTTGCCCTGCATCAGTAACCGGTAGGGATGTGGATGCGTTATAGTAGGCAATTGCAATTGGGAAATCAAAGTCTCACTCACTATGTTAGCACAACTTCCCGAATCAATGATTATTAAGCACACTTGCCCCATCACACGACACCTAGCATGGAAGAGATTCTCCCTTTGCACATGCTCCGGCTCCGCAAGACTCATGGCACCCAAACTCCTCCGTACCACAAGTGTCGTTTTAAGCTCATCATCTTGCTCACCATTACCTTGGGGAATGCCCAAGTTGTGGGGAGTGCCCACTTGTTGGGGAATGCCCAACGGTTGGGGAATGCCCAACATTTCATCACTAGTACCTCCTTCGGTACCCCTTTGGACACTCGGGGTCCATTCCTCCTTGAGGATATCAAACCTCGAGCTTATAGATCTCACCTCGGCCAAGAGGTAGGCCAAAGTGCTTACCGGGACCTTAACGGTATCATACACGTCTCCGGCCATGTACCTACAAAAATCAAAGACAAGAAAGAGGTTAGAGTAAAAGTCCTCACTCGCTCCCTCACTTTTGAATGCCACTCGGGTACACTCGTTTAGTGGTGGGGGATTTATCACTCAAGCTTGATCTCAAAGGCTCCTCGTAGTTGAACAACCACCTCAATAACCATTCAAGTCACAAGAACCAAATACTCTTCGGGGTGAGTGGAATTGATGGGACTCGATGGGCGAACAGCTTTATAAATGAGCACTTGAGCCAAAAATGTACTACGAGTCTTCTTTGAGCTCTACTCTCCTTCTAGGCACGAGTATCCTATTCGCACAATGAATTAGTACTAATTGGGTAGAAGTGTTACCCTCAAAGTACTAACCGGAAGTGAGGCGATCAAATGTTCAAAGATCGAATCGTCACTAAACGGATTCGGAATTGGATGACTTTTGGTTTGTGATCTACAAACTCACCATATTTGATGATACAATTGGAGTTTTGGTGAGTGGAAACTGTTACGAACGCTTTGCGAACAATCTGTCCCAATTCAGGATTTTTCTGGAATTAAATACACTTCGCTATCGCGTGAAAGGGCGCGCGATCGCGATGACTTAATTTGGCAAAGTGTCGCGATCGCGTGAGGCTGTGCGCGATCGCGCAGGCCTGCGTTGCAGAACCAGAACCCCGACTGTAAACTCAGTTTTTGGCACACAAATCACCCCAATTCAACTTGTTGTTCAGTTCTAAAGCTTCCAAAGGGGGTTTTCAACTGAAGTAAACAATCCCCAATGGTTTTACCAATCAAACAAGTTGTTTCAAGATTGTGTAGTAAGTTCTTCAAATTTTTTTTCAAGAACTTCAAAATTTCAAAAGCTCGATTTTCAGTCCGCTACTCCAAATGACGATATGGGGATATCAAAACAACGGGAAAGCTATAAGGAACAATCCCCAATACAAAACAACCAAGGAATCATAACATCAAACAAGTTCTATCAAATTTTGTGAATTTTCAACTTTTGAGATTTGGTTTTCAAGATTTTGATTCACAACTCCAAAATGTGTTTTGTTGGTACCCAATTGTCGAGAATACGTAGACAAACAATCCCCGATAATCAAAACCAACAAAATCGCAACATCCAACAATTTCTAGCAATTTTTTTGTGATTTTCAAGTTTTTGATTTTTTTTGTTTTTTCTTCAAAATTCAAGAACAACAACATAATGATAACAACAACAAGAACAAGACCGAGGATTCGTAAGAACGAAGCCTAGCCGTGCTCTGATACCAACTGATGCAATGGAAATTAGGCGGAAGCGACAAACGATACAAAAATGCGGAAGCTAAAACAAGATAGGCGATATCGATGAGGATATCGAGATAAAAAGCAAGACGAGGCTTGAACGTTTACCTAAGTAGCACCGAGGAACTTGTCTCGATACACCCCGGGTGAAGTCAAGGATCACCTATACTACGCAACTACCCTCAAGAGACACTCGGCTCTAGCAAATAGAATGATCAAAGAGGTTTCGATGTTCAACTTGGAATCCACCAAGTGAAATCATGCCCGTTCACGGGTTCTTCATTGAGATTCACTCAAGAAATTCATCATTCTACATTCAAGGTTTTGTTCAAAAGCAATAAATGAATGAAAGAGGGTATTTATAGCACCCCATTACAAGGTTTGTCAAGTTTCTGGTTCGCTGCCCATCAGACAAGCATCGCGATCGCGTGAATGGAGTAGCAATCGCGCAGGGCACTCTTTTGCAGGGGCGCGCGATCGCGTGGAGTGTGGCGCGAAGGCGAAGAACAAGCAAAGTCCTCATCGCGATCGCGTGAGGCGTTGTCGCGATCGCGAAGAGCAATTCCTCTTCGTCAGACAGTAAGCTCAGAAAGTGCTGCCCTGTCTTGCCCTGTTTTGCTCCCCTGTTTCCTGCACTGTTTCCTGCCCTGTTTCCTCTTTGATTGAGCTCCAATGTATTGTCTTCAAGTCGTCTCCCGAGCTCATATCATCCATGCCTTGACTTCCAAACCAAGTGTAGGTGTCGATGCAATTTGGGTTGCATCAGGAGAAGCGCTAACTGCCCAGTGAGGAGGTGCGAGGGTTGGAAGTGACGGGTCTACGGAGAGAGGTTGATCAACGAAGAATTGGGACGAGGTGATTAGATAGGACATGACATGCTGTCGGTGCTGGGATATGCTAATAATCATGCGGTTTTAGTTAGATTATTCCTAGTTGAACAATTGGTTATTCATCGATTAAAGATAAAAAAGTATTATTTATTTAGATCAATTGTGTCGTGTGTGTCCTATTATTTATATAGTAGTTGATTTAGTGTGTAGAGCCAAGCTTCTACACAGAATATTAAATCATCGGTTCTTATAAATAATAAAGTAATGTTCACAATCTAAGATCGATATGATTGTAGTACAAGATTATATATAATTTATCTTGATTATAGGAACGGTATAGTTCTAACTTCTTGTGCTAGTGCACTTTGTGTGCATTGAACGGACCAAGTAGAGATAAGTGTTTTTTTATACTGACTATATAAAACAAACTCTCTAACTCATCAAATGTACTTATACTCTTAATCTTGATATAGCTATTATTAGTGGTGTATATTATTCATTGTCTTGATTTATCAATAGGTGAGGTCCAGGATATTTGGGTCAAATAATTAATGATAAGTTGGATAATGATAATATGCATATGCGAAGTAATAGCTAGTTGATAGAATCCACGTCTCGGTATAGAGATTGATGACACCCCTTTATGAAAGCTTATAAGTTTCTATGTATAAATCTGGCCAGTGGATTTTATATCCGGCACATGGAATAAGTTAAGCGGAAGTCTAAAGGATATTCATTTAGTCAATATATTAAATTGCCAGTAATTTGATATTATTGATTGGTGTCTGTAATCTTAACGTGGGGAGTTAAATAATATTTGATGGAAGAATTCGAAATTCAACTGAGGAGTGCAATTACGAATTTTTAGTAGAAATAATTTGTAATTTATTATGGAAAGATTAATTCTAGAGAAAAAGAATTAATTCCATAATTGGAAGCATCATTAATTAATTCTGTGGTTCCTGTTGTGACCGAATCCAATTAGGACTAGGAGAGAGGTTTCTTGGTGGAAAAGAATCCTACACAGTTTTGGAAAAGGGTTTTACCCTTAAAACTATATAAAGGAGATTCTTGACCAAAGAAAAGAACATACGAAAAACATATTGTTTTTTTTCTCTCTCAAGTATTTGTTCCACCCAAATATTATTAGTCCGGATATTGTTCGGGCACACGACAGAAGATCATAGAACTGGAGGACGACCCCGTAGATGATCCTGCTCGTGATTGAAGATTTGCTTCGTGGTTGAAGTCACGCTTCAAGAGATATTTTGTTTTATGTTTATGTAAAACTAAATTGCCTGCTAGTTTGTCTAGATTACATGTGAGTCATGATCCTGGAATTGCTTCCGTTGTGTTTATATTCCTTCAATTGGTATCAGACCCTGCTCACGTCTAACTAGATAACTAGGGTTTCATAAAAACAAGTTACATGGTTGCATCTAAAAAGATAGTTGAAACGTATTTGTATATATGTGTGATTATATACATGAATTGTTCGTTTTAATGTGTGGACAAAGGTTTAAATTCTAGAAAACCTAGATGAGATTGCAGCGGCAGTGTGTAAGTCCTGTTATATTGAGTGTTGGACTGTGACCCATAAAAGATGGTGATTCTGTTTTCTAAGTCAGTGGTAATTACAAATTTTTTGTGTGGATTTATTTCAAGATCCACTAAGTTTGTGATGTTAATTGACTATGAAAGATAAGAGGAATCATATCTGTTGTTTTGTGGGAAGTCACGAAACAATTCTTAATTGTTTGGTTGGAAAATATTGACTTCTGGACAAAGTTTTGCCAAGTGAAACTTATAAAAATAAGGAGGAAAAAGAAGATGGTTAAGGTTAAGTTTACCTGGTTTCTTTTGGCGGTGGAAAACCCTATTTTATGTTTAAAAAAAAAGGATTGCTTCCTTAATTATTTCTTGGTAATTGTTTCAAGCCAATATTTTATCAAAGTGTGGTTCTTTTATTTAATTGTACTCTAGATGAATACTAGTGCAAATTAAAGAAAAAGAATTACTAGGTTGAAAGTAAGGACTAAACCTTTTGGCAGAACTTGCCAAGTTAAAGAATCTATATTCAAGCCTATAGGTTGGTGATAGTAAGTCTTTGACGGTGGTTTAGTTGCTAAATGGCACATTCATGATGCATTGTATGGCTGTTGTAGTATATGCAACTTCCAAATAAAAGGAGCATTGTACTATGGATGCAGTTAATTACTTGGGCACCGAGTGTTTTCCTTTTCTCCTTATATTAATAGAACGCTTGGAAGGGCTTAATTAAGAACTGTGGCACGTAAAGGTTTACTGTATGGGCACTATTAATTTTTCTTTTCTCCCGAGTATAATATCATGTATAAATTAAGAATTTTTTATTAATAAATAGTTCTCATAAGAGTGGTTGTTTATTTGAAATAATTGAAAATTCTTAATACCTTATACTTATGTTAAAATTTTATGATAAATAAATTGTTATCACTTACGTGATTTATTTATTTAGATATCATTGAAAATTTTAACATGTTATGCATGTAAGATGATATCATACATAGATTAAGAATTTGTGATTAATAAATGGTTACCATTAAAGTGGTTTATTTATTTGAGATCCCTGAAAATTCTTGTTACTTTATCCATGTGAGATGATATTGTATATGGATTAAGCGTTAATGACGGATAAATGCTTACCTATCATTGAAAATTATTAAAGTTCTATACATATGAGATTATGTCAAACCCATGGATTGAAAATTACGATTAGTAAATAGGATTCGTCAAAGTGCTCTATTTATTTGAATCGTTGAATATTCTTAATGTACCATGAATAAATTGTTTTAGATAAGTGTATGCTAATTGTGGAATTTTATCTACTGAAAAGAAGGTTTAATTTCTTGCAACTAGAAACACTAAATTAATTCATGAGATAGATATTAAGGTTTTCAGCCAATAGGAGAAAATAATATCTTGGATTCTCATGTGTGTTAATTGAGGTGACAATTTGATGTAGGATGAGATTTTGTGTATCTTAGTCAAAGAAGTAACACATATATACCTTGTGCTCATGGGATAATTATAAGGAGAATGGAAATCGGAATCGTGTTTGCTTTAAATTATAACAATTGATAAAACAGTTATCTTCCGAATTTGGTCATAGCTTTGCGATTAAGAATTAACAATCGCTGATTAACCTGAAATTTGGTAGAGATATGGGAAACGATCCAGTAAGAAACTTACACTATTTGTAGTGAGTGGTGTCATTTTCTTTTAACGTTTTGAGATTGTTTGGATGGGGTTTTAGGCAGTGTGATTGGATTAAACTTGAATTAAATATGAAAAGTCATTCTTTATATCAATTTTTGTTTATATTAAATTTGGGAGATGATGATTTAATATTTGTTGATATATGATAAGAATGTAGTTTATATTTTGAATTCTTAAAGACATGAGAGTCACATTGTTTTAATGAAATACAAGATTTTTAAAATATGTTGTTTGATCTTGATTCATGGATATCAAAATGTTATATGTTGATATATGATTAGAACAAGCAACAGAGATATTTTAAATTCTAAAACGTGAAAACAATATTTGTCCGAATTTGGTCATAGTTTTGGAGATCAGATAATTTGACGGATTCCGATTGACCTGAAATTTGGTAGGTTCATCGGAAACGGCCCAATAAGAAAAACTCATTGCCAAGCAATGAATTAAGTTTTTTTTTTCGGAAATTTGAGGTTGTTAAGATGGTATTTTGGACGTTTTTCTATTTTTTGGAAGTTATTTTTCTACGAAAAGTTAGTGGTTGGTACCTAGCGGTAATAGGGATTATTCAATATCGTCTCCATGATCATATACTAGTATAAGCAATAAGTTTACGTGTTGACATAGATCTTCCTCCATAACGGATAAATTTATTGTTAAGTATACTTGGCTTAAACATCCCTATGGTATCCATGATTAAATACTAGTATAAACAATGTGTTTACATGTTGACAATAGGTCTTCCTCCCTAACGGATAAATGTATTGTTGGTATTCTAGGTTTAATCACTAGTTGTTGATGACTTATATATATCTCTCCAACTGAGAATTGCATGTTGAGTCAATGAGACTAGGGCTATTCAATAATTGATATTTACTTGAATTAAATTGATAGTAGACGCTCCAACTGAGTTTGATATTATTTAATTTAATGAGTGAAATCTGACATTGCATGTATATGGTGCATGAATAGTTACTTTCCCAACGAATTTGGCTATTCAAGTTGTATGAAAATATGTATGTGATGTGTTTTGAATTTGATTATTCAATGTTACATGACCAGTATTGATCTATTTAAATTGTTTTGTCTCACTAATTAGATATGTCTTTATTTCAATTCCCT
This sequence comes from Petunia x hybrida, assembly GCA_037355625.1. Taxonomy (NCBI): domain Eukaryota; kingdom Viridiplantae; phylum Streptophyta; class Magnoliopsida; order Solanales; family Solanaceae; genus Petunia; species Petunia x hybrida. The sequence continues at coordinate 5,543,914 of JBBBVM010000484.1, forward strand.
AAGTGTTATTCTCTCACAAAACTAAATGTTCTAGGATTTATTTTGGTGATGACAAGACATTAATTTAAAGGATGCATTATATGTATGTTAAGTTAGAAAGAAATTTGATTTCAGTTTCTAGCTTAATAAGAGATGGATATTCAATTTATTTTACCAATAACCTTGGTGCTATTGAGGTTAATAAATATTTATCTCTTGTAGTACAATGTTGCAAGGCCTTTTCATTTGATATGTCTTTCGAATTTAACGATATTGATCTGCCCCATAAGAGAAAATATTCTTTGAATTTGAATTACACTTATCTGTTGCTCTTGTATCAAGGTGATATGTATTTTAATAGAATATTATGGATGGATATTTAAGGTTCATTGAAAGTGGAGGTACTACAAGCCCTGTGAATTCTTGTTAAAAGGAAATATGACTAAGTGATACTTCCCTTTAAAAGAAATAAAGCAAGTGATAAGTTAGAATTAATCCGTTCTGATTAGTATAGTCTGATGAACATACATGCAAGAGGTGTTTTGAGTATTTTTATGACATTCATAAATGATTACTAAAAATATGAGTATATTTATTTGATGCACTATAAGTCTTGATGCTTTGAGAAATTCAAGGATTTTAAGACTAAAAGAGAAAACCATCATGAAAAATATATTAAGTCATTGCGATCTGATCGTGGTGGCGATATCTCTTTGCAATGTTCACTAAATACTTACCAGAATAAGGAATTATATCTAAAACCCGAGACACTATAACAAAATGGTATAGTAGAAAGAAGAATCAAGACTCTTATGGAGATGGCTAGATCAATGTGGGGTTGTTCAAATTTGTTATTTTCTTTCATTTTGGGAATATGCCTTAGAAAATTTACATTACATTCTAAATGTAGTCTTTCTATGTTAGTACGTTTTAAAGGAAAAATTGATTAGCTGGAATCAAGGATGAATGTGTATATGTTTATTGGCTATACAAAGGGGAAGAAAGGAAGTTTATTTTCTTGTCATAATGAAAAGAAGGTATTTATTAGCATAAATACTAGTTTTCTAGAATATGACTATTTAATAAATAATATTCCTAGAAGTAAATTCTATTTACTGGAACTGCACAAAGAAATAACAAGTGGATCACCTGAAAATCCAAAACTTCAAGAAATTCAATCCGCTTGTCGGAATTGACGTTCCATTGCATTTAAGTAGTGAGAGAAATGTCAGTAGACAAAAGATGCTTGAAAAATCTACTACTCCAAAGTAGTGGGAGTGATTTTTTAAAAGCACTTTTGGACAATGATTGCATCAGAAAACAACTTTGCTAGTTCCTTTTTCATGTACAAGGAACACATGTGAAAGTTGTAGGTACATGGTTAAGGTCTAAGTAAGAGTTTGATGGGATATATACTACTAAGGACATGACCTTAGATAGGAGAACATGGAGGTCGAGGATTAGGATAGAAGTTAAAGAGTAGTTGAGGAATGTCTGCTATGTTAGTAGTACTATTATTCTTGTATATTCTATTTTTATCTTGCTCTTTGTTTTGATTGCTACTTTGTTTTATTTATTGGGAGATTACATCTCCATACTCATTATATTTTTACCCACAAACTTATTTACACTGTATACCCATTCTTTTGTATACCTATCTAGTATATATTATACCTCCATGGTATACTTGTTACAGTATACCTTCAAATTTATAAAAGAAGTATACTTAATTTAGTATACTAAAAAGGTATAAAATATAATGTAAACGTATACAATTAAAATTGGATGGGTGGGCACAGAGTGTAAATAAAACAGGCCAGGTGGGCATTTTTGTAAATAAAATGGGGTGCATGGGTATTTCATGTAAACTAACTTTTTTTGGGCACAAACACGTAAATAATTTATTTTTGTGGGCATGGAACGTAAATTCCCCTTATTTATTTTGTGTTTTATTGCTATTGTTAGTACTTTCTACACTCTAATTTGTTCTTTTCAAACTTGTTTTGAGAAAATGCCTTAATTTAGAATATCCTCCCTGTCTTCTCAAGGTAGGACTAAGGTCTGCGCATATGTCAAACTCTCCAGACCCTACTAATTATGAGATAACATTTGATATGTTGTTGTTTTTGTTGTTGTTGTACTCTTTCTGTTGACAATGACACATTTATAAATTTGAAAATACTTTCAATTGAGATCCTATTTCATCCTTAATACTAGTACACTTTTAATAATCACATAAATTCTATGTCAAGTGGAATACTAGAAGTTTCAAATAATTATAACAATATATGTAAAACACGTATATTTATAATAAAAAATCATTTCTTTTCAATTATATATCTAATTAAATTATGCAACATAAATTGAAATATCAAAACATATGGTATTTGACCTAAGAACCCGTCATCATCTTTAGAGGATGATTGTGGTCGAGATACAGGAGTAACAATCACTAGATTAGGTTCAGATCGATGCTACATCACTCGGTGTGTATGGTATGCTACTTTGGAGGCAAATGTATCTATTCCCTCCAATTAAAAATAAAAAAATTAAAAAACGGCACAATTCTTTATAGCTCCATTTTGAAAGAATGTCATAAATTTAAATTTAAAAACTACTTTGTTACCAACTTCTTATTTATACTTAACGGAGTTATTTATAGTCACACAAATATTCGTGATTTATTTTAAACTTTAAGATTTTCTAACTTTATAATAAGTCAATGTAGAAATTTATGTGTTATTTTATGCAGGATAGAAGATGGAATAACAATGAGATTTATGAATGTGAGTATTCAAATTTTAAACTGACAAAGCTACTCTCATAATAGTAAGAATACTTTTTTTATTTGTTTAAATAATAAATAAATATTTTAGATTATACATTGTATATTAATTTGTGAAATGTCAATTATTCAACAGGAATTCATACATTACAATCAATACAATACTTATCACTATATAATAATTTTTGCATGACTAATATCTACATAGCTAGTATTTGTATTATGGATACCTGTATTATTATTCCCCTTATTGTTAGTACTCATTGCTAATACTTGTATTGCTGCCCAGCGCCAGCAACACATAATCTTTAACTTAAAGTTTATTTTAACAGTTGTGAAAACAAATATGAAAAACTCAGTCCAACCATCTACCATAAGCGTGGGTAGGGGGCTGAGGCATAAAAATGCATGGAGGACAAGGTTTTGTTGATTCGATTGATTACGTGGAAGGTGACCACGTGAACATGTCTGATATGGCATCAAATGAATATGATCCTCCTTCCCCGAGAATCTGATTTTGCTTACTTGGACAAATCTTGACTTTGGCATTAATGTGTGACTGTTCTAGTGAGAGAATTTTTAAATACTTTAAGAAAGCAATGGGGGGTGGGAGGGAATTGTGGATAGGAGGTGCTTTGCATCAAGACCAAGGATGAAAGGGGAGTGAGTGCATGTTCTATGAAGAGTACCAATACCAAGTTCCCATTTCAACAAATCATGGGGCCAAATAATGTGGCCACAAAAATATGGACGAGTCTTCACTTTGGCTAAAAGGCAGCTGGCAAGTTGTGGGAATAGGTAGAACTGAAATTTCCTCTTCTGCTTCACCCATTTCATATATATATGAATGAATTGATTATTCTGATTTGCTCTTCACCGCATGATTTTAACTAACAAAAACGTCGTATCGTCTTCACAAACAAAGTTTTTTTTTTCCTTCTAAAACACAAACAAAGCTCCTTCGTTGAAGTTATACAACTATTCCCATCCCTAAAGTGTATAACACAATTACTATTTGAAGAGTAAAGAGGTCTTCTTTCACACATTTAAAGATATACTTTTAAAAAAATTTGATTTATAGTAGTAGCATTTTTAAATAAGAACAATTTTTAAAAATATAAATTTTATTTCCTAAAATATGAGGAGTTTATGTTTGAATTTACATTAAAAATAAACTACTCACCTAATTATTATGAATAGAAAGGAGTAGCTTCTTTAAGACAACATGGAAATCAAAATAAAACTTTAATTTGTGTCTCAATATCAAAACTTTTATTTGTGGCTTAATATCGATCTAGCCCCACTACTTTAAGCCACATAAATCCTAATGACCAATTTATCAATAGTAAAGTGTGAATCAAAAGAAATTGCTTCCCAATTTTGTATGAGCTTCCCAACTTCTTTTAATGAACACAATATCATCATAGTTAAAATTAAAGGTGTCAAATGTATGGGTTGAGTTAAATTTTTGGGCAAAATGAATTGAATAAATAATTGAACTTACCGCCTAAAAATTATTTATGCTTAGATGAGTTGGGTCAAAATAGGCAAACATTATAATCCAACTTGCCCAACACTTTTTAATCTTTTTTTGTTATTACGATTTGTTCAATTATCGAACAAAATATATAAAACTCTTTCTTATCGTTATTATGACTATATTCAATATATCAAACTAACAAAAGTTTTTTGATAGATATTAGGCCGAGTTTTTGCGCAAAATAGACAAATATGGTGTTACAATTATGGCCCCCGTTAGAAATGTCTTACAATTTTGACTCCCGATAGAAAAATTTCTGGCGATCGCCATGAACATACTTACAGAGGCTAAAATTGTAAGATTTTTTTTATGGGGCCAAATTTGTGACGGGTGAAAGTGTCCTATTTCTATGAGTTTACCTATTTTGACAATATTTTTCATGTTTCCATTTTGGAACAATTATACAAATAGATTACTTAAAAGTTTTATTATTATACATAGACTTTTGAAAAACTATAAAATATAGCTAAAATATTTACATTTGCTACAAAACATAGCATTTAGAGCAAAATAGGCTACTACTCTTTCTCTCTACTAGTTAAACTTTAATTTTCAAATTTTTCTCCCACTCCTCCAATTCCTTTGCCTACCCCCTTCCATATCTCCCCCTGTCCCCCACCCATCCCTTCTCCCACCACCTCTTGTCAGCGCCGCCCATAGATCTCCTTCTGCTGCTTCTTTAGAAAGATCTGTTGCTGCTGCTTTTTTTTTTTGTTTTTTGGTGTATGTTGTGGTGGATATGGTGATTTGGGATAAATGAGTGGTGGTTATGGCGTTTGGTGCTTGTGGTTATAGTGATTTGACGGAAAAAGTGGTGCTATGGTATTATTTAGTACACAATCCGTCTCATTTTAAATATTTGGAGTTGACTGGGCACAGAGTTTAAAAAAATAAAGAAGTCTTTTTAATCATGTGGTTTAAAATTAAAGGTGTGTAATGTGGATCAATGCCTTTAAATCTTGTGGTCCAAAATAAATCTTGGAATTAAAGAGTTACCAAATATGGAAAGAGGCAATCTTTTTGGGACAGACTAAAAAGGAAAGGTAGACACTTAAATTGACAGAGGGAGTAGTAGTTTTGGTGATGTGTATAATTTTATATAATTTATATGATATTCTATCACTTTGTATTTCTATGTATCTACATGTGTAGTTCTTTTTATATTTACTTTGAATAATATTGTATAATTTTATATAACTATGTATCCTTTTGTATTCTGATGTATCTTCTCCGAATTAGCTTGCACCATCTTGGTATCAGAGCACGGTTTGGGCTTGTTCTTACAACCCCAATCCCATTCTACGTTATCTTTACTAATCGTGCATTTGTGTCTTTCAGTTTCAGCTTCATATTTGTGTTGTTGTTACTGTTGTGTACTTATTTACCAAAAAAACAAAGTAGAAAGAAGAAAATTCAAAAAATTTGGTTTGATTGTTGGTTGTTTGGATTAAACAACTATAGAATCTTGTTCGCCACTGTCTGAAGATTCATATGAGCACCAGTCGTACATCATCGGTCGACTAGGGTTTCTCGTCAGTTTTAGACTGTTCTTGATGTAGTGTTGCTGTTGAAACCCCAGTTTGAATTTTGGTTGTTCTTTGTTGAATACTGGTAGTTTTTGTTGATTTGGGTCAAAGTTTTGAGCTTAAAATTCGAAGTTCTTTGTTTAAGCCACCGTCCGTATGCCGAAAACTTGTTACACTGTAACAATGTACGGACGAAGTGAAGCTGATCTTAGCTTGGCTTTGGAACTTGAAATTTCCTCCAATATTGGAAAGTTTATCGGAGTGAACAACGACCTGAATCTTTCTGTTTTGTGGACTGTGGACAAAAAGTTGAAGCTGTCCATACACCGGAGTCTAGTTTACTTTTCCATTGAAGAAGAAGAAAGGGGTAAAGTGTCAATATCAAAACCCAGGTGAAATTTTTGTCGGCAAAAAAGAGGAAAAAGTGGATAAAGTTAAACCTTAATCCGTACCAAAAAGGGGACGACTTTTGTCCGTACAAGAATTGACGTGTCCGAGGTTTCCAAAAGAGGAAACGAAATTCTCCTAGGTTTTCCTTTCTTGTGGTCGATAATTCTCGTTAGTGGATATTTGGACTAAATCTTTCTACTCGAGATCGTACTAACTTGTTTGAGCTAATAGGAACTCGTGTGTGGGTGACCGAAGTCCAAAATAACGTAGAAAAATCTTTGACTTTCTGTGCGCAGTTAAAATAGTGACCGTTCCATCGAGTCAACATCAATTGAAACGACCTCGGTTAGTCGTTTCGGGAGATAGGAGTCCGATTGGCGTGCCGATAATTTTAAAATATTCATAATATCCATTAGGACATGTCTGTAAAATTTGAGTTAAATCAGACCTCGTTTGGTAGGCATCAGAAGAAGGTTTCAGTTTTTATTGTCGATAAATATTAAAAAGAGATTTTCAAGCTCGGTTTTTGGCGAATGAGCTCCAATTCAAAATACGAAAGCGCCATTAGGTTCATATGATTATTTATGACTTTTATGAACTTTCAAAAGTGAATTTCGATGTTGTCCGGCTAGTTTCCGCTAAAATGCCGAAAGTTAAATAATTTGACTATTTCTATTTAAATTCGCATTTTGAGTTTTAGGAGTCCAATTTGAGATCCGCCTTTGCGCATATGTTACATATATTTTGTATAACTTGTATGCAAAAGTTGGAATTATTTTGAATATCGTAGGGTACCGTTTTAAATTTTAGCGTAACAGCGAATTTTAAAAGAAAAAGAAAAAAAAGAGAGAAAAAGACAAAAGAAAATGGAATGGGCGGTGGTTTAAAGGGATCAATATCCCTTTAGCTGGAATAGTTAAAAACAGAGAGGAATCGAAATAGTAATATAAGGAGTGAACCAGTGAACGCGAAGGAAAAATAAATCCTAGAAAATGTGAAAAGGGGCCGGAGAAAAGTAGAATTTTCACTCTGAAACATTCAGGTAATGATCCTAATATATTATTTGAGTTTATTACGTGTGTTTGAATATATTTTGACGGTAAAAATTGGAATATTAGACATCGTTTTAATAAGTTCAATTAATAGTTTAAAGGGTCAAATGGACCCCAGTAATGAAATTGATTATATATTCGTACTCAGTGAGTTATGGGCAACTTATAAATGTAATATATTTAGGGTTTTGTTATGTGACCATAAACCCTGTACATAGGCCTGGCCTGCGTATTGCGTATGCGAATAGGGTATCAGGTTCCTAACCGGATTGCCCTAAGATGTGAGGAATGAAGCCTTTAGCCTAAATTGATATATTTTTCTGCTTATTGAATAGAGTGGGATCGTTTGGCAAGGAAACCAAAGGATAAAGCGGTTGTTGATTAGCCGTACTAACTTTTGGAAGAGGTAAGTGTCTATATCCATTTCTTTTGAGGCACCTGGCCTCGTGGATTTTCTACCACGTATTCCTTATGTGTGTAGCTGCCGATAGGCGTACTCTTTACGCCTTAGCTTTGGATTTACATTATATATTATATGTTATGTCCTGTTTTTGGTATTGCATTGAGGATCTGAGCATTGTACTCTCTGGTTGAGAGTTGGCGTCTACCTCCCGGCTGTCGATGAGAGTCTCGCGCCGGTGAAGGGTTATTATTGCATCATATTGCATTCATATGCATTACATTGTATCATATTGAAGGTAGGAGGATTCCGCCCTCGGAGCAGGAGGATTCCGCTCCATTGCATTATATTGAGGGTAGGAGGATTCCGCCCTCGGAGCAGGAGGATTCCGCTCCTTTGCATCATATTGAGGGTAGGAGGATTCCGCCCTCGGAGCAGGAGGATTCCGCTCCATTGCATCCTATTGAGGGTAGGAGGATTCCGCTCTATTCATTTGGCACATGTGACCCTTTGCATCATATTTCATTTCATTTCATCTCATTTCATTTCATACCATTATGTAAACTTGTGGTACATAACTACTGTCCTGCTTATACGTGCATTGTTTATTTGTTGATATGTTTATGGCTCGTATTCTTGGTTGGGTTTATGGTTTCATACGTGTTTCTGGTTATTATCTAGCTCTGCTTTTTTTTTTTAAATTTAAATAAGAGGAATTTGGTCTATCTATTTCTTTTCTCCCTGACTAGCTATCCTATTCTTTGAGGTGGCTAGTCTGCCCCACTTATTGAGTCCTTTTGACTCACCCTTGTTTGTTGTTTGTTTCTTGTCTATCTATTTCGTTTCGGCAGGTTCGCTCTAGGATTGAGTTCGCTACGTTGTGAAGGAGCGAAGACGACTTCAGCTGTCAGGGTGAGCCAGCTTTTATTCCGTATGGCCACCAGTTTATTGGTTATCATTTCAGTTGTATTTTTCTCCCTTCAGGAGGTATCTGTCTTCTTTTGTACTCTTAGATGTCTAGTCTGGATAGCCCTAAACCTAGTATGTTGGGTAGTCAGCTGTAATTTTCTTTCGTACAGCTTAGTGGTGTCAATATGTCTGTGTGTTTTTTTTAGTCATGTCTTTATTTATGAATTGTTATATTTATTTTCCTAATTTAATTGGTAAGGGTTTGCCCGATGGGTCTAGGGGAGGATGTCGGGTGCCCGCACAGCCTAACCGGATTCCGGGTCGTGTCAGTTGGTATCAGAGCCCGGTTTAGAGTCTATCCAGACTAAGACAGTGTCTAGTAGAGTCTCACTGATTGGTACGTAGATGTCCGTACTTATCTACGAGAGGCTATGATGGCATTTAGGAAGTCTCACTTCCTTCATTTCTGATCGTGCGTCGGTCTAGGATTCAAAAGTATTTTCATTAATTCGTTAATTCCTTTGTGGTAATCGTGAACCCTCGTGCGATAAATCAGCAGACGATATGAGTTCAAGACGAAGCAGTATAGCCTGGGCTAGCATTGACGAAGCCCCGAGAGTTTTGATTGTGTTGACGATCTAGCTACGGAGGTCCCAGCTGTACGAGCTCGCGATGGGCAAGGGAGCAGGGCCTTGTGGTTCCCTTGGCTCTCTACGATGCTTTCACGAGAACCTTGGTGATACAGATACCGCAAGAACCTATTATTCGTTAGGCAGCTTATCAGGTTGCCGCATGTGCAGACGTTCGATCTCAGGGAGCTCTTTTTCTGGTTCTTAATATTGCTGCAGTAAATTATATTCCGGAGGTAGTATGTGTTGTACCTCTAATTGTTCTGGCTGGTTAGCCAGCCGAGGTATCAGTTCGGTCCGAGTGTCCGAAGAGGTTGCATTATTTTACGCGGTTGAACCTTCCGATATTCTTAAGCAATGCATCAGATAAACCTCGTGATTCTTTTTAAAAGTAAAATGATGTCAGCATATCCTTCAGGCTGTTGGTTATCTCGAGCAATATGCTGTGTATTATTCTGCTTTCCAGTTTCAAGGTCCAGCCCTGGATTGGTGAACCGCTCTCTTATTAGCTAAGTTGGTTCGATTTTTCTTCTAGATTCGTGGAAAAGTTCCTGTCGAGTAGCGAGCGACATGAAAAGTGTTGCCAGTGTAAGTGGATTGGACAGGGTAGCCTATCGGATAGCCTGTTGGTGTTTCAGAATATGAGATTTAATTCTATAAAATGACTGAATACGCATTAGAACTAGTCTATGAGCCTTTCGAGAGATTCAAAGATTTACTGATGACCTTTCTCCTTCCTTGAGATCCCAGATGGCTCGAGAGATTGAGGTCGAGATTTCAGTTGATGTTGTTGTTAATATTGCTCAGAGGTACGAGGCATACCATAAGTTAGAGCGGGAGAGCAAGAGATCCCGTGGTCCTAGTGCGCACCATGGTACCTCATTTGGAGGTAAGAGTTCTGATTATTTTGGGAGGTCACCTTCCAGGTTATCTCAGCGTGTGTCACGTGATTCTTAGAGTGCGCCAGTAGCTCGTCAAGATCAGATTCAGTCTTTTCTTTATAGCTATCAACAATCATTCCAGCTTCTATTTTCCAGCGAAAAGGTGGTATCATTGTCGTGAGTCTGGCTATTCTTTGAGGAGTTTTTCTTTACTCCGACAAGTAGGCAGTTGCCTTTTCTCTCGTCATTAGGCATCTGCGCAGTCGCAGGAATTTCATTGAAATTTTAATCAATCAGAGAAATGTCACCATCCAGTAGAGGTCTAGAGTGTAGTGGTAGTGGTTCTTCTAGAAGTAATTATCAGGGTAGTGGCTCGACTCAGCTGCAGAGGCAGTTCTATGAACTGCTAGTCTGGCAGGATGCTGAGGCATCCGATGTAGTAGACCCGTGTGTTTCTTCTTCCTTTATATGTAAGTAAGATTTATGTTAGCTTGGAAAGCTTGGAGTTTTGACTGATGACTGAGGAACGGATTCAAAGGACCTGTTCCTTTGAATTACTGAAGCAGAATAGATAATTCATGCAAAATCATTTAATTGAGATATTATTATTTATCCTAATACTGACGTGTATCTTGATAATTATGCAGGCCTAATCAGATACGAAAAGATTGCATAACTAAGGGATAAAGGATTTGGATTCAAGAAGGTAGAATCCAATTAGGATTCAAAGTCAAGGGAGCTTTGGAATTCTAATTCAATGGGACTTCTTGGCTGCTGGAAACTATAAAGCGTGAAGACTATCAGCCATAGAAGTTGTACACAAATACTGAGAGCATCGAGCAAAAGCTGAGAAGAATTATTAGCTTATTTGTGTAATCAGTTAGCTACAGTAGAACTAAGGAAGAACCTGTTCCTTAGATTGAGTCTTGTAAAAGTTCAAGTCTTAGTTCAATTGTAGTAAGCAAAAATCAAGTTGTAAACTGTGTAGTTCAAGTCGTGGACTTGACACAACTTCACTGATCGTGAGAAAGATCACTATAGGATTAGAGTTAGTCCTAGGTTAGTAAGAGTGAGTCTTGTAACCAAGTGGGTCTTTTTACATAGTGAAGTTGAAATCCTACTTGAGAAGTAGGTCGTGGTTTTTTGATCCCGTGTCCAGGGGTTTTTCCACGCTAAAATCTGGTGTTCAATTACTTACAGTTTTTATTCCGCACATCGTAGAGTAAAGGAACACATTTTAAGGAACTGGTCCTTAAAACAGTAAAGTGGTGTATTCGTGGGAAATAACAATTGGTATCAGAGCAGGTTATCCTTGAAAAGGCTAACACCTAGGATTAGATGAGTACATCACGTGAGAACAGTGAGGGTCAGTCAATGGTTAGAGCACCTTACTTTAATGGGAAATATTATTCATGGTGGAAAGAGAGGATGCGTGATCACCTTCAAGCAGAAGATTACGAATTGTGGGACATAGTGACTGAAGGTCCCATGATCCCAATGAAGAAGGATGCTGATGGGAAGGATGTTCCCAAAACCAGGAAGGAGTGCAATGCCGAAGACATAAAGCAATGGGAAAAGAATGCTAAGGCAAGGAAGTGGCTGGTTGGTGGACTTAGTCCTGATGAATGCACAAGGATCAGAGGGTATGCCACTGCAAAGGAGATTTGGGATGCTCTACAAGTTGCACACGAAGGAACAAGTCAGGTAAAAAGGTCCAGAGGTACACTTCTTTATGCTGAATATGAAAGCTTTAAAATGAAAGAAGAAGAATCAATCTCTGAAATGTATACTAGATTTAATGCCATTGCCTCTGAACTTATCTCTTTGGGAAGGGTTTTAACTGTGGAAGATAGGGTAGAAAAGATTTTGACTAGGGTTCTTCCAGATTCTTGGGAGATCAAAGCTTGTGCTATCATTGAAAGTAAAGATTTAACCACTTTATCCTTAGATGAGCTTATAGGTAATTTAAAGACTTATGAACTAAGGAAAAAGGTTAAAAACATAGGAGCACCAGTTAAAACTGAACCTAACCTAGCCTTGACTGCTGGTGATAAAATCATTGATGATAAGGAACTGGTCCTTATCGCTAAAAGTGTTCAGAAATATTTGAATAAAAAAAGGGAAATTAGTGGACAGGGTAGGTCTACTAACATGAAACAGGCTGGAGAATGCCATAAATGTGGAAGCTCGGAGCACTACATCAGCAAATGTCCAATCATGGAAGGAGAATGGAGGAAGAAATTCATTGATGAAAGGAAGAAGGCTAGGGAACAGGTCCATAGAAAAAATGGAAATCCCAAAGCACTGGTCGCAGGATGGCAAGACAGTGAAGATGAAATAACTGATGATGATCTGGATGAGGATCTTGCTCTAATGGCACTTGGAGATTCAGAAAATGAAGAGGATCCTGAGGTATTTGTTTCTAAACTTAAAGAAGATGTAAAAAGCATGTCTAGAGAAAAGTTGGTTAAAGTATTCCATATTGTGCTAAATGAATTTAAAACTCTGAGGGATGATAATCACCAACTGCATGATAAAGTTGACTGCTTAGAAACAGAATGCAAAGAGGAAATAATTAAAAATAATTTTCTAGAAAGGAAGATTAACATGCTGGAGGAACAGGTCCTCACACTTGAAACAACTGCTCAGGAATTAGAAAATGTTAAAACAGTTGTAAAAGGTAAAGGTGTTGCTAATTCTCATCAGATCATTGCTGAAGAGAAACTGAAAAACACAGTTGATGAACTGTGTAAGAAAGATGAAAAGATAAGATCTTTAGAAGAAGACTTGGTTAAAACAAAAATGGAATTAAGAAAAACTGTAGAATGGAACAAGTCTTCTGAAGCACTAGAATGGTTACAGGAAAATCATAGTAGTAATAGGAAAGGTATTGGATTCATGAAAGCACAGAGTTCATCCAAATGGGATCCAAAGAGTAAGTACCTATCATTTCCTGAAAACTGGCTATGCACTCATTGTGGGAACACTGGTCACCGGAAAGAAAATTGTCAATCTTTAAAAATGGCTGACCAGAGGAACAGGTCCTATAAACCTGTTCATAACTCTGTGAAACAGAAGAATAGGTCCTATAAACCTGTTCAGCAGTCTGTAAAAAGAAAAGATGTTCACACAAAGAAACCATTACCATCTTGGGCTAAGAAAGATTTGATTCATCCTTTTTCCAAAGGAAAGGAACCCAAACTAGTTTGGGTTCTTAAAATTAACCCCTAGTTTTCTTTTGCAGGCTAGAGTGAAGGAGGCAAACCACAAATGGTACATGGACAGTGGTTGCTCAAGACATATGACAGGGCATAAGGAACTGTTCCTTTCACTCTCAGCCTTCCAAGGAGGAAGTGTTTCCTTCGGTAATGGTAAGAAAGGGGAAATTATTGGAATTGGAAAGGTAGGTAAGTCTGACTCACACTGCATAGATAATGTATTTCTAGTAGATGGACTGAAGCATTGTTTATTGAGTATATCTCAATTATGTGACAAAGGTAATAATGTTAATTTCTCATCTACTGGATGCACTGTGACTAATCAAACTTCTGGAGAGGTTATTTTGCAGGGAAACAGACATGGAAACATATACAAAGTAGACTTGCTGACACTATCTGATGGAAGCTTGAGCTGCTTAAGTGTGGTGCAAAATGACTCCCTCCTATGGCACAAAAGACTAGGACATGCTAGTCTTTCACAATTGAACAAACTTGTGTCAAAGGACTTGGTGATAGGTCTGCCTAAAATCAGGTTTAATGATGAAAAGGTATGTGAAGCTTGTGCCAGGGGGAAGCAGGTAAAATCCTCCTTCAAACCGAAGAAACAGGTAAGTACCACTAAGCCTTTGGAACTGGTCCATATGGATTTATGTGGTCCAATGAGAACAATGAGTCGTGGAGGTAAGAAGTATGTTATGGTATTGGTAGATGATTACTCTAGATTTACATGGACTATATTTCTTGCATCTAAAGAAGAAGCATTTAATGCATTTTCAATCTTTGCTAAGAAAGCTGAAAGAACTCTAGACAGTCCTATTGTTGCCATTAGGTCAGATCATGGAACTGAATTTGAAAATCATATGTTTTTCAATTTTTGCAATGAAAATGGCATCAATCACAATTTTTCTTCACCTAGAACTCCACAGCAAAATGGTGTAGTGGAAAGGAAAAATAGGACACTAGAAGAAATGGCAAGAACTATGTTAATATCTGGAAATCTTCCACAAAACTTTTGGGCTGAGGCTATTAATACTGCATGCTACATAATAAATAGATGTATGACTAGGCCTTTAATAGAAAAGACCCCATATGAGTTGCTTAAAGGAAGAAAACCAAACATCTCTCATCTTAAGGCTTTTGGTTGCAAGTGTTTTATACACAACAATGGGAAAGATGCCTTAGGAAAATTTGAGCCTAGAAGTGATGAAGGAATCTTTGTTGGTTATTCTTCAAATAGCAAGGCATACAGGGTGTTTAACAAGAAAACTTTAAAAATTGAAGAAAGCATGCATGTAAAATTTGATGAAACTGACAGTCTCACTCAAGAACAGGTACAGGAGGATGAAGAAATTGGACTGCTGAAAGCTTATGAACTTGATCCACAAATGCAAGGTCTGGATGTGAGAACTGAACTGCAAGGAACTGTTCCTCAGAACAGAACTGAGAACAGTGGCACAGATACAGGGGGAACAAATGCTGGTTTCACCTCACAAACTGGTAGTGCTACTCAATCAGGAACTGTTCCTCAGCAGAGGACTTCTGACAATGGATTGACCCCCAAGCCTTACAAGTATCAAGGGTCACATCCTGTGGATCAAATAATCTCAGACAAGAATGCAGGAATTCAAACTAGATCAGCAGTCAAAAATATCAATCTGTGTGCCTTTAGTGCTTTCTTATCTCTTGTTGAACCCAAAAATGTGAAAGAAGCACTGAAGGATGCAGACTGGATAAATGCTATGCAGGAAGAACTGAATCAATTTCAAAGAAGTCAAGTTTGGCATCTGGAACCCAAGCCAAGGAACAGGTCCATCATTGGAACAAAATGGGTTTTCAGAAACAAACTTGATGAGGATGGCATGGTAACAAGGAATAAGGCCAGACTGGTTGTTCAGGGATACAGTCAAGAGGAGGGCATCGACTATGATGAGACTTTTGCTCCAGTTGCAAGATTGGAAGCAATAAGACTCCTTATAGCCTTTGCTACATACATGGACTTTACTCTACATCAAATGGATGTTAAGAGTGCATTTCTGAATGGTTACTTGAAAGAGGAAGTGTATGTCAAACAACCCCCAGGTTTTGAAAGTGAACAGTTCCCTGAACATGTGTACAAGTTGGACAAGGCCTTGTATGGGCTTAAGCAGGCACCAAGAGCATGGTATGAAAGGCTATCAAAATTTCTACTCCAGCATGGGTACAAGAGAGGTAAAATTGATAGTACTTTGTTCTTAAAAGAAAAAGGTAAGGATCTTTTAATTGTTCAAATTTATGTAGATGATATAATTTTTGGTGCCACTTGTGAAAATTTAAGTAAGGAATTTGCACACTTGATGGGGAGTGAATTTGAGATGAGCATGATGGGTGAACTCAATTTCTTTTTGGGTTTACAAATTAAGCAAACCTTAAATGGAACTATGATCCATCAACAAAAGTATGTTAAGGAATTACTTAAAAGATTTGATATGGATAATGCTAAGGGAATTGACACACCTATTGCCACTGCCACAAAATTGGATCTTGATGAACATGGAAAATCAGTTGATCAAAAACTGTATAGGGGCATGATAGGTTCCTTACTTTATTTAACTGCTAGTAGACCTGATATAGTGTTCAGTGTTGGTTTGTGTGCAAGGTTCCAATCAGATCCTAAGGAATCTCATTTGAAAGCTGTTAAAAGAATCTTGAGGTATCTTAAAGGAACAGGTCCCTTGGGACTCTGGTATCCAAAAGGTGGTAATTTTAATCTTGTTGGATATACTGATGCTGACTATGCAGGTTTCCTTGTTGATAGAAAAAGCACCTCAGGTATGGCACATTTTCTTGGTGAGTGTTTGGTTTCTTGGGGAACTAAGAAACAAAATTCAGTGGCACTTTCTACTGCTGAGGCTGAATATGTGGCAGCTGCTTCATGTTGTTCACAGTTGTTATGGATCAAACAGCAATTACAGGATTTTGGTGTTGATGTAGGAACTGTTCCTATCTATTGTGATAACACTAGTGCTTTTAATATGACTAAGAATCCAGTGCATCACAAAAGGACTAAACACATTGATATAAGACATCATTTCCTAAGAGACAATTATGAAAAAGGTTTGATCACCATAGCATTTTGTCCAACTGAAAAGCAAATAGCTGACATTTTTACAAAAGCTCTAGGTAGAGATGATTTTGAAAGAAATAGATTGGAATTAGGGATGATTAAATTCACATAAAATCTTCAATGCTTTACTTCATAATTGGCTAGAAAATTGCTCTTAAAATGAATTTTATTCAAGTCATTATGAATTATTCAGTCCAGTCTTCATACTTTAATGTATACTCTCATGCTTCATAATTTACTTAGAGTTGCTAAAATTGAATGATGTTACCCTTATGCTCTTAGAATTTCAGATGATCAAAAATTGCAAATTGGAAGGACACTGAATTGTGGTGTTAAAAACAGGTATGTACTCGTAATTATTCAATTAATTTAGGAGTATAAAGGCTATAGGTAACTTGTGTTTAGGATAAAATCCCACTAAGTTTCCTACCCATATCCAAATTGCAAAAGAGTCCCATCGGAGGAACTGTTCCTATTCTGAAAAGGTGTCCTGCAGCCTAACGGCTCTTTTTCTCCGGGAGACTCCCAAGAGTCCTTAGCCGTTGCATGTTGTGCTGAGGTAAGCTGATCGTTTCCTACTCTAATTGCACTACTTAATTCACTCTATAAATACCCTTCTTCTCCTACATTATTCTTTTACCTTGTTCATCAATTAAAATTAGCAAAATTTCAGAAAAAGTTGTCAATTATCTTTTGATTAGAATTGCAAACATGTCTCTTTCTTCTGATAATTCTCCATCTGCACCCACTGTTGAACAACCACAAAATCTCAACCCTCCTTCACCCATGGAAATCATCGACCCAAACCCTGAAGTTCCTGAACAAATTCCAGAAATACCTGAACCTGAAATTCAGGGGGAAGGATCAGTTCCCACGGCTGAATCCATTGCTGAGCAGGTTGAGGATCTATCTCATGATATGGTGTTGTATCAGTTTAAGGTAAACTACACTCACCCTTTGAATGTTGTTATTGACGAAGAAAAAGAGGGAGAGGGTTCTGAGGCTGCTCTTGAGGGGGAACTCATTAGGAGTTTGGAAGCACCTGTGCATGGGGGGTCAGGGTCTCCAGAGGTTGCTTTTAGAGCACCCATGGAAGATGTTATTGATGTTGAAGAGGCTATTAGTGATAGTGATAGGCCTTTGGTTGATTTGATAAATATTAGGAGCCTGAAAAGGAAATTGGCTAGAAAGGGACCCATTAATGATCATGAGACTGTTGAAATTGCTGCTAAATTGAAGAAGATAAGTGATAGTTATAAGCCCGCAAATAAGAAGAAAGTTGAAAGTTCCTCTAAGGCAAAAGGACCTGTTCCTTCTGCCTCAACCCCTGCATCTGGGGGTAGGAGGACAAGAAGTGCTGCTAAAGCTGCTGATGAACAACTGGCTGCTGCCTTGGAAAGGAGCAGAAAAGGGAAAGGAAAACAGGTGGTTGAGGAAGAAAAGGTGGATGATAGTGATGATTTTGATTTGGCTGATTTTTCTGAAGATGATGAGATGGTAGAGGCTGAGGAGGTGGTGCCTCAGTCAAAGAAAAGGAAAGTTCCTGAGAGAAGAGTGACAAGAAGCTCAGTTAAAGCTGCTGAGAAAATTGCTAAGAGGACCAGGTCCTCTAAAAGAGTGGTGGTTTCTGAAGACTCTGCTAGTGACAGTGATGAGTTAGTTGCTGAAGATGAAAGTGATAGTGATGCTGAAGACAGTGAGACTGTGCACTGTGTTCATGATGACATGCTGACCAGAAAAGTGTTGAAAGGAAGGGTCATGACTGATGTTCAGGAAGAAGGAATGGTCTGGTTGCTGCAAAAGCTGCATGCTCAGGGTTGGAGGGACATGGTCCTTAAGATCTCTGGTAGGTGTGCAAAGGGAATGGTGCAGGATTTCTATAAAAATTGCTCCATCCGAGGTGATCAAATCACTACATCTGTTAATGACAATGTTGTCATATTTGATACAAGGGAACTTGGTGAGTTGCTGGGGATTCCTGCCACTGGGTATGCTAGTTATGTCAAGACTGTGTGGCCTGACTTGACAAACTTGCCTACTGATCTGGAGATCACTAGGAAGTTTGCTGAGAATGATGGTGAAGAAAAACCCAGGGCAGTGCAAAAGAGTGAGATGCATCCACAGCATCAGGTCTTATTTGAGTTTGTGAACAAAGTGGTGATGCCACGGCAGGAGAAAAGAGGAGTTGCCAGTTTCATGGACCTGGTCCTTATGGAACTGTTGGACACTGAAAAGCAGATCAATTGGCCCAGCTTTATGATCCACCTGATAAAAAGGGTGATTGCTGGGAAGAGAAAACACTCCCTGCCGTTTGGTTTCATTTTGACTGATATCTTTGCCAAGTTGAAGATTCCCTTGGAAGGGGTTGTGAAGGCTACAAAGAAGGAGAAGTTTGGGTGTGCTACCCTGATAAACTGTGACTTGCCAGTTCAGGCTGATCCTCCACAGGCTGGTGTTGGGAGGCAGCCTCTGAACAACAAAGTGAGGGCACTTAGGCAACAAGTTGCTATGCAGGCTGCTGAGATAGCAAGGTTGGAAGAAGAGAGGAATTACTGGAAGGCAGAGGCCTCAAAAGCAAAGGAGACCAATGAGGGAATGCTCAAGCAGATGTTTGATCTGCTTAACAAGTCTCAGGGAACTGGTCCTTCCACATCCTGACCACCTTAGTCCTAGCCTTTAGCCATCTTTTGTCTAGTGGGATCTAGCCTAGCCTAGTGCCTTAGCCTTTGTTTTCTTCTTTAGTAGTTGGATAATTCTGTAGTACTTGCTGTATCCCCTGATTTTAATATTTGGTTAAATGAATTGTCTTGGATGGCTAATATCATTGTTTTGCAGTTGCTTTATTTGAATTATGTTTGCATTTTGGGTTGCCTCAATGGCCATGTGCTGATTAATTCTAACACTTGGGTTATATTTTTATATGCAACCTTTTCAATGATGCCAAAAGGGGGAAGAGTAAGCTGATTTTGCATGTGTTTATACCTAATAAAAATTTGTTCCTTAATGATGAATTAATTCTCCACTGATTGATTGTCTTTTTGAGCTTACATTGTACTTCAGGACATTAAGGAGATGAAGCTATAAGTATGAATTTGTCATCATCAAAAAGGGGGAAATTGTTAGCTTGGAAAGCTTGGAGTTTTGACTGATGACTGAGGAACGGATTCAAAGGACCTGTTCCTTTGAATTACTGAAGCAGAATAGATAATTCATGCAAAATCATTTAATTGAGATATTATTATTTATCCTAATACTGACGTGTATCTTGATAATTATGCAGGCCTAATCAGATACGAAAAGATTGCATAACTAAGGGATAAAGGATTTGGATTCAAGAAGGTAGAATCCAATTAGGATTCAAAGTCAAGGGAGCTTTGGAATTCTAATTCAATGGGACTTCTTGGCTGCTGGAAACTATAAAGCGTGAAGACTATCAGCCATAGAAGTTGTACACAAATACTGAGAGCATCGAGCAAAAGCTGAGAAGAATTATTAGCTTATTTGTGTAATCAGTTAGCTACAGTAGAACTAAGGAAGAACCTGTTCCTTAGATTGAGTCTTGTAAAAGTTCAAGTCTTAGTTCAATTGTAGTAAGCAAAAATCAAGTTGTAAACTGTGTAGTTCAAGTCGTGGACTTGACACAACTTCACTGATCGTGAGAAAGATCACTATAGGATTAGAGTTAGTCCTAGGTTAGTAAGAGTGAGTCTTGTAACCAAGTGGGTCTTTTTACATAGTGAAGTTGAAATCCTACTTGAGAAGTAGGTCGTGGTTTTTTGATCCCGTGTCCAGGGGTTTTTCCACGCTAAAATCTGGTGTTCAATTACTTACAGTTTTTATTCCGTACATCGTAGAGTAAAGGAACACATTTTAAGGAACTGGTCCTTAAAACAGTAAAGTGGTGTATTCGTGGGAAATAACAATTTATCTTTCCGATCGATCTGGAAATGGTTTGTCATATTATGTTTCCATGGTTTCCTTGGATATTGTTTCTATTAAGAATCGGTTGTAGTAGAGGGGCGAGCTTCTGGTACGATTTATTCCTGGCATTTATGAGACCCTACTAGTTTATCTGATCTAAATATGAGAGATTTGACGGTGAGTATTGCTATTGCCTGCTTGGCATCCTGTTATGCCACCTTGTGTTATTATGTCAAGTCATTTTACCTCTCTCCTTGGAAATCAGTATTGGTAGGATGATGAGATTCTTATTCGTCACCATCAGGAAGTGTCGTTGTTTCTTTCGGTGTAAAGTGGTTAGTAAGTAATGCTCGATCTATGTGTCTCATCTTGGTTCGAGATTCTAGTAGAGTCATGTTATTCTATGAGCTTGTCTTAGTTATAAAAGGGTATTCTGGTAAATTATCAGAGTTTCCTTCTTATTGGGAGGTTAAATTGGTATGGATGTTTTTTCCATAAAGCTTATTTAATGTCTATCTCTTCAATTGCGATTCTTTGGCTCGCTTGACTCGGAAGTAGTCTAGCTTTGGTAGTCAAGCAAATAAGAAGAAGAACTTCCTGAAGCTCTAATTATTTCTATCCTCGATCCATTTCCATTTCTTCTTCATCCGACACTAGTGAGCTTGGGCGATTGGTAGTCTCTTGTGACGTTCCCTGTGTTGAGCCAGAGTACGTGTTATTGTAGCCGGGTAAGCATATTATTGTTTTGGATATCAGTTTATCCGGGTATCCATTCCCATGTATAGTATAGTGCTGGTTTTGTTTTTTCGGATCATCCAGTTTCAGGGGAAACTCTGCTGAAATTTTTATATAGAAGTACCATCCATCAGGCGGTGGTGTTTTCGGCAAAGGTATGGAGTTGTGAACTTGAGAGTTGCAGCTGTTTGGCAACTCGAAAGGGTAGTTGGTAGCTTAGGTCTGCCTACGTTCAGCTTTTAGCTAAATCTTCTTTAGTCCAGCAGACTGTGCAAGGGTGGTTATTCCTATTCAAATAGCTACATAAGTTTGTGCTTTAAGTGGAGGAGTCTTCCTCCAAATACTGAATGGTAATACTAAATCTATAAGGCATTGCTGAAGCGTAAGCTAATTCTTTGTTTCATCGACTTGTTCTATATCGAAAAATATATCGACGAGGTGATTCACCGGCAAAATCATGTTAATCCATCAAGAGTTTCGTGTATCTTTATTTCGAAAATATAAGAACGCTCCTCTCATGATCGAGGAAAGATCAGCTTAGTCAGAATAAGCTGGGCAACGATGTGAGGATATTATCAAGATATATTTTACTCCAAGAGTTCGGTGTGCGTGTATTCTATAATCAGAAGATAATGCCCGTGGAGTAGTTTATAAAGGTCATGCAAGTTCTCTTGTTATCTATATGAATTTTTTTTTTAGACTTAGGCTCGTTCGAGGACGAACGAGAGTTTAAGTGGAGGAGAATGAAACGACCTCGGTTAGTCGTTTCGGGAGATAGGACTCCGATTGGCGTGCCGATAATTTTAAAATATTCGTAATATCCATTAGGACCTGTCTGTAAAATTTAAGTTAAAACAGACCTCGTTTGGTAGGCATCGGAAGAAGGTTTCAGTTTTTATTGTCGATAAATATTAAAAAGAGATTTTCGAGCTCGGTTTTTGGCGAATGAGCTCCAATTCAAAATCCAAAAGCGCCATTAGGTTCATATGATTATTTATGACTTTTGTAAACTTTCAAAAGTGAATTTCGATGTTGTTCGGCTAGTTTTCGCTAAAATGCCGAAAGTTAAATAATGACTTTTTCTATTTAAATTCGCATTTTGAGTTTCGGGAGTCCAATTTTGAGATCCGCCTTTTCGAGTATGTTACATATATTTTGTATAACTTGTATGCAAAAGTTGGAATTATTTCGAATATCGTAGGGTACCGTTTTAATATTTAGCGTAACAGCGAATTTTAAAAGAAAAAGAAAAAAAGAGAGAAAAAGACAAAAGAAAATGGAATGGGCGGTGGTTTAAAGGGATCAATATCCCTTTGGCTGGAATAGTTAAAAACAGAGTGGAATCGAAATAGTAATATAAGGAGTGAACCAGAGAACGCGAAGGAAAAATAAATCCTAGAAAATGTGAAAAGGGGCCGGAGAAAAGTAGAATTTTCACTCTGAAACATTCAGGTAACGATCCTAATATATTATTTGAGTTTATTACGTGTGTTTGAATATATTTTGACGGTAAAACTTGGAATATTAGACATCATTTTAATAAGTTCAATTAATAGTTTAAAGGGTCAAATGGACCCGGTAATGAAATTGATTATATATTCGTACTCAGTGAGTTATGGGCAACTTATAAATGTAATATATTTAGGGTTTGGTTATGTGACCATAAACCCTGTACATAGGCCTGGCCTGCGTATTGCGTATGCGAATAGGGTATCAGGTTCCTAACCGGATTGCCCTAAGATGTGAGGAATGAAGCCGTTAGCCTAAATTGATATATTTTTCTGCTTATTGAATAGAGTGGGATCGTTTGGCAAGGAAACCAAAGGATAAAGCGGTTGTTGATTAGCCGTACTAACTTTTGGAAGAGGTAAGTGTCTATATCCATTTCTTTTGAGGCACCTGGCCTCGTGGATTTTCTACCACGTGTTCCTTATGTGTGTAGTTGCCGATAGGCGTACTCCTTACGCCTTAGCTTTGGATTTACATTATATATTATATGTTATGTCCTGTTGTTGGTATTGCATTGAGGATCTGAGCATTGTACTCTAGTTGAGAGTTGGCGTCTACCTCCCAGCTGTCGATGAGAGTCTCGCGCCGGTGAAGGGTTATTATTGCATCATATTGCATTCATATGCATTACATTGCATCATATTGAGGGTAGGAGGATTCCGCCCTCGGAGCAGGAGGATTCCGCTCCATATTGAGGGTAGGAGGATTCCGCCCTCGGAGCAGGAGGATTCCGCTCCATTGCATTATATTGAGGGTAGGAGGATTCCGCCCTCGGAGCAGGAGGATTCCGCTCCATTGCATCATATTGAGGGTAGGAGGATTCCGCCCTGGTGTAGGAGGATTCCGCTCCATTCATTTGGCACATGTGACCCTTTGCATCATATTTCATTTCATCTCATTTCATTTCATACCATTATGTAAACTTGTGGTACATAACTACTGTCCTGCTTATACGTGCATTGTTTATTTGTTGATATGTTTATGGCTCGTATTCTTGGTTGGGTTTATGGTTTCATACGTGTTTCTGGTTATTATCTAGCTTTGCTTTTTTTTTTTAAATTTAAATAAGAGGAATTTGGTCTATCTATTTCTTTTCTCCCTTGCTAGCTATCCTATTCTTTGAGGTGGCTAGTCTGCCCCACTTATTGAGTCCTTTTGACTCACACTTGTTTGTTGTTTGTTTCTTGTCTATCTATTTCGTTTCGGCAGGTTCGCTCTAGGATTGAGTTCACTACGTTGTGAAGGAGCGAAGACGACTTCAGCTGTCAGGGTGAGCCAGCTTTTATTCCGGATGGCCACCAATTTATTGGTTATCATTTCAGTTGTATTTTTCTCCCTTCAGGAGGTATCTGTCTTCTTTTGTACTCTTAGATGTCTAGTCTGGATAGCCTTAAACCTAGTATGTTGGGTTGTCAGCTGTAATTTTATTTCGTACAGCTTAGAGGTGTCAATATGTCTGTGTGTTTTTTTTAGTCATGTCATGTCTTTATTTATGAATTGTTATATTTATTTTCCTAATTTAATTGGTAAGGGTTCGCCCGATGGGTCTAGGGGAGGATGTCGGGTGCCCGCACAGCCTAACCGGATTTCGGGTCGTGTCATCAATTCACTCTTCCCGAAGGAGACAGTGTGACTTGTCAAATTCGAAAGATCTTAGAGAGATTAATCAAACCGAGGAAGCCATTGGCAACAAGTTATTGAGTGATCAAACCTACAAAATGAGTGGACCCGAGCGCCACCCAATAAAAGTGAGGGAGTGTGTGAGGTGATTTCTAACCTTTAACTTTTTCTTGGTTTTGATTTGTGCAGGAACCATGGCTGGGAATGGAGGCGATGGAAAAGGCGTTGAGTCGCCCGAGGTATCATTAGCCGATCTCTTGGCTGCAATACAAGGCATCAGTGCTGAGGTGAGAGGAGTGAGTGCTCATGTAGCAAACCTCAAGCAAGAAAAAGTGTATGTGGCCTTGCCTGGGTCCGACGCTGGAACTAGCAACTCCACTCCTATGAAACCAGAGCAATTTGCGGAGCATTTTTGACAACAACAGTTGAAGAATGAGGCAGCTCGAAATGAGGCTATGGGTAATCCCTGAGCTGAGCAACAGTTGGGCATTCCCCAAGCTGGACAACACAACTTGGGCAATCCCCAAGCGGAACAACAAAATTTGGTCAATCTCCAAGCTGATCATCAAAACTTGGGCATTCCCGAGGTGGAAGATTACCACTTCCAAAGGCCCGAAGACAAATTGTGATCGTTGATGAAGGGGTCGGTGATGGAGAGTTTCCCAAGGTCAAAGCTGAGTATGAACCACCGTTTATTTAACGAAGGAAGTTTCAACGAGGTCGTGGAAATCACCGAGGTCGAGGCCGAGGCACAAGTGTTGATAGATATATTGAGCGTGAGGCTGATGACTATTATGCTGATTATCCAGAGCCGATCCGAGGTGCTCGTGAATCAAACTTGAACAGTGTCAAGATCACTATTCCACCCTTCAGAGGAACTAGTGATCCTGATCAATATCTTGATTGGAAGATTTGATTGTATCGAATCTTTGAAACAAATGAGATGACCGAAGAAAGAAAAGCTGCACATGTATTGCTTCATTCGAGGCATATGCATCAACATGGTGGGAAGCTGACAAAAGATTGAGGAGAAGGAATGCTTATCCCGAAGTCACCACATGGTTGTAGCTGAAGAGAGCAATGGATGCTAAGTATGTGACTGCCAAATATCGGCAGGAGCAACCTCGGAAGCTCTTCGAGTTGAAACAAGGGTCCAAATCGGTTGAAGAATACTATGATGAGTTTGAAAGAATTCGATTGGCTCTTGATATGGAAGAAGATGATCAGCAAGCCATCATTCGATTAAAAAACGGCTTGACTCGAGATGTGTCATCTCAATTGAGACTGCATGTGTATCAAACTTTGGAAGATGTGTTTCATGCAGCCATCAAAGCTGAAAATGGGTGACGGACGACAAAGCAAGCCGGTACCAAGGAGTCACCACTTTAACTCCCTTGAACCGAGGAAAAGATTGGAAGAGTCCGAATCCAGTGAGTGCCAACATTGGCCGAGATCAGAAGAGACCCTTCGAAAGGGGAGTGACCGTTAGTAACTCCAAGGAGATGGGACGTAAATTTCAACTCAATACTCCTAGTGCTTCAAATATTCAGTGTCATAAATGCAAGGGTTATGGTCACATAGCAAAAGAGTGTCCAACTCGCAAAGTTATGCTTTTGCTTGAAGATGGAACCGTCCATGAGCAAGTGACTGACATCGAGGAAGAAAATGTCGAGGAGACT
Organism: Petunia x hybrida; assembly: GCA_037355625.1. Lineage (NCBI taxonomy): Eukaryota > Viridiplantae > Streptophyta > Magnoliopsida > Solanales > Solanaceae > Petunia > Petunia x hybrida. Next base: position 5,569,790 of record JBBBVM010000484.1, read on the forward strand.
GACCGAGCTGAAAATGATGATGGTCGTGAAGCAGCCAAAAATGACCATCCAGAAATGTTTCTTGTGGCTCGTAGGAACTTAAGTTGACTTTTGAAGAAGAGGACAACCAAAGGGAAATTTTTTCCATGCAAGGTGTCGAGTGAGGAGGAAAGTTTGTTCGATGATTATTGATTCTGGTAGTTGTGCAAATGTAGTAAGCCAAACTTTGGTTTCACAAATAGGGTTACCTACCACAAAGCACCCTCATCGCTACTGTTTCCAGTGGTTGAATGAATGTGGAGAACTGAAGGTTGTCAAACAAGTGTGGATCAAGTTCAAAGTTGCTGAATATCAAGATGAGATAATGTTCGATGTGATACTGATGCAAGCTTGTCATTTGCTATTGGGATGACCATGGCAGTATGATCGGTCGGTTGTACATGACGGACGATCCAACACTTACACTGCTAAGCTCGGAGGGGAGAGTTTCATACTCAAACCATTGTCTCCAAAATAAGTCAGCGAGGACTATAAACGAATGAAGGAGCTGAAAGTAGCGGCCAAAGAAAAGTCTCCCATTGGGACACAAACTGTGGCCGAGGACAGAAATTCACCGCTCGAGGTAAACAATATTTGTGCAATCATGCAATCGGGTGAGTATCTATGAGGCAACGACAACGGTCGGTTGATGATTTTCCTCGTGCACAAGGGTATTCTTCTAAACTCTAATGATAATTTTACTAACGATAACCCTTTGCCTAGTGCCGTTCAAAGTGTTTTACAGGACTTCGAGGACATGTTTCCAGAAGAAATGCCCTGTGGATTGCCTCCATTGAGAGGAATCGAGCACCAAATTGATTTCGTTCCGGGGTCTCAAATCCCAAACAAACCTGCATACTGGTGTAATCCCGAAGACACAAAAGAGCTCAAAAGGCAGGTGGATGAATTGCTGAACAAGGGCCTTATTCGAGAAAGCTTGAGTCCTTGTGCCGTTCATGTTATCCTTGTCCCAAAAAAAGATGGAACATGGCGAATGTGTGTTGATTGCCGATCAGTCAACAAAATCAAGGTAAAGTATCGTCATCCTATCCCTCGATTAGATGACATGCTAGATGAGTTGAGTGGTTTTTCATGCTTTTCGAGGATAGACCTCAGGTCCGGTTACCACCAAATCTGAATGAAACCCGGAGATGAATGGAAAACCGCATTCAAGACCAAATTCGGTCTTTATGAATGGTTAGTGATGCCTTTTGGCCTCTCTAACGCACCGAGCACTTTCATGCGATGGATGAACCATGTGCTTAAACCGTTCATAAATAAGTTTGTTGTTGTTTACTTCGATGACATACTTGTTTATAGTAAATCTGTGGATGAACATGTCGAACTCTTGAGGCTAGTGCTTGACAGACTTAGAGAAGAGAAGTTGTATGCTAACTTCAAAAAGTGTGCCTTTTGTGTTGAGCATGTAGTCTTTCTAGGATTTGTTATGAGTGCTAATAGTGTTGAAGTCGATGAGTCAAAAGTTGAGGCTATTTAAGATTGGCAGACTCCAACCTCGGTATCTCAAGTTCATAGCTTCCATCGATTAGCTAGCTTTTACCGAAGGTTTTTTTGTGACTTTAGCACCGTGGCAGCTCCTTTAATTGAGCTGGTAAAGAAAGATCATCCGTTTGTGTGGGGAGTGTCCCAAGAAAGGGCTTTCCAAGAGTTGAAATGGAGGCTAAGCTCTGCCCCATTGTTGCAACTCCCTGACTTCGGTAAAGCGTTCGAGGTTGAATGTGATGCATCCAGAGTTGGGATTGGAGGAGTGCTTATGCATGAATCGAAGCTAATTGCTTACTTCAGCAAAAAGCTTAAGGGTGCAACCTTGAATTACTCTACGTAGGACAAAGAATTGTATGCCCTCGTTCGAGCACTCGCCCGTTGGCAGCATTATTTATGGCCGAGAGAGTTTGTGATTAAAAGTGATCATGAGTCTTTGAAACATCTTCGAGGCCAGGAGAAATTAAACCGAAGACATGCCAAGTGGGTGGAATTTATTGAGAGCTTTTCCTATGTAATTCATTACAAAAAAGAGAAAAGACAATGTTGTGGCTGATGCGCTATCAAGAAAATTTGTCGCTCGAAAGCATCAAGTCGATGTATGAGGATGATCCCAGCTGAAAAGAGTCCGTGATGTAATCTTAAGTGGCCGAAGGGTTGAGAAATATCAGTGACGATGGCTACCTCTTCAAGAAGGGGAGGGTTTGTGTGCCTGTGTCATCGTGAAGAGAGCTTTTGGTTTGAGAAGCTCACTCCGGGGGCTAAATGGGACACTTCGGTGTCGATAAAACTCATGGTATCTTAACCGAGCAGTTTCACTGGCCCAAAATGCGAAGAGATGTGGAAAAGCTTTGCAATGCTTGTCTAGATTGAAAGAAAGCTAAATCGACGTCCAACCCTCATGGTTTGTATAGTTCTTTTACCTGTTCCTAATCGACCGTGGGTTGATATATCCATGGATTTTTTATGGGGTTACCGAGGTCAGGGGGTGGACATGGTAGCATTTTTGTAGTCGATTGTTTTTCTAAAATGGCTCACTTTATTCCTTGCAAGAAATGTCATAATGCACATGTAGCTACTTTGTTTATTGCTAATGTGTTGAAATTTCATGGTGTGCCTTGTACTATTGTAAGTGATCGAGACTCTAAGTTCTTGAGTCATTTTTGGAAATATCTGTGGGGTGCCCTTGGCACCAAATTACTATTCTCGACGTCTCATCATCCTCAGACTGATGGACAGACCGAGGTAGTCAACCGAACCTTGGGAGCTCTGCTTCGAGCTATGACCAAAGGTAAGGTCAGAAACTGGGCTGATCGTTTGCCCGTGATGGAATTTGCATACAATCGAACTATGTATCGAATGATTGGAATGACTCTGTTCGAATATGTGTATGGTTTTAACTCTTTGATGCCACTTGATCTAACCCCATTACCTCGAGATGCTGTTATTGATTTTGAAGGTACTCGCCGAGCTACTGCTTTGCTCGAGCTACATGCCAATGTGAAGAAAAATCTTGAGGAAGCTTATGCCAAGGTGGCATCCAAGAAAAACAATGGGCATAAAAAGCTGGAATTAAAGAAGGGAGATTGGCTTCGGGTTCACTTCAAAAAGGAAAGATTCCCGAACCAGAGGAAATAAAAGTTGGCTCCTCGAGAGGATGGTCCGTTTCAAGTGCTGAGCAAGATCAACAATAATGCTTATGTGATCGACCTCCCTGGTGAGTATAACGTGTCCAAAATATTTAATGTTTCTAACTTAACTCCTTGTGTTGTAGGCCAAGCATCGGAGACTGAAGAGAGCTCGATTTCGAGGACGAAATCTTCTCAAGAAGGGGAGGATGATGCAGCCTGAATCCGTACTGATCAGATATTCAACCAATCAAGGCCAGTGACACGAAGCCAGGCCAAGCTCTTGCACGATGTGCACATTCAGCTGGCGTGGTCGGGAGGAAGTGCTTGTTCGGTTGCTGAGTGGCCGAGCACAAGATACGAAGGCTATATCTGTAAGCTCGAGCTCAAAGAATGAAGTGACCGAACACTCAACCTTGATGCCGAGCACTGATCGACCAAAGGGCTACAATTGTGCCCGAGGGAAGTGAGTGTCCAATGTCAAATATGCCGAGCTGAGCAACCGAGCACCTAAATCAAGAGAGCTGAGCACATGAATAACTTCGGCCCTGCGTGGCCTTGTCTTATTGGTCGCTTGTGACCATATTTACTTAAGTACCCTTGGGGCTATCTATGTAAACCCCTTAGCTTAGTTCATTTGATATCTAGTTGTTGATGAATATTGAACATAGTTGTTTGCTATTGAGACTCCGATGAGAGCAGAACCCCGACGTGAGATTTATAAGAACTTGGATCAATCGGTGTACCCGTTTGAACAACTTCTTCTTTGATCATTCAGTTTGCAAGAAGCATGAATGTCTTCTTGAGGATTGTTACTTAGCATTAGGTGTATCTTTTATTTCCCGTCGTTTGGACCGGTTCCTTGGATTCATTCAAACGAAGCTGAGATCCGTTTTGCTTCTATCGTTTTCCGCTGTTCTTCGGTTGCTACGCTTTTTCTCCGAATTAACTTGCACTACTTCCCCTAATAGTACATGGTATAGTCAAAGCACATGGGTCCTCCATTTTCAAGGGTATAACATGAGACATAATGGAACTACATTAATGTGTGACTTTAATGGTTTCAAATTCCAAAAACCTCTTCTTAGTCACCAATTTTTTCATAAAATTTTCCATATCCGACATTTGACCTAAAGCATCAACTAATGGGAGGTTAATAAAAGTTGAAGCAATTTTCTCCCACACCTTTTTGGCATGATTGGCTCTTCTCAATTTTTCATTTTTGGGGCAAAAGTGGAGTAGGCTTTGGGATAGTGGTTTTGGTTGTTTGGTGGCTTTTTGGGTAGTAGTGGGTATTGGGGATGGACTTTCTTGCTCATGGCCGTTTTGGGATTCCTCCTCAACTCTGACATCATCCACATCACCTGCTACACAAGGCATCACTTCCACCTCTTCTTCAACAACTTCAAGTAAAATTTCATTTTCATCACCTACCATCTTGGGGTCATCCCAAGTCTTTCCACTTTGAGTCATAAAAGCCATTACTTGATCTTTTGCATCCCTCTTAGGATTCACCACTGTATCACTAGGTAGTGCCCCTTGAGGTCTTTGATTCACTTAATAAGACAATTGCTATATTGGAATTGAAGCGACGTGATAGAAATAGATTGCGGTTGCATGGTTTGCTTGATATCCTTTATATCTCTCGAATTGTTTTCTTGAAGCTTCAACATCTTTTCCATCATACCTTCCAACCTTGAACTTTTGGAACTACTTGAAATTTATTGAGATTCATTGGGAGCTCTTTGACTTTCATGTTGATCTCTCTGTTGATTGGTTCCACTCCATCTATAGGTGTTAACCCATTAGTTTCCTTGTTGATTGTATGGCCTCCGTTGGCCTTGAGCTTGATAGCCTTGTTGATTATATGGAGGTCTTTGGCCTTGATAATTAGCTTCCACATCTTGTTCTTGGCCACCTTGATTTGCATTTTTCCTTTCTTAGGCTTGAGGTGCGAAATCCATAGGTACATAGCCCAGTGGAGTACAACCCACAAGATAGGGTTGATAAGAATAATTGGGACCATGATGCACCTCCTTGGGAGGCATGTCAATTGCATTCACTTGCCTGCTTGTAGGCTCTTGGTTTTGCTTCAATTGGCTTTTGGAATGTAACTCAACCGTTGTAACAAGTTGAGCCATTTTTTCTTCTTGAGACTCAATTGCCTTTGCCATAGCATCATTATTAGGATCATGAACACCTGACCTTCTTACTCTTGACTTCCATGCTCTTGATTGCTTTGTGATCTTGTTGATGAGGTCGGTTTTTTATTGAAAAGTACCCTCCATTAAGCCTCTTTGAGCAACATGGTTTATGGTTGTTGTCATCAAGACCTCTAGAAAAAGCCTCCAATAGAACTCTATCTTGGAAAACCATGACTGAGACAAAAATGGATAAGCTTGAGAAACCTTTCCCAAGTTTTATGCAATGATTCACCCACTTGTTATTGAAAATAATAGATATCATCTCTTAAATCCACAAAGTTGCTCGGTAGAAAATACTCATAAAGAAAGAACTTTACCAACTCATTCCAAGTGTGAATACTTTTCTTTGGAAAACTATCCAACCAAGGCCTAGCTTTCCCTTTTAGAGAAAATGGGAATAGCCTTAGGTGAAAAGCATCGACGGTCACCCTGACATGTTTGTTAAGAGTGAAAATATCAAGGAAAGTTCGGTGAAGCTTGTTAGGATTATCGCCTTCTTCTCCTCCAAACAACCCTTGATTGTCAAGTGAATTAATAGCGGCCGGTGGCATTTGAAAGTTAGGCGTGACTCTATTGGGTGGAGGCACAATGACTCCACAAAAACTATCATCATTCACAACCTTCTTGCTCTACCACCTTGAGCTTGAGAATTCAGTTGTGCTCCATCTACTTGCTCCCCCGGTGGGTCAAGTATCTCAACATTATCTTCAACACCAACATCCTCCACATTATCATTAGGCGGTGTAGGAGGTGGTAGGGAATCTCCTTATGGGTTAGGGACACCTCCCATGTTATTTTGTAGAATTGCTTGTCTTGGTGGCATTATCGGTAAATACCTACAAAGTCAAAGAAACCCAAAACCAAAAGTGAAAGATGCTCGAATCAATCAAACTAAAACAAGAACTTAAACTAATTCAACTAAATGGTCTACCGAAGTCCCTGGCAATGGCACAAATCTGTGACACGCCACAAATGTGGGTAGGGTTCACAAATAACCTAATGGAAGTAGGGATCGAATACAAGGACTTGCACGAGACATAATTTAGTTGAATGCATTCAAATTAACTTGTTCTGGTTAGACAATCCTAATGTTTGTAATTTCAAAGTATCTATAGCTAAATAAAGCCAAACAAGACTAGTTTTGACAAATATTAAGGAAACTAGGATACTAATTTCCTCCTAACCCTCAAATCTAATGGGTTTAGTTTTAAGCTCAATCACACTTTAGGTCACCCAATGGACCTTACTCACATATACTCAACTCGCCCCTTTCGGCGATGAATCAAGACTACTAACTCTTGCCCTTTCAGTACTAAGAATTGGTGCTTTTAGTGCTAGTAAATACTCCCAAGTAGGATATCCCCCTTTCGATTTTCAACGAGTTAACCTGAGGTAAATGCAACGCACTTACCTCCATTAACCCGGTACTACACTTCTCATTCCTAGAAATACCATTTCAGTGTAAATCTAGTACCATAGGGCTCAACTTGAGTTGTACACCTCAAGTTGTTGTAATGGAATCAAAAGTAGTGATTAGCGAGTTGTACACCCACTGGATTAGGATTTGATTAGTACCCTAGAGGGTGATTTAGCTACTCGTGCTATGTAATGAATCAAGACTTGTAAGCAATAGATATTTCATTGAAATAAGTAACGAGAAATGATTCTTATAAAGTATGATGTTGTTCTTCACAACCCAAGAAAACTTGACAAGAACGTAATGGTGTTTCCTCTCTATCTTTCCTCTCAAGTTATGTAAAGTGAAGAATATGCTCAAAAACCTTAGTCTAGCTATATATAGTGTTTGCCTAGACTAATTATAAAATTGCCTTTTGCAGGTTGGGCGGAGGCCCTTTTGTCAAAGGACTAAGTTCCGGAGCAGGGCTATGAAGGGCACTGCCATACCAAGCACAATGCCCGTAACACAAACTAGTGCATGAACTTACGATCTTTAGCTATGCATTAAGAGGAACTATACACAATGCTGAGGAATTTTTTTTGGTTCCACAACATCAGGCTATACCTTAATAGGAATAAACAATGATGTAGTTTCAAAGTGTTGTAGCGACCACCTTTCTTTGATTAAGCCTAAGGGTCACATAAATGTATCTTAGCCCAATAATGAATTCCACATAAAAGTATCTTATGCCCGTTAGCGGCTTTAGACATTGCAAAAGCACCTGATAATTGTCCGCAAATGAAGTCTACATTCCTTCATCATATTAATAGTACCAAGATAGTCTATTCCTCTCGTACCTAATAAACTCTTATTGGTATCCAAATACTTTTCCCCCATACCTGATAAAATCCTAATGGTATCCAGGTATGTTTCCGCTCATACATGTAATACTTAATTGTGTCCAGAGATGCTCTCCCCCTCACAAATAATGCTCATTCGATGCTAAAAAATTTTGCCTAAATAAGAGTGAGACACAGTTCTTATATACAACCCTATGGGCCCTTACTACAGTAAATTAATCAATTACGATCTAGAAATAACTCTTAGTAAATAAGAAAGTGCACTAAGGAAAAAAGACTTAAAGCCTAAGAAAGTGCTAAAAAATATTATTCATATGATCAAAGCCAAAAACAGAAATACACATGAATAGTTTCAACAAAAGGTTGCCCACACAAGCAGGTCAAGAAGCTTGAGCTCTATCCACAAGGTGTGTACATGGGTGGAGCTCTTGTCATCCTTAGAGGTGTCTGATTCATCTTCAGGGGAAAAAGAACTCAAACACAACTGGGAATGGGTGGATGTCTCGGTCGCTTCTTCAATTGCTGAATCAAGGTCCCATGACCTAGCCTTAACTTGTTGAAGAATGTCTAACTGGTTTTCCACCAATGCCAGTTGCGATCAATCTCGGCTCGAGTCTTCTTAACTGCATAATTTCGCTGGACATCAAATCTCTCTTTCTTAGAGGCTTCCGCAGATTTCTCAAGCTTTGGAGTCTTCAAATCCAAAACCTTTTATTGATGCTCTTGTGACATGGCCAAGTGTTGTGACAAATGAGAGTAAGAAACCTGAACCTGAGCTACTGAGTTCATAGCCTGCTCTTTCTCTCTCACCCAACAAAAAAGACTCATTTTCGGCCATCTGATCTTTCAGCTACCCCGTCTCCTTTTTGCATTACAGCTCTACTGTGTCAAGTCAACAAATGCAAACTTGAGTTGATTATGATTAGGAGAATGTTTTGATTTTTTGGCCAATAATGCACCGCTCTCTTCCCGAAGAGCTCGAAGATCCTCAAAGTAAACCAAATCACATTTTCGAGCAATAGCAGCCGAGTGAACAACCGTCGAAATATTTTTAATGAGGGTGAACACTTTAAGAAAATACTGAGATGTTAAAAATTCAGATTACTCTTACCATAGAGCAATTTTTCATCAACTGGCTGGTCAATACTCGGGTGTTCATCCCCCTAACCATGTTCCATTCGTAAATGAGAACAATGTTTTTTAGGGGTTCTGAAACACACTCTTGGATGTCAAAAAGATCGATGCTAGGAGGAACTGAAATTATGATAGAGCACGTCGAAATCCCACCAACAACACCAACAGAAGAGGGATGAATGCATGTCATTTTGAATCTCAGTTTGGAGCTCCAGAGGAATAGCTGAAGCAGGGGTCGAAGATGAAAGGCAAGTGACAATAACAGGGGTTGGCAATGAAAGGCCACGATGGCAACAGAGGTAAGGGTAGAAGCAGCTCTAACATGTACCAATTTCTCCTTACTATCAACATTAATAACATGAGATACCACATCCTCAATATCATCATAAAGACAAAAAGACCAAGAACTTCCCACCTTGTGCTCTTCTCAGAAGCAACGAAAGTTGGCTAACCAATGCCAGCGTTTTCCCTCTTCTTACTAGAAAAATGCAACATTAATTCTCTATCGTATTCTTGGTACTCTTGGTGATCATCTTCACCTTCTCCTTCTTTTTCATCTTCATGGAATTCAAACTTGTAGGAGATGAAGACGACAAATAAGCCAAGGGACGAAGGGAAATCTATGAAAAACTTGAAAGCACTCACTGTGATTTTAGTAGCCCACCTATGGGCCTCCGAAATAGCTTTCCAATTTCTTTCTCGAGCTTTGATAATCTTAAATATGTCGATCACCCGCTCTATAAATTCCTCTATTTTATCGATGAAGATATTGAAAGCTTTATCAAGGAGAAGAGAAGAGTAAGGGTAAAAATTATGATAGAAGAAAAATTCTAGAAAGAGAATCCTTACGATTTTCATTCCAGATTGGGAATCTTTCCTTTGATCGGACCAACTGTTCAGTAGGCATATGGAAAAACTGCTCATACCATCCCTAATCCTTGTCTTTATTAGAGCTCATGATAAAAGGCCTCTGACCCCGAGTAGTCATGTTGACCATTCCCCCCATAAACGCTTAGGGGAATACAAGTAAAGGAGATGACACAGAGTAAAGGCAAGATTGATCAAATCTGTAAATTGCCTAATACAAAACACCAATCTCCAAAACTTGGGGATTAACCTAGCCACGGCAAAGTTGGTACTTCCTACATAGTTCCTTTATCACATTATCGATTGGTAAGCCTAAGGCGATTGTGAATGGGTATGTAAAAATATATGATTCACCAAAATAGGAATCTAAAATGTGGTCATTAGGATCCACTACTGAAATGATACTCGTAAGCCCTCGCTCACAATCCTCTCTCACTTTCGGAATGTGTTCAGGAAGGATACTTGATGAGAACTCGCTGATAGGCACTCATCGCCCACCAATCTCCTATTCTGACGGTTCATTAATTTTTAACTCTTTCTCGTATCTAAACTCTTTAGGAATTATTTCATTGGCTAAACTTGATTTCCTCAGCGACAGTAAAAAATAGGTTGACAAACAGCTCTTCACTAGCTCATGATTTGCCCATCCTTCCCCTAGAAGATTCTGAAGTGGCCTCTAAAGGGACTGTTTATGGCCTTGGAATCAGCTGATGAACTGTCAAACTTTGATCGCATATTTGAAGAACTAGAAGCCATGGAAATGGGTGTGGTAAAAAGAAAGAAGGTTGAGAAAAGCTTGGAGAAAGGAGAAAGGCTGATTCGATTACAAGGGGTATTGGAAAATTCAAAGGATTTGTAAAGAAAGAAAAGATGAAATCAAGTTACATGCGAAAAGGTACCAGAAAAGCTATTAGTCTTGAAAATAAGTTGTGATATTAGCTCTAACCAAAGATGAACACGTGGCATCAACAAGAACTTAAAGTGAAAATTTCAATATTTTGATAAAGAGAAGCTGGCCACGCCCTCTTCCCGCCTATAAGGATTTCCATTCTCCAGGCATAAAAGTTGAATACCTCGAGGGGAGGGGGGACTATCTGTATTTAGTAAAATTTGTATTGGCTACGTTAGTTTTACATCGCAACAAGACAAAGACAACTAATGATGACGCGACAAGTGATCGAGGTCACAAACAAAGACAGAAGATCGCGTAAGGAAACAAAGACGTCAATTAGCCCCATACTCGAAGGCCTGATTCACTATGAAATTCATCATCAGATACGCAACCAACATAGCATTGTATCCCTTGAGTGGGGACTAAAAGAAGACATCTATGCCATTACATAAGTACGAGAAATATTATTTAGTCATACACTGACACCAACATCTAAATTCTTAAAGAGATAAAACCTTATCCTAGGAGGGGTACGTGTTCGAATATGTGTTGGGAACCTCTAGGGTTAGAAAGTATATAAATACTCTATGTATCAACACTTGTGACATTCATGTCTCATTGATTACTCACACTACTGTAAGTAACAACTTTATAAACAATATTAAGCATTACTTAGGTTCTTTTGGGTCTTCTTCAATAAGAATTCCTTCACTTTTTACCTTTCTTATCTATTGTTTATTTTTATTGTTTGTTTTTTGTTACTGTTATAAACTAAGCTATACGACCTTAGCTTACGTCTCTAGATCTAATCGGTTAAAACATAAATAGACTTGATATATCTCCTTACTTTTGACCCACATTATTAGACTTGAATTTTGCTAAAGCTATTGAGCTAGTGATAGCCAATTCGAGTTTCCAAAAGAAGGAGGAGCACTTAGTCACCTTTTGTAGTTCGGTGGGAAAGACTTAAATCTACTTCCTACTTATTAGGAAGAGCAATAGGAAAGTCTACACGGATTGTAAGGTTTTCCCGAGCGAGAATCTTATAACCCAACATAGGCTCTTGGTTGTGGAGTTAGAGACCCAACGGAAGAAGAAGAGAGGGCTTTAGGTGTTCGACCAAGAATTAAGTGAGGGGGGGCCTTGACCTGTGATAAGATTCAGGAGTTGGGAGAGAAGCTAGTAGCTAGAGGGCTTGGAAGAGTAGATGAGATGCGGACAGTATGTGGTCTAGGAAAGCATACTGTATTAGGAGGGCAACTAGAGAGGTCCTAGGGGTCTCGAAGGGCAACGTTAATAGACAAAGAGGGGACTTGTGGTTGAATGGAAAAGTCCAAGGAAAAGTGGAGGCCAGAAAGATCGCCAACCTAAAGTTAGTGGCGAGTAGAGACGAAGAGGAGAAGAGGACAAAGAGGGAAATATATAAGATTGCGAGGAAGGAAGTGAAGTTAGTAGTTATAGATGCAAAAATGACAGCTTTCAAACATTTGCATCAACAGATAGCAGAAAAATATGGAGAAAAGAGTTGTATCGGCTTGCCAAGGCGAAGGAGAAGCGGGCTCATGACCTTGATCAAGTAAAGTAAATATAAACGAGGATGACATAGTCTTAGTGGAAGAAGCTCACATTAGACGGAGATGGCAAGAGTACTTTCATAGACTTTTAAATGAAATGGGGGGCAGGAGCATTCTCCTGGGTCATTTAGAGCACACAAAGAGCTGTTGGGTTTTTGGGCACCACAAGTGTATTGGATTTGAAGAGGTTTAGGAGATAGTTCATAAGATGAGAGGCGAAAGAGCGACCGGGCTTGACGAGATCCCAATGGAGTTTTGGAAGAGTGCAGGTGGAGCAGGTTTAATCTGGCTAACTGGATTATTTGATATCATCCTGAAGACGACAAATATATCCGATGAATGGAGGTGGAGTACTATGATTTAGTTGTACAAGAACAAGGTTGATGTTCAAAATTACAACAATTATAAGGGCATCAAACTTTTAAGCCACACCATGAAAGTCTAGGAGAGGGTGGTTGAGAAGAGGATGAGAAGGGATGTAACTATTTCTAAGAACCAATTCAGATTCATGTTGGGGTAATCAACTACATAATCCATCCACCTCCTAAGGAGGTTGATTGAGCAATAAAGGGATAAAAAAAGGGACTTACATATGGTGTTCATTGACTTAGAGAAAGCTTATGACAAAATCCCAAGAGATGTTTTGTGGAAATGCTTGGAAGCTAAAGGTGTACTAGTGGCATACATCAGAGCGATTTAAGACATATACGACTGATACGGGGTAAACCCACGGAAGCAAATAACAAGTAACGGAAGCAAATGATAAACACGAGATCAAAGAAATAAGGGACGGGGAAGAACAGAAATATAATAAAGAACAAATCAAACTAACCAAGTAGATTGATTCAAAAGGGAGAAAGAGACTTGAACCACTAACGGGGTCACACTAGCGGTGATCCACCATGGATTCCAAGTAAGAGATACATGAAGCTCAAGCTTCAACAAGAAGGACCTAGTCTCTTCTAATGTCTATTCTTCCATACTCAAATCTAGCTAATGAAATAAAATGACTAAGTGTGGTATTTATAGGTTCACCACACTCCTAATTTAATGTCTAAAAAGCCCTCAAATGATATAAAAACAATACAAGCCTCGTAGGGCCAAAATAGGGATTACATGTCAAAATCCCGTCCAAAACTAGGCAAAACAGGCGCCACAAATAGCACAGTAGGCGCCCCACCCTGCAGAGTAGGCGCCCAGAGTAGGCACCCCACTCTTGAAAGTAGGCGGTCCACCCCTTTTATGGGCGGCCGAAAGTCCAGAGAGTGTGCAGTCAACTAGGCGGTCCGCCTAGTCCAATGGGCGGTCCGCCCCCTTCCTGGGAGGCTTGGAAACGGGTCAAAATGGACTCTAAGTGTTCCTCCTTGGTCCGTAGTCGGTCCTTCCTCGATGGCGCTCAATTCCATGACTCCAAATCACTCTCGAACCCTCCTTCGGTGCCCTTGTCTTGGATCCCTTGTGCACTCAAGCTTGGCTCTTGATGGTTGGCGCTTTGGCTCTAATTTGCCCCGCATCATCCTCCCCTTCTTGAAAGGATTTCGTCCTCGAAATCAAACCATCAAGCCTACATTCAAAACAAGCTCAAACAAAGCTTCCCACTACAAGAATAGGTTAGTGCCAAAAGTGTGGGAAAACACACTCTTGTGATAGAGCCAAGCATCAATAACAAGTAAAAAGCTTATGTCTCCAAAGGAAACTACAAGTACTTGACTCCAAAGGAAAGTGCACCCAACACATGAACAAGCAACGAGATCAATAGGATATGGAACATGCAAGATGTAGCAATCAAATTCCGTATGATCCCTAAGCTTATGACCAACACACCAAGCCTTCAAATCAATATTATCACAATGTGACATAATTGCTTCGGCATGCTCAACAGTCAAGGTGTGATCAACATGTGGGGTGGAGTAAACAAAATAGTTCAATTGGCAACTAACATCAAATACTTCACTCCCCTTCTTGGAAGCACTCTTACACACACCAAGAGTGACTTCCTCACCTCCAAATCCAACTCCAAGACAATCTCCCTCACTAGGCAAACTCCAAAGGAAGGTCTCCAAAATCGGTCCTTCATCATTATAGTCCACACAATGAAGGTTAGGACTACTAGAAGATGGTTCAACACAACCAATATCAAGACCACTCATCTTACTTGGAGCTCCAAACAATGGATCGTCCATAGAGTCTAACCTTTCAAACCATGGAGGTTCTATTCTATTACCAATCCTAGTCCGATACAAATCGCTACCACAAATGAGATTATCTTCACACAATGGAAATGTAAAAGCATGCACCTCAAATTTATGGTCACCCAAAAGCATGGTATCAAGACTAGGTTCTCACTCTCACCCGAGAAGTCATTAAAAACAATTCGGTCCATCTCATTCACTAGGGACTCCTCAAGGTCACTACCAACCTCACTACAACACATAGGTCCACCATTATCAAGCAATTCATCAAGGGAAAAAATAGGATATTCATTCAACTCGTCTTCCTCTTTATCAAATATAGGTGGGGTGTCATAACAAGGGTCACAAGCAAGGTCAACTACACATTCTTCACTAGTGAGAGGTTCAATGAAAACCAAGCTCACATCATGATGTGGCTTATCATTCCTCTCAACTAGTGGTTCACAATCACACACAAGTTGACCATTCGACTCTACACTAGTTGCAAACACATTGTAATCATACAAATCATCAACTAGTGTTGGGTTTTCACAAACACTATCATAAGACAAGAAAGTAGCATGTTCAAGGGAAGAACTTTCACATACCTTTGAGTGGCCATCTAGCTCACTCAATGCACTTGAAGTGTCTTGAATTGGCTATTCATCTTGAAGTTCACATTGAAGATTTTCTTCACCTTGTCCATCCTTCTTGGGACATGATTGAGGCTCCATTGGTTTGCCTCCAGGAGTACCTACACAAGTATACACACAAGTAGAAGAAAAAGATAAAGGGTTAAGGTTAGAATAAGGGGTGTCCTCACTCTCAATGATTCTTTTTCCCTCTTTCTTTTCCCTCATTTTCTTTTCAAGGTTGGGTGTATATTCGGGTGGTGACATCCCACTCACATCACTCAACACATCCTCTCCTTTTTCCACTCGAGAAATGTCACCGGTCACTCCCTTACTCCTCTCAATCATTTGTCTCTCAAATTCGGGTGAATTGGACGAGGCCCAAGAATACCCATAGCCGGAGTAGGTGGACTCTTAATATCAACCCGGAATCTAGGACTTGGAGACTCATCACTTGAGCTCTCCTTCTTATTTGTTGGTGAACCACTTGGCTTTGGAGCTTGTGGTTTGGGGTTCACCTTGTTGGCAATTGCCAACTCTTTTCTTGTACTAGTTCCACCATTGCTTGTGTTTGTAGGACTTCTTATTTGCACTTTTTCAACCATGGAATGAAGTTCTTGCTCCTTGCTCCTTTGCATAGCCCAAGAAGGTGCACTAGTTGGCAATTGGCCTCTTGCCCGATAAGGCACAAAGTCATAAACCCTTTGCCCTATGCCCACAAGATACGCATCCTTCAAAACACTATATTGCACACTCTTGTTTTGCAACCATGGGTCACCTAACCATACATCAATATGCCGCATGGGATACACGTGACACCAAACATGCTTCTCATAACTCCCATGAGATATGGACACCAAGGCTCCCTTAGAAACCCAAATTCCATTATACTCATACGGATACTTTAAAGTGTCGCATGGTATCCTTAGCTTAGTGACCAACGAAGCGCTAATGCAATTGGCATCGGTGTCACCAATCTTAAGCAAGTATCCTTCATTTCCTTCCACCTCAACAACGAACCTTCTCATACCCAAGTTTCGTATAGGATCTTCACTATCAACTCGAGTCTTCTTCATCCCTCCACTAGTGGCAACACCAGTAGAATATCCTCCACTTCCCGTCACTCTTCCAACATTAGAAGTGTTGTTGAAAGTCGGGGAAGGAGTACTACTAGGGGAACCATAGGAACTCCTCGAAGTAGGAGTTTGGTAGAAATCTCCTCTACCCTCCTTAGTTCCACAACCCATAGAACTACTCACACCATCCCGATTATCCCCTAAGTGTCTAGCCTCTAAGTGTTGGATTCCAGTGGCTATTGTCTCCATCTTAGCCAAGATGCACGGAAGGTAAGCTTTAAATAACTCGGTCCTATTTACGCTTTTCTCACCATTCCCACTTCCATCCTTCACATGAGGGTTAGAAGCATCAAGCTGTTTAGCACAAGTAGGATAGGCAAGCTTCTCCCTTCCCATGGAAGAACCACCACCTCCTCCCATACTAATGGAAGGACCTCCACTACTCCCTTGCACACCACAAGCAACACCAAGAGAAGACGCATATGCACAATTCGTATATTCAACTTCACCATCTGTTCTCTCTAGGTCACTATCATCATGTTCAAATTCATCACAAGAAAAGTAAGTAGGATTACCATACCTTGAAGTGTCACTTTCCTCAAATTCTTGACTAGAAGCATGAGAATCTTCACATTCATTTTCGTAGGCCTCATAGTCTTCTTCATCTTCATAATCAACATAGTGACCCGCTTCATCATCATATGAGCCTTGGTTCCCCGAATCGTCATAGCAATACCCATCATCATCACCAAAGGAACTATAGTCTCCATCATCCCCACACAAGTCGTACCCTCCACAATCATCATCCAAAGCCATAGTTATAACCCAAGAGTTAAGGACCTAAAAAATTCACTCCCTCACGTGTATCACTCAAAAGATGTCACTCAATTTTCTTTCCACTCGTGTATACACTCAAGGTCGTTGGCTTTTGTGACCTCACTCTATTGTTCTCACCACTCAAGCCTTTTTTCACTCAAGACCTTCTTGTCTCTTAGTAATCACAATGGCAAGATCAATCAACTAATGCACCCAAGTAATGATTCGGAATGGAGTTTATGTGACTCTATGTACGGAAGCTATTTAAATGCGCACTTGAAGCAAGCAAGTTCTACGACTTTAAGTAAAGACTTCAAGACACACAACACTCTAAAGGATCAAAGATTAGTGTTAATAAAGTAGAACTAATACCCTAGAAACACTAACCAAGAGGTACGGAAACAAACAGAACACAAAAACACACAAAACGAAGTCAAACCGACACACTCCAGGAGTGAGCGGTCCGCCTGGCCAACTTCAGAGAGTTCACTGGGCGGTCCACCTACTATTTGGGCGGTCCGCCTACTGTGTGTTTCAGCACAGTCCGAAAATGTATTTTTTGGTCTTTTAACACCCAATCTCCAATGTTTTCAAGGTGTTTTCCCAATCCGAAGGTACCCAATGGTGTTTTCAACTACTACAACCAATCCCGAATGATTTATAACAACACCCAATCTATAACGAATCCAAATCAAGAAATTTCAATCAAATTCAAGGGTTTTTCAATCATCATAGATCAATCCCCGATATCAAACAACTAACGGATCATCAAATCCAATCCACAACATGAATTTTTTTGTATTTTTCACTTTTTCAATTTTTTTATTTTTTCTTCTTTCACAAGAACATAAACAACAATAACAATAAAGTAAAGATAATATGAACAAGGATCGTGGATTCGTAAGAACGAAACCCGAGCCTTGCTCTGATACCAAGATGATACGGGGTAAACCCACGGAAGCAAATAACAAGTAACAGAAGCAAATGATAAATACGAGATCAAAGAAATAAGGGACGGGGAAGAACAGAAATAGAAGAAAGAACGAATCAAACTAACCAAGTAGATTGATTCAAAAGGGAGAAAGAGACTTGAACCACTAATGGGGTCACACTAGCGGTGATCCACCATGGATTCCAAGTAAGAGATACATGAAGCTCAAGCTTCAACAAGAAGGACCTAGTCTCTTCTAATGTCTATTCTTCCATACTCAAATCTAGCTAATGAAATAAAATGACTAAGTGTGGTATTTATAGGTTCACCACACTCCTAATGTAATGTCTAAAAAGCCCTCAAATGATATAAAAACAATACAAGCCTCGTAGGGCCAAAATAGGGATTACATGTCAAAATCCCGTCCAAAACTAGGCAAAACAGATGCCCCACCCTACAGAGTAGGCGCCCAGAGTAGGCGCCCTACCCTTGAAAGTAGGCGGTCCGCCCAAAAAGTAGGCGGTCCACCCCTTTTATGGGCGGCCCAAAGTCCAGAGAGTGTGCAGTCAACTAGGCGGTCCGCCTAGTCCAATGGGCGGTCCGCCCCCTTCCTGGGAGGCTTGGAAACGGCTCAAAATGTACTCTAAGTGTTCCTCCTTGGTCCGTAGTCGGTCCTCCCTTGATGGCGCTCAAGTCCATGACTCCAAATCACTCTTGAACCCTTCTACGGTGCCCTTGTCTTGGATCCCTTGTGCTCTCAAGCTTGGCTCTTGATGGTTGGTGCTTTGGCTCCAATTTGTCCCGCATCAACGACGAAGCCAAAACCCATGTGAGAATAGTATGAGGTGACTCCGATCACTTCCTAGTCAAGATTGGGTTGCATCAGTGGTCCGTGCTTTGTTCGTTTTTATTTGCTCTGGTGATGAATGAATTAACACAAAGCATCCAAGGGGAGGTACCATGGTGTATGTTATTTGCAGATGATATATTTTTGATGGATGAGACTCGCAACGGAGTTAATGATAAGCTGGAGGTTTGGAGACATACCTTAGAGTTAAAGGTTTCAAGCTGGGCGAAACGAAAACAGAGTCCATGGAATGCAAGTTTAGTAATGCACCTCAGGAGTTAGAAGTGGAAGTAACATTTGATTCTCAAGTCATTCCCCAGAAGAGTAGCTTCAAGTACCATGGCTCAATCCTTCGAGATAATGGAGAGATTGATGGTGATATCACTCATTGTATAGGGGCAGGATAGATGAAGTGGAGGCTCGCATCCGGTATCCTATGCAATAAGAAAGTGGAACTTAGGCTCAAAGGTAAGTTCTGTAACGCGGTCGTTAGACTAGCTATGTTGTACCAAGCGTTGGCCAGTCAAGACCACACACATTCAGAAGATAATCATAGTAGAGATGAGAATGCTTTGATGGCTATGTGGGCATACGAGAATAGATAAGATTATGAATGAGTTCATTAATGACAAAGTGGGAGTGGTTTCAGTGTTGGACAAGATGCGAGAAGCGAGGCAGCGATGGTTCGACCATGTGAAAAGAAGGAGAACATATGCTCTAGTAAGGAGGTGCGATAGGTTGGCAGTGTTGGGTCTACGGAGAGATAGAGGTAGGCCAAAGAGGAATTTAGGCAAGGTGATTCAGCAGAACATGGTTCTCCTCCAGATCACCAAGGACATGACCCTTGATAAGAAAGCGTAGAGGTCAATGATTAAGGTGAAGGTTAGGTACTAGGCAATTGGTTGCTGACTCATTAGCTTTATTATTCTTATTCAGTGTAGTTTTATCTTGTTTTGCGTCTTCAATGTTATTAGTGTCTTCCGTTTGCTCTGGTTGGTGCAGTCTTTATGTGAGTATTTGAGCTATCATGGTGTTTCTTACCTTGTTTGTTGTCAAACATGTTTTCAAAATATTTTACTCTAGCCGAGGGTCTATTGAAAACAGCCTCTCCATCTTGGTGGGGGTAAGTTCTGTGTATATCTCACCCTCCCCAGACCCCACTTACAGGATAGCATTGGGTATGTTGTTGTTTTTTCGGGAATCTAGACTCTAATAGCTGAAGGTCTAAAATGATCTAATTAGTCATTTCGAGAATCTAGACTAATATATGAATCGACATTCTTAAAAGCTCGGGATAGTTGTCTATAAAGTTTGAGGCTATTTGCAATTCGTTTAATTTGTTAGGTACACAATCTCGTTTTCTAATTTAGTAATAGTCATAATATGAACTGAATATAATGTTTGATTAAAAATAGCTGGGTTAGGTTTGTTTGACAATTTGTGGCTTGCATGAACTTTCGGAATTGGATTCCGAGGCCATTTAAATGCTTTTAACCCTCTCCCAACCCCATTTCTGGGATTACACTAGGTATGTTGTTGAATTTACCACTCGTTCTATGCATTTGAAGTAATGTTAACTTCGATCTTATAGATAAGTCTCAAATATGTTTTAGAACTTGTGTACCAAATTTGAGGTTATTCCAATAAGTGTAAACCTGATTTAGAGAAGTCGTGAAAATCTTAAGAGTTGTCATCATATCATGTCTAGTGCTTAAGTGAGAAGACCTGTGTAATCACGAGGAACGTACCACGACTGCGTAGAGGGACGACTAAGTGACCTCTGCGGTCGCAT
Organism: Petunia x hybrida; assembly: GCA_037355625.1. Taxonomy (NCBI): domain Eukaryota; kingdom Viridiplantae; phylum Streptophyta; class Magnoliopsida; order Solanales; family Solanaceae; genus Petunia; species Petunia x hybrida. The sequence continues at coordinate 5,590,134 of JBBBVM010000484.1, forward strand.
TGAGTCTTTCGCGATCGCATGTGCTCTTGACTAACCCTCTATTGACTTAAATAATATGACAAGTTGTGGAAGAATTGAAGGTTGAAAAGTTGATTCGGAGAATTTAGAGAAGAGTGAAAAGTTTCTCTCGCTTCTGTATAATAAATATCAAATCGTGTAAGAAGACAAATAGCAACCCATTTTGGTAAGAGAGTTAAGCAACCTGAATCTGTTAATCATTCTGTATTTGAAAAAGGGTTTAAAGCATGTACGCTTCTACAGAAGCTGTTGCCGCTGAAGCGCTCAGACATTGTGAAGAAAAGTAAAATAAAAGAAAGGAAATTGAGAAACAATAGGAAAAGAGAAAAAAAAGAGTAAAGATTCCATCCGCATGATCAAAATAATGAATTTGATATTATAAATTGAGAATTTTAGATCTAATTTTGGAAAATATTAAATAGATTTGAAGGGGTAATTGGACCCAAATCATGAAATTGATAGATTTGGACTCGTAAACTTATTGGTAATCCGGTTTGAGTTTTATAGAGAGTTTGATCATATGAGCTTGAGTGTGACTTTTTAGTTGACTTTGGGTTGACATTTTCTCTAACTTGTCCTAAATTATTGTATTGACTCCGTTAGCTTAAATTAATTTGGAGAAAATTAAGGAAAGACAGTTGTTGACTAGCTAGAGTACTTCAAATCGAGGTATGTGTCTTTTTCTTTCTTTTATGGAGCTGCTCTACACTGTATGTGTTAATGTGTTTAGATTATGCAAAATTGGCACTGTATGTCATGTCCTGCCTTATTGCAATATGATTTTGTGACATTGGTATTTATGCCTAAATTTGGTCGTCTAGGTTGAACAATTAAATTTATAAGAGGGTCACAAGCAATACGGTAAATATAAAGGAAAATACAGGAAATAGGGAGAGAGTAATATACAAGAAAGCGAAATAGTATTATTCCTTTAGAATAGCCCGATTCAATGTGATTGCACAATACAATGGTAGGAGATGGTATTTATAGTTACGATTTAACTAGTCCTAATTATAGTAAAATACAAAGACTAATAAGGTCGTGGCCTGTATACTCAAGGCGGCGGTATATATTAAACCCTAATTTGGAGACTGTAAATCCTAAGGCGGTGGGAAGTATACCTTGCATCCTACGCCCGTACCGACTGAGCAACTGTGGTTTGAGAAGCTGGCGTGTATCCTTTGCGTCCGGTGATTTGTAAGCTAAGTCTAGTCTCGCCAGCTAGACTCGTATCCCTGTAATCATAGGTGGCGTATTTTTATCCATTCAGTCAGTCCCCACACTTGTTGAGTGTTGTCATAAGCAATCAGGAAGTGAAAGAGGTATGGAAAAAGGATGTGAAAAGATATCGCACTGTCTCCTTGAAATTCGCATTCTCTTTAACCGAGACGCTTGATTTCTTCTGGAAACCCATGTGTCTTCATCTGATTTGCTAAGGTCGATTCCATGCACCTTCCCCATAAACGCCTTTTAATGCGCCGAATTGTTTCATATCTCCAGACCATAATTATATTGACCGTTTCATGCTCTATCCTTATTTCTTACCGACTATAAATAGGGGCTTCATGGTGAGTGAAAACCACGAAATTTTCAGAAAACATATCGACTCTATCAAATTTTTCCCATGAAAGAATAACCCCTTTTATTAAAAAATATTTGCCTTCGATCCAGGTTTGATACTCCCAGAACAACTCTTCATTCAGGATGGATGGTGTTTGAGAAAGCTGAATGCATAGGCACTCCCATAATTGTCCTTATTCGCTTTTTCATCTGTCATTGGATGAGCGAAGTCCCCCGAGTTATGAAGAGATATTCTTCGGAATGTCTTTTTTGTTCCATGTGCACTGATTACGGTGCGCTCATCTTCTAACACAGTGGTTACTATGATATTCCTCTTGTCATGCTGGGTCAGGACACTTGGCCCTTTCAGCTGTCATAAGGCTTCTCTTTCAGGATGTTGTCGGCATTCAGCTAGCTCCTTCGACGACGCTGGGTTGATGCTCCAATGCCTGGCTCTGTTCCTTGGTTGGAAAGGGGATCCAGCTTCTCGCTATCAGCTGTTTAAGGTGTCACCAAGCTCTAAATCCGCTTGTGATTTATAGTTGTCACGTTGTTTGGCTGGTTCGGCTAGATTACTATTGTAATGCCTTATTGGCCGCTGGCTATAGACTGCCTTGGGGAGGAACTCCTCTCTGGCATAGGTTCCTAGCTTAAGCCCTCTCGTCATCAGTGAGCTCCTTATTGTGCTTGAAGATCCACCGGGTTATGTACTCCCATTTGACCAGTAAAGGTTGAAACAAATCTTTAGATTTGCTTGTTATGACGAGAGAAGGTCTCAACCGTGTTCAGACGTTTCCGAGGCCCTTTTATATTGGGCAAAATGCTCGGGCGATGATTATATCAGTGACCTCGTGTAGAAGAATGCTCGGGCTTACATATCTCCTGAAGCCAGGAAAAACTTCGAGTTATCTGCTGAATAATTCTACAATATAGATGAAGGATCTTAGTCTCGTCAAATTAAGATGAACTTGCAATTTTTAGCTTCTTTTGAAGCTTTTCGGTTTCTTTAGGACACCTGTAATGTACAATGTTGTATTCGAAAGACTTAATTTTATATTGTAAGCCTACGGGTTGTTGATATTAATGAAAACATACGTTCATTAATATTTTATGCATACTTGCGTAGTTACTTGTAGTGTAGTCAAGCAGCATTTTTTTCGGCGCCTTTCTAGGCCTTTGTCTTCTAAAGATGGGTGTATGCATTATTGGACACTTCTTTTGCATCGGTAAACGATGGCTTGTATTGCGCCTACGATAGATGCCTTTTAGGGCAAGGTACGCACCCGTAAGGGCACATCTTTAGCCCATTGTATGTAACTGGGAATTTTATTCAAGCTAGAACGTCTATACTTGTTCACTCGAGTATTTTAAGACTTTACTGGAACTATGCGGGTGGGCATCCCCATCAACATGGTTGTGCAATTTGTTGAATTGACGATTTCAACTTACGAATAATGCTTGGTCGCTGAACTAGAAGTGATCTAGCTTTAAGCAAGTAGTGTACTCCACTTTTTGTAGCGAAAAGTGAGTGTATTACTTCAACTTAAGTTGTGCTGGGACTATGAATGTTTGGATCGTAGATGGATCTGATTGTAAAACTGACTAAGTAGAATAGTAGTTTAATTGATAAAAGAGGCGCGGAGCAAATAAAAACTTAACAATGACGGGGCTAAGTGCTCATTTTAAAAGTAATGATAGAAACAAAGAGCAAGAGATGAGAAAATACATTTCTCGAGTGTGTAGGTCAAGTTGACCTTTCAAGAGTAGTGCTTCTTAAGCTAAGTGATAGATAATCCTTTCATGTCTTTGGATGCTTTCATCTTTCTGATACTCTGCTCCATGCTTGACAAAGGAATGGCTTTTAGGAGATCCGGAAGTGCTCCTCGAGGATTCCATGCCAGCTAGTATTGGATCCTGGTGCACAACTTGTGGGCCGTTAACCACACGATGGTATAGCTCTCCATTAATCAAATAGTAATGAACAACCTGTCTTCGCAGCTGTCTGTTTTCTGCCTTGTCTCTAAGGAGTATTCCCTTATCTAGGTACTCAACTACTGCATGACGCTACTCTGGAATGGATCCTATGTTTGGAACTTCGAGGTTCATCAGGTCCGTAGGGGTTAACTTGATTACTGTCAGCTAACAGCCTGAGTCAATGTTTGTGCAATCCTCCCGATAAATAAACTTCCATTTGCAAAAGTTTTTTAGAAGTGCCTTTATCTTTGCTTGTCGATCTGGCATGCAGACACCTTCCATAGTAAAGATTTTGTTCACTCGTTTAATCAACAGCCAGGAGTCGCTATGGAGACTGGTCTCCATGGCTCCCAATATGTAGGCTAAGTCAAGAGCTTGAATTATGGCTTCATATTATGCTTCGCTATACGAGCATCTTACAGTCTTGAAAAAGATCCTCCCGGTAGGTGTTTTAATCCACAGATCAAGGTCGGCCTCTTCACCCTTGAGTACCACACCCATATGGATTACCCAAAGTCCAGGGCCAACCACTTCTGCACTCTTTACTGCGTCCTCTTCTTCCGACACTAACTCAGCCCTAAACTTTGTAGCAAAATCCTCCAGGGCTCGTGATTCGATAGCTGTTCGTGGCTGATAAATGATGTCATACTCTCCAAGATCCTCGGCCCACCTTGCTAACCATTTTGAGAAACTAGGCTTTGACATAATGGTCCGCATCGGTACATAGAAGGTTACCATGACCATATGATTAAGGAAATATGGGCAGAACTTTTTCATTTCCATGGCTACCGCAGCTACGAACTAAACTGGTAATGGAAGGCGTCCATCCGCCCACTAAAGCCCCTTACGGGCATATCGCATAGGAAGTTGTTTCCCGCCTTCTTCTCATATAAGGACTGCATTCTACGCCACTTCCGAGATTGTGATGTACAGCAGCAAGTGCTCCCCCTGAATCGATTCGGTTATTGTTGGGGTCTTTAGGAGGTTCATCTTTACTTGTGTCAACACTTGGCAGCATTGTATCGGCCATTTAGGATCCTCATGTTTCACCAATACTTCGGAGAGCTGGACCATAATTCTACGGCTCTAGGAATCAGATTACTCATCTCTCACACCCGCTCTCTTAGCTGTGCAATTGCTATTCTGGCTTCTCACTCGAGAGACGCATCCCATAATGACTCCCTGTCGATCATATTTACCTCTTGTCACGCCTAACTACGTCCTATAAAAGGGACTAAGCGGTCGCAGCAAATATAGCTCGGTATTTAAAGTTTCGAGGTCGAATCCCACAGAGAACACGACTCCTAGCAGTTAATCTAGCTAAATTATCTACTCAACCAACTTCAAGTTTATATATTTGATTTGGTTTTATATTAACACTACTAAACAAGAAAGTAGATAACAAGTATAGAAAGATAGATTTGAGTCAAGAGATGGAAAGCCTAGGATTGATTTCCCAACTCCTCACTTATGCTAAAGTATTTTGCTAACAATTCTCCCTTTACACTATCTATTGAACAAGTGCTCCAAGTTTACAACTACCCACTTCCGTTAAGTAATTATAACTTCCATTAACTATTCCAATTAACTAATAAAGATAGGGAGGACTACACTTATGGTTCATAGTAAGGATCAATATTCCTAATTCACCATTTTGACAACCTAAGCAATGCCTTTGTTTTAAGTTGAAATACTACTAGGTGTTTAAACCTAACTCATGAATCTATTCCTAGTAATCACAAGAATAAAGGGGACAATTAATTGGAGATCCTTCCAATTAATAGCAAATAATTCGTAAACAACATAGATAGGAAGAATTGACAAGGATCATTAGTAACACAATAATTATCATCACACAAGTATGTGGAGTGGGTCAATCAACCCTAGAATGGGTGATTTAGCCACTCATAGTCATGTTCTAAGACAAGAAATAACTAAAAGCATACAAAACCACAACAATATGAAGTAGAGCCTTGAATCTTGATCTCCTCTCTTCCTTGCCTCCTTTTGGATGTGGAATAGGTCCTTTCTAGGTTCCATGGTTCATAAAGGAGGCAAGAGAAACTTTAGTACCATGTAGGAAACTAAGCAAAAGTCCCAAAAAATCCTTAAAATTTTGCCAGAATTTCTGCTCCGCATGGCGCCTGCGTGCCACACGGACTCATTTTCTTCCGACAATTCATCTCACGTGGTGCTCGCGTGCCCATGTGGACCCAGTTTCTTCATAAAATTCAGCTTGCATGGTGCTCGCATATTCGGCCTAAATGCACTGAAATTTTTCTTCACTTCTAGGCAAAAACTCTATTGCTTCCCATGTTACTCGCGTGGCATACGGATCACTTGAAATCTTTAATACCTTTATTTTTAAATCCAAAACTTGTACTTTTTTCCTCAATTCACCATGTTCAATTCCTACAACATAAAACACACCAAATAAGAGTAATTCCATTCAGAGTACCAACAAATATCACAAGTCGAAGCATGAATATGAGGAGAAAATAAAGGAAATATGGTAATATCTCGCCTCGTATCGACCACTACTTTTGAGCTTGCGTCGGCGCTCTTACAGAGTGTTGGACTCTCTTTGGGCGAGGACCGCTCACTTCGTAAATCACCGATCCCGCACGGGGTCGGGTATCTGAAGACTTGGTAAAGCGTTGGGGGTACTCCCTTTACTCCATGTATCCATGGTCGTCCAAGGATAACGTCGTATGAGATTTTACAAGTCAGTACCTGAAAAGGTGTTAAGCTTGTCATGCCGGGGATATAAATCGGCAAAGCTAGTCCCTCGATATGTTTCTCACAGGCGCTGTTGAAGCTGGTTATCGTACACGGGCCCGGAATAACCCAGTGATTCTGGCCTATCTTTCGCAATGCCTCCCATCGAATGATGTTGACATCACTTCATGGGTCAATCGGAGCTTGTTCAATTTGAAAGTCAAGCACCTTAATTGGGACTATAAAGTCCTCTTGGTGTTCTCTTCCCTCAACTCCCAGGGTGAACGCAATCGGGCTACAGGTAGTCCCGGTGCTTCAGTCTTCCAAGTTTCGCCGAACTCTGGTGTAGTGAAGATCCTGGTTATACTCCACTTATCCTTAGGGTCGGGCACTCTGGATCGTCTTTCTCCATCTGTGATCAGGTCTTCAAGGTGTCCATCCTTCAACAGGTGCTCAATTTCAAACATCAAAGCTTTGCAGTCAACTATAGCATGGCCATTACTCTGATGAAAATCACAGTAGGCCCGTTGAACTCTACCCTGTTGCGCTCTTAATAGTGGGTGGCCAGTGCACCCTGGAACTTAGTTTTCCAATGTGATTGGCAACTAGCTCCACTGAATTCACCCGCAGCCCAAATTCTTTGAAGCTGCACTTCTCTGTGCTTTTCTCGTGCTATCCAGTTCGTCGAGAACTATTTTGTATCCCCGACTCCGCTTGACCATGAACCCTTCCTTTCGTTCTTTTCCGCCACCTCCCTTTCCTTGGGTGGGCTGCTTGCTTGCTTCTTCTTGGCGTCTTCGCTTGGCTCTAGAGGCAGCTTAGGTTTAAGGCAAAGTTTCTCGTTGTACCGCGGTGTAGGGCACTCCATGTCGTCACCGGGTGTTTAGATAGACTCCACTGCAACTCTCGAGTGGCTAATGAACCCCTGGAGTTCAGACTCTTGCCAAAATCTACCACAATAATATTTTTGAGAACTGGAGGGAGCTCCATGTGTTCCCTCTAAAATCGTTTTAGGTACTCTTTTAGCTGTTTGTCGTCACATTGCCGGATCTCAAAGATATCCTCCATGCGTTTCTCTCACTTGCTGGCTCCAGAATGCGCTTTCTTGAACAAATCCTACATCTAGGTGAATGACTCAATTGACCCCATTGGTAGCTGAGTGTACCATGCGAGGACACCTTTAGTTAAGGTCGATCTAAACCTCTTCACCTATGCAGATTGAGTTTCTTCATCAATAATCTCATTACTTTTTATGGCTCTATAATAAGCAGTGATGTGCTCGTCCAGATTGGTAGTTTTGTCGTACTTGAGGTTGTTCAGCAGGCGAAAGAGCTTAGGTACGCGAACTGGTGCATCACTCACTTTTTATGCATGCTTATAGAACTTTTCTCATACACGGTAGTAAACTGAGGTGGAGCACCCCGCACATTACCGATCCGATCTTGGATGGCTTTCATCACCTTCATGATGTCCTAAATGACAGGTGTTCCTTTGAGATTTTGATTGCTAACTGTTGTAGAGCTTCCTGAGACGTCCTCCATGTTGAGTCTTCGATTGGGAATGGAGGCTGGTGATTCGTTCATGGGCACTGGTCCTCATGGGGATACTGGCCTCTGAGATGATCCGGCGAATATCGCTCTTATCTTCTTGCCATGCTTTCGACCATGTTGGTCGAGTTTTTTTCTGCCTGTTCTGCCTGGGTTTTGAGCCTGGAGTTATTTCCACATGGTTGGTCATCTTTGCCGTCACTGCCTACAGAGATTGGAACTCTAGTAGGGTCTTTCGACTGTCTGTTAGGATCGTTGGGATCCTTTGTGGTATCGTCTATTGTGTCGGCAGTGTTCTTTGGAACGTTGTCGTCAGACATAGCTGTGTTTTTTCTTTCGTAGAAACCTACAATTGTTTGGGCCCCATGGTGGGAGCCAAACAGTTTAAGCCTAAACTAGGTTGAACAATTAAATTTATAAGAGTGTCACAAGCACTACAGTAAATACGAAGGAAATTACAGTAAATAGGGAGAGAAAGTAATAGACAAGAAAGTAAATAGTATTATTCTTTGAGAATAGCCGGATTCAGTGTTAATTGCTTGATTGTATAATACAATGGTAGGAGGGGTATCTATAGCTACGATTTACCTAGTCTTAATTATGGTAAAATACAAAGACTAATAAGGTTGTGGGCCTGTGTACTCAAGGCAGCAGTATATACTAATCCTTAACTTGAAGACTGTAAACCCTAAGACGGCGGAATGTATACCTTGCATCTTACGCCCGTACCGGCTGAGCGGCTGTGGCTTGAGGAGCAGGTGTGTATCCTCTGCACCCAGTAATTTGTAAGCTAAGTCTAGTCTCCCCAGCTGGAGTCATATCCCCATAATCATAGGTGACGTATTTTTGCCCACACAATTGGTTTGCCCTGTTGATTGTTCTTTCTGTAGAGTTAGTATTTGGATTTATGATTTTGGCTCACCTTGTTAATTTATGATTCAGATTCTCTCCATAGATTTTTTATTTTGATTCATCTCCTTATTACTTTTAATTTGTAATTTATGATTTGGGTTCTTCCCATGAATTTTTTCCATCTTGGCTGGAGGAAGATAAATTTATTTAGAGTGCATCGAGTGCCAACCATCCTAATTTGCGGCTAAAAGCATTTTACTTTTAATTTATTTTCTTTACTTTATTTCAAATTTTTGGGTTGCATGAAAGCAGAATAGCTAAATGGACACATATACTTGTAAATTTTTATGGTCCGTCCCGCTTACTCCATTATGTTTTATTCAAACACATCCACTTTGATTAAATAAGTCTTTCATATCCTTTGTCCCAATATGTTGGCCAATTGTTGAACCCTCCCAAAAAATGCACACAAGTATGTATCGGGATTTGATTTCAACAAAATGGGACTACAAAGGGTTTCTTTGAAGTCGCCACCTAATTTAAGGATTATTAGGAACCTAAGTTAACTAAAGAGTGCAATTTTATTCCTTATTTAAAGGAAAATAATTTCAGAGATTCTTAGGTAAGTGGTTCTATTAAATTCAAAAGAAGGTCCCTAACGAGAGCACTTTCGAAAATCCGCTAAAAGCGGTTAATCCGGCGATTTTCACGAATTTTACTTAAAGATAATTTAGGATAAATTTTAAATAAAGATAAATAGATAATGAATAATAAGATAAGGTTTGATTGTGCCAATACTAAGATAAATAAACAACAAAAGATTAATTAAATGAATAATGAGATAATAATTGATTGCTTAATTAATTAAATAAATAAAGGCTAAATAAAATTAAGTAAATAAAATAAATGATAAGATAAATAATGATAATTGATTAATTGATTGGTTGGATAGATAAATAATGAATAGATAATAACTTGATTTAATAGATAAATATTTATATGAATTCAATTAAATGAGAAAGAAAAAAATGAATAATAATTGATTAAATAAATAATAGGTGAATAAATAAATAATTATAATTAAATAAATGAATAAATTAATTAATTTATTTATTTATAAATAAAGACCACTTAAATAATTTAATTAATGAGTAAATAAATAATAAGTGAAGAAATAATTAACTTAGATATAAATAATGAATAAATAAATACGATTTTAATTTTGATTCTTTTGCACTCGATAGTTAATCAAAGATTCCTATTATTTTAAACTAATCGGCGAATCCAAAGAAACGGGATAAGCAATTGTATAATCAATCCTAAACATTCAATAAGATAACAATTTGATAAAGCGGCTATCCTACCAAGCTTCTAATCATGCAAAGTCCTAATCCGATTTATGGGATCCTAAAACATGCTTTTCTAAAGGGGACGGGAGAGAAGGAGTTTAGAAGGTAGAACCCGGATAAAAAATTCAACACAAGCCCTGTATTTCACAAGGTTTTTATTTTCCTTTTCTTTTACATTTTTGGGGATATCAAGTCCCGAAAATGCGAAGCGGATCAAATAACTTCAAATGCATGCCATCCCAGTTTGTGAGTTTTATTCAACTCGTTCCCAAGTGTTCATGCAAAGAAAATAAAGAAAGGATTAGTAAAATGTCCAAGAGTCAATTGTAATCTTCATAAACTGAGTAAAAGAAAGAAACGGGATGTGTATTCAAATATTTTAACTAATTCACAACCATAAAATTAAGGAGAAAAATAAAAGGAATCTTATATTTATGCAAATAAGAATCTGACATTTGAGACACGATCATGAAGGCTTCAAAACTGAACCTTCAACCACCAAAATAAGGAAATACTCACATGTATGCAGACAATTATAAGATGGAACAAACATGAATTCATACTTAATTTAAAAGGTTACACCCTTATATTAAACACAGTTAAAGGAACAATGGTCATGCACTTAACAAAGGCAAAGAAGAACTTATAGTGGGAATTTCAGACCACTATAGATCCTCAAAACTGGACAAACAACCGCCAAGAATTGGAACCAGACATCTTGACAATATGCCAGCCCTACATAAACTCTCAAAGTTATTTACTACATCTTTTTACTTACGTTAGAACCAGGATTCTTAATTCGTAAACAAAGTGAAGATTTTGACATAATACCAATGTAGTCGGCATCTTAATCCCAAGTTGTAAAATCCACTTTAACATTAACTATTCACGCAGAGAAGACATGGACCACGGATATGCCTTATCCTAAATTAGGATCACCTAATAAGTATTACTTGAATAGGACAAACAACAGAGAACATAAACAGAGCACTTCTTGGACTAACTGATTCAAGACAAATAGACACTTCAACAAACTGGAATGGAGCTCAAGCCAAACTTAGGAAAAACCTGAAACTATGCTAACACTAAAACTGATGCAAACTCTTTCTGAACCATCCTTAACTCACAGCTTACCAGACCATCTCCAAACAAAACCAAACCTTCCCTACTCCAAGGAGAACAATACCAGACAGCCTACTAACTCCTTAAGAAGCTACATCAGCCTGCATATCATCTCCGTAAGCCAAAACACCCTCAAGGACACCCTACACACACTCATACCCTCTTTACAAACCTGGGACTACATCAGATCCCTTCACACTGCCAACAACTCTTCACAAGACCCAAAACAACTAAAACGCTATCTCAGACCCTCACTGGCCAACCTGAACATCCTGAAAACACCTCCATACACCACCTTACACTGCATGTACAAACTGAAACAATACCCCACACTACTACTCCCTTCCTCACATAGCTTACACAGAACAAAGGACTTGAACAAAACCAGGACCTGCTAGCATCCACAAATCCTGACAACTCCTCTCCAAATCCAAGCTAACACCAAAGCCAACTCCTATACCCCTGACCTTGCTGCAAACTTGAAACATTCCCACACTCAAAAATTGCCTAAACTGCAGCTACCCATATCTTCCTTTACTTACAAAACTCTCAGGCCTAAACCGCACCACTTTACCTCTCCCTGAAACAAATGCAGCCTCTAATTTCTAAGCTGCAGCAACTGCAGCATCTAGAACTTAACTCCATGCACCTACAACAAGCATCTAACACCCTTCAAAGGCAACTAACAGCCTGCAACCTCTCACCAATTCAACAACATCCCCCTTTACACCCTTCATCCATCCAGAACCTGCAGAAATAACCTGAACTAGAACAGCCCCTGCATCATCTCTTAATAGACCATCCAAGCAGAAATAGAATAAGACAGAAACAAAACAACAAATCCAGGACATCAATCACTCTTTAAACGATAGAAACTAACTAAAGGAGTTAAGAAGAAACCAAGGAAACTAGACTCCTACATTTTCAACTCTGAGGTGGAGTGAATTTAATCTAGAAATAATTTTGAAGCTCATTTTTTAGCTAGTTATTTCCTTAATTCAATTATCCAGATTTCCAAGAAAGCTTAGGCTAATACTAAAGGTCTTTTATGCCCATTTTACAAGCTAAACACAGAAACTAATTGCGACTTTACTGGTTCACTTTTGGATCTATTTTCATCAAGTTTTAAATAAACCAATATGCCTAGTAATAATACAACAAACATTATTATTATCTAGAAATTGTACTAAGAATATAGCACTCGCAGTGTACAAAAGAATATAAAACTGACCTCTTTCGGGGCAGTCAAATGAGGCATCGATCCGAAGAAACAATACTCGAATGAACGACTCGAGCGAGGTCGTCGACTTAAGCGAAATGAAACAACAACACACACAAAACGATTCAACGAGACAGAGATCGAGCTGTAGTAACTTCTAATTTTAAGACTAAAGACACATTTAAAGATGGTACTAGGGTTTTCGAATCTCCTCCCCTCTTTTTTAGCTGCGCAGGTATAGATAACAATATATAGGCAAAAATTTCTAGGGTTTTGACTTAAGATGAAAAGACTAATAAATCCCTTGCCATACCTTTACAACGCTCGGATTTCAACCTTTTTTATAAGCATTTGAAAAGAAAAAATCAAAAATCAAAAGAAATCCGAATCAAATCGAATATTCCCTTTCGATTCTGATTTTTTGAATTCAAAGCCTATTTTGCCTTCGATCTGTGCCCTTGATGATGAAAAGGAGTAGAAACATACGGTGTAGATCGTGTTTTAACATTGTGGGGTCGCGGTTTTGGGGGGAAACAAAAAGAGGTCGGATTAGGGGACCATTACTATGTTTGGGGTGACAAGGAAAGTGGGGAACGGGTTTGGGTGTTGCCGAAAAAGGAAATGGAGTAGGCGACGGCAGATTTTGGGGTCTAGGGTTCCAGATAAGGGGAAAACGGGTTTTGGGTTAGGGAAACTGAAATGGGTAAAGGGAGTATAACATGTATATGTATTGTTTGCACGGGATAGGCTGGAATGGGATGGGCTTGCATATTTAGCCCCTTTTAAGTTAAATTGTAAGTATTAAAATAGGGATGTTGCATGTTTAGGCTGAATTTAAGATATAGGAATAAGATTAGCCCTTTCTTAGGTTAAATGGAAATTGAAGGGGTTGCACGGGTAGCCTGAAATTGAGTTATGCTTTGCGAAACTTAGCCTTTCTTCCAAATTTCATTAATTCACTTTTAAAATTTTGAAATTGACTTTTATTTAGATAATTAACATTAATTAAGATTTTTCGGGACAAAATTGGGTGTCAACAGCTGCCCCTCTTTACCCGGAAAAGGATGAAAGAGTTTTTAGGGTAAAGAAGTTGACGGGAAAGCCAATTTTGTCACGATAAAGCCAAGGACTTCGATTCCAAGGACTAAAGTGCGAGGCTTATGGACATGGCCGAACTCCGATCTCCGAGTTGCCTACACATCTCGGGCTGAAAGAGAATCAGGACATATGTAGTTCAATGACACTTAGACACGAAAACTCGCACGATTGACAGAAAAGGACGCACAAATAGAAAAGATCAAACTGACGTCCTAATCAGAAATAAAAGATGAGGATAGAATTTGCTTGTTCGAGTGCGATTCTTCAGATCTTCGTTGACGAGTCTAGCTCATATCAACGATTGCCCCAGTTCACTGCTAAGAAAAAGTTCCACGTTATGCTCCAAATGCTGCTGCAGTGCTGCTAAAAAATAGAATAAAGGGATATTATAAAAATTGTAAATGTTGGTTGCGATCCTGTCAACAAGTTCTTCTTTCAATCAACTGACGAGGCGCTCCGCTTGGAGAACCTCTAGGATGATCATTATTCTGAAATAGTAAAGTAAGACAGTAAGTAAAGCGGGTACGAATTGCAGAACAATAAACAAAGTAAATTGGCTAACGAGATATAATGCCTCAAGTTGCTTTGCCAAATCTTAGTCTGTGCAGATATAAAACATAATGCTTTTGCAGGACAACCAACCGGCGAGACACACTGCACATGGTGCCTCATAGTTGACTTGTCTATTTCATGATTCAAACCAGTACATAATATAATGCTTTTGCAGGACAACCAACCGGCGAGACACACCGCACATGGTGTCTCATAGTTGACTTGTCGATTCTATTCTAAACAAGTATAATATAATGCTTTTGCAGGACAACATACCGGTGAGACACACCGCACATGGTGTCCCATAGTTGACTTGTCGATTCTATTCTAAACAAGTATAATATAATGCTTTTGCAGGACAACCAACCGGCGAGACACACCGCACATGGTGTCCCATAGTTGACTTGTCGATTCTATTCTAAACAAGTATAATATAATGCTTTTGCAGGACAACCAACCGGCGAGACACACCGCACATGGTGTCCCATAGTTGACTTGTCGATTCTATTCTAAACAAGTATAATATAATGCTTTTGCAGGACAACCAACCGGCGAGACACACCGCACATGGTGTCCCATAGTTGACTTGTCGATTCTATTCTAAACAAGTATAATATAATGCTTTTGCAGGACAACCAACCGTCGAGACACACTGCACATGGTGTCCCATAGTTGACTTGTCTATTGCTACCACAAGGTAAATTCTATCATAATGTTAAGATGGTAAGAAAGGAAAAGTGCCCCCTTTTCGGCAATAATCGAATGTAATACTTAGATGCCACAAGAGTAGATTTGAATGATCTGTCAAGCCGAATCATATGCATCGTCAACTTGATTGGTGTTGCTTGTATTGATAGTGGTGCAAAGTGTTGAATTCTCCCTTCAGTTCATATTGAATCTGATGTTCAATTCCTGCAAATTTAAAGTGAATGCATTGGAAAACGAGTGAATAATAAAGCAAAGGCTATAATGAAAAAGAAAGAAATAGATTTGCGCTGCATATGCGACAAGGCGAATAATCTCCGAGAAACTGATGGTTGACCTGAAAAAGTAAAGCAAAGCATTAATTTAAAGCAAATATAAAGGCTGAATTTAAAGCAAGTGCGGAAATGTAATCAGTGCAATAGCCATTTGATAAATCAATTGGCGAGACAATCAGGCAATGATGGTCTTGAGCAGATTGTCAATTAAAATAATGCAATGCTTATTTTGGCGTGATTTGAAAACATAACGCATGCCTCGGCTTCATTGCTTATTTGGGAATGAAAATCATAGAGGTAGAAATGCCGCCTGTTCGGCAATAACTCATGGCGAAGCATAATGCTTTAAGTCATGAAAAGGCAATGCAATGCAATCTGCAAGGCAACTTTGAATGCGCGTTCAATAAATTGTTCATCCATAGTGCGAATGATCCTTTCATTGCAAGCTTTCATGTTCCTGCTCTCAAAGAAAAAAATATTAGTTCTGGGGAGGGCGTTTGATTTGTGCTGACTTGATCTCGATCTTCTGGATGTCGCTTCTGCTCCCATGTTTTCCTCGGACTTGGATTTGTGAATCATACTCGGAGACTTGGCTCATGAACTCAAATGAATGTTTTGATAATAGAGGCAAAGTAAAAGTAGTTTTGGTAATAAAGTAACCATGCAAATATTTCATGAAAGTAAGATGCATTTTATGAAATTTCTGCCTTGACATAAGCTTGTGACATATCTTAAAACAAACTGACCATCCTTTTCTTAGAGTTGGCACTATTCATTTAGTCAATTCCCAAGATCTTCCCAGCTCGTCTTTTGATAGTCAACGTTGATTCTTGCAAAATTCTGCCCTAGTTATGACCATCTAAATCTTCAACTTGCCTCGCAAAATTTGCCCCAATTATGATCTTCTGAATCTTCAACTTATCTTGCAAAATTTGCCCCAGTTTCTATCTTCTATATCTTCAATTTGTCTTGCAAAATTTGCCCCAGTTTCTTACTTTGGGGGGAAACTGGGAATTTTAATATTATAGAATCGAGCTCGTTAAGAGCGCCTACGTATCCCTCCACGGGAATCAGACTGTGCGTAGTTCTGCTTACATAAAGATTTTTTGGGAAAAATATGGCAATCTAAGTACGAAGCCGCATCCGAATTGGAAAACCTACACATCTGCCCAGATGCGTAGTTCAGAATTACATCATAAAAGATAAACAAGCCTAAAGTGTTACAATATTTTGACCGAATCCGATGGGGATTGCCTACTTATCCTGTTGCCATTACAGGAATCAGGTCAGAAGTAGTTCAAAATACATAAAAGAGGATGTTGGGGAAATTCTATGCTAGTGCAACCGAACTCTACGTGAGTTGCCTACGTATCCCGCCTTGGGAATCAGGTCATGCGTAGTTCGCGTTACATCAAAGATTACATTCAACAATACTAACTTGCGGCTGCTTCATATATAGTGTCTTGTGACGACATCTGTGTTGATTGCTTTTGGCCAAACTTGACCATCCATTTCTGCCAGAATCAGTGCTCCTCCAGATCAAACCCGGTGAACCACATAAAGACTTTATCAACTTCACAAATTTTGCATCTTCAACTCATCATTTTAAGCAATCCTCAAAGAAAGAATGTAGATAAAACTACTTCCACGTCGTATGCCCACAAATAAAATCTGCCCCAGTTGAAGTTCTAACGATAGTGTGACACCTCAAGGGTGCAAAATATTGCTTTTCAGCGCATCATTCCCAAATTGTTCAGTTGTTTTGTTGTTAGTCACAAGCAATGCTTAGGCAGGTTTGATAATTATAAAATTGAAATAGAAATGAATATTTAATCAAAAGCATACCATAAAGAAAATAAAGTATAATAACACAATGAGAATGCAATGTATAATTTATTCAAATCCTAACTTAAGGAGGCATAACGCGACAGACATGCAAAGACAGAAATTAAAAGTCATTTTCAAAAGACATAGACATACTTTAAAGGCAAAAACACAATTCAGGGCCTCAAATTGAATTGTGATGCAAAAAGAAACTCTTGAGCTCAATTGCCAAGTTCCTTTCAGAAGGGCATGAACTCAGAGATCACCATCTTCATTTTTGAGTTGCATCGTCATAAGCAAGCTGGAGTACTCCATCATCAATAAAATCTTGAATTTTGTGCCTTAGAGTAATGCAGTTCTTAGTGTCATGTTGACAATATTCTCCATGGTAAGCACAATATTTGACCCCATGAGTCAATCTTGGAGGAGGATTAGATGTCCCATCTCCTACCAAAGGCTTTAAAACTTTTGCACCTTTTAACCTTTCAAACAAATGCTCTTGAGATTCTGTTGGAAATGTAAACTTTTGGCAAGCCCTCTTTTCAAAGTTGGAATTAGATCCAGACGCTAGGCTAGATAATGAGTGAACTTGGGGGAGCCGTCACCAATTGGATTTCTCCTGATCTTATCATTGTTTCAATCTTGTTTTTAAGTGCGTAACAATTTCCAATGTCATGCCCTGGCGCCCCAGAATGATAGGCACAATGTTTGGTTTCATCGAACCATTTTGGAAGAGGACTAGGTGTTGCATCAGCGATAGGGCGAATCATTCCAGCTTCCCTTAGCCTTTCATAAAACTGATTGTAAGGTTCGGCTATAAGTCTGAAAGTTTTGAATACCTTTGTGCAGGGTTTTTCCATGGCTAGGCGACCTTGGCGAACAGAAGCTATAGGTTGATGACTAGATGAAGGCTGGTGCTTCAGAAATGGTTGATAATTTGGGAGCGCATGGTTATTTGAAAGTGCTTGATGAAAATACGGTTGTGGGTAAGGCTGATAAACAAGCGAGTTGCATTGATGATATTTTAATGGGGGGAATGGAGGGTTGAAATCAAGCATTGGCGCAAAAGGAGCTTTGCATTGACTATAATGATTAAAAGTGGATTTGTTTTGGCAAGATAAATTGTAAGGTGGGTTTGGACAACTTGGAACCTGTACCCCCTTTCCTTTCTTCTTATCATTGGCAAACTGGGCCATTGCATTTGCATTTTTTGGAATGACTGATTCAAGCATCATTTTGATTTCTATAGTTTCTCCCATCTTAACAATATTGGCAAATGTTATTTCCAATGTATTCGACATTTGGCGAAGAATTTGGTGGTAGAGCTCACTGTCCAGAGATGATATGAAACATGCAATTGCTTCATTCTCTGTATAAGGTGGTTGGACCTTTGTGGCTTCACTTGTCCAACGGATAGCATATTCAGGGAAAGTTTCCGTTGGATTCTTTTTCAAATTCGACACATGGTATCGACTAGACTTCTCCTGTGTTTGCCAATGATACCACTCATTCGGATTGGATATATGTTCCACTTCTGATTGTCCCTTTTCCTTGGTAAGATCGAAGAGAACCTTTTCATCATTCTTTGCATTTTGTTCCAAAGACGGGTCAGACACTGCCTTATTCTTTTTTATGATCACAATAGGAAGAGAATCTCCTTTTCTTGCTTTGGGTTTTGCGAATTCAGCCATTTCAAAGTCAACACAAATCAAACTTCTGCGGGGAAGGGAGTAAACACAACAAAACAAAAAGTTCAAAGGTAACTATGTTAGTTTGCATGTTATTTACGAGGTTGCACACAAGCACATAGCGCGCGTCAGGTAGCGCTTTGGCAGTTTGAACATGAAAGATATAACAATAAGTTGGCATGTGACAATCACACGTAGTCAAGCATAAATAAAATGCGAACGCGTCCTACCCGGTAAGGTGCCTCTTTTATACCAGAGGTAGGCCTAATCGTCAAGTTGCACACCAATGCGGTGGTAATAGATTGATCCAAACCGTTGCCAATGTAAATTTTGGAGATAACGGTACAATAAACAATAAAAATTTAAAATCCCGTTTTTATAAAAAATATCTCCAATAATACAATGCCTTGAACAGAAATCCGGCAACAAACCACTACAACGTGGTAATACACCGTTTTTGAAAACAAAATAAGTAATAAAATACAATAACTCAGTCCCAAAATACTAAAACAACAACTGTTTGCTCCTTGCCGGATCCAGATCTGTCAACTGCTAATTTTCAACTATATTGAACGCATTGGCAAACAGCTGTGAACATTACCTTATTGAACAAACGGCTATATCCCTGCAAACAAAAGGAACCGTGAGATAAACTCCCAAATTTGGCAAAGGCAAACCGGCATGGATCCGTCTATGGCCACCACATACCAAATAAAATGAAACGTCGTTTGGTTTCAAGTACCCGTCGACAAAAGGCGGTTTCTTAATTATTTGAAACGGTACCAAGGACCGGGTCCAAACTAAGGTGTATATGCATGCATGACCTAATATCCTTCTAAGAGTAGGCTAATGGTTGAGGCTGATTCGACCTATGCGGGATAAACCTGGCCTCATAAACCAGTAAAACCGGGCATGACAAACCAGGCAAACTGATCACGCCCAACTACGCCCTATAAAAGGGACTAAGCGGTCGCGGCAAATATAGCTCGGTATTTAAAGCCCCGAGGTCGAATCCCACAGAGAACACTCGTAATTCAGTCGTTAATCTAACTAATTTATCTAATCAACCAACTTCAAGAGTTTATATTCTAATGATGGTTTTAAAATAGAAACTAAATAACAATAAGGTAAATAGCAAAATAATAAAAGGTAATCAAGCAAGGATATTAAAAGCCTAGAATTGATTTACACCGACTCCTACCTATGTGATTGACTAATGAATCAACGAATTCAACTTGGTTCTTCCTATTGAACACTTGCTCCAAATTCACGACTAACCACTTCCGTGCACTAGCTATGACTTTCACTAACTAATCTTCCAATTAATTAATGAAGATGATTAGAACTACAAGTATGGTTCACAATCGGGCTCGGTGGTCACAACTCACCTTATTGACAACCTAAGTAATTCCTTGGTTTTAGGTTGAAATATTGCTAAGCATTTAACCCTAACTCGTGAATTTATTCCTAAAGCACAAGGATAAAGGGAGCAATCAATTGGGGGCCCTTCCAATCAATTAGCAAACAAAACATAAATACTTAGATAGGAAGAATAATCAAGTTTCATTCATCAAAATCAATTAATCAATTCACATAGTATTGGAGTGGTTCAATCAACCCTAGAATGGGTAATTTAGCCACTCATGGTCATCAAAAACAAATCAAGAATAATCATGAATGAATAAACTACAAAGGAGAAGAAATAATGGAAGAAAGAACTCTTAATCTTCAAGTCTTTAATCCCACGCCTCCTTGTGTGTTCCTTGCCTCCAAGAGTCCAAAGTGCTTCCACAATGGTGGTCTTGCTCTCCCAAGTCAAGATGTGGGCTGAAAATAGGTTAGAAAACCTTTTATACCTCGTGTGAAACTCGTGGACAAGTTTGCCCCTCGCCACTTTTCGCCAGAAAATTTGCCTCATGGCTGGATCATGGCCTTACGATGCCTGGGCCATGCACTTGCGAAATTCTGCTTTCAACTTCATGGCTGAATCATGGCTTTATGATGGCTGGGCCGTGACATTTCATCTTCAAATTCCTTTTATGGCTAATCCACGGCCTTGGCACCTTACAACGCTGTAAATTAACTTCAATTTTGCTCCAAATCGTCAAACTTTAACACTTTTTCATACCATTTGATTCCTACACATTCAAACACCCAATATAAGCACAAAATACTATTGTTCACGCTAAAATAATCCACAGAAGCACCAAAATATGATGTAACTAATACTAAAATATATGCATTTTTAGCCTAACATCACAACCCCACACTTAAGATTTTGCTCGTCCTCGAGCAATCTAACTCACAACCCACTTGGACAAATCAAACACTAATACAAGACTCCAAACGATATTACCACACACCTGGCTTCATTCATGCTCAATACACAAGAGTTCTTCTTTCACATACCTTAGTCTAACTCAAAATGCTAAAGCCCTCAGCAATATCAAGATCACAAATCAAGCACATTCGAGAACAAGATTGATGCACTAGCTTAACTCTTGCGCAAGTACAATACATTCAAGGGTCCACAGTGTGTGTGTGCTCGTTCCCCCCTACAATTTCAATAATGAAACAGCGGACCTAAGCGGCAAGTGTATAGAGAGTTCGCTCAATTCAACATATTTTTACTCATAATCACACGCTCAAATTACAACTTCCATCTCAAGCCTCAAGGGTCAACAATGGGGTATTATTCATACATTTCACAATATTTGGATGATTGGGGCCCTAGAAATTCAACCTCACTAGGGTGCCTTTGGCGTGTTCATACTCGAGGCTTTTGTATTCACCCTTAACCGAGCATAGGAACATTGCCCCCATCCTTTGTTCATCTCTACTTTTTCTTTCTTTGCACAATTTCTTTCTAAATTTTTTTTCTTTTTTTTTTCTTTTTCATCTACCCCCTTGCTTCATACCCTTTCATAGGCTCTCAAATGGTTGTTTTAAATCATTTTAGCTCACTTACCTCTCAGATTTTTTTTCTTAAGCTCACTCTCTTCATCTTTGCTAATCAAAGGTCATGTTTACACTACCAACATACATAGGGGAAAACAAAGTGCTCAATAATTCCATAGTGGACACCCTAAACTTAGTCAAGTGCGCTTGAGTTAATGCTAGGAATCAGGCCCTTCTCTACTCTTATAATGGTTCGTTTTTTTCCATCGTACAATGTGTCATCAGGCTTCCGACACAATGAATCCAACTAGGCAATTTATTCTTTCTTCTCTTTGTTATTACAACTAACTACTATTAAAAAAATGATCAAAAGTACCCGGTTCAAAACAAAAGGCATCCTCGGGAAAGAACCGTGGTCAAAAGAAAACCCAAAGATTAAGCCACTAATCTAAACAAAACAAAAAAAAAACTAAAGCGGTAAAAATACAGCTACAAATCAAGATACCCCACCCCACACTTCAAATTGTGCGTTGTCCTCAATGCATTAAAAATAAAACTAAGGGTGATAGATAAACTCCCTGGGGCTCTAAGCCCGAAGAACATCATTGTGAGCTTCCTTAGGGCACGAGGTACTCAGAATTCCCTCAAGCAGGACATCCTCAACCAATTGTACGAGGTTGCAAGCACCCCACACTAGGACTTCAAACCAGTCAAAACCTGCAAAACCAAGAAACTCACCAAGTAATATCCTTCAAAAAAAATAACTTTTTTTTTTGGTATATTTTTTTTTCATTTTTTTTAATTTTATTTTGGTATACAATTACGGGTTGCCTCCCGAGAAGCGCCTTAGTTACAGTCGTGGCACGACTTCACTTATTATCAACACTTTTTCCTCCAACTCGAGCTTGTGTATTGCCTCCCCAACTGCAATTTACCTATCCGTGTATGCTCTTGAGGTGGCACAAGATCTTGCATGCTAAAAACTAAGTATCTGTGTGAAGCCGCTAAATCAGGAATATCTTCATATTTTTGGCTATTCTCTTGGCCAAACACCAAATATATTATGTTGTATTCGCTGGCCTTCAAACGAGGATTTTCATCGTGTATCGATGGCATAAAAAATTTGAGAGTGTAAGCATTACACACATCATCCTTCAACTCTTCAATCGTCTCAGAAGGATTAATTTCCATGTCCCCTTCTAAAATCAATGTAGAAAAGTGTCTAGAATGTGGTACAACCCGCTCACACTTTGATTCATCGATCACATCGTCTTTCTGGTGCGAGTTAGAGTCAACTTCAATTTCAGCTTTAATTTTATTGTCTAACTCTAGTACCACATTTTCTTCATCGGCATCTTCACACACCATATGGCTAGACGGTTGGCTTTGAACCCTTCTCTCCTCTAATGGAAATTCACGCTTTAGATCTTCTACAATAGCCATGATTTCTTCTTCTAACTCCACGTCTTCTTGGCTAGTTAGTTGAATTCCCAATAGTGTAGCCAACTGATTCACTTGAGCTTCTATCTGGCTTAGTTGTGCTCTACGTCTGTCCCAAACCTTCTTCAGTTCAGCTTCGTATTCTTCCTCATCATCCTTTACTTCATTGTACCAACTGTTATCATAAGAGAAAGAAAAATCATCATAATAGGGGCTCGGGGAAGAATAAGACGTATTAGTACAACCATAATAATGATCACCTTGCCACATGTTATTTTCCGATGCCATGTTTTTTTTTAATCTAAAAAAAAAGAATATGTACAGAAACGAAGTTAATTGAATAAACAAATCAGCTATCCTAAGAACTAAAATAACATTGTGTTCCCCGGCAACGGCGCCAAAATTTGATCACGCCCAACTACGCCCTATAAAAGGGACTAAGCGGTCGCGGCAAATATAGCTCGGTATTTAAAGCCCCGAGGTCGAATCCCACAGAGAACACTCGTAATTCAGTCGTTAATCTAACTAATTTATCTAATCAACCAACTTCAAGAGTTTATATTCTAATGATGGTTTTAAAATAGAAACTAAATAACAATAAGGTAAATAGCAAAATAATAAAAGGTAATCAAGCAAGGATATTAAAAGCCTAGAATTGATTTACACCGACTCCTACCTATGTGATTGACTAATGAATCAACGAATTCAACTTGGTTCTTCCTATTGAACACTTGCTCCAAATTCACGACTAACCACTTCCGTGCACTAGCTATGACTTTCACTAACTAATCTTCCAATTAATTAATGAAGATGATTAGAACTACAAGTATGGTTCACAATCGGGCTCGGTGGTCACAACTCACCTTATTGACAACCTAAGTAATTCCTTGGTTTTAGGTTGAAATATTGCTAAGCATTTAACCCTAACTCGTGAATTTATTCCTAAACGCACAAGGATAAAGGGAGCAATCAATTGGGGGCCCTTCCAATCAATTAGCAAACAAAACATAAATACTTAGATAGGAAGAATAATCAAGTTTCATTCATCAAAATCAATTAATCAATTCACATAGTATTGGAGTGGTTCAATCAACCCTAGAATGGGTAATTTAGCCACTCATGGTCATCAAAAACAAATCAAGAATAATCATGAATGAATAAACTACAAAGGAGAAGAAATAATGGAAGAAAGAACTCTTAATCTTCAAGTCTTTAATCCCACGCCTCCTTGTGTGTTCCTTGCCTCCAAGAGTCCAAAGTGCTTCCACAATGGTGGTCTTGCTCTCCCAAGTCAAGATGTGGGCTGAAAATAGGTTAGAAAACCTTTTATACCTCGTGTGAAACTCGTGGACAAGTTTGCCCCTCGCCACTTTTCGCCAGAAAATTTGCCTCATGGCTGGATCATGGCCTTACGATGCCTGGGCCATGCACTTGCGAAATTCTGCTTTCAACTTCATGGCTGAATCATGGCTTTACGATGGCTGGGCCGTGACATTTCATCTTCAAATTCCTTTCATGGCTAATCCACGGCCTTGGCACCTTACAACGCTGTAAATTAACTTCAATTTTGCTCCAAATCGTCAAACTTTAACACTTTTTCATACCATTTGATTCCTACACATTCAAACACCCAATATAAGCACAAAATACTATTGTTCACGCTAAAATAATCCACAGAAGCACCAAAATATGATGTAACTAATACTAAAATATATGCATTTTTAGCCTAACATCACAAACCATACCCCAACTAACTTTAGTGACACGAAAGAAATTCAAAGAGTTAGGAAGGACAATGCCCTTCCTGTATAATTGCTCGTCAAGCGGGCCCCCCGTGATGAAATCGAGGAGATGAAAGAGAATTGACAAGCTCCATGAGGGAGGAAATATGAACGGAATGCAGACTATGCGCAAATAAAAACATGCTTCAATACATTCATTCACAACAATCAATTCTACGCATACTAGTATCGACATACAATCAAATCAATCAATTAAGCTACGCATACTAGTTTAGGCATACAAAAAGACAAATACTTGAGCTATGCATACTAGTATCGGCATACAATCAACAAATCAATATAAATAAAGCAAATTCGTGAAAATCTTTTGGTTAGAACCATTTGATGTCCCCAGCGGAGTCGCCACGCTGTTGAACCCTCCCAAAAAATGCACACAAGTATGCATCGAGATTTGATTTCAACAAAATGGGACTCCAAAGGGTTTCTTTGGAGTCGCCACCTAATTTAAGGATTATTAGGAACCTAAATTAACTAAAGAGTGCAATTTTATTCCTTATTTAAAGGAAAATAATTTCAGAGATTCTTAGCTAAGTGGTTCTATTAAATTCGAAAGAAGGTCCCTAACGGGAGCACTTTCGAAAATCCGCTAAAAGCAGTTAATCCGGCGATTTTCACGAATTTTACTTAAAGATAATTTAGGATAAATTTTAAATAAAGATAAATAGATAATGAATAATGAGATAAGGTTTGATTGTGCCAATACTTAGATAAATAAACAACAAAATTTAAGATTAATTAAATGAATAATGAGATAATGGTTGATTGCTTAATTAATTAAATAAATAAAGGCTAAATAAAATTAAGTAAATAAAATAAATGATTAGATAAATAATGATAATTGATTAATTGATTGGTTGGATAGATAAATAATGAATAGATAATAACATGATTTAATAGATAAATATTTATATGAATTCAACTAAATGAGAAAGAAAAAAATGAATAATAATTGATTAAATAAATAATAGGTGAATAAATAAATAATTATAATTAAATAAATGAATAAATTAATTTATTTATTTATTTATTTATAAATAAAGACCACTTAAATAATTTAATTAATGAGTAAATAAATAATAAGTGAAGAAATAATTAACTTAAATATAAATAATGAATAAATGAATACGATTTTAATTTTGATTCTTTTGCACTCGATAGTTAATCAAAGATTCCTATTATCTTAAACTAATCAGCGAGTCCCAAAGAAATGAGATAAGCAATTGTATAATCAATCCTAAACATGCAATAAGATAACAATTTGATAAAGCGGTTATCCTACCAAGCTTCTAATCATGCAAAGTCCTAATCCGATTTACGGGATCCTAAAACATGCTTTTCTAAAGGGGACGGGAGAGAAGGAGTTTAGAAGGTAGAACCCGGATAGCAAATTCAACACAAGCCCTGTATTTCACAAGGTTTTCATTTTCCTTTTCTTTTACATTTTCGGGGATATAAAGTCCCGAAAATGCGAAGCGGATCATATAACTTCAAATGCATGCCATCCCAGTTTGTGAGTTTTAATCAACTCGTTCCCAAGAGTTCATGCAAAGAAAATAAAGAAAGGATTAGTAAAATGTCCAAGAGTCAATTGTAATCTTCATAAACTGAGTAAAAGAAAGAAACGGGATGTGTATTCAAACATTTTAACTAATTCACAACCATAAAATTAAGGAGGAAAATAAAAGGAATCTTGTATTTATGCAAATAAGAATCTGACATTTGAGACACGATCATAAAGGCTTCAAAACTGAACCTTTAACCACCAAAACAAGGAAATACTCACATGTATGCAGATAATTATAAGATGGATCAAACATGAATTCATACTTGATTTAAAAGGTTACACCCCTATATTCATCACAGTTCAAGGAACAATGGTCATGCTGTTAACAAAGGCAAAGAACTTCTAATGGGAATTTCAGACCACTATAGATCCTTAAAACTGGACAAACAACAGCCAAGAATTGGAACCAGACATCTTGACAATATGCCAGCCCTACATAAACTCTCAAAGTTATTTACGACATCTTGTTACTTACGTTAGAACCAGGATTCTTAATTCGTAAACAAAGTGAAGATTTTGACATAATACCAATGTAGTCGGCATCTTAATCCCAAGTTGTAAAATCCACTTTAATATTAACTATTCACGCAGAGAAGACATGGACCACGGATATGCCTTATCCTAAATTAGGATCACCTAATAAGTATTACTTGAATAGGACAAACAACAGAGAACCAAAACAGAGCACTTCTTGGACTAACTGATTCAAGACAAATAGACACTTCAACAAACTGGAATGGAGCTCAAGCCAAACTTAGGAAAAACCTGAAACTATGCTAAACCTGAAACTATGCTAACACTAAAACTGATGCAAACTCTTTCTGAACCATCCTTAACTCACAGCTTACCAGACCATCTCCAAACAAAACAAAACCTTCCCTGCTCCAAGGAGAACAATACCAAACAGCCCACTAACTCCCTAAGAAGCTAGATCAGCCTGCATACCATCTCCCAAAGCCAAAACACCCTCAAGTACACCCTACACACACTCATACCCTCTTTACAAACCTGGGACTACATCAGATCCCTTCACACTGTCAACAACTCTTCACAAGACACAAAACAACTAAAATGCTATCTCAGACCCTCACTGGCCAACCTGAACATCCTGAAAACTCCTCCATACACCACCTTACACTGCCTGCACAAACTGAAACAATACCCCACACTACTACTCCCTTCCTCACATAGCTTACACAGAACCAAGGACCTGAACAAAACCAGGACCAATTAGCATCCACAAATCCTGACAACTCCTCCTCAAATCCAAGCTAACACCAAAGCCAACTCCTATACCCCTGACCTTGCTGCAAACTTGAAACATTCCCACACTCAAAAATTGCCTAAACTGCAGCACTTTACCTCTCCCTGAAACAAATGCAGCATCTAATGGCTAAGCTACAGCAACTGCAGCATCTAAAACTTAACTCCCTGCACCTACAACAAGCATCTAACACCCTTCACAGGCCACTAACAGCCTGCAACCTCTCACCATTTCAACAACATCCCCCTTTACACCCTTCATCCATCCAGAACCTACAGAAACAACCTGAACTAGAACAGCCTCTGCATCACCTCTTAACAGACCATCCAAGCAGAAATAGAATAAGACAGAAACAAAACAACAAATCCAGGACATCAATCACTCTTTAAACGATAGAAACTAACTAAAGGAGTTAAGAAGAAACCAAGGAAACTAGACTCCTACATTTTCAACTCTGAGGTGGAATGAACTTAATCTAGAAATAATTTTGAAGCTCATTTTTTAGCTAGTTATTGCCTTAGTTCAACTATCCAGATTTCTAAGAAAGCTTAGGCTAATACTAAAGGTCTTTTATACCCATCTTACAAGCTAAACACAGAAACTAATTGCGACTTTACTGGTTCACTTTTGGATCTATTTTCATCAAGTTTTAAATAAACCAATTTGCCTAGTAATAATACAACAAACATTATTATTATCTAGCAATTGTACTAAGCATATATAGCACTCGCAGTGTACAAAAGAATATAAAAATGACCTCTTTTGGGGCAGTGAAATGAGGCGTCGATCCGAAGAATCAATACTCGAATGAACGACTCGAGCGAGGTCGACGACTTAAGCGAAATGAAACAACAACACACACAAAACGAATCAACGAGACAGAGATCGAGCTGTAGTAACTTCTAATTTTAAGACTGAAGACACATTTAAAGATGGTACTAGGGTTTTCGAATCTCCTCCCCTCTTTTTTAGCTGCGCAGGTATAGATAACAATATATAGGCAAAAATTTCTAGGGTTTTGACTTAAGATGAAAAGACTAATAAATCCCTTGCCATACCTTTACAGCGTTCGGATTTCAACCTTTTTTTTATAAGCATTTGAAAAGAAAAAATCAAAAATCAAAAGAAATCTGAATCAAATCGAATATTCCCTTTCGATTCTGATTTTTTGAATTCAAAGCCTATTTTGCCTTCGATCCGTGCCCTTGATGATGAAAAGGAGTAGAAACATACGGTGTAGATCGTGTTTTAATATTGTGGGGTCGCGGTTTTGGGGGGAAACGAAAAGAGGTCGGATAAGGGGACCATTACCATGTTTGGGGTGACAAGGAAAGTGGGGAACGGGTTTGGGTGTTGCCGGAAAAGGAAATGGAGAAGGTGACGGCAGATTTTGGGGTCTAGGGTTCCAGATAAGGGGAAAACGGGTTTTGGGTTAGGGAAACTGAAATGGGTAAAGGGAGTATAACATGTATATGTATTGTTTGCACGGGATAGGCTGGAATGGGATGGGCTTGCATATTTAGCCCCTTTTAAGTTAAATTGTAAGTATTAAAATAGGGATGTTGCATGTTTAGGCTGAATTTAAGATATAGGAATAAGATTAGCCCTTTCTTAGGTTAAATGGAAATTGAAGGGGTTGCACGGGTAGCTTGAAATTGAGCTATGCTTTGCGAAACTTAGCCTTTCTTCCAAATTTCATTAATTCACTTTTAAAATTTTGAAATTGACTTTTATTTAGATAATTAACATTAATTGAAATTTTTCGGGACAAAATTGGGTGTCAACACCAACCGCCCTGACGTGGAGAACACCTCACATTCAGCTCAAGTAAATTAATTTAACATCATCATTTAAAATGAACTTAGTTTATTTTTATATCTTAATCGCATCACCTCAATATGTGGATTAGCCCCCATAATGGCTATTAAATAGGTTTGACAACAAGCTCCATGATGTGTAGGATTTTGAATTCGTTTTTCTCTTAAAAATGGAACAAAAATCGATCTCTTTGCTTCTTCATCTAGATCTGACCCCATATATATTATTTTTATGAGTTTTGAATGACCAGTCACAATTTTTCTAGTAACCAGATTGATTTGGTTATAGTTGTATGGTTTTTACTATATATATATATATGTGTGTGTGTGTGTGTGTGTTGGATATTAATTGTTGATAATTGGGTGGCTCTATGAAATTTTTTAGAAGATTTTTAGGTTACCTTCGAAAGGTGGGTTGATGAGGAAGATAATATGTGATAGTCATAAATATTGTGTGTGTGTGTTGGATATTAATTGTTGATAATTGGATGGCTCTATGAAATTTTTTAGAAGATTTTTAGGTTACCTTCGAAAGGTGGGTTGATGAGGAAGATAATATGTGATAGTCATAAATATTCTCCTCCTCCAGTGATGGTTGAAATGTTTTTGGTTCATTGCTGGTATGTTTTGAATGTTTCTACCTAAGATTTAATTTTTTCTTCCCCCTCATTTATTGATCGTGTAATCGTAAGGTTAAACTTTTAACCATTTTTCGCTAGTAGAAAAATAAGAAGCTTGGCTACAAAGGAAGACATGATTAATTTAATGTAATAAGAGATCAGGATTACAGCTTATGACAATATGACTATATACAAGTTAAATAAGAGATGATTCCGACAACACTTGCCTCAATGACCACAACAATAAGAATCAGGACCTTCTACAGTCTTTATCACCGGACATAGACCTCAGCCAACTATGGACCCACTGCTCCAAGACTCAAAAGGACACTTGGGTCAGTATGCTAGTATGAGGAATATTTGAGGTTGTACGCTGACACCGACATCCATATTCTATAAAAGGACATAATCTTATCCAAACGTGGCACGTGTCCAAGGAAGTATTGGAAACTTCTAGGGTTAGAAAATAGTACAAATACACCCTTTCCTCACTTATAATAGACAACAACACTTGCTTATTATTAAACAGATGATTTTGTGCTAGGCTTAATGAATGACAAACTCTTACTTGGATCTCTAGAGTCTCTATTCAACAAGAAAACTTTTACCCTTTACTTTGCTTACTCATTATAGCTATAATTATTTGATTAAGCTCACGACATTCATTTAAACTCTTATCCTCTCTATTAATCTGGATCTCAATTGAGAGACAATCATAAATTTTGATATAACACCTTGTTTCTGACTCACTTATATATAAAATCAATTGTTATTGATTAAATCTGATTTTAGCTCATATAATTGTGGCAATGGCAACATGAAGAGAACTATGGGTTCTTCAGGTTTCATTTATGTTATTTCTCTTTTTTCTTTTATCTCATGTTTTGTTTATGATAGTAAGTGTTGGTTCAATTCTTATATTCACACACATTATACAGTTGGAGTACTCCAGCTCAACAATCAGGTTTTCCTATAAGCTTGGTCAATAGTTAAAGGGGTTTAGAAAAGCGTCATTTGAACAAGTAAAGATATTTATATGATTTTATCAAGCAGGGGGATCAGATGCGCAAAACGAGACGAGTACAAATACACCCTTTCCTCACTTATAATAGACAACAACACTTGCTTATTATTAAACAGATGATTTTGTGCTAGGCTTAATGAATGACAAACTCTTACTTGGATCTCTAGAGTCTCTATTCAACAAGAAAACTTTTACCCTTTACTTTGCTTACTCATTATAGCTATAATTATTTGATTAAGCTCACGACATTCGTTTAAACTCTTATCCTCTCTATTAATCTGGATCTCAATTGAGAGACAATCATAAATTTTGATATAACACCTTGTTTCTGACTCACTTATATATAAAATCAATTGTTATTGATTAAATCTGATTTTAGCTCATATAATTGTGGCAATGGCAACATGAAGAGAACTATGGGTTCTTCAGGTTTCATTTATGTTATTTCTCTTTTTTCTTTTATCTCATGTTTTGTTTATGATAGTAAGTGTTGGTTCAATTCTTATATTCACACACATTATACAGTTGGAGTACTCCAGCTCAACAATCAGGTTTTCCTATAAGCTTGGTCAATAGTTAAAGGGGTTTAGAAAAGCGTCATTTGAACAAGTAAAGATATTTATATGATTTTATGAAGCAGGGGGATCAGATGCGCAAAACGAGACGAGTAAATGTACCTTGTATAAACTTATTATCAAATTCTTAAATGATCATGATTCACCATAGAGTACTTCGACCACCACCACACCACCACCACCAACAACAACAATAACATTTCCAGTGTTATCCCAGAAATGA
Organism: Petunia x hybrida; assembly: GCA_037355625.1. Taxonomy (NCBI): domain Eukaryota; kingdom Viridiplantae; phylum Streptophyta; class Magnoliopsida; order Solanales; family Solanaceae; genus Petunia; species Petunia x hybrida. The sequence continues at coordinate 5,621,862 of JBBBVM010000484.1, forward strand.
GGTTTGGGGAAGGTGGGATATACGCAGACCTTTCCCCCACCAAGGTGGAGATGTTGTTTTCGATAGACCCTCGCCTAACGAACATTATGAAAACATATTTGAAAGCAAACAAGGGTAAGAAACACCATGATAGGTCAAATACTAACATAAAAACTACAACAACTAGAGTAAATAGAAGACACCATGTAGAACAAGACAGAACTGCTAAATATAAGAATAATAAATCTAATACGCCAGCAATCATTCGACTACTACCTAGCCTTCTACTCTAATCCTCGACCTCCATACATTCCTATAAATGGTCATTGTCCTCGGTGATCTGGAAGTGAGCCATGTCCTGACGTATAACCTCGTCCCAATTCTTCTTTGGTCTACCTCTACCTCTCTAAAGACCCAGCACCACTTACCTCTTGCACCTCCTCACTGGAGCATTTGTGCTCCTTCTTTTCACATGGCCGAACCATCGCACCATCGTTTCTCGCATCTTGTCCACCACTGAGACCACTCCCACATTGTCATGAATGACGTCATTCCTAAATATTATCTATCCTAGTATGCACACACATTCATCTAAGCATTCTCATTTTTGTTATGCTCATCTACTGAATGTGTGTGGTCTTGACTGGCTAACACTCTATTCCGTACAATATAACTGGTCTAACGACCTTTTAGTAGAACTTACCTCTGAGTCTAGGTGCCACTTTCTTATCACATAGGACACCAGATGCGAGCCTCCATTTCATCCAACATGCTCTTATACAATAGTGACATCATCATCAATTTCACTATTACCGTCAAAGGATTGAGCCAAGATACTTAAAGCTTCTTTTCTGGGTAATGACCTGAGAATCAAGCGTCACTTCCACCTTTGATTCCTGAGATGCATCACTAAACTTGCACTCTATGACTCTATTTTTTGTCCTGCACAGCCTAAAACATTTAGACTCCAGGATATGTCACCAAATCTTCAGCTTATCATTAACTTCTCCGCGAGTCCCATCAACCAAAACTATATCGTCTGAAAGTAACATACACCATGGCACATCCCTTTGGATGATCTATGTTAATTCATCCATTACCAGAGAAAATACAAATGGACTAAGCCCTGACCCCTGATGCAACCCCATCTCGATTGGGAAGTGATTGGAGTCAACTCAAACTGTTCTCATGCGGGTCTTGGCTCCGTCATACATGTCTTTAATCACGCTCATGTATGCTGCTAGAATACCTTTAGATTCCAAGAATCTCCACAAAACCTCCCTCTGCACTTTGTCATACGGCTTCTCTAGGTCAATGAAACCATATGTAAGTCCTTTTTCTTATCCTTATACTGCCCAATCAGCCTCTTCAGAAAGGCCTAGGCATGAATCCGAATTAGCTCTCAGAAAGTGTTGATCCTCTTCTCAACTACCCTCTCGCTGACTTTCATGGTGTGGCTTCTCAGACTTAAACCGGCTTTTTATAACTGAAGTTCCACACTTTGATATTTAAGCTACGTATTTGGGGTTAATCCTCAGTTTCTATTTTATTGAAAGTAAGGAGTTCTGAGGAAGGTCCGTATAGCTAGGATAGCTGGGTGCTCATCACGATCTTTGAATTTTTGAGTCGTGACGGAACCCCCTTCTAGTACTCTAGTTCCATACCTAATTTTTTTTTCTATTTGGCCAAGTTTCGTCAATGCTAGAAGACTTTTTCATATATATTTTTTTTAATGAGTTTTTTTTTTAGACGGGAGGTGTTTGGCCAACTAAAAAGTTAATTTTTAGGTAGCAGTAGAACCAATTTATTTTCCTATTGGGAAGAAACTATAAATTTCTGCTTCTCCCAAAAGGTGGATGTAGAAATAGAGACGAAAATATTAACATTTTCAAGACACAGTATCTCACGAATTTTTTTTATCTAACTGTTCCCATTAATTAAACCCATACAGATCTTCCAAAGTTAACAGCAATTCCATTCTTTTTTTTTTTCTTTTTCTAGTTCTATTGTACTTTCATATTGAGTTATTTTACTTTTTTTTTTTTTTTGTGATGAATGTTTAGTAATTAGTGGTTTTGGAGTGTGATTTATTTTGAATAACGTGATTTGATCTAATTAAATATTATTTTACATATTTTATTTTGAATAAATCCTTTAATATATATTTTTTCTTTAAGTATTAGTATATCTTAACAAAATAAAATTTTAATTAACATCTTTCATAATAAATATGTAAAATTATTATTTTTGATAATGTACAATGAAGAACATTTATATCTTTGATGTAATTTTTCATTCAAGAGCACTTTTGAAAAAATTGGTCAAATACAATCTGTTTAACAAAAATCGAAAAAGAATACTTCTCAATTAATCTGAAAAGTAATTTTCGCAAAAATACTATTTAAAATAAGAAGTTTTTGATAGCTTGAGCGTTAAAAAGGTTTTTCAATAAAAAAATCAAACGGAAAAGAACAACTAAGGAGGCTATAAAATACCAGAGTCACCTTTTGTTTAAGTGGGGGAAAGGGAGGGGTGGGGGGGGGGGGGGGGGGGAATGGGGGAAGAGATTACTTTATGAGGAATTAACTATTTACCAACACGGTAAAAGTTCAATTAATCAACCAACTGTACTAAGCACTCTACCAAGCCACCTTTAAAAACCTATAATAAATACTTTTTAGTCCTAATTTTTAGGTGAAAGTTCTAATATTGCATCTAATTATTATGGCGGGAGATATCATGTAATTTCTAAAACCGTGTGTGTCTATATTTGTGAATTTGCGAAATGATCCATTAAACAATTTTTTTTTAATCACCAGCCCTTTCCTTTCCCTAACCAAGAACAAGTTGAAAGCTTCTCATTCACCTCTTTTTTCCCTGTAAACCTTTGAAATTTAATATGTAAGGCACTTCAACGAGCATTTTAGATGAAATAGACTGAATACGAAACATATATGTCAAAGTTCAAAAACTTCGCCTATACTTTGCAATGTTGATTAGATTATGTCACTATTTTGCTTTAGAATGATGAGGTACTTTGATCATCAGTATGATTTAAGGAAGGGGAAAAAAATATAGGATACTGATCATTTATATAAGTCCTCTGATACAGAATATTATCCACTTATTTAAATTGTAGCTTGAGAATAGTTGAACATTTGCGGAACATTTGCAGATATAGTGGGATTTGGCCTAGAAAGATTTAGTAACTAATAATAATATCAAGTAAACAATACATATTTTCTTTCGTTGAAGAGGTTTTTGCAAAGACAAGTGGAAAGAAAGGTTGGTGAGTTTATGTGAGTGAGGCAAGTTAAGCAACAGATGGATGGATAACTGTGTAAATCTTTTTTGCATATCATTACGCGGGTACAACTGTTTCATGTTTATGCAAATCTGTAAATGGTAAATGGACATGGAATTGGGACTAATACTGAGGGGAACCAATTCTTGGTCTCCACGGTTGGCATTGAGAATTAACCAGCTACGGCAATCCACCCATCGAAGTAAAAGGATTCTTTTCATACAAGTAAGATCAAAAACCACGCTCCGGCTCTCAGTGCAAGATTGCTTGTGGCTATCTATGCACAGATAAAATACATCTTTCCAGCTGAATTACAGCCTCTTGGGTCACTTCGATCAAGACCGCTTCGGAGATGCCTTGACTAAAGCAAACACTTCTAGATCATTTCTCAATTTGTTTGTGTCCTCCTTGCTCAGGGACCATGTTAATCTTCTCTGCATCATTCCAATTTTATGAGATGTCCCAGAAAGGATTAAAGCATACACGTTTGAAGATGCCTCAGTAGGACATATAAGCTAAAAGTAGAGTAGGGACTAGAAGAGCCCCTATTTTCCAAGTGATTCAGAAGTTTTCTCATCAGAGTAATTCCTTATGTCTAGTACACAATCTAAAGAATGATTAAACAATGATTGAATAAACAAAAAGACAGATTCACAGATTGAGTTCATATTTTCAATTGGGACTTTTTGTACTAATCGGTTGGAATAGTACAAGGAGAAACCTTGTCTATCTTGCCTCAAGAATTGTTAGTGACACTGCATTCTCGCTGATACATCTTTCGTCAGTTGACTCAGTTGATTCGGTTGAATCCCTTTCTATATAGAAACCAGGCTGCTTTGGTTGAGGCAGTTCCACACCATCATTGCTCAACCAGAATACTACAGATGCCATAGTGGGCCTATCGTCTGGGAGTTTTTGTACGCACAGTAAACTTACTTGAATGCATCTTAACACTTGAGATTCAACATATGATTCCTTTAAACATTCATCCATCAGTTCCAAGCCGTTGCCTTCATTCCATAGTAACCATGCCTGAAATATTACAGCAACACATTTATATATTTGCATTAGCATAAAGGACTATAAAGGATTAAAATTTAGTGCCATGTATACTTACATGTCCCAAAAGATTATGATGATGATTCAAATGGTGAAATTTCCTGTTTTTTCTGCCACTGACAATTTCAAGTAAAAGCACACCAAGACTGAAGACATCGGATTTCACTGAAAATTTCCCATCAACAGCATACTCTGGGGACATATATCCGCTGCACAATGCAACAAATTTAAGCTTATGAATTTGCTGAATCTAGTAACAAGTCTATCATAAAGGTGTTTGAAACTTACTATGTTCCGATTACTCGCTTTGTTTTTCCTTCCATTTGGTCTCCGCCGAAAATTTTAGCTAGGCCGAAGTCAGAAATTTTGGGATTCAAGTCAGTATCCAGTAAAATGTTGCTGGTCTTCATGTCTCTGTGAATAATTCTTAATCTTGAGTCCTGGTGAAGATAAAGAAGGCCTCGAGATATTCCCATAGCAATTTCAAAGCGATTTCGCCAAGCAAGTAACCCTTTTCTGCTTGGATCTGCAATATGTAGATCATTATTTAAGTGAATCCTTATTTCATTCATAGAGGTCTTCATGTATACACACATAACACCTCAGAAGTAAATATTTAGTCAAGAGAAGCACACCAAAAATAAAATTGTCCAAGCTATTGTTGGGCATAAACTCATAGATTAGCATCCTTTCTTCTCCTTCAAGACAACAGCCCAAAAGCTTGACAAGATTCCGGTGTTGTAGTTTCGAAATTAGAATCACTTCATTTTTCAACTCCTGAAGACCTTGTCCAGAGAATTCGGACAGCCTCTTCACTGCTATCTCTTGACCATTTCGTAATGTCCCCTGCAATTATTTATATTCTTTGTATCAAAGTGTCAAAGATGCCATTTCTAGCTAAATTTTGAAGATAGAAGTTATTGTACCTTGTAAACAGGTCCAAAGCCACCTTCTCCAATCACATTAGCAGAGCAGAAGTTCTTAGTGGCAGTAGAAACAGTAACTAAATCAAACAATGGTAACTCCATGTCGTCCGTTCCAACTGCCTTGCCTTTAAAATTAGCAGTCAATTTGGAAATATACATTAGAGCAGATATAACCACAATATTGCCGGATTTAGATGCATATAACCTAACAAAGGTCAAGCAATACAATCTTTTGACATAGGTAATTAGTAGCAGCCAATGGGAAAACTTGCCCAGCTGGAAAACATTTCATTCAGACATCAATTATAAATGCAGTTGCTCTGCCAAGAGTTTGAGAAGCTTGTTTACCTGTTGCCTTTTTTCTTCTTAGGAATGCACACCAAGCTAGAAAGCTGAGGACACAAGTCGCTACTGCTGCTGATATGATTGCAATCAGCCTTGACCTCATTCTCTTCTGATCCTTCTCCTTATCTGTCGATAGAAAATCTGAACGTTGTCTTATCAGTATGAATTGCATTCATGAGTTTCCAAAAGTAATTGAAGCCCTCTAAGGACTAGTATACAGTTTACCAAGAACCAAAATATTCATCCTTCAATACTCAAACCATCGGCTTTTTACCTGGTACAATATCTAATCTAGTTTTTCTCAATTTCTAGTTAGCTGATTCCTTTCGAAGGAGATGAAATGCCAGTTTTCCCCCGGTATACTGCAGATACAGATTAAGAAATGAAAATTGTAAGCATGTATTACCTAATTCTGAAGCAGCCACTCTCACAAACAGGTCCTGCTGATTGGCGCTAAGCTCTCTCATATCTATCAGATCCCCAAACCAGTGTAAGCATCCACTTCCACCATTTCGAACATCAAGATTTGAATAAGCTGTACAGTTGCAATCAGCCAAGCACAGAGTCTTGCATTCCTCAAGTCCAATGTTTTCATTATACCATGACCGCCGTGTGTCTGGCACTTTGATACCTGTAAATTTCCTAAATCCATCTTGCTGACAAGCCAATGGAGTTCTCCGAACACATCCGCTTGACCAGTCAGCTGCATTCCATTGGTTTGGATACTTTGGCTCAAAACCTCTCAAACAATCACATGGAGGTGAGTTATTGATGATACATCTTGCATAAGGGCCACATAAAGCAAAACGATCACAGTTATCAAACTGTGCTGTCAAGTAAAGGACCCAACTTTGGGTGCGATCGATCCAGGTATAGTGGTTTATCAAACCACCCGGGGTCACTACCACCCTGGTAGGCAATGATCCATTCTTAAGATCATATTTGTAATAAATTTCCTGCTGATTCAGAACAAACCCGAATGTAAAATATGTATTTGCTTGCAAGCTAGGACTGCCACTAAATGCAAGGCCATTCCATGGACCAGAGCCAAATTGTATAGAAGAACCTTTCCATACAAATAATTGAGGATACCCCTGAATATCTAACCTGTCTACATATTCACCTGGAGCAGGATCTTCAGTACTCTTCCATGAGGAGATGTACCAATCATGGCCCGTAACCAAATTCCGTCCTAGCTTCATTCCAGGTAACAAAGTATCCCCTGGATAGTCAAAGCTCTGCCAGGAAAAATTTTCAGGGTTGCTGTCTTTTTCATCCCTGACAACAAGGTTTCCTGAATCCAGCAACCTTGCTACTGGATTCTTCAGGGGTATCGATGCATTTGTCGACCAAATTGTGGCGTTAGTACTATTGAGAAGTACTAGGATTCCCTCTGGATTGAGCATTAACACTCCTGAAGTGTCATTTAATGGAGTATTTCTGTTGGCAACCCAGACAACTGTTCCAGCTGATATCTTCTTGTACCATATTCCGACATAGCGATTCATGGAATTTCCAGGTCTGAAAAATCCAAGTTCATATACCCCACCAGCTGAAACAATTGTGTCTCCATCTCTAATGGGTTGATCAATAGTTATGGTGTCTAATGCTGTGGAAGTTTGTACAATGGAAAGAAAATTGAAGCAGATGAATAAAGAAGCTAGCAAGTTCATGGATTCAATGTTGAGCCTTTTTCCAGGTGTGGCTTTTGCTGTTAAAAAACCTTAGTATATTACTACTATTTGATAGGAAAAAAAGTATAGTAAAGCGTTAGGTTGAAAAGGTGCATTTCCTGGATGTCCACTTGTTTGAACTAGAAATCAAAAGGCATGTCCAATCATGGTAGGAACAATGAAAATGATATTTCAAAAATTATGAATGAAGGTCAATAGCTGCTGCTTTATTTATTGCCATCTTCCATTTGGTTTCGTATTTTCTTGATCAGTTGAATCTTAATATTAATTGTGTTGGTCAAATGGCATGTCTTGTCGTGACTTGATATTTTGTTACCCCTTCAACTTAGGTGTTGAGAAGAGTAAAGGCGGCTATATGGTTGGTCAACTTTATAATTTAGGAGTAATATTTCAAATAATATTTTAAATTTATATTTATTTATAGAGTTTGTTCAAAATTTAAAAATCAAATCTTTAAATTTTCAAAAAAGGGTTGATACTAGTTTTTTGGGGAAAAGCTTTATTTCTCACAAAATTTTATCTTTTTCAAGTGAAGTGTATGTTTAAACACAACATTAAGTTTCAAAAATTACTTTTTAATCAAATCTATATCCAAACGCTAACTAAGCCCCTGTTTGTTTATAGTTTTTGAGAACTTTTTTTGGGAGTTTTTGGGAGAAAAACTATTTGTTTATGCTATTTGAGCAAAACTTTTCCTAAAAACTCCCAAAAACTCAAAAAGAGTTCAAAGGCTCTTTTCGAGCCAAAAACTAATATTTACATATCAAATTTCATTTTCATAAGAGCTCAAAGGCTCTTTTTGAGCCAAAAAAATTGTTCCCAAAAAGTTTGTCCAAACACTTTTTCATTTTCATATCAAACTTCACCCAAAAAATGTTTCCCAAAAACTATTTGGAAATCTATGTCCAAACGCTAGCTAAGTTTAGGAAAATACTTTCCACTAAAACGGAAAATGTGACTTCCACACACATCGAGTATTATTTGTTTTAAGTTTAACACATACTTATTTGACATTCTTGCCAGCTTTTATTACTGAAAAAAGAATTCCATCTAAACGTCATTGCAATTATCACATAGCGCATATACTTCTACTAGTGGCAGTAGCCCGTGCGGTGCACGGGCCCAACGTCGATGAGTTCAAAATTTTCCTAATTATATATATAGTGAAGATATAAAGTATTATAATAAAATCATAGTATTTTTGTGTACATATTCTTGAGCATGAAGTGACACTAAAAAGTGAGGAGCTGAAACGAATGATTCTTCAACAATACTTTTCCAAAACATCTAAGTGCAGTGATCAATTGTAATAAGTCAGAAAAGCTGCAATGTGTCCATCTTTTCATTGATAAGCTCCTAAAACATTCCAACTTCATCTTAAATTAAGTTGACTTACGTTCCTGAAAGAAAACATCAGCACTGTTATTGATCTGCACATGCTTGCATTAGTGCAAGCTCTAGAATTTAAGTGTGTAGCTTCACAACTTGTAGTTTCCATTTTGTGGTTCTCTTTACCAAATAAGCAGCAAATCCATCCATAAAGAAATTTGTTTTTTGACTCTTAATACTCCAATATGACCTTACAAATGTACAGGGTAATGACAAATTTATCAGACAAAAAGCAAAAGAAAATTAAAAATAAAATTTAATTAAACCCGACGTAACCATACTTGCTATATTGCACCAGTCTGATTGCATACTTCAGTACCAATGCTAATAAGCTCAGCTTCATCTTCCAATAGAAAGGAAATAGTTCACCAGCTTTCAATAATAATTTGACTTATTTACATCAAATTAGTACTAACCATACAATTGTGGAGTTAAAAGGAAATGTTCAAGTCTTGTAAGTTACCTCCTTTCTGTAAATTACATCTAGGTTTATATATGTAGAAGAATCTGTGGTTGTGGCACCTCTAATGAGAGTTGTGAGTAGCGTTGTATGTGCCATGTTCATTGTTGACACCCAATTTTGTCCCGAAAGTTTTAATTAGTGTCTAATTATTTAAGTAAAAATAAATTTCAAAACTTTAAGGTGAATTAATGGAATTTGGAAGAAAAGAGTGAATTTTGCAAAAACATCGCTCAATTTCAGCTTATCCCATACAACACCCCTATTTATTTAATTATCTTGAAAAAGAGGCTAATTTCGCGTTCAGGCCAATTTCCAGCTCACTTATGTAAAGGCATATATACATAATACATAATATGTATACACTTCCCTTTCACCCAAAGCCCATAACCATTTCCCCACTTTCAGTCAACCCCAAATCCCCTCAATCCCTAAACCCGTTAAGCCCGATTCCCCTTCGCAAGAACGAATTCATTCAAATTCCATTGACCCCACAGTACGAATTCGTACAACTTTATCCAAATTAGACCGTTTGGAGGTTCTTTTAGGGATTTCATTCAGCCTAGAACCCTAATTTTTGGAGGATATAAAAGGTGCCATTAATAGCTGTTAATGGGGGGAGGGGAAAACCATAGAGCCGTTAATGGGGGAGAAAAAGGGGTGAAGATTGAGCAGAGAGGGTTCCAAACAATTTTGAGCCGTTAATGGGGGAGAAAAAGGGGTGAAGATTGAGCAGAGAGGGTTCCAAACAATTTTGAGCCGTTAATGGGGGAGAAAAAGGGGTGAAGATTGAGCAGAGAGGGTTCCAAACAATTTTGAGCCGTTAATGGGGTCGGGAAATGAGCAGCAATGAAAGAAAATAGGAGAGGATTCACAGAGGTAACAGGTGAAGGAGACAGAACAGAAAATACCCATATATTTTCCCTTAGTTTTAGTTCAGAACATCGCGTTACTGTTTTGGTTTTTCAAGTCGAGTCGCGTCGTCATTCAAGTCGTCGACCTCGTTCAACTCGTCTCTTGTTCGAGTCGCTTTCTTCAGATTCAACGCCCTAGCTCAATGCTCCAAAACAGGTAAAACCTTAACTTTTCTCTTATTTTCCTTGTTTTCTAGTTTAATTTCAGTTGTATGTGAGTAGTTTTGTATGAATCGTATGTCGTTCAGTTTGGATATATTTTGTAAACTGGCTTAAATAAGTTATTTGTTCTAGTTTTGCAGTGAAAAGATTGAACTTTTAAGATGTTTCTATCATAAAACTGTAAAGAGTCCTTTAGTGATCAAATGAAATGCTAGTTCAATTTCTTTTCCATGATTACTGTTTAAAGCGAAAGGGTGTATGTGCCCGAATGTGTGTGCAGATTTTGTGTAGAGAGCATAAGTTGAGTTCCTGCTGTAGTTGTTTTTGGGAGGCCGGAAGTGAGCGAGTGTGTTGAGGTGTGATATTTCGAGCTGGTTCAGTGTGTCTATGTGTGTATTCTGTCTAGTATTATTTCTGGAAAATGTTCAGGCAGTGAGGGGATACTGGTTGGTTCTGGGCTGTCTGTTTTGGTTAAAGGGGCTGCAGTCGTTGTTGGTGTTCTATTGATTGTTTCAGGAAGTTTAAGCTGCTGTTCTGGTTCGGTTTTGCTCAGGGATGAGTGTCTTTTGCTTTGGTTTAAGTTAGAAGCGTAGTAGGATGCAGGGAGTTAGTTTCAAGTTGTTTTAGGAGAGGCAGTGAGGAATTAGTTCAGGGTAGTTTGAAGTTGTTCAGAGGGTGCAGGTCAAGGATGTTTCCTGTTTGTTCAGATGTTATGTGAAGAGAGCAGGGAGTGTTTGTTGTATTTTTAGGCAGAGATGTAGAGGCTTAGGAGTTGGGAAGTATTTTGTGAAGAGGAAGGCTGCAGTTAGGAGAAGGGTGTTAGGGGGGTTCAGAGTGTTGTTTTGATCTTAGGTGTTTTAGGATAGGGAGTTCTGGTGGTGTTTAGAGGATGGTTTGAGTTTGTTCAGGAGAGAGGTCCTGAGTTTGCAGGCCTGTTCTTGTTCTATAGAGGTGTAGAGAGGTTTCAGGATGGTATTGCATTGGTTGGATGTTGATGTTTTAGGCAGGGAATAGCAGGTTTTATTTAGGAGGGAATAAAGGTCAAGGAGAGGTAATGGCCTGGTAGCATAGTATTCTAGGTGTGCCTATCTTCTTTCTTCTTCCGGTTTCAAGTGATTTGTTCTTTTTTTAGTTTCAATTTTTTTTTTCATTGGTTTGCTGCACTTGTTTGGCTTTAATCTTGCATAGGTTAAGTCTGTTTGAAGTAATGATAGTATAATTAGTATCTTTACTATTTTAGTGTATACATTAGTTGAATCTTGCCTATGCATTTGATATGGTTCTGCCTGAACTATGTTAAGCACTTCTGCTTTGGTAAAAATGATATTTTAGTATTTTGATAGTCAATTTGATGAAACTTGACGCCTAAATTACATCTTTAATTTCGATCTTGAGTTTTAATCAGTTCGTCGTCATGGAAGTTGTATTTGTAAAAGAATGCATGGTTGGTTTAAGGAGGTAGCAAGTTATATACAATATTTGTTCTGGGTATTAGTTGCTATTCAATAGATTGAGTAATTTATTATCTTATTTGGGCAATAAAGTTCCATTTTTTTTTTTATTGTAGTAGAAGGCAACTTCATCCCCTCTTTATTGGTTTTGGAACCTGTTTCTATAATAATATGATAAGTGTATTAATGATCTTGGTTTCCGTTAAGTTTGTGGTGTATAATTTGTTGCGAACAAAATGCTACTTATTCACTGCTATCTATGTATAAACTATTTTACTTATGGAATAGCTCTGTTATAAAATCATGATTTGGATCATGTTTAGCTCTGTTTTTTTTTTAAGTCATCTGTTTTCTTTCTCTTATCATGCATAAGCTTGGTACTCTCATCTTTCTTTAGTACTAATTTCAAATCTTTATCATTTTTTTTTGTTAAACCTCTATGACTGAAAAATGGTGTTAAAGCTAGTACTTGGTTTGTTTTTTGGCACCTGTTCTATCTTTAATTGTACGCTACTTGGTTGCTGGATGTGCAAATTCCTTCATGACAAAATATGACTCGCTGCTTGAAGTATTGTTTACGCTTAATTAGCATTGATTATGTGTGTTCCACTTGCTTTAATTATTTTACTTGATGAATTGTGCTAATCTTTATTCCTTTATCTTGTCTCTTTATTGCATAAACACAACTTGGGACCGAGTTGGCTAAACTCACCAATTGGGATTGGCTTATTGGCTTGGAGTCACCTTGGGGTCAAGTTCGCACTCAAGCTTTCAAGAAATGAAGACCTATAGAATTTTAAAAATGCTTTGTTGAGTCATGTGATGTTTAGACTCATGGGCATAATGTATAAAAAATAAAATTCAAGGCTCCCATGAGTTTGTCAAATTTTCCGGGTTCTTCTTCTTAATCCTTCTCTCTACCCTCTATCCCTTAGAAATTGCATGTCTATAGGAATTCCCCGTAGATAATTATTGTAGAATAATTTATTTGATTGATTATGAATGAATGTTTAGTTATTTATTGAGTTATTTTGTGAATATTTTATTTCTTTAGAATTTCCATCTTATTTTAGGAATTTTGAATCTTTTAGTTAAATAATGCGTGCAAGCCAATTCGTAATAATTTTAAAATCGCTTTTAAAATACAACTTTAATGCAAGTCTTTACATCAATCCGTTTTCTTATTAAAGTCATTTATTTTCTCTACTTTTTTATGGATAAGTTTTTAAATTCAATTGGTGACGCTTTAAATTGAAAGTTAAATAATTTTGTAAATTTGCATTTATATAGCTTGTCTTGTGAAAACCGAAGGATTAACCACATTTTGTGGATTTTCGAAAGTGCTTTCAAATTGGAACCTTCTTTCGAAAATAAATGAACCTCTTACTTAGAATCTCTGAAAATAGACCATTTCCTTGAAACGGAGGATTGCACGCACTATTTAATTAATTGGTTCCTAATTCTCCTAAATTAGGTGGCGACTCCAAAGAAAACCCTTTGGAATCCCATATTGTTGAATATTATACCCGAAACCTATCTTTTTCTTAAGAAAGGGTAATTTTTTTGGGGTTCAACAGCGTGGCGACTCCGCTGGGGATACCTTAAGGTTCTAACCGCAAGGTTTTCACAAGATAGCTCTTTATTTGTTTATTATTTGCAAAATAGCATGTTTAGTTAATTTGATTATTTGCAATTGTTTGTCACTGAAAGCATGTCACTACACTTTATTTGTGCACATATAAAACTGGCATTCCGTTCATGTTTCCCCACTCCTGGGAGCTTCTTCATGGTTACTTATACCCGCGAGGTGTATGCATATACACCCGCAACTCACAAAAAACCTTTTAAGAAAGAGTGCGCGTACCTGCGGGGTGAGCGGATAGTTTTACTACCGCGTGACCGCTTGCCACTCAAAACAGCCTTGTGTTTAGTAAACCCACTCTAGAGTTTCCTTTAGGAACATGCATGCATAAACCTTAGAATGGACCCGGTCCTTGGTACCGCCTCCATAGTTAGGAAAACCGCCCTTTTTCGTTGACGGGTTTAAACCCAACAACAGTGCATATTATGTGTTTATGTGATAACGGAACTTCCAGTCCAAGCCAAGTTTTGCAATTAATTAAATTTAGAATACTTTTATTAATTTTGTAGACTAGAAGATGCTCCAAATAGTCATCAAGTTGAAGTTGTTGAAGATAACAAGCTGGGGCAAGAGACGTCGAAAGGACGATAAGACGTTCGATCCATTTGATCGATGTTTGATTCGAGCAAGATTTTTGGATGTAAACGATATTTGGGACCAGATATCAGAAATTACACCGATTGTGCAAGCAAGCAAGGATTGATCGAAACAGGCCCGCACTTCAGTTCCATTGCCTCCTCGAGCCTGATCCAGCGTAGTTATAGCAGTTATTTATATTGTACTCAAAATGATGTATTTAAATTATGTCTGACAGTTTCTATTTTTTGATGTAATAATGATGTACTCAAAATCAAGTTATAATGAAAGAGAAATTATTATTACTGTTATTGTCACTTACTCTAAATTCGATTATTGCAAAACCGGCTTGGACTACTTTTCGTTATCATCTATTTGGCGTCTTAGGCCCACCTCTGGCACAAAGAGGCACCTTACAGGGTAGGACGCGCCCGCATTTTCATTTACGCTCAACTAATTGTGATTGCCACATGTCAAACTTGTTTAAAATGCAAAGCGCTACGTGACGCGCGCTACGTGATTGTATGCAATGTTGTTAATGACACGCAAACTAACATAGTTTACCTTTTGAATTTTTCTTTTGTTTTGATTATTCCCTAAAAAGAGAGAGTTTGATTCGTGTTGACTCCCGAGTTAGTTAAGTGTCTGATCTAAAGTGGAGCTAGCAATGACTGATTTGACTGATGATCAGACTGGTATCCCTGAATCATCTAATGAGCAGGCAGCTGTTGTTCCTGATGAACGAATCTTCAGAATGGCTAAGCAGATTGAATGTATGCAAGCTGAACTAGAAAGAATAAAAGGGTCGAGCTACAGAAACGTGCCAGCCGTGCCATCAACTCTGAATCCCGATGTTGAAACTGCTAATCCGAGCATGCCTTTAAATTCCGGTGTCATTCATATGCATGCACCAGTTAACGACATCCCAAATGCATTCATTAACCAGAACAACTTGCCTCACTATCAATATTTACCTGCCAAAGATACTCATCGTCCTCCACAATCCAAAGCACCCATTTCTGTGGTTGTTGCTCCTCAAAATGTCAATGACCCAAGACAAGGATATCCCCAAGCCCAGTATTATGAGCATGACCCTAATGGCAAGAATGTGGACTTCACAGGCTATCCGCCACGGAATGAAGTGCCCATAACTATGGAAAAACAGGGAAAGACAAGTGAACAAGAGGAGATAATCCAAGCAATGAAAATCATGCAGCAATCTATTAAAGATCTGCAGGTGACTAAGAAACATCAAAGCACCTCCTACCGCAGTCTTTATCTATTCCCGGACATTACTCTTCCTCCCGGGTTTAAAGTGCCGAAATTTGACATGTATGATGGTCATGGTGACCCATTTGCTCATTTAACCAAGTACCTCAACAGAATGAGGGTTGCGGGAGGCAAAGAAGAACTTCTGATGGCTTACTTCAGCCATAGTCTGGAAGGTATTGCTGCTGAATGGTTTTCCAGACAAGACATAAGCAAGTGGCATGAGTTCGATGATATAGCTGGTGATTTCACAAAGCAGTTTGAGTACAATGTCGAGGTGGCTCCTGACCTTATAACCTTGTCCAATCTGAAGAAGGATCCAACAGAAACCTTTAGGGAATACGCACTGAGATGGCGAGAACAGGCTGGAAGGGTGCAACCACCAATGACCGAGAAGGATATGGTGAAGTACTTCATCCGAGCCCAAGATGATTCTTATTACATGCATTTGCTCCCTATGATGGGTAAACCCTATTCTGAACTTCTTATGATGGGAGAAATGGTTGAAGAAGGGATTAAGACGGGGAGAATTGTAAGTTTTGCTACAGTGAAAGCAACTGCGCAAGCCATCCAGACTGGTTTGGGAAATTTAGAGGAAAAAAAAAAGGAAGTTGGCATTATTACTACCAAGAACTCATTATCCCAGCCTACTCACCAAAGCAATCCACATCCAGGCTACAATGCTCAACCCGTTTACTACCAGCAATCATTTGGCCACCAATCAGAAATTACCAATCCCCAAGTCCGCACTTTTCAAAATCACCTAGCCGTACCAAAGCCACGCACTAATCCTGTCAAGAAGACATATAAAACCTACACACCTTTAGCGGAACCTTACAGTCAGCTTTATGAAAGGCTAAGGGCAGTTGGAGTGATTCACCCTATTGCTGATGCAACCCCTAATCCTCTTCCAAAATGGTTCGATAGAACCAAACATTGTGCCTATCATTCAGGGGCTCCAGGGCATGACACTGAAAATTGCCACAGTCTAAAAAATGCAGTTGAAACTTTAATCCAAGAAGGTTCGATTCAACTCATTGGGAATACACCTGTTGATAATAACCCTTTGTTAGATGATGAGTATGGCATACACTTGATATCAGTTGATGAGGCTGAAAAAGGGACCATTGTGATCCCAAAGAGCCAAACAACAAAGAAGAGCTCTCGAACTTACAAAGCTGGGAGGACCAAATGCTTTCAACGCAGAGGACAAATCAAGACAAACCCAAACTGGGGCAGATTTTATTGAAGAAATTTTTGTTGCCAAAGAAGATAAAGGCAAATGCCTAGCCAATATCAAATCAAGAACAATCAAGAGATACTACATTTGACAGGCAGCAAAATCAGTCTTTTCATTTCAATGTAATTTTCTATGTAATGCGAACTACGCGTAACCTGATTCCCAGGGCTGGGATACGTAAGCAACTCACATAGAGCTCGGTTACACTAGCGTAGGATTCCCCTATTTCCTCTTTTATGTAATTTTGAACTACTTCTGACCTGATTCCTGTAATGGCAACAGGATAAGTAGGCAATCCCCTTCGGATTCGGTCAAAATATTGTAACACTTTAGGTTTGTTTATCTTTTATGATGTAATCCCGAACTATGCATCTGGGCAGATGTGTAGGTTTTCCAATTCGGATGCGGCTTCGTATTTAGATTGCCATATTTCTCCCAAAAATCTTTATGTAAGCAGAACTACGCACAGTCTGATTCCCGTGGAGGGATACGTAGGCGTTCTTAACGGGCTCGACTCTATAATATTAAAATTTTCAGTCTCCCCTAAAGTAAGAAACTGGGGCAATTTTGCAAGATAATTTGAAAATTTGAAAGATAGCAACTGGGCAAATTTTGTAAGGCAAGTTGAAGATTTGAAAGATCATAACTGGGGCAGATTTCGCAAAAAGCCGTATTGCTTGACAAAGATAAGTTGGCCAAGTCTCAAAGGACGGATCGCAAATCTAGACAAAGTGAGAAGAAGGAGGCAGTTGCAGGATGAAGGCTCGAGTCAGCATGAATCAAACGCTCCCCCCTCCCTCCCAAACTAACGATTTTTCTTTGAGTGCAGGAATTTCAAAGCAACAAGATGAGGAAGCTAGCAACTATCAATTCCTCATAGAGTATTTGTCATACACATTGAATAATGTTGCCAAGATAACTGACCGAGATTGGAGGCGTTATCTGACTCATTGCATACGCAAAAACGATCTTATTTCTCTCTCTAATTCTGCCCTTGCTTAATCAAAATTCATTACTTTATTGACAATTTTACTTTACACTTTGCAGGGATTAAGCATTAACTCCAGTTTTTCTCAAGGACAATACTCAACTCCTTATGGCTTCACCAAACATAAGCCGGACGGCTTAAACTCTCACTTTATATCTCCTTTATCTTTGACATTTCTCCTGTCTATATGGATCTAATGAAAACTTTATTTTGCAGGCTATTCTACCATTTATTTTACAAGTACCAACATCAAGTCTATTGGTGACAACCGAAGACGCCATTTAATGAAAACGATGGAAATAGTATTGGTATCACAAACCATCAAGGATGTTTGAAGACAATGACGTTCAATATTGGAATCATCGTACACAATCGGTGGTATTGTTCCAATGACGTTCTTATATTATGGCTTTTTTATTGGATCTATCGTACACAATCGGTGGAATTATTCCAATGATTTTCTTATATTGAAGCAATCATATACAATTGGTGGTTTTGTTCCAATGGCTTTTATATCGGATCCATCGTACACAAATTATGGTATTATTTCAAGGGCTTTCTACTTTAGATCTATCGTGTTCAATCGATAGAATTATTCCAATGGCCTTCTTATATTGGAATCATCGTACACAATCGGTGGTATTATTCCAATGGCTTTCAATATTGGAATCATCGTACACAATCAGTGGTATTATTCCAATGACCTTATATTATTATTCCAATGGCTTTCTTATATTGGATCAATCATATACAATTGGTGGTTTTATTTCAATGACCTTTTACATCGGATTTATCGTATACAATCGGTTGCATTATCTCAACGGTTTTTATTATGATGGTTTTATTATCCAGTCTATTGTATACAATCGAAGACGTTTATTTATGAAGTCTACCGTATACAATCGGAGATGTTATTTTGGGGGTCTGCCGTAGACAATCGGAGACATCCTTTTATGAAGCCTATCGTAGACAATCGAAGGCCACATTATTAAAGCCTATCGTAGACAATCGAAGGCATCCTTTATGAAGTCTATCGTATACAATCGAAGACATTATTATTGAAGCCTATCGTAGACAATCGAAGGCGCTATTATTATGGAGCCTACCGTAAAC
Organism: Petunia x hybrida; assembly: GCA_037355625.1. Classification (NCBI taxonomy): domain Eukaryota; kingdom Viridiplantae; phylum Streptophyta; class Magnoliopsida; order Solanales; family Solanaceae; genus Petunia; species Petunia x hybrida. The sequence goes on from JBBBVM010000484.1 coordinate 5,640,373, forward strand.
AATCGGGGGCCTCATTATGAAGTCTATCGTAAACAATCGAAGACGTCATTATCATTTAAAGCCTACCATAGACAATTGGAGGCCTTTTATGAAGCCTATCGTAGACAATCGAAGGCGCTATCATTTGAAGCCTACCGTAGACATTCGGGGGCCTCATTATGAAGTCTACCGTAAACAATCGGAGACATCACATTTACCAAGTCTACCGTAGACAATCGGAGGCATGGTTCTTTATCAAGTCTATCGTAAACAATCGAAGACGTCACTATCATTTGAAGCCTACTATAAACAATTGGAGGCCTTTTTATGAAGCCTATCGTAGACAATCGAAGGCGCTATTGTTATGAAGCCTACCATAAACAATTGGAGGCCTTATTATGAAGTCTAACATGAACAGGCAAAGACGTCATTATCATGAAGCTTACCATAGACAATTGGAGGCCTATCGTAAACAATCGAAGGCACTATTGTTATGAATCCTACCATAGACAACTGGAGACTCGATCATGAGTCGTTGCCGAAAGGCGGCATTTTTATCCTTAAATTTTATTTAAGTCTACTTTATGTTTCTATGGATTGAAGTCCTTTATTGTTTTGTTTTCAGTCTACCAACGGCCCTGAAGTCATCTTGCCTCACAAAGCCGGATTTCTTCTAGTTGATTGGAGACGAGCTTATCATTGACATTGAAACCAGCATCTACAAATTTTATTCATTATCTATTTCTTACTCCATTTATTAAGCCTTATTTGCAGTTACTCGCTTACCGTTTCTCAAGTTTAATACAGGATTTTAGCAGCACCGCAGCAGCAATTGGAGCATAACGTGGAACTCTTTCTTAGCAGTGAATTGGGGCAATCGTTGATATGAGCTAGACTCGTCAACAAGGATCTGAAGATTCGCACTCGAACAAGCAAGTCTATCCTAATCTTTCATTTCGGATTAGGGTGTCAGTTTGGTTTCTTTTCTAGTCGTGCGTCTTTTCTATCAATCGTGCAGGTCTTCGTATCTAAGTGTCGTCGAACTACATATGGCCTGATTCTCTTTCAGCCCGAGATATGTAGGCAACTCGAAAACCGGAGTTCGGCCATAAGCCTCGCCTTTTGGTCCTTGGAATCAAAAGTCTTGGCTTTATCGTGACAAAATTGGCTTTCTCGTCAACTTCTTTACCCTAAAAACTCTTTCATCCTTTTCCGGGTAAAGAGGGGCAGCTGTTGACACCCAATTTTGTCCCGAAAGTTTTAATTAGTGTCTAATTATTTAAGTAAAAATAAATTTCAAAACTTTAAGGTGAATTAATGGAATTTGGAAGAAAAGAGTGAATTTTGCAAAAACATCGCTCAATTTCAGCTTATCCCATACAACACCCCTATTTATTTAATTATCTTGAAAAAGAGGCTAATTTCGCGTTCAGGCCAATTTCCAGCTCACTTATGTAAAGGCATATATACATAATACATAATATGTATACACTTCCCTTTCACCCAAAGCCCATAACCATTTCCCCACTTTCAGTCAACCCCAAATCCCCTCAATCCCTAAACCCGTTAAGCCCGATTCCCCTTCGCAAGAACGAATTCATTCAAATTCCATTGACCCCACAGTACGAATTCGTACAACCTTATCCAAATTAGACCGTTTGGAGGTTCTTTTAGGGATTTCATTCAGCCTAGAACCCTAATTTTTGGAGGATATAAAAGGTGCCATTAATAGCTGTTAATGGGGGGAGGGGAAAACCATAGAGCCGTTAATGGGGGAGAAAAAGGGGTGAAGATTGAGCAGAGAGGGTTCCAAACAATTTTGAGCCGTTAATGGGGGAGAAAAAGGGGTGAAGATTGAGCAGAGAGGGTTCCAAACAATTTTGAGCCGTTAATGGGGGAGAAAAAGGGGTGAAGATTGAGCAGAGAGGGTTCCAAACAATTTTGAGCCGTTAATGGGGTCGGGAAATGAGCAGCAATGAAAGAAAATAGGAGAGGATTCACAGAGGTAACAGGTGAAGGAGACAGAACAGAAAATACCCATATATTTTCCCTTAGTTTTAGTTCAGAACATCGCGTTACTGTTTTGGTTTTTCAAGTCGAGTCGCGTCGTCATTCAAGTCGTCGACCTCGTTCAACTCGTCTCTTGTTCGAGTCGCTTTCTTCAGATTCAACGCCCTAGCTCGCTGCTCCAAAACAGGTAAAACCTTAACTTTTCTCTTATTTTCCTTGTTTTCTAGTTTAATTTCAGTTGTATGTGAGTAGTTTTGTATGAATCGTATGTCGTTCAGTTTGGATATATTTTGTAAACTGGCTTAAATAAGTTATTTGTTCTAGTTTTGCAGTGAAAAGATTGAACTTTTAAGATGTTTCTATCATAAAACTGTAAAGAGTCCTTTAGTGATCAAATGAAATGCTAGTTCAATTTCTTTTCCATGATTACTGTTTAAAGCGAAAGGGTGTATGTGCCCGAATGTGTGTGCAGATTTTGTGTAGAGAGCATAAGTTGAGTTCCTGCTGTAGTTGTTTTTGGGAGGCCGGAAGTGAGCGAGTGTGTTGAGGTGTGATATTTCGAGCTGGTTCAGTGTGTCTATGTGTGTATTCTGTCTAGTATTATTTCTGGAAAATGTTCAGGCAGTGAGGGGATACTGGTTGGTTCTGGGCTGTCTGTTTTGGTTAAAGGAGCTGCAGTCGTTGTTGGTGTTCTATTGATTGTTTCAGGAAGTTTAAGCTGCTGTTCTGGTTCGGTTTTGCTCAGGGATGAGTGTCTTTTGCTTTGGTTTAAGTTAGAAGCGTAGTAGGATGCAGGGAGTTAGTTTCAAGTTGTTTTAGGAGAGGCAGTGAGGAATTAGTTCAGGGTAGTTTGAAGTTGTTCAGAGGGTGCAGGTCAAGGATGTTTCCTGTTTGTTCAGATGTTATGTGAAGAGAGCAGGGAGTGTTTGTTGTATTTTTAGGCAGAGATGTAGAGGCTTAGGAGTTGGGAAGTATTTTGTGAAGAGGAAGGCTGCAGTTAGGAGAAGGGTGTTAGGGGGGTTCAGAGTGTTGTTTTGATCTTAGGTGTTTTAGGATAGGGAGTTCTGGTGGTGTTTAGAGGATGGTTTGAGTTTGTTCAGGAGAGAGGTCCTGAGTTTGCAGGCCTGTTCTTGTTCTATAGAGGTGTAGAGAGGTTTCAGGATGGTATTGCATTGGTTGGATGTTGATGTTTTAGGCAGGGAATAGCAGGTTTTATTTAGGAGGGAATAAAGGTCAAGGAGAGGTAATGGCCTGGTAGCATAGTATTCTAGGTGTGCCTATCTTCTTTCTTCTTCCGGTTTCAAGTGATTTGTTCTTTTTTTAGTTTCAATTTTTTTTTCATTGGTTTGCTGCACTTGTTTGGCTTTAATCTTGCATAGGTTAAGTCTGTTTGAAGTAATGATAGTATAATTAGTATCTTTACTATTTTAGTGTATACATTAGTTGAATCTTGCCTATGCATTTGATATGGTTCTGCCTGAACTATGTTAAGCACTTCTGCTTTGGTAAAAATGATATTTTAGTATTTTGATAGTCAATTTGATGAAACTTGACGCCTAAATTACATCTTTAATTTCGATCTTGAGTTTTAATCAGTTCGTCGTCATGGAAGTTGTATTTGTAAAAGAATGCATGGTTGGTTTAAGGAGGTAGCAAGTTATATACAATATTTGTTCTGGGTATTAGTTGCTATTCAATAGATTGAGTAATTTATTATCTTATTTGGGCAATAAAGTTCCATTTTTTTTTATTGTAGTAGAAGGCAACTTCATCCCCTCTTTATTGGTTTTGGAACCTGTTTCTATAATAATATGATAAGTGTATTAATGATCTTGGTTTCCGTTAAGTTTGTGGTGTATAATTTGTTGCGAACAAAATGCTACTTATTCACTGCTATCTATGTATAAACTATTTTACTTATGGAATAGCTCTGTTATAAAATCATGATTTGGATCATGTTTAGCTCTGTTTTTTTTTAAGTCATCTGTTTTCTTTCTCTTATCATGCATAAGCTTGGTACTCTCATCTTTCTTTGGTACTAATTTCAAATCTTTATCATTTTTTTTTGTTAAACCTCTATGACTGAAAAATGGTGTTAAAGCTAGTACTTGGTTTGTTTTTTGGCACCTGTTCTATCTTTAATTGTACGCTACTTGGTTGCTGGATGTGCAAATTCCTTCATGACAAAATATGACTCGCTGCTTGAAGTATTGTTTACGCTTAATTAGCATTGATTATGTGTGTTCCACTTGCTTTAATTATTTTACTTGATGAATTGTGCTAATCTTTATTCCTTTATCTTGTCTCTTTATTGCATAAACACAACTTGGGACCGAGTTGGCTAAACTCACCAATTGGGATTGGCTTATTGGCTTGGAGTCACCTTGGGGTCAAGTTCGCACTCAAGCTTTCAAGAAATGAAGACCTATAGAATTTTAAAAATGCTTTGTTGAGTCATGTGATGTTTAGACTCATGGGCATAATGTATAAAAAATAAAATTCAAGGCTCCCATGAGTTTGTCAAATTTTCCGGGTTCTTCTTCTTAATCCTTCTCTCTACCCTCTATCCCTTAGAAATTGCATGTCTATAGGAATTCCCCGTAGATAATTATTGTAGAATAATTTATTTGATTGATTATGAATGAATGTTTAGTTATTTATTGAGTTATTTTGTGAATATTTTATTTCTTTAGAATTTCCATCTTATTTTAGGAATTTTGAATCTTTTAGTTAAATAATGCGTGCAAGCCAATTCGTAATAATTTTAAAATCGCTTTTAAAATACAACTTTAATGCAAGTCTTTACATCAATCCGTTTTCTTATTAAAGTCATTTATTTTCTCTACTTTTTTATGGATAAGTTTTTAAATTCAATTGGTGACGCTTTAAATTGAAAGTTAAATAATTTTGTAAATTTGCATTTATATAGCTTGTCTTGTGAAAACCGAAGGATTAACCACATTTTGTGGATTTTCGAAAGTGCTTTCAAATTGGAACCTTCTTTCGAAAATAAATGAACCTCTTACTTAGAATCTCTGAAAATAGACCATTTCCTTGAAACGGAGGATTGCACGCACTATTTAATTAATTGGTTCCTAATTCTCCTAAATTAGGTGGCGACTCCAAAGAAAACCCTTTGGAATCCCATATTGTTGAATATTATACCCGAAACCTATCTTTTTCTTAAGAAAGGGTAATTTTTTTGGGGTTCAACATTCATCACATCCGCATTTGGGTTAACCTGAAATAGATATAAAAAATAAATACCGGAATACCATAAAGAACAACAAATGTGAAAGTCCCAAATGGAAAAGCAGCACGTGTATGTAGTTCCTCTTCCTCAATTACTTAGTTGCACCTGATAATTTACCGAAGATTAGCTTCACTGTCATATCCAAGTAGACATATAGATTAATAGCAGTAAGTTGGGGATTATATAGGCCAGCACACATACTAAAGTAAACACCAACAGTTTATGTACATTTAGGCATGTTTAGAAAAGCAACTACTTCATAAAGTTGTCCTACTTTCGCTGTGATTGAATAGGAATTATGTAAAAGGACATACCAATTCCTAAAATATGGATGTATAATACAATGTACCAGGGTATGAGACATTTAGGCTTTTGTCTGAGCTATCCCATTAGATTTTTCTCCAACAATTACCTACTAATGATTGAAGAAGCATGAAATTGACTTATTATTAGTTGATAAGGTGTTATTTTCAGAGGCATTTAGACTCCACAAATTTCTCGAACTATCTACAATTAAGCGCCGACCGGCACATTTCTAATAGACGAAGTTTTGCCATTAAATGAAAATGAAAATTATTTCATTTTTAAGCTGTTTTGTTTTTCTAAATAGACCTAATTTAGATTACATCCCCGCAAATACACATTTCAAAGTCTTAAAAGAGTAACTTTATAACAATATAATATTCAAATTATATGAACAACGCTTACAAAGCATTTATACATAGCGCTGTGGGACGTGAATTTTCAACATGACATTTGGGGATTATAAATAAACTAACCAGACGTGAGGTGGTATGGATGCCTAAATAAATCATAATTTAGCAAGAAGGGAAGTGTTGTCAAGGATTTGATCAAGTACAGCATAATGCTTACAAACATATAAGAACTATTGTTGAAACTCCTTTATCTGTTTGCATCCATCATATAACCGCATAAATACATGTTCTTTCCCAAAAAAAAAAAATGCGACAGAGAAGCAAGTAATCCCAATTTAATTTCGATATAGAACTCACCTATATAGATAAACCTAGCAGCGGAACAGAAGACCAAAAGGGACAGAAGAAAGTGAGTTGAGAAATGTCAGAATATGGAAGAATAGTATAGAAACAGTGGCTGCTCACTTTAATCCAACGTGCAATATGCCAGTGGAGGTTTTTTTTTTTTTTAATTACTTACCTTTAGAACATGGATCAGAACTTAGTATGGTTTTCATCCTCCTCAGTCTCAGTATCACTACTTACAATCTCCTCGTTGTCCATTATACTCTCTGATGTTGTGCTGCCATAACTGCTACATCCTCATTCCTATTCTCACTCATAGCAGTCGTAGACGTTCTGCTGTCACAAGTGCTATATCGTCATTCCTATTCTCACTCATAGTAGCTGTAAAACCCAATTTTGACTGGTGAAGATTTTCATTGAGAGACTATTCTTCTTTATTTTTTTAGTAGGCTCTGCCTGGGAACCTTTTGCAACATTATCAGTTTTCTTTCCTCTAGTTTTAAGTTTCTGTAGATTATTTACAACAAAAGCCCAGAAGTTGAACTTATATTTTCTTCACTATTAGCTAGCACGCCATTAGATTGCCCATTCGTGATCTCCACAGCGTGTGCCTCTGTCTCTTTCGTAACCTGCTGAAAAACATCGTCGAATTGTAAACAGGCCTTTTGGGGGTTATACTATAGGAAACAATTGAGTCACATAGAAAAGATGAAGATTTTATTGATACACAGTAAAAGACAGTAGGCACAGTCCGTAGCAGCACCTGAGCGTTCCTCTCACAGTTACAATTAGAATATACCGTGACAAAGATAGTTGAAAGTGAGTCAGTGACCTATACAAAATAAGACAAATCTAGTAAGAGAATTCAATCACCAACGAATAATTAACTACCACATAACACTATACTCCCTCAGTCGAAGCAACATTCAAAAAGCACCTCATGTAGCAAGTAGAGTATCTCTAAGATCTGCAGCACAAATTAGACATCCATCATATAATGAAAATGCAACAAATTAGTGGAAATCCTTATTTGTTACATTATTGTTCCCGTATTTTATTTGATAACGATGAGTACAAACTTGATCTTCCTATGCACCCAGTTCAGTATGTCTTGCAAAAATCATGAATACAAAATTGATGAAAAGCTCTGAAAGTTATCAACACAACCTAAATTTGCAGTAATTAGTTGTGACCCCTTTCCATCTGTAACTCTTCCAGAAATCAAGAACTAATAACACATGCACTAAAACGGAAGTAAGAAAGTCCCTGTCCAATTTGGTGCCAACGGCAGAGATTAATGAAGGGTATATAGAAAAGCCAGTCCGAGCATCTCTCAACAGCTATAGTTTTAACTCAAGATGACGAAAACATGCAACTTTGGAAAGAGCTTACAATGTTGATCCTAGATAGGAATGCGTATGTCGAAAATTCGGGTAAATTTTTCGCAGGTGATGATTATTTTTGTTTGATCCTAGATAGGAATGCGTATGTCGAAAATTCGGGTAAATGATTAGAAAATAGTCCAGCGTTTTCTGTTAAATTAGTGTTAGTATTATTCTTATATACTCCTATAATATTTTTATTCTATTCTCCGTCTTTATTGCAATGTTATTTCATTACCTTGATTATCTTTAGTTTGTATGTTAGTCTTTTTTCCTTTATCATGGTATTTTCATCTTATTTTATCAAACCTATTTTCAAAAATATTTTCTTTAGCCAATCGTCTACCGAAAACAACCTCTCCACCTTGGTGAGGGTGAGGTTTGCTTACATCTCACCCTTCCCAGTAATATTTTTATTCTATTTTCCGTTTTTATTGCTAATGTTATTTCATTATCTTGATTATATTTAGTTTTTATGTTAGTATTCTCTTTTCCTTTATCATGGTATTTTATCTTAGTTTTTCAAACATGTTTTCAAAAATATTTTCTTTAGCCAATCGTCTACCGAAAACAACCTCTCCACCTTTGAGGGAGGGGGGTAAAATTTGATTGCATCTCACCCTTTGATGCCGGGCAAATTGGCCTAAACGACAACCATCAAGAACCAAGCTTGAAGAGCACAAAGGTTGCAAGTCAAGGCCTTCAGATGAGGGTTCGAGAGCGATTTGGAGCCATGGACTTGAGCACGCTTGAGGGAGGACCGACTACGGACTAAGGAGGAACACTTAGAGTCCATTTTGAGCCGTATCCATACCTCCCAGGAAGAGGCGGAGCGCCTCCCCAAAGAGGCGGACCGCCTAGCAAAAGTCCAGAGGGCAACACAGCAAGAGGCGGACCGCCCCTCACTGAAGGGTGCTGAGGCGGAGCGCCTCCCCTTCCTAGGTGGAGCGCCTCCCTCTGTTGGCCTGCACGGGATTTTGGGTATTTTTCCTATTTTGCCCTTAAGTGACCTTGTATGTCTTATTTCACTTTGGGGGCATTTTAGTCATTATGCAAGGGGTTAGGAAAGACTATAAATACACCCCTTAGCCATTTATTTCATTAGTTAGTCTTGACATTGAATAGAAAGAAGAGAGAATAGAGAGAAGGCCGAGCCTTTCTTTGTTGAAGCCCGAGGCTTCGTTTATGACTCGACTTGGAACCTATGGTAATCGACCCCTAGTGTGATTCCATTGTAAGGTTCAAGTTTCCCTTCTCCCTTTTGAATTCAATTAACGTGAATGAATTGAATTCGTTTCTTTCTTCTAATTTCTTGCCTTCCCAATCTTGATTTCTTGTTATCTTTTATCGCTTCCGCATAGTTTATATCGTTATTAGCTTCCGCTCGTTTTTCCCTGCATCAGTTGGTATCAGAGCACGGATCGGGTGTTGTTCTTACAAACCCTCGTTCCTTGTTCGTAGTATCCTTATCTTTGTTGTTGTTCTTGTTGTTCTTGAAAAGGAAGAAAAACAAAAAAATAGAAAAACTTGAAAAGTTGAAAAAAATTTGGTAGATCGGGTTGGAATCGAATCCCCAAGTATTAAAAAGTATTGGGGTTTGTTCCTTATTGTATTCCCGTTGTTTTGGTACCCATATATCACATTTTGGTGTTACGAATCAAAATTTCGAAAATCAAAATCCCAAAAGTTTGAAAATTTCTTGAAAACGCTTCAATCTTGAATCGAAGCTTGTTGTTGTTTGTTGGAGGTTTAAAACCTTTGGGGATTGGTTATAATAGTTGTATACACCTTTGGGTATCATTAATTTTGTGTTTCGGGTTGAAAACGTTGGATTTTTGGGTGCGAAACGAGCCAAAACGCGTTTCGCAAAGTTGCAGGAAATTGCCCTAGGCGGAGCGCCTCCATTTTGAGGCGGAGCGCCTCCCTCTGGGCTGCTCTCTGGATTTTCCTTAGGCGGAGCGCCTCCTTTCTGAGGCGGAGCGCCTCTTTTCCTGAGGCTTTCCCGGGTAGTTTTTTGCCTAGGTTTCCATTGTTAATCGCCCACGGGCTTCTTGGTTAGTGTTTCTAAGGTAATTGGCCTACTTGAAAGACACTAATCCTTTAGCGTATTAGGACATTCGTGCTTAGAGGAGATTAGAAATCAAAGAAGATTCGTAGAACTTTCTTTGGCCTCAAGTGCGCATTTAAAATAATCGTCCGTCCATTGAGTCTCATTAACTCCATTCCGAACTTTAACTTGGACATGCTAGTTGTGATCACCTTGGTTCCCAAGTTGTAAAGGCCTCGCTCTTGAGTGTTCATAAATTGAGTGAAACACATGAGGGAGTGACTTTCGGGAGTTTTGTTCTTTTGGTGTTGCAACGATGTCGGATGTTGAGTGTGGGGATTATGACTCATGTGGGGATGTTGCGAGTTGCTATGGCTCGTATGGTGATGATGGAGACTATGGTTCCTATGGTGAGGATGATGGCCAATACTATGATGATGGAAACCATGGCTCCTACGAAGATGAAGCGGTTCACTATGATGATCGTGAGATTGATGAAGACTATGAGGCTCATGAAGATGAATGTGATGATCCTTATGCTTCTAGTCAAGAAAATGAAGATAGTGACGCTTCAAGGTACATTGACCCTACTTACTCTTCTTGTGACGATTATGAAAATGTTGGTAGTGACATAGATAGAGTTGATGATGATGTTGATTATAGAAATTGTTCATATGCATCTTCTCTTGGTGTTGCTTGTGGAGTACAAGGGAGTAGTAGAGGGCCTTCCATTAGTATGGGAGGTGGTGGTGGTTGTTCCGTGGGAAAGAAGAAGCTTGCATCTTCTAGGTTCGCTAAGCGACCTAATGCTTCTAATTCCCATGTGGAGGATGGTATGATAGATGGTGTTGCTTTTGCTACAAAGGGGTTGTATGCCGTAAGGGGCGTGGATGGTTGTAGTAGGAGTAGTACTATGGGCTATGGATCCAAGGCGAGAGGCACTTATGGATTCCATGGCGAGGTTCCTTCCTTGACTTCCAACAACATTGCTAATGTTGGGAGAGTGACGGGAAGTGGAGATTGTTCTAGTGGTGATGCCACTAGTGGAGGGATAAGGAAGACCCAAGTTGTCGGAGTTGACACTTGTAGGCATTCAAGTTCTCACTTGGATGCCAATCTACAAAACTTGGGTAGGAGTAGGTTCGTTGTTGGGGTAAATGGTATTGACGGATACTTGCTCAAGATTGGTGATACCGACGCCAATTGTATTAGCACCTCTTTGGTTGATAGGCTTAGGATACCATGCCATAAGCTAACGCATCCTTATGAGTATGATGGAGTGTGGGTTTCTAAGGAGGCTCGGGTACTCATATCTCATAGGAGTTATAGATGCTATGTGTGGTGTGACGTGTATCCCATGCGTCATGTTGATGTGTGGATGGGTGAGCCGTGGTTGGAGGGGAAGAGGGTGCAATATAGTATGGTGAAGGGTGCGTATCTTGTGGGCGTAGGGCAAAGAGTCTATGACTTTGTGCCTTACCGGGCGAAGAGCCGAGTGCCTACTAGTGCCCCTTCTTTGGCTATGCAAAGGAGCAAGGAGCAAGAACTTCATTCCATGGGCAACAATGTGCAAACAAGAAGTCCTACAAACACAAGCAATGGTGGGACTAGTGCTACAAAAGGGTTGATAAATGTCAACAAGGTGAGCCCGAAGCCACTTCCAAAGCCGAGTGGTTCACCAACAAAGAAGAAGGAGACATCAAGTGATGGGTCTCCAAGTCCTAGATTCCGGGTTGATGTAAAAAGTCCACCTACTCCGGCTATGGGCATTCTCGGGCCTCGTCCCAATTCGCCCGAATTTGAGAGACAAAAGATAGAGAGGAGTAAGGGAGTGACCGGTGACATTCCTAGAGTGGAAAAAGGAGAGGATGTATTGAGTGATGTGAGTGGGATGTCACCACCCGAATCTACACCCGACCTTGAAAATAAAATGAGGGAAAAGAAAGAGGGAAAAAGAAAAATTGAGAGTGAGGACACCCCTTATTCTAACCTTAACCCTTTTGCTTTTTCTTCTACTTGTTTGAGTACTTGTGTAGGTATTCTTGGAGGCAAATCGATGGAGCCTCAACCATGTTCCAAGATGGAAAGACAAGGTGAAGGAGATGCCAAATGTGAGCTACAAGGTGAAGGAACTACCCATGATGCTTCAAGCACATTGAGTGAGCCCGAATGCGACTCAAAGGTATGTGTTAGTTCTTCTATCCTTAAGCATGATACTTCCTTGTCTTATGGTATTGATTGTGAAAACTCTATGCTAGTTGATGATTTGCATGAATATAATGTGTTTGCAACTAGTGTAGAGCCGGTTGGTCAACTTGTGTGTGAGAATGAACCACTAGTTGAGAGGGTTGAAAAGCCACATCATGATGTGAGCTCGGTTTTCATTGAACCTCTCTTTAGTGAAAATATTGAAGTTGACCTTGTTTGTGAACCTTGTTATGACACCCCACCTATATTTGATAAAGGAGAAGATGACTTGCATGATTATCCTAGTCTTCCCTTTGATTGTTTAGTTGTTAGTGGTGGTCCCTTGCGTCATAGTGAGGGTGGATTTGACCTTGAGGAGTCTCTTGAATGTGAGATGGATCGATTTATTTTCGATGACTCCTCGAGTGAGAGTGAAAGACCTAGTCTTGATGATATGCTTTTGTGTAACCATGAATTTGAGGTGCATGCCTTTACATTTCTATTGTTTGAAGGTAATCTCATTTGTGGTGGTGAATTGTAACGGACTAGGGTCGGTAGTAGAGTCGAACCTCCATGGTTTGTCAAGTTAGGCTCTATGGATGATCCAACGTTCGGAACTCCAAGTGAGGAGAGTAGTCTTGATATTGGTCGTGTTGACCTTTCTTCTAGTGGTCCTAGCCTTCGTTGCATGGACTATAATGATGAAGAACCTATTTTGGAGACTTTCCTTTGGAGTTTGTCTAGTGACGAGGGTCGTCTTGGAGGAGTATTTGGAGGTGAGGAGGTACCTCTTGGTGTGTGTAAGAATGCTTTTAAGAAGGGGAGTGGAGTAGTCAATGTTAGTTGTGAATTGAACTATTTTACCTACTCCATCCCATATGTTGAGCACACCTTGAGTGATGGACATGGCAAAGCCAATGTGTCACATTGTGACAAATTTGATTTGAAGGCTTGGTGTGATGATAGTAAGCTTAGGGGTCATAGGACATTTGATTGCTATATGTTGCATGACTTTGATCTCTTTGCTTGTTTTGAAAATGAGTGCTTGTTCTTGTCGAGCCAAGACTTTGTTGTCTCCTTTGGGGACATAAGCTTTTTAATAGGTATTGATGCTTGGCTCTATCACAAGAGTGTGTTTTCCACACAATTTGCACTTTTCTTGTTAATGCTAACCTACTTGTGAAGTAGGAAATTTTGGTTGTGCTTGTTTTGATTGTAGGTTTTGATGATGTGATTTCGAGGACGAAATCCTTTCAAGAAGGGGAGGATGATGCCGGGCAAATTGGCCTAAACGACAACCATCAAGAACCAAGCTTGAAGAGCACAAAGGTTGCAAGTCAAGGCCTTCAGATGAGGGTTCGAGAGCGATTTGGAGCCATGGACTTGAGCACGCTTGAGTGAGGACCGACTACGGACTAAGGAGGAACACTTAGAGTCCATTTTGAGCCGTATCCATACCTCCCAGGAAGAGGCGGACCGCCTAGCAAAAGTCCAGAGGGCAACACAGCAAGAGGCGGCCGCCCCAAGACCTTAGGCGGACCGCCCCTCACTGAAGGGTGCTGAGGCGGAGCGCCTCACCTTCCTAGGCGGAGCACCTCCCTCTGTTGGCCTGCACGGGATTTTGGGTGTTTTTCCTATTTTGCCCTTAAGTGACCTTGTATGTCTTATTTCACTTTGGGGGCATTTTAGTCATTACGCAAGGGGTTAGGAAAGACTATAAATACACCCCTTAGCCATTTATTTCATTAGTTAGTCTTGACATTGAATAGAAAGAAGAGAGAATAGAGAGAAGGCCGAGCCTTTTTTTGTTGAAGCCCGAGGCTTCGTTTATGACTCGACTTGGAACCTATGGTAATCGACCCCTAGTGTGATTCCATTGTAAGGTTCAAGTTTCCCTTCTCCCTTTTGAATTCAATTAACGTGAATGAATTGAATTCGTTTCTTTCTTCTAATTTCTTGCCTTCCCAATCTTGATTTCTTGTTATCTTTTATCGCTTCCGCATAGTTTATATCGTTATTAGCTTCCGCTCGTTTTTCCCTGCATCACCCTTCCTAGACCTCACTTATGAGTTATGTGGCAATTTTTTTAGTCCATTTAACAAAAATAGTTTTCTAAAATTTATCCAATTTTAGTATTGGACGTTTTTTTATTTTTAGGTTCGGGTCAAGCAAAGAATTTGTATTTTTCTTGCTAAATGGGTATTACTAATACAGGCTACTTTTAAAAAAAAAACGGATTATTAACGTGGATATTCTCAAGTATGTTTTAAAGATAGACTATTCGTTAATCAGCATCTAAGAAAGTGGCTATGGGTCAAAATTTTACAAGCTATGTCTTAGTTAAGATCCAAAAAAGTGGCTACGGGTCAAATTCTCAATCGGATCTGTAACCGGAGGCAGGACACTACGGCGTTTATATATGAGATAACATTGGTATGTTTTTGTTGTTGATTGTCATATTTATGTGGCAATTTTTTTAGTCCATTTAACAAAAATAGTTTTCTAAAATTTATCCAATTTTAGTATTGGACGTTTTTTTATTTTTAGGTTCGGGTCAAGCAAAGAATTTGTATTTTTCTTGCTAAATGGGTATTACTAATACTGGCTACTTTTAAAAAAAAAACGGATTATTAACGTGGATATTCTCAAGTATGTTTTAAAGATAGACTATTCGTTAATCAGCATCTAAGAAAGTGGCTATGGGTCAAAATTTTACAAGCTATGTCTTAGTTAAGATCCAAAAATGTGGCTACGGGTCAAATTCTCAATCGGATCTGTAACCGGAGGCAGGACACTACGGCGTTTATATATAGGTACTAATAATCAAGAAAACGCTAGAAAATGATATAGAAAAAGATGGTTTTCTAGCATATAATATTTTCATGGAAAATGTTCACGTTATATTAAACGCAGCTTTAACTAGGATGTGAAGAAGATGAATTGTTCAAAGTTGTACACCTTTGACTTCTCAGTCTCTACAGTTCAAAACCATCGCCCCTCCATTCTTCTTAGTCCTCTACTCCTCTTCTTCATCTTCCTAGTCTTTTCCTCCCTCTCAGTTAATTGACTTTTGATAGAGAATACCTTCTTCTCTCTTTGTTTCCCTTTTAAGTAATCAACCAAGATGAACAAGTTAAACACATATAGCTTTTTATCCAAAATCAGGTAGACCGTTGTTATCACACCATCTAAGTTTGATTTGGGGCGATGGAGTTCAAGAAAAAAGAATGAAATTTCAGACTTGTTTTAAATAATCCACAAATATTTATGTGATTATAAATTATTTCATCAAGCGTAAAATTTTAAAGTTTGAAGTTAAATTTTTAGAAGTGTTATTTTTGGGACTTAATAAAAAGGAATATATCTTATAAACTAGGACCGATGAAGTCATTTAGTTTCATGCATTGATTTTACATTGACAAAAAGGATTAGCGGCGTAGCACCATTAAAATGCTTATTAATAGAAAAGATTAATAAAATTATTAAACCATCCTTGTTTGTAATTATAGCATTCTCATTTGTTTTATCAAATGGTTACTCAGTTTTTAAAAAATAGTTAAAATAACTTTACTTTGATTGGTCACAATAGAATCACTCAACTTATAGTAAATCTATCCAAAAAGAATTTTTGCACTCTCCCTCACAAAAAAGATGATATGAACATTTTTTGATTCTTGACATAAATAGCAGTCGATATGAAGATATTTACTATCCTTTAAGCCTTACTTTTTGTAGCCACAACATTGCCCTAAAATAATAGAAAAAATTATAGTGTTAATAATTATTTAGTACTATTTTCCTTAAATAAAAGGTATACATAAATGCTAAAAAATAAAGAAATATTAAATACTAGTATTGATATTTAGTATTTATTTTCTTCCTAAATTTAAGGAATATCATTCAATTCTAAATAATATGTCATGAGATAAATTTGGTATATACCAACAGACACCCACATTTTAAGGCTGATTTTTAGGCAACTTTTTTCTTTTTTTTCCCCTTTTAGTTGCCATATTTAATATTTGCACCCATGAAATACATATAACCTAAAAATAAGAATAATAAATATTAAAATAAATAAATATTGAATACACAATAGATACAAAGAGTGATATATTGTGTTAAAATAGTAAATAAATATTCAATACATAATAGGTTAAAAATATTAATTGAATAAATACTACATACACAATATGTTAAAATATTAAGTGATTAAATATCATATACATACAAAATATCATGTATTAATAATATTTATTAATTAGATACACGATATGCATAAATTTATTAGATACACGATATGCATGATATTTAATATTTATTACATATCGTGTATTTAATAATTATTCACTTAATATTTTAATATATTATGTAGTTACTATTTATTTAACTAATACTTAGATATTAGTTTATTCAATTTTAAATAAAGAGGGTAGATGAGAAAACATGGATATCGAATCATGTGTGAAAGTGAAAGAGGGATAGATGTGTATTGATTGTAATGTCTTAAATAACGCACACTTATTACCCTGGCATTTAGAAATTAAAAATATTTTGGATCTTATTTTGATTTGTAATTAATCCCTAAATAAAAGAGATAAATAGTTAATATTTAACTGCATTTATAATTATATAATTTAATTAATAAATATTTGGAAAAAAATCTAAATGGCTAGAGAAAGAAAGGGTGTGAAAAGTGGGGTTAGGAACAGTAAATAAGTACTATAAATGTGTATAGGGATAATTTTTCCAATATTTTTATTAGAGTTTAACTAATATACATCAACGGTGTAAACCTTATTTTTTACAAGATCGGCTAATTTAAAGCATATAAACAAACTTTCAAGTATTCTTACTTGTTTTACTAATGTTTAAACTTTAATAATGTAAATGATTTAACCAAGTCAGTGTCCTTCTTTTATTGTTCAAGATACCAATTATATGCTAGTTTTTGCTATTGTGATTCTTCAAGGTCAATTCTTCAACTGTGACTCAACCATTGGTCAATTTTCTAAGTTAGATTAGCTTAAAATGATTTATAGTCTAGAGAATATTAAAACAAGTAAGAATACTTGAAAATTTCTTGTAATATGTTTAAAGGTAGGCGATGGTGTAAAAAATAGTTTACATCATCGGTGTATTAGTTAAACTCTTTTTATTATTATTTTATATCACATGTGGGCCCCACTTTCTTGCCAAGTAAGATTTTTTAAAAAGAAAATAATAAAAAGCACCATAATATTTTAATTTCAGGAATGTAGTGTCCTAATTATTTATTTACTGATTTTTTTCCATGTCAAAAATAATTTAAGCGTCCCCAGATAATGTATATGATTTTACTTAATTACTTTTTAAAATTTGATTGCTGCAATTGTTTAATTTCGGACTTCATACTGAACTAATATTCGCTTAAAGTCAACATATAAATTATTTTGATTATCTAGTCAATATTGTATATATAAATAAAAAGAACACATAATATATATTTATATGTTCTAAACATGTGATTGCTACATAACACGTAGCAAAACAGAATTTTAAAACATAAAAATTGATACTATTGACATTAAATAATGAAATTACCTATTATGAAACATAGATAAAGGGATTATACAACAAAGTATAAATATACATAATCTATAAAATTAACACACCTAAGAACGAAAATATTTACTAGTATAATGTAGAGTATTTTAATCTATGTATATCCATATGGCAAGAAAGTGGGTTCCGCATGTGATACAAATAATAATAAAAATATCAACGTCATATTTCTGGTGAGTGAAGTAAAAAAATCGGCAAGAATTATTTTTTATTAGAATTACCATAAATTGAGTAACTTTATTGTGATCAACCAAAGTAAAGTGATTTTAGTGACTAATTTTCTAAAGCTGAGTGACCATTTGAGAAATTTACTCTACTTTTTCATGAGACCTTTCTATCAGAGATAGAAAATTACTTCCACAATATAATTATTTTACAAACTGAAATTGTTTATAAATATTTTTTGTTATTTTAACTTTGCTGTATATTGGTAGTGCCCTTTATAGCTTATAGGGGACACTAAATATAATGAGGAAAAATTACACCACATATAACTTTAATGAACTTACTTACCAAATATAGAGATGTTTTGCCTACTTTATAAAAAACAGCAATATTTTAAATATTTGTTACAACACCGCAAATAGGTAAAAATAGGGCTCTCTCTCCCTCATGAACTAAACCCTAGTTTTGATCTATCCGTCTGAACCCTCTCTAGTCGCTGCTACCATCCCTCCTCCACCACCAATCCAGTCTCCACAACCCCTTTCCTTTCCCCACGTTCAACCTTCACCAGCGAGAAGGCTAGATCCGGCTAGGCAACGGTTAGGCAACTCCGGTGAGGAAACTCTTCTTCTCCTTCTATTTCGTCGCCGCCCCACCAACATCCTTCTCTTACGGCAGTCATTACGTCCTACTCTGGTGAGGCAATCACTGCCTCTTTCTTTTCCAACAATAGCCGTTGTGTCCTTCCCGTTGTTCATGGACGCAAAAGTCACTAATGATTCTCCCAGTTCTAATAACAACGAATCAGAATTAGAGATAATCCCTCTTGTGTTGATGCTTCCAGATTTGAGAGTTGCAGATCTCTAGTTTCTTGACTTATATGCCATTTGTATGGAAACTATATAATAATTGTATGTGAACTGTATGCCAATTATATGTGAGTTGTATATGATTTGTATGCCATGTTTATCAATTGTATCGCATTTGTATCTCTTGAGTTTTTTTTTTTTGTGTGTGTTTGTGTGTGTATGTGTGTGTGTGTATATATATATAGAGTTCTTCTTCTTCTTCTTCTTCTTCTTCTTCTTCTTCTTCTTCTTCTTCTTGTTTTCCCTTTTTTGTGGTGATTGTAATGGTGGTTATTGTACTTTTGGTAGTGGTTTAATGGTGGGAGAATTGTATATCCATTGTTTTGCAATTGTATGTATCGTACATTGGATATACACTGTATATAAAATGGCCATACAGTATACATATAAGTGCTATACAATGACATACATCAATTGTATAAGTGTATGTTATTATATATCATGTGTATGTCTATTGTATACATTGTATATACATTAAAAAAATACTTGGCATATATTTTCAAACTCTAGTAACATTGCTATTTGTGTAAAATAGAATGTTAGTTTGCATAGTTTTGTAAATGATCCATATAATAATTCAACTCATTGTATTTTGCATTATTGATCTCTTTTGCATTTCAAGCATATATTTTGTTGCTTATATATTTTGCGCCAAGTCAACTTAGTTTGGATAGAGATCCGAGGGGCTCAAGGGTGTTTAAGAGGCTTTTTTAAAATTAAGATTAAGACATATGATTTGAATTCACATCTGAATACTAAAATATTATCTCTGAATTCGTACACTTAATGATTAAGATTGTTTGGTTTTTCAACATTTGAATGAGTATAATTTATTTATACTTATATAATGTAAAATTCAAATAAAATATTAATTAATATTATGTTTGACCAAACTTCTAAAAAATACTTATTTTGAAAAGTGTTGTTCTTCAAAAGTGCTATTTGCAAAAATATTTTTGGAGAGTAATAGTTTGTGTTTGTGCAACTCATTCGAAAAGCACTTTTGTATATTGTTTAGTAGAATTTGTGTTTGCTCAAACTTTTCAAAAAGTGCTTTTGAGTGTTAAATTACGAGTAAGGAAAAGGAGAAAAAGAATAAGGTGCTGTTTTTACCTATAATCATTAGTTGTAATAAATAGGGGTAATTCGGTATATAAATATTTTCTACAAGAATATTTTTGTAATGAAAGAAATTAAAAACATCTTCTGCTCATATTTTTGGGAGAAACTACTTTCTCATATTCTTCCCCACAACAGAAAAACAGCTTTTGCTGCCTTTTAGAAGCTTGGCCAAATGCTCTAATTTTTTCAAATAAGCACTTTTGGCTTCCCAAAATTTGACCAATCAGGCTATGTATCAATAATATATTAGAAAAGAATCTCATTAAAGAAATGTACAGTTATTTTTAAAAAATAAAATTAATTTAATGATATAAATAAATAACCATTTGAAATAGAAATGAAGTTAAATATCATCAAACACAATTGTTTTCTTAAATGTGTTTATAAAAATTTTAAGAATTCAACATTAGTTAATCTTTAAATGAAATATTATCCTACAAAAAATAAATTCTAAGCTTTTTTCAATCAAAATGAATAGGCTTATTAAGGCTGCCGACTTGTTCGGAGAATATTCTTTGAGGTTTTTTTTAAGGTGAAGTCATGTACAACCTGCTCCGCATATACTGCGGCACTCATTTAGAAAATCTGAATGCTAAAAAGATTTGCCCACATATCTGCCCCATTAAGAGCTATTCAGATCAATTGATGCAATGGAAAATACGCGGAAGCTAAACAAACTATAAACGAGCGGAAGCAAGTAAATTTGATAACGAGATATCTAGGATATCGAGAAATTCAAGACTAGGAAGGCAAGAAATAGAAGAAAGAATCGAATTCAATTCATTAACATTAATTGAATTCAAAAGGGAGAAGGGAAACTTGAACCTTACAATGGAATCTAACTAGGTGTCGATCTCCATAAGTTCCAAGTCGAGACATACACGAGCCTCGGGCTCAAACAAGAAGGGCTCGGCCTCTTCAATGATCTCTCTCAATATTCTCTCTTCAATATTGGCTAAAACTACCTAATGAAATGAGCTAAAGTGCTATATATACATTTACATTGAGTTTTGGACAAAAATGGCCCCTGAAGCTGATTCTGCCTCGCTGCTCAACATTAGGCCTTCGCGATCGCGCAAGAACTTATGCGATCGCGCAGAACACCATCTAAATCATCGCGATCGCGCAACATGGCTCGCGTTCGCGCAAGACTCAAGCTCCATCAACTTAGCCTTCGCCTTCGCGTTCAAGGGGCACTGTCGCGCAGGCCAAACCAATCCCCTTCGCGATCGCGCAGGTAGTGACGCGATCGCGAAGAACAAATGCTCTTCCTCAGGCAGTGAGCTCCCAGTGTGCTCCCCTGTTTTGCCCTGTTTTGGGCTGCCTGTTTTCCTGCCCTGTTTCCTCCGTCCTCGGCGCTCCAATGCACGATCTTCAAGACATCTCCGGAGGCCTTGACTCGTATCCGTTGTGCTCTCGAGCTTGGCTTTTGATGGTTGTCGTTTAGGCCATGTTATATTGCATCATCCTCTCCTTCTTGAAAGGATTTCGTCCTCGAAATCGAACCATCAAAACCTACAATCAAAACTAGCACAACCAAAACTTCCTACTTCACAAGTAGGTTAGCTTAACAAGAATAAGTGCAAGTGGTGTGGGAAAACACACTCTTGTGATAGAGCCAAGCATCAATCCCAATTAAAAAGCGTATGTTCCAAAGGAGACGACATAGTCTTGGCTCGACAAGAACAAGCACTCATTGTCAAAACAAGCAAAGAGATCAAGGATATGCATGTGGCAATTAAATTCCCCACGACCCCTAAGCCCATGACCAACACACCAAGCCTTCAAATCAATTTTATCACAAAGTGACACATCGGCTTTGGCATGCTCAACACTCAAGGTGTGCTCAACATATGGGATGGAGTAAGTAAAGTAGTTCAATTCACAACTAACATCGACTACTCCACTCCCCTTCTTAAAAGCATTCTTACTCACACCGAGAGGTATCTCCTCACCTCCAAATACTCCCCCAAGACAACCCTCGTCACTAGACAAACTCCCAAGAGAGGTCTCAAACAAAGGGTTATCCATAGAGTTAGGCATTCCAACCCATGAAGGTCCAAACCCACACTCTTCTCTAGTTTGATACAATTCACCATTTTCATTGAAGTTGCCCTCATACAAAGGATTAGTATAGGCACACTTCTCGAGTTCATACGCAAACAAAGGTGAAGTTCTCAAACTAGAGGTATCAACATCCACACTTGAGGAGTCATCGAACACAAGTCGATCTATCTCATTCTCAAGAGACTCCTCAAGGTTACAACCTTCCTCACTACGACACAAGATACCACCACTAGCAAATAAGCAATCAAAGGGAAGAATAGGATAATCATGCAATTCATCTTCTCCTTTATCAAACATGGGTGGGGTGTCATAAAAAGGTTCACAAGCAAGGTCAACTTCAACATTTTCACTAAAGAGAGGTTCAATGAAAACCGAGCTCACAACAGTATGTGGCTTTTCAATCCTCTCAACTAGTGGTTCATTTTCACACACAAGTTGACCCAAAGGCTCTATACTAGTTGCAAACACATTGTAATCATGCAAATCATCAACTAGCCTAGAGTTCTCACTAACAACATCACAAGACAAGGAAGTAGCATGCTCAAGGAAGGAAGAACTAACATATACCTTCGAGGCGTCATGAATGTCTCCACCTTGTAGCTCACATTCGGCATCTCCTTCACCTTGTCTCTCCATCTCGGAACATGGTTGAGGCTCCATCGGTTTGCCTCCAAGAATCCCTACACAAGAATTCAAACACATAGAAGAATAAGATAAAGGGTTAAGGTTAGAATAAGGGGTGCCCTCACTCTCAATTTTTCTTTTTCCCTCTTTCTTTTCCCTCATTTTTTTTCCAAGGTCGGGTGTAGATTCGGGTGGTGACAACTCACTCACATCTCTCAACACATCCTCTCCTTTTTTCACTCGAGAGTTGTCACCGGTCGCTCCCTTACTCCTCTCTATCTTTTGTCTCTCAAATTCGGGCGAATTGGGACGAGGCCCAAGAATACCCATAGCCGGAGTAGGTGGACTTTTCACGTCAACCCGGAATCTAGGACTTGGAGACTCATCGGTTGAGGTCTCCTTCTTCTTTGTTGGTGAACCACTTGGTTTTGCATCTTGTGGATGGTTCACCTTGTTGACATTCATCAACTCCTTTGTAGCACTTGTCCCACCACTTCTTGTAATTGTAGGACTCCTTGATTGCTCAACTTTACAAACCATGGAATGAAGTTCTTGCTCCTTGCTCCTTTGCCTAGCCAAAGAAGGTGTACTAGTAGGCACTTGGCTCTTCGCCCGGTAAGGCACAAAGTCATAAACTCTTTGCCCTACGCCCACAAAATACGCATTCTTCACCACACTATATTGCACCCTCTTCCCCTCCAACGTCCGGTCACCTATCCACACATCAACATGACGCATGGGATACACATCACACCACACAAAGCATTTATAGTTCCTATGAGATACGAGTACCCGAGCCTCCTTAGAAACCCACACTCCATCATACTCATAAGGATGCTCTAGCTTATGGCATGGTATCCTAAGCCTATCAACCAAAGAGGTGCTAATACAATTGGCATCGGTACCACCAATCTTGAGCAAGTATCCTCCAATACCATCTACCTCAACAACGAACCTACGTCTACCCAAGTTTTGTAGATTGGCATCCAAGTGAGAACTTGAATGCTCACAAGTGTCAACTCCGACAACTTGGGTCTTCCTTATCCCTCCACTAGTGGCAACACCACTAGAACAACCTCCACTTCCCGTCACTTTCCCAACATTAGAAATGTTGTTGGAAATCGAGGAAGGAGCCTTGCCATGGAACCCATAAGTGCCTCTCGCCTTGGTTCCATAGCCCATAGTACTACCCCTACTACAATCATCCACGCCCCTTACGGCACATAACCCCTTTGTAGCAAAAGCAACACCATATATCATACCACCCTCCACATGGGAATTAGAAGCATTAGGTCGCTTAGCGTACCTAGAAGGTGCAAGCTTCTTCTTTCCCACGGAACAACCACCACCACCTCCCATACTAATGGAAGGTCCTCCACTACTCCCTTGTACGCCATTAGCAACACCAAGAGAAGATGCATAAGAACAATTCATATACTCAACATCATCATCAACTCTATCTATGTCACTATCATGCTCAAATTCTTCACAAGAAGAGTAAGTAGGATCATCATACCTTGAAGCGTCACTATCCTCGGGTTCTTGACTAGAAGCATAAGTATCTTCACATTCTTCGTCACAAGCTTCATAGTCTTCACCACTCTCACGATCATCGTAGTGAACCGTTTCATCATCATAGGAGCCATGGCCTCCATCATCATCGTATTGGCGATCATCACCCTCATAGGAGCCATAGTCTCCATCATCACCATACGAGTCATAGCAACTCGCATCATCGCCACATGAGTCACAATCTACTCCTTCATCATGGTCCGACATTATTGCAATCACCAAAGAACAAAACCTCCCGAAAGTCACTCCCTCACGTGTATCACTCAATATATGTACACTCAAGAGCGAGGCCTTATCAACTTGGGAACCAAGGTAATCACCACTAGCATGTCCAAGTTAAAGTTCGGAGTGGAATTAATGAGACTCGATGTACGGACGGCTATTTAAAGTGCGCACTTGAGGCCAAAAGGAGTTCTACGACTCTTCTTTGAATTCTAATCTCCTCTACGCACGAATACCCTATACGCTAAAGGATTAGTGTCTTTCAAGTAGGCCAATTACCTTCAAAACACTAACCAAGAGGTACGGTAGAAAACGGGACACAAAAGATTCGACTCGAATCGGAACCAAACGGATTTGGAATCGGATGAAATTTTATTTGTGATCTACAAACTCATCATATTTAATGGTCCAATTGGAGTTTAGATGTTTGGAAACTGTTCGGAAGCCTTTGCGAACGTTCTGTCCCAAAACTGGAATTCTGAAATTTTTTTGTTCTTCGCTATCGCGACCAGACGCGCGCGATCGCGAAGGGTTAATTTTTCAAAAAATAATTTTGTTCTTCGCTATCGCGGAATTG
Organism: Petunia x hybrida; assembly: GCA_037355625.1. Taxonomy (NCBI): domain Eukaryota; kingdom Viridiplantae; phylum Streptophyta; class Magnoliopsida; order Solanales; family Solanaceae; genus Petunia; species Petunia x hybrida. The sequence goes on from JBBBVM010000484.1 coordinate 5,665,054, forward strand.
CTCTTCGCGATCGCGAAGGGTTAATTTCTGCAATTTCACAGCAGCTCAAAAACGGGTTTTTGGCGATTTTGGCCAAAATTTTGGCTCGATGTCAATCCGAAACACAAAACCAACGATACCCAAAGGTGTATACAACTAACATAATCAATCCCCAATAGTTTTTCAACCCCAAACAACAACAACAAGCTTCGATTAAAGATTGAAGCGTTTTCAAGAATCTTCAAACTTTCGGATTTTGATTTTCGAAATTTTTGAATCGTAACACCAAAACACGAGATATAGGTATCAAAACGACGGGAATACAACAAGGAAAAAACCCCAATACTTTTTAACACTCGGAGATTCGTATCCAACCCGCTCGACCAAATTTTGTCAAGTTTTCTAGTTTTTCTATTTTTTTTTTGTTTTTCTTCAAATTTCAAGAACAAACAACACAAACACAACAATGACAAGAACAAGACCGAGGATTCGTAAGAACGAAGCCTAGCTGTGCTCTGATACCAACTGATGCGATGGAAAATACGCGGAAGCTAAACAAACTATAAACGAGCGGAAGCAAGTAAATTTGATAATGAGATATCTAGGATATCGAGAAATTCAAGACTAGGAAGGCAAGAAATAGAAGAAAGAATCGAATTCAATTCATTAACATTAATTGAATTCAAAAGGGAGAAGGGAAACTTGAACCTTACAATGGAATCTAACTAGGTGTCGATCTCCATAGGTTCCAAGTCGAGACATACACGAGCCTCGGGCTCAAACAAGAAGGGCTCGGCCTCTTCAATGATCTCTCTCAAGAGTCTCTCTTCAATATTGGCTAAAACTACCTAATGAAATGAGCTAAAGTGCTATATATACATTTACATTGAGTTTTGGACAAAAATGGCCCCTGAAGCTGATTCTGCCTCGCTGCTCAACATTAGGCCTTCGCGATCGCGCAAGAACTTATGCGATCGCGCAGAACACCATCTAAATCATCGCGATCGCGCAACATGACTCGCGTTCGCGCAAGACTCCAGCTCCATCAACTTAGCCTTCGCCTTCGCGTTCAAGGGGCGCTGTCGCGCAGGCCAAACCAATCCCCTTCGCGATCGCGCAGGTAGTGACGCGATCGCGAAGAACAAATGCTCTTCCTCAGGCAGTGAGCTCCCAGTGTGCTCCCATGTTTTGCCCTGTTTTGGGCTGCCTGTTTTCCTGCCCTGTTTCCTCCGTCTTCGGCGCTCCAATGCACGATCTTCAAGACATCTCCGGAGGCCTTGACTCGTATCCGTTGTGCTCTCGAGCTTGGCTTTTGATGGTTGTCGTTTAGGCCATTTTATATTGCATCATCAATCAAGTGATACTAAAAGAAAAAAAGGTAAATGTACTTAATGGGATCTGAACCATCCAGATTCAGGCCTCCATTAAGTACAAACAAATGAGGTCTGAAAGAAGTTTGAATATTCTGCTTTGTCTGTTGATAATTCTGGTGCCAGGATATGTGCCCGTGATCGCGGCACCAGGAATTGAAATTGTGACGTTATGTTGACTAGGAAGTCAAGGGTCACTGATGTATCGTGAGGGTGATTGAGTTACCGCAAACACGAGAATCAGAGGTTGACAGTCTCATGATTGTGAGAAGAGATGCCACAGATGCCATGAGGTTTGACTGGCCAAGGACCTAGGATACCTGCTGCGATCATGAGGGTTTCATCCGTGATTTGATCTAATAGTTTGAGCTCAGCAAACGGATTGGGTCCTAAACGGGTAGTGGTCCAGTATATGTTGAACTATGCCGTGATTTAGTAGCTCTTTCTCATCATTTTTGAAAAATAGGGGCTCGTGGGTTGGTCTTCCAATGGCTTGATTCGACCCTATATTATTAAGGTAATGATCCTTAATACCTATAATGATTACAATCTTCACGGATAACTGAAAATTCTTGAGATTTGAAGTTGGAAGTCGGGATTTTAACCAATGTCTTAAATTGATAAATCATTAATTTTATTGTGTAATTAGACTCAGGCTATGAAATAAATTATATATTTGGGCTCGTGGATAGATGGCAAATTGAATTTGAATCTTTTTTGATAGATCCAACACGTTGACTTAATGGTTAACTTTTTGACTTTGACTCGACCTTGACTTTTTAAAAAATCGGATAAAATCCACCTAGCCTAATAGTGTCATTCGCTAATATATAGTTTGAAGTGATCAGAGTTCGCTTGGTTAGACTTTTTGATAATTTAAAGGTTGTTGTACTTACCGCGTTCGAGGTAAGTAAGAATTATAATTCTGAATTGCTTGCTTTTCTAAAGCATGATTTGAAATTTGCATAAATGATTTCAGAATGCCTAGTATTTTGTAGGGCATGTGCATGTTAGGACATATAGCATTTTCAGTTCAATATTATGGTTTAAGCTGTTTTACCTTTGAAACTATACAGTATGCTTTTATAACTTTGACATGATATCTTTGAGATATTACGGCACGATTTATATCTGATATGACTAAGCACGACATACTAGTTTACAATTATCGAATGCATGTTATGCTATCGTATGTGAAAAACATTATATTTAGAGGATAACAATTGATTTTATATTGATGTGCGTCGAAAGCAAGGTGTTATATCAAGTCTATAAGTAAAATGACTGATTAGATCTAGGATTAAAGCTAAGGTCGTGCAATCAAGTTATAGTAGTAACTTAAAGCAAATGACATAAACAAATAATGAGTGATCTAAGTAAAGAGCAAAGATAATCTTATTGATTGGAGATCCAAGAGAGCTAAATGATGCTTGATAATCTCTTAGTCTCATAGGCTACCATTTACAATAGTGTGAATAATCAATGAGACATAAATTTTACAAGTATTGTTACAAAGACTATGTATACTACTTCTCAACCGTAGAGGTTCTCTATACATATTTTGACGTTGTGTGTCAGCATACATCAAGATAATATTCCTCGTACTGCTGTACTGACACACATCTATCTTCTTCTAGTCCTCATGCCTAGAATCCAATGTTAACGTTCGTTCACGCTCAATAGTCACTTTATAATAAGTTGTTCGTGTCATGGGCTGGTTGATGTCTCTATTATCATACTTGATCTTTTCCTTCCTCGGTGGTGGTCTTGATCCCATGTCGTGTCATCTGGAACTACCTCGTGCCTTTTTCCTTGCGGCCGGTCATAGCGGACTACGTGACCAATACATATTTTACCCAATACTGATAGTCTTCCCACTCTCTAGCTATTCAACTGTTATGCCCGGGTAGTGGAAATCTTTTTAGGCTAGAAAATGACAGTAACAATCCAAGTCGCTAGTGATATTGTCCATTTTGGGACGAGACCCGCTCAAATTTAAAATGTATCACTAGGGTCTAAGGCATACTTACTTATATACCCAGCATCTCTCAATTGTTATGCTGATGTGGGATACTCCTAGTCTTATGGACTCAGCATCCTCGCTGAGGTTTTTCCTATCTTCCTGAGATTTGCCCAGACCTAGCACTGAACTCTGTCCAACATTAAAAAGGCTGACACGGAGTGGCTCTAATACCATCTGTAACAGCCCAGCCCACTAGTGATATTGTCAGCTTTGAGCCTAGGCCTGCACGGGTTAGCTAGCCCTCACTTGCTGAGTATTTTTGACTCACCCCCTGTTTGTTCCCTTTTGACGTTTATTTCTTTTTTGCAGATTCAGCTCCAAGCCCAAGTATGACGCGTAGCTGAGGAGAGAGGACTGTTCTATTATTAGTGGTAAGCCAACCCTTGTCCATGGTGGCATCTAGGTTTTGTTATCTTTTGTTAGACGTATTTATTTCCCTCACGGGATTGTGTATATATATATTTAGACTCTTTGATATCTCTGATTTGGGTTGTATCTTGATGCAATGCAAAATACGCGGAAGCTAACTAAATGTTAAACGAGCGGAAACAAGTAAATTTGATAACTAGATATCAAAGATATCGAGAAGTTCAAGACTAGGAAGACAAGAATTAGAAGAAAGAACGGATAAACAATTAAAACAAGAATTTAATTATCCAAAGGGAGAAAGTGAAACTCGAACCTTACAAGGATTTCACACTAGCGATGAATCTCCATAGGTTCCAAGTTAACGAGATACATGAAGCCTCGGGCTTCAACAAGAAAGGCTCGGCCTTCTCTAATTCTCTCTTCTCTCAATTCAATACAAGGTAAGTTATGAAATGAAATGCTAAGTCTCCTATTTATAGTTTTTCACAAGACTAGGTGAAATGTCTAAAATGCCCTCAAGCCAAGTTAAGGCAATACATAACACTTAGGGGAAAAATAGGAAGTTCAAGCTAAAATATGGAAGTCTTCAGCGTTCTAGGCGCCCCGCCTAAGTGTAGGCACTCCGCCTGGTGCTCCACCTGGTGAGCACACTGCCTAGTGTGCTAGGCGCTCCGCCTGGGAAACTAGGCGCTCTGCCTGGACCAAGAGTAGTCTGGGCGCTCTGCCTGGAGAGGGGCACTCCGCCTGGTCCTTCTGGGCGCTCCTCCTAGGTGCTGGGCGCTCCTCCTCAGCCTGGGAAGGGTCTTGAGCGCTCCTCCTCGCTTCTTTGGTCCTTCGGATCATCTCCGAGGCTCTTGCCCTTGCATCCTCGCACCCTTCTTGCTTGGCTCTTGATGGTTGGCACGTTGGCTTGATTTGCACTACATCATCATCCCCTCCTTGAATGGATTTCGTCCTCGAAATCAAGCCATCAAGTCTACGTCCAAAGACAAACACAAACAAAAACTTTCTACTCCAAGAGTAGGTTAGTACTCAAAAAGTGTGGAAAACACACTTTTATGATAGAGCCAAGCGTCAATAGCAATTACAAAGTTCATGCCTCCCAAGGAGACAACAAGTACTTGACTTGACAAGAAAGTGCATTTAACACAACGACAAGCAAAGAAACCAATAGGACGCGGAACATGCAAGATGTAGCAATCAATTCCCCTATGATCTCTAAGCTTACTACCAACACACCAAGCCTTCAAATCAATATCATCACAAGGTGACACATTGGCTTTGGCATGCTCAACACTCAAGGTGTGCTCAACATATGGGATGGAGTAAGTAAAATAGTTCAATTCACAACTAGCATCGAATACTCCACTCCCCTTCTTAGAAGCACTCTTACACACACCGAGAGGTACCTCCTCACCTCCCAAGTTACCTCCAAGACAATCCTCCTCACTAGACAAACTCCAAAGGAAGGTCTCTAGAATAGGTTCTTCATCATTATAGTCCACACAATGAAGGTTAGGACTACTAGAAGATAAGTCAACACAACCAATATCAGGACCACTCTCCTCACTTGGAGTTCCAAACAATGGATCATCCATAGAGCCTAACTTTACAAACCATGGAGGTTCGATTTTACCACCAACCCTAGTCCGATACAATTCACTACCACAAATGAGATTGCCTTCAAACAATAGAAATGTAAAAGCATGCACCTCAAATTCATGGTTAAACAAAAGCATAACATCAAGACTAGGTCCTTCACTCTCACTCGAGGAGTCATCGAAAACAAATTGATCCATCTCACACTCTAGAGACTCCTCAAGGTCAAAACCATCCTCACTACGACACATGAGACCACCGCTAACAATTAAGCAATCAAAGGGAAGAATAGGATAATCATGCAATTCATCTTCGCCTTTATTAATTATGGGTGGGGTGTCATAACAAGGCTCACATACAAGGTCAACTACAACATCTTCACTAAAGAGAGGTTCAATGAAAATCGAGCTCACATCATGATGTGGTTTTTCAACCCTCTCGACTAGTGGTTCATTTTCACACACAAGTTGACCCAAAGGCTCTACACTAGTTGCAAACACATTGTACTCATGCAAATTATCAACTAGCCTAGAGTTTTCACAAACAACATCACAAGACAAGGAAGTATCATGCTCAAAGGAAGAAGAACTAACACATATCTTTGAGTGGTCATTTTGCTCACTCAATGAACTTGAATTGTCATGAATAATGTCTCCACCTTGTAGCTCACATTCAGCATCTCCTTCACCTTGTCTTTCCATTTTGGAACATGGTGGAGGTTCCATTGTTCGGCCTCTAAGAATACCTACACAAGTACTCACATAAGTAGAAGAAAAAGATAAAGGGTTAATGTTAGAATAAAGGGTGTCCTCACTCTCAATTTTTCTTTTTCCCTGTTTCTTTTCCCTCATTTTTCTTTCAAGGTCGGGTGTAGATTCGGGTGGTGACATCCCACTTACATCACTCAACACATCCTCTCCTTTTTTCACTCGAGGAATGTCACCGGTCTCTATCTTTTGTCTCTCAAATTCGGGTGAGTTAGGAGGAGGCCCAAGAATACCCATAGCCGGAGTAGGTGGACTTTTTACATCAACCCGGAATCTAGGATTTGGAGACTCATCACTTGATGTCTCCTTCTTCTTCATTTGTGAATCACTTGGTTTTGCAACTTGTGGTTGGTTCACCTTGTTGACATTCATCAACTCTTTTCTAGTACTTATCCCACCACTTCTTATAATTGTAGGACTTCTTGTTTGCACCCTTTCAACGATGGAATGAAGCTCTTTCTCATTGCTCCTTTGCATAGCCAAAGAAGGTGTATTAGTAGGCAATTGGCCCCTTGCCCGATAAGGCACAAAGTCATAAACCCTTTGCCCTATGCCCACAAGATACGCATTCTTCATCACACTATATTGCACCCTCTTGTCCTCCAACCACGGCTCACCTATCCACACATCAACATGATGCATGGGATACACATCACACCACACATAGCATTTATAATTCCTATGAGATATGAGTACCCAAGCCTCCTTAGAAACCCACACTCCATCATACTCATAAGGATGCTCTAGCTTATGGCATGGTATTCTTAGCCTATCAACCAAAGAGGTGCTAATACAGTTGGCATCGGTATCACCAATCTTGAGCAAGTATCCTCCAATACCATCTACCTCAACAACGAACCTAAGAACTTGGATGTCCACAAGTGTCAACACCAACAACTTGGGTCTTCCTTATCCCTCCACTAGTGGCAAAACCACTAGAATAACCTCCACTTTCCGTTACTCTTCCAACATTAGAAATGTTGTTGGAAGTCGAGGAAGGAACCTTGCCATGGAACCCATAAGTGCCTCTCGCCTTGGTTCCATAGCCCATTGTACTACTCCTACTACAACCATCCACGCCCTTCACGACATATAACCCCTTTGTAGCAAAAGCAACACCATCTCTCAAACCAACCTCCACATGGGAATTAGAAGCATTAGGTCGCTTAGCGTACCTAGAGGATAACCTCTTCTTTCCTACGGAACAACCACCACCTCCTTCCATACTAATAGAAGGACCTCTACTACCCTCTTCTACACCACTAGCAACACCAAGAGAAGATGCAAATGAATAATGCATATAATCAATTTCATCAACAATTCCCTCTATGTCACTATCATGCTCATATTCATCACAGGTAGAATAAGCAGTATCAATATACCTTGAAGCGTCACCATCTTCATATTCTTGACTAGAAGCATAAGGATCAACACATTCATCTTCATGAGCTTCATAGTCTTCATCAACCTCACGATCAACATAGTGAGCCGCTTCATCCTTATATGAGCCATAGTCCCCTGAGTCATCATAGCAATATCCATCATCACCCTCGTAGGAACCATAGTCTCCCTCATCTCCACATGAGCCATAACCTCCACAATCTTCATCCGACATAGTTGCAACACCAAAAGACAAACCTCCCAAAAGTCACTCCCTCACGTGTATCACTAGATATAGGAACACTCAAAGGCGAGGTCTTACAACTTAGGAACCAAGGTGATCACAACTAGTATGTCCAAGTAAAAGTTTGGAATGGAGTTAATGAGACTCGATGTACGGACGACTATTTAAGTGTGCAATTGAGGCCAAAAGGAGTTCTACGACTCTTCTTTGAATTCTAATCTCCTCTACGCATGAGTGTCCTTATACGCTCAAGAGTTAGTGTCAATGGAGTAGGTCAATTACCCTAGAAACACTAACCAAGAAGTTAGGAAACAAATGGAACACAAAACTCATGAAACGAAACAAAACCGCACCTAAACAGGGGTGGGCGCTCCGCCCAGAGGGGAGGCACTCCGCCTAGTGAAGATGGACGCTCCGCCCAGTGCTAGGCGGTCCGCCTGGCTGATCTGCTGCAAAGAAAGTGGGCGGTCCGCCCTGGTTCTAGGCGCTCCGCATGGGACGCGTTCCAACAGATTTTCACAACGGGTTTTGGTGATTTTTGGCCAACTTTTTGGTTCGACTTCAACCCGATACACAAAACAACCGATACCCAAATGTGTATACAACTATTATAACCAATCCCCAATGGTTTTCAACTCCAAACAAACAACAATAAGCTTCGATTCAAGATTGAAGCGTTTTCAAGAAATTTCAAACTTTTTGGATTTTGATTTTGGAAATTTTGATTCGTAACGCCAAAACACGATATATGGGTATCAAAATGACGGGAATATAAAACAAACTCCAATACTTTTAAATACCGGGGATTCGAATCCAACCCAATCTACCAATTTTTTTCAACTTTTCAAGTTTTTCAATTTTTTTTATTTTTCTTCAAATTTTCAAGAACAACAACAACAATAACAACAATTCTAACACAAAGAAAAAGGAATGGGAGTTTGTAGGAACATAACCTGAGCCTTGCTCTGATACCAACTGATGCAATGCAAAATACGCGGAAGCTAACTAAACGTTAAACGAGCGGAAGCAAGTAAATTTGATAACGAGATATCAAAGCTATCGAGAAGTTCAGGACTAGGAAGACAAGAATTAGAAGAAAGAACGGATAAACAGTTCAAACAAGAATTTAATTATCCAAAGGGAGAAAGTGAAACTCGAACCTTACAAGGATTTCACACTAGCGATTAATCTCCATAGGTTCCAAGTAACCAGATACATGAAGCCTCGGGCTTCAACAAGAAAGGCTCGGCCTTCTCTAATTCTCTCTTCACTCAATTCAATACAAGGTAAGTTATGAAATAAAATGCTAAGTCTCCTATTTATAGTTTTTCACAAGACTAGGTGAAATGTCTAAAATGCCCTCAAGCCAAGTTAAGGCAATACACAACACTTAGGGACAAAATAGGAAGTTCAAGCCAAAATATGGAAGTCTTCAGCGTTCTAGGCACCCCACCTAAGTGTAGGCGCTCCGCCTGGTGCTCCACCTGGTGAGCACACTGCCTAGTGTGCTACGCTCCGCCTGAGAAACTAGGCGCTCTGCCTGGACCAAGAGCAGTCTGGGCGCTCCGCCTGGAGAGGGGCGCTGCGCCAGGTCCTTCTGGGTGCTCCTCCTAGGTGCTGCGCGCTCCTCCTCAGCCTGGGAAGGGTCTTGAGCGCTCCTCCTCGATTCTTTGGTCCTTCGAATCATCTCCGAGGCTCTTGCCCTTGCATCCTCGCACCCTTCTTGCTTGGCTCTTGATGGTTGGCACGTTGGCTCGATTTGGACTGCATCATATCTAGAACTTATCATTTGGATTGTTTATACCTTCTTCCTATATATATATATATATATATATATATATATATATATATATATATATATATATATATATATATTTTGTGTCAGGTGCCCGTACGACCTATCGTGTCAATTGGTAGCAGAGCCTAGGTTTAGTGTCTTTCAAGATCATGACAGTGTCTAATAGAGGCTCGCTGATCGGGAGGAGACATCCGTACCTATCTACGAGAGGCTATGGTGACATTTAGGAAACTTCCTTTCTTTCCTTCCTTATCGTGCGTGGATATTCTCGTCCAAAGCTAATTCTTTTTCCACTGTATAATGTCTAGAAGCGATGCAGCCGGAGGCAGCACCCAGTATGTCAGTTGCTCCGCGTGGTGAATGTAAAGGTTCCAGCCGAGGTACAGGCCGAGAAGGACATGGAGCTCAATCCCAGGCTGCTGCCCACTCTAGGGATATAGCTGCTTAGCAGGGCCAGCACGAGGGAGGTTTGCTAATCAAGGATTCATTGTCACTCTAGTTCTTTAGGATGCTATGTTGAGGCTTTTGGAGCTCCTGGTGCCGCATCTGCCTCCAGGATCTTTTGTGCCTCAGGTAACTCCTCAGGTTGCCACAAAGGCGGGTGTTCAGACTCCAGCACTGAATTTTTTCTCCTTTGGGAGCATGCTCTAGAAGTGGTAGCAGCGGGTGTTATAGCTCAAGTTGTTCAGGCATATAGGCCAGGCCTGGTGGTGGTTTCGAGAAGGAACCCAGAGAGGCTTTATCATTTCACTAGATTGCGGCCTCTGAATTTTTTGGGGGTTTCATCAGAGAATCCTTGAGAACTTCTAGATCGCTGCCAACGGATAATGGAGACTTTGGGATAAATGGAGGAGTATGGAGTTGATTATACTTCTTTTTAGTTCGTAGGTCCTACTTAGGTATAGTGGACTATGCTTTTTGCAACTAGGCAAGGCTTGCCTAAGCTGACTTGGGGCGAGTTTTCTCAGAGATTCATGGATATGTTTCTTCCTTGTAGCGAGCAGGACGAGAATAGTTGTTAGTTCGAGAGGTTGAGGTAGGATCACCTGACTGTATCTGAATATGAGTTCCGATTATTAGACATGTCTCGTTATGCTCTTGATTTTGATCGTGAGCTGCTAGAGAGAGTTAGGAGGTTCATTGATGGCCTTTATCCTTGTTTGAGGGCCCATAATGGCTCGTGAGATAGGCTAATGCTTTTTTTGATGTGGCAGTAGATATTGCTCGTCGGTATAAATCCTATAAAATTATGGAATCAAAAGTGCTAGAAAAAGAAAGCAAGAGATTCCATAGCAGTTGCGGACTTCCTATTGCATAATCTGGAGGCAAAGTTCTCAAGGAAGGCACCTGTTAGGCTAGCTCAGACGCCTGCTCAAGGTTCTTAGAGTGCATCGATGTCTCATCAGGATTAGTCTCAGCTTCCTCCTCATAGCCATCAGCAGTTTGCTCAGCACATATATGATTCATGATGCTTTATATGTCGTAGCCATCACAAAAAGGATTTCCTCAAGCTTGACCAAGGAGGCATCCATTCCTTCCCTCGACCCCAGGCAGCTGCGCAGACTCAAGGCACTTTAGTAGATTCTCATCCAGCTAGGGGTGCACCACTATCTAGCAGAGGTCGTGGACATGGTGGTACTGGTCATTCAAATGGTGGTCATCAAAGTAGTAGCTTAGCTCAGCCTAAGAGGCAATTTTATATTTTGCCGGCTAGGCAGATGCTGAGGCATCTAATGTTGTGATCACAAGTATTATTTCTATTTATCGACACAGAGCATATTCTCTTATTGATCCAGTGTCTACGTATTCCTATTTGTCTTCTTATTTTGTTGCAGGTTTTGATGCTGATTGTATGTGCCTTTGTGATGTTTCCACTCCTGTAAGAGATTTTACTATGGCAGAGCGGGTTTATCTGGGATGTGTTGTATCTTTTAGGGGGCCCGTGAGACCCTAGTCGATATTCTGGTCTTAGATATGGTATATTTTGATGTTTTATTTGTATGGACTGGTTGGCATCGTGCTATGCTACTCTTGATTGCTATGCCAAGTCAGTATGTGTTTCTCTTACATGCTCGAGTTGATGGTGTGGAAGGGTTCTTATTTTCTACCATGGTGCGTGTCATTTCTTTCATAAAGGCAAAGTCAATGATGAATAAAGGATTCTAGTCTTTTTTTATTCGGGAAACTAATATGGAGATTACACCCCTTGATTTTGTTCCTATTGGAAAGAAATTTCCGGATGTGTTCCCTGATGATTTTTTAGGACTTCCTCCTAATCGGGAGATCGAGTTCAGGATTGATGTTGTGCTAGGGACTCATCTGATATCTTCCTTCTTGTCGCATGCTTCTTCAGAATTGAGAGAGTTGAAAAAACAGTTGTAGGCTCTATTGGATAAAAGACTTATTAGGCCGAGTGTATCTCCTTGGGGAGCTCCAGTGCTATTCACTAAGAAGAAAGATGGTTCTATGCTGATGTGTATTGACTACATGCAGTTGAATAAAGTCACCATCAAGAACAAAATATCTTTTGCCTCACATAGATGACTTATTTGATTAATTGTAGGGAGCCAAATTCTTTTTCAAGATTGATATGAGATCTGGGTATCATCAACTGAAGATTCGAGAGTCAGATATCCCGAAGACTGCCTTCAGGACCCATTATGGGCATTACGAGTTCTTGGTGATGTCTTACGGACTTACCAATACCCCATCAGCTTTTATAGATCTAATGAAGCGAGTGTTTAAGCTCGATCTAGATTATTTTTTCATTATGTTCATTGATGATATCTTCATATATTCTCACGCCACGAGGATCATGAATGTCATTTGAGAGAGATCCTTAAGACACTTCGAGATCAAGAGCTTTATGCTAAATTTTCAAAGTGTGAATTCTGGCTAGATTCTATGGCTTTCTTGTGACATGTTGTGTCCAGCTAAGGTATCAAAGTTGATCCTAAGAAGATTGAGTCAGTTCAAAAGTGGCCACGCCCTACTACTTTGGCAGAGATTCGTAGTTTCCTTGGTTTGGCAGGGTATTATCAATATTTTATGGAGAATTTCTCATCTATTGCAGCTTTATTGAGTTGCTTGACCTAGAAAGCAGTCTAGTTACAGTGGTCAGATGAATGTGAGGCGAGCTTTCAGAAGCTCAAATCATTATTGACCTCAACACCAATGTTATCCGTTCCTTCAGAAACTGGTGGATACGTGATCTATTGTGATGCTGTTTGTGCTGGGTTGAGATGTGTTCTGATCCAGGTAAATGAGAAGAACTATCATACTCATGATTTGGAGTTAGTAGCCGTGGTATTTGCTTTAAAGATTTATAGGCATTATCTGTTCGGTCAGCCTCGTGAGATCTTCACCGATCACAAGAGCTTGCAATACTTGCTTTCGTAGAAGGATCTGAATGGAAGACAGAGCAGATGGCTTGACTTGATTTAAGATTCTGATCTCACTATAAATATGGTGGCCGATGCATTGCGCAGAAAGTTTATGGGTAGTCTTGCCTTTCTTGATGCTAAGATAAGGACGTTGGCTCGAGAGGTGAAGACTCTTGGCAACTCAGAGGTAAGATTTGTTAGCATAGACCCGAGTTGAGTGCTTGCTTGTGTGGTGGCTCAGTCTTCTTTAATCTGCCAGATTAAGAAGAGGCAATTCGAAGATCCGTATTTTTCGAGAGTTGTGGGCGCATTCAAAGTGGAGGAGTACCTCCCATTGAGCTAGATAGTGATGGTGTTCTTCAGGTTAGTGGCAAGCTTCTATCCATAGCTCGTGGTAATCTATTCATCTAGGTATTACAAAAATGTACCAGGATTTTTGGGAGTTGTATTGGTGGAAAGAGATAAAGAAAGATTCTTTGATCACGTGTCTCAGTGCTTGAGCTATCAGCAGGTAAAGTGCGAGCCCTAGAGACTCGCAACTTTGGCTCAGGCTTTACCCATCTTCGAATGAAAGTGGGAGACAATTACTATGGATTTCGTGGTTGGTTTGCTGAAGACTTAAAGGCATCATGACTTAGTCTGTGTTATTATAGATAGACTTACCAATTCGACCTATTTCATTCCAATGAAGACGATCTATTCGGCAAAGTAGTTTGCTCGGATCTTTATTGATCAGATCATTCGGTTGCATGGCACTCCTTTGTCTATCATTTATGATCCAGTTCCCAGTTTACTTCTCAGTTCTGACAGGCTTTCAAGAGAGAATTGGGTACACAAGTCCAACTTAATACAACATTTTATCCACAAACTGATGGTCTGTCTGAGTGGACTCTCTAGGTCTTGAAGGATATGTTGAGGGGATGTGCCTTGGACTTCGGAGGGCACTGGGATGAACAATTGGCTTTGGCGGAGTTTGTATATAACAACAACTATCAATGTTCCATTCATATGGCTCAATTCGAAGTATTATATGGTCGTTAATTTTGATCTCCAGTTGTTTGGTTCAACTCTCACAATGTTGAGGTATTGGGTCCGGATATGGTGCTTTAGACTTTGGAAACAAATCGGATTATAATAAATCATCTTCAGACAACCTAGAGCAGACATATATCGTATTTGAACAAGAGAAATTAGGAATTGGAGTTCAAGGTATGGGACATGGTATTTTTCTAAAGTGTCACCGGTGCAGGGTGTGAAGATATTGGGGAAGAAAGGAAAGTTAAGTCCTATCGCTCGCTTTGAAGGCTCACGAACTAAGTTTGGAGCATGTCGGGAGATATCCGAGAATTGGATCTCATAATCGGACGCAGACAAGTTACCTTACTTCACTCTCTTGAACATGCAACATCTTTCATCCATTTCGTTGCGAGGAAAGAACTTTTCCATAAAGCTGCAAGAAAATTCACTCTAGGTCAGCTTAGGCAAGCATTGCCTAGCAGAGAGAAAGCGGTCTAGAAACACCTGAGGGTTCTCTGACGAACGGCCTGAAAGATCTATGGCTGCAATCTAGTGAAATGATACAATCTTTCTTAGTTCCCAGACGGAACTACCACCTGTCATGGTTGACATGCCTGAACACCTGAGGCAAAATACCTGCAGCCTTTGGAATACGAACTGCTAGAGAAACATTTTGAATTGGGACTTGAATTCCTTGAGCCAAAACTCATACCTCAACGGCAACCTGAGGAGATTCCTGAGGTATAAAAGACACTACCTGAGGGCACTGACTTGGCATAAGCTCTACCAGCCTCATCACAGCATCCTGGAAGGCTGGGTAACAACAAATCCCGAGCCACACTGCCTCTCAAGAGCTGGCATTGCTGGGGCCTCTGGTTTGGCCTCGATCACCGTATCATTACCATGATTCGCAACTCTTGGGGCCTGGGTGGCTCTAGCCCTAGGTTGGGCTGCTTTATGAGCCTAGGCTCTACCTCCACCTCGACCACGATCGCTACCATGACCACGCAGCGCAACTGAAATGACCTTAGGTAGTCATTTCAAGAATTAGGGCCTCGATTTACATGCCGATAATTTTAAAATCTTCATAAGGTCCATTAGGACCTTTCTATAAAATTTGAGCTAAATCGGACTTCGTTTGGTAGGTATCGGAAGAAGCTATCAGTTTTCATTGTCGGCAAATCTTAAAAAGAGGTTTTCGAGCTCGATTTTGGCGAATGAGCTCCGATTCTAAATCCGAAAACGTCATTACGTTCGTAGGATTATTTTTGACTTGTGTAAAATTTCAAAAGTGAATTTCAAGGTTGTTCGGTTGATTTCGGCTAAAGTTTCAAAAATTAATAATTTGATCTTTTTCCATTTAATTCGCATCTTGAGTTTCGGGAATTCGATTTGAGATCCGCCTTAGCGAGTATATTACATATATTTTGTATAATTTGTACGCGAAATTTGGGATTATTTCATATTTCGTACGGTTCCGTTTTAATTGTCGCCACGAAAATGAAAAGAAAATAAAATTAAATAAAAGAAAAAGAAAAGAAAGCAAAAGAAAAAGGTCAAAGGCAGTTAGCTCATATAATTAAAGGATCAGAACCAAATGAGAAGGGAGGAAGCATGAAATAGAAATGATAAAGAAGCAAGAACAAGAGAAACACATCGAAAAATATCAGAAAAAGAGAGAAAGGAAATGAAAAAGAGCAAGAAAAAGATAGAATTTTCACCCCGTAACCTCAAGGGAATTATGGGCAACCCATAAATATAATTTATTTAGGGTTTGGCTATGTGACTTTGAACCCTGTATATAGGCCTGGCCTGCGTATTGCGTATGTGAATAGGGTATCAGGTTCCTTACCCGATTGTTCTAAGATGTAAGGAATGAAGGTTTTAGCCTTATGTGATATATTTTTCTGCTTATTGAATAAGCTGGATCGTTTGACAATGAATCCAAAGGATAAAGCGGTTGTTGAGTAGCGGTGGAAATAATCTACCACGTGTTCCTTACGTATGTAGCTGCCGATAGGCGTCCTCATTACGCCTTAGCTTTGGATTTATATTGTATATTATATGTTACCTGTTGTTGGTATTATATTGAGTATCTGAGCATTGTACTCTAGTTGTCATCATTGCATATACTTTCCGGTAATCGATGAGAGTCCCGAGCCGGTGAAGGGTCATCATTGCATATACTTCCCGGTAATCGATGCGAGTCCCAAGCCGGTGAAGGATCATCATTGCATATACTTCCCGATAATCGATGAGAGTCCCGAGCCGGTAAAGGGTCATCATCGCATATACTTTTCGATAATCGATGAGAGTTCCGAGCCGGTGAAGGGTCATTATTGCATATATCTCCTGGTAGATGATGAGAGTCCTACGCCGGAGATAGGTATCAAGCATATGTGACTGCATTGCATCGTACCGCATTCATCCCATCTCATTGCTCCGCATACTGACTATTGTGTGTATTGTGTTGTCTTTTATGGATGTGGTATGTATACAATGTTGTGGACATATCTCAGTTTGCCTATATATTTCTGGCTCGTATCCTGGATTGCACGCCGCAACAGTTTACATATATGGATCGGGTTGCACATCGCAACAGTATAAATATATTGATCGGGTTGCACGCCGCGACAATATAAATATATTGATCGGGTTGCACGCCGCAATAGTATAAATGTATGGATCGAGTTGCACGCCCTGACAATATAAATATATGGATCGGGTTGCACGCCGCGACAGTATGAATATATGGATCGGGTTGCACGCCTCGACAGTATAAATATATGGATCGGATTGCACGCCGCAACAGTATTTATTTCTGATTGTTTATATGTTCGGGATACTTAAAAACCTATATGTTATGTCTATTTTCTGTCTCTAGTTGTTTATGAGTTTATGATTCCATACGTGTTTCCAGTTATTATCTGACTCTGCCTTTTTATAGTTTAAATAAGATGGATTTGGTTTACCTGTTTTTCTTCTCCCTGGCTAGCTATCCTATTCTTTGAGGTGGCTAGTCTGCCCCACTTATTGAGTCCTTTTGACTCACCCTTGTTTGTTATTTGTTTCTTGTCTATCTATTTCGTTTCGGCAGGTTCACTCCAGGATTGAGTTCGCCACGTTGTGAAGGAGCGAAGACGACTTCAGCTGTCAGGGTAAGCCAGCTTTTATTCAGGATGGCCACCAGTTTTATGTGTATTATTTCAGTTGTATTTTGCTCCCTTCAGGAGGTTATCTGTCTTCTTTAGTACTCTTAGATGTCTAGTCTAGATAGCCCTAAACCTAGTATGTTGGGGAGTCGGCTGTAATTTCTTTTGTACAGTGTGGAGGTATCAGTATGTCTGTGCTTTTTTTTTTCTAAGTCTTGTTCTTATTTATGAATTGAATTATATTTATTTTCCTAATTTAATTGGTAAGGGTTCGCCCGACGGGTCTAGGGGAGGATGTCGGGTGCCCGCACGGCCTAGCCGGATTCCGGGTCTTGTCAGCAACTGACATAGCGGGTGCTGCCTCTGGTGCTTATGCTCCATGCTGAGCTATCACACGAGCTCTCACCATTTCTGCGAGTGAGTTAGCAGAGAACATTAGCTTTATTCAAGAGCAATGCATGATCAAGAAGGAAAAGAAGGGAAACTTCCTAAAGTGCACCATAGCCTCTCGTAGATAAGTATGAACGTCATCGTACCCAGCAGCGAGACTCTATTAGACACAGTCATGATCGAGATGGACTATAAACCAAACTCTGATACCAGTTGACACGATTCGTGCCCGAATAGGCCGTGCGGGTACCCGGCATCCTCCCCTAGACCCGTCGGGGGAGAACCCTATAGACTTTAATGAACGTAAAATACAAAATTATATATATATATATATATATTTTAGCTGTCTACCCAATAATAAGTTCAGAGCTATCCAGACCAGACATCTATGAGTATAAAAAATATATACATCTCCCAAGTGGAGCAAAACTAGTTTAGCAAAAGAGAACTAAATCAGATAGCCATCATGGACAAAGCTGGCTCGACACTGACAGCTGAAGACGTCTGCGTTCCTCAATCACGTGTTGAACGCGGTCCTGAAGTGAAATCTGTCGAAATAAAATAGAGAATTAAGAAAAAACTGTGAGTTGATAGGACTCCGTAATTGGAGCCTGTTGACACCCAATTTTATCTCTCCCTTTCTATAATTGACTATATTTAACTTAAATGTGCAATAGTAATTTTTTGAATAAAATTGCATTAGATGGCATACCTTTTTTGTGTAACCCTGTTCCTAATTGTGAGTACGTTTAACATTTAGGTTAGTTTTAAAACACGTGTGCAATTTGTCACTATCTGCGCAGTTCATAAACTTAATCTACTGTGATTATTTATACATACTTATCTTTATTTAAGCTCATTTATAATTATTTATGTTAAATAGAATTTTTATCAAAATATATACATTTTTACTATATTTTTCTGAATATTTTTTCCCTATTTATTAGAATTATTTATTAGCCAATTATACCTTAAATACATTCATACATATACACTTACACACACAGAGCTGTATATACACCCACCCACACACATGCCTACGTGGCAGCATCTGGTCCGTCCATATTATCCTCATCTAACGGTCGAAAATGACCTCTCCAATTTTAACTTTACACCAAAGCACCCACATCTCAAACCCTAACCCATTATACACACAATACCCGCCGCCCCTTTCATTCCCTTCCTCATGTCTCTTCTTCGACCAAAACCATAGGACTGCCTTGATTTCGAAGAAAATCTCGGCCATTTTTCCGGAGAAACACTTAGCTATCTGCATATTTTGAACCCCCTCAACGCCCTCTACAATAGCCCTCTACCAATTTCACAAAAGGATGACGGTTTAGAATTGACCTTTCTCGATCCCTCACTGTCGCCGTGAAAATTGGAAGAACTAAAGAAAAGGCGCCTTGAATCAAGCACTATACATGTCGGTGTAGTAAAACCCCATCGATTCCAAACCAGATTACTTAAACAAGATGCAGAAGATAGAGTGCGGACAAAATTTCTTTCGAACTTGTTAATGGAAGACTAATTAGCAAGGTTATGTAATATGAGTGCATATATATATGTATGCACATATATGTATGTAATGCCGAGGAAAGGAATACGCTTCAAATTCAAATTTTGAATTAATCAGAGTTATTCTAGGGTAATTAGCTTGATATCAGTATATATGTGGAAATTAGTATTTTCTAAAGATCCTTATAATTATTTCACAATTCATATAACAGAAAATATATGCCCTGATTTCGGTAATTGATTGAGTGGCTTTTTTATGGAAATGTTTGATTGGTAATTGTCAATTTGATTTGCAATATAATCTTCCTCTTTCCTTGTACATAAAATTACTGACTTCTAGTTCCTCACACTTAGAATTCAAATCCTTAAATCGATCTCTATTACAACTTTATAAATCAGGCCACTCCATACTTGTTTTCTGACGCTTTACACACTCAAACCTTTCACTGCTTCTCTCTCTCTCTCTCTCTCTCTCTCTCTCTCTCGCTCGCACACAGGATATACAACTCTTCCTCTAACATACATAATGCACTTCCTCTCTACTAAAAGCACAATAGTTGCCTGCTATTTCTCTACTCTACCTACTCTCATCTTGATGGTTGAGAACTAAAGCAAAACCTGTAGTAGTACTTGTGTCAAGTGTCATTGCTGCATACTAACTCTCTGGTTGTTTCCCTCTTCTATGTTTGTTTAGACCTCTAAGGTTCATCTTTTGGAACTGTATGAACTATATCTAAACAAACATATGATATCTTTTATATGACTTAGTTCTGTAAGGATCTATGTGTGTGTTCGTTTGCTTGGCCTTTTATGGCCACCGACTAACTCTTATTATGTAGCTTTGGATAGCCTTAAAACAGTTATACCACCATCGAATATTTGTGCAGGTTTAAATATTAGTGAGCAACAATTTGGTTTTGACATATAGCCTCTGAAGTTGAAGTTGAAAGTGTATGGGAAAAAATACACCACCTATGATTACGGGGATACAAGTCCAACTGGTGAGACTAGACTTAGCTTACAAGTCACCGGTCGCAGAGGATACACGCCTGCTCCTCGAGCCACAGCTGCTCAGGCGGTACGTGCCATATGATGGAAGGTATACATCCCGCCGCCTTAGGGTTTACAGTCTCCTAGTTAGGATTTAGTATATACCACCGCCTTGACTAAATAGGCACACGATCTTATTAGTCTCTGTATTTTACCATAATTAGGACTAGATAAATTATAGCTATAAGTACCTCTCCTACAATGTGTTGTACAATCAAGCGATTCACACCGAATCCGGCTATTCTCAAGAAATAAAACTATTTACTTTCTTGTCTATTACTTTTCTCTTTGTTTCACTTATTTTCCTTTATATTTACCATATTGCTTGTGACCCATCAACAAATTTAATTGTTTAACGTAGACGACCAATTTTAGGCATAAACAGTTTGGCGACCACCATGGGGCCCAGTCAATCGTAGGTTTCTACGAAGGAAAAGCGCATACATACGCGAATGCAACGATGATATCTTGCAGAATGCCGCCATCATAATTGAACAAACAGCTCATTACTCGGCCGACATGGCTGAAACTATGACCGGATACCGAAAAGCAGCATTTTTCTGTTCACTAGTGAGGCTAGCATCCCATCGAGAATCCGTGCCCTGTAGTGATCCCCTCAAAGTAACGGTCATAAACCAGAGTACCCCACATTTCGTAAACCCGATCCTCGGGGGGGCCTAGGGTTCATGACGGTAGAGTTAGAACCATTATGGTTTGTGAAGCCCACCAGGAGGTGACCAAACGGCCCTGCATCAATGCCATTGAATTTGATGACAAAGATGAACAACAGGTCTCCTACCCACATCACGATGCCTTGATCATTGCCTCCATGGTGTGTAATGCTCAAGTCAAACGTGTGTTGGTAGATCCAGACAGCGCTGTGAATATTATCCATTGGGAAGCCGTCTGTCAGATGGAGATGAAGCACCAGATAATCCCCAGCCGGTATACAATAACCAGCTTCAACAGCTCCAATGAGAGATCTGTGGGAGAACTGCTCCAGCCAGTCCACGTTCCCGTGGTAACGAAGGTAACATATTCCAAGTAATATAACATTATCTTGGAAAGACCATGGATTCACGAAGTACGCACAGTATCGTCTACACTTCATCAAGTCCTAAAGTACACAACCCCCTGGGAGTGAAAAGATTCGAGGGGAGCAGAAGTTATCCAGAAGTTTTTATATGGCCGCGGTAACGTGCGCAGTAAAGAAAGAGGTCAAGAACCAGCCAAAGATGTTAAACAAACTGCTCGGGCCCTGCTTAGTTACCAGCATACCATTTGAGTGCGAAAGGACTGAAGGAACCGGACCCTGAGAGCCAGCCGTCACGCCCCGAGACTCAGATGATAAGAGAAGACCGCCAAGGCCACTATCGACGATCACAATCCAGTAATCTTCAATGAGAGGTTCCTAGATAATAAATTCTACATGGGGGCCAAGCTCTCGGCCAAAGCTAAGCAAGAATTCGCCAACTTCCTGTGCTGAAGACATTTTATCATTCCACAAGGTTTTTACAAGGTTTTTACGAGGAGAAAATAAGTTGAACCTGATAAAGTATCCACTGGTCGTAATTTTAATCAAGTGGCTTAGGAGGGTGATATATTGCCTACTACGATTAAGGATAAAATTATAAAAATGAGAGCGAAGAAGGCGAGACCTCCAGTTGAGCCAACTAGAGTGCAACCGGCGGGGAGTTCAAAATCTTAAAGTTCGTTGAGATGAGTCCTCTTTGGATAATAAAAAGTACTAATGATCAAAATAGAGAACCAAAAGTTACACCACATAAAGTTACATTTTTTGGGCTATTTCTCATATTTAGTTTTATCACATGTAAAAAAGAATATGTGAATTTTATAAGTCCACTTTCTTTTTATCTTTTTATATTATATTAATATTTTCATTTATTATGTAATCACAAAATGTATTAAAAAATATTGTGTTGATCATAGAGTATTTGATTCTTTCTAGCTCTTCTTTTTATATTTGTGCTAGGTGTGAGGTTAGTCACTCAATAAGATTATGTGAGGTAAGATTTTACCCTTCTTACCTGGTCACTAGGTACTACCTAGTCGACTCTTTGACTAAAGAAATGTGTATGATATAGTTTTACAAGGAAATAACTCTCTTAGTCCTTTCAGTGCGGATCTTAATTACCTTATAAATAGTTCTACACATACTATACATTCAGCATGCTAAAGCCCTCTAGACTCACGCACTCATGCACAAATACTGAAAAGGCATATCTAAGGGTGTCTTGAGAGTGAAACAGATGACAAACCGAAGAATCTTGGTCCTAATCGTGTTTATTATTGTTCTGAGTGTTTGTCTAGTTTCATGTTCTAGGAAATTGAGTCGTAACCAATATTTGATTAATCAAGAAGCATTGTAAGTTGGTTTCTTTGCACATAGTGCTTATTTACTACAGGTTATGATTAGATCGTTGGGAAAGTCTTGGCTTGGATTAGTTACATACGTTGTACTTAGGTTGGACTACCTAGAAGTTGTTGCTATGATTTTTGAATAGATTGTAGTGGATGTTGTGGCTTGGTCTATTTAGGAGAATTGTAGTCAAGTGGTTTTATTCGTTCAGTGAAGATTTAAAAATATCTCATAGAGATGGATCGTGATTTTTCACTCCCTAGAACGAGTAGTTTTCCGCATAAAATTTATCACATAATTGATTGGACTAGTATCAAGAACCTAGTTCATTGTACTTGTGTTCAACACAATATTGAACCCCTTCCCCATGTCTAAGTGGTGCATCTAAACAAACAGTACAATCATTCTTCAATTGATTTGCAAAAATATGCTACCGGAAGCAATGGTTTGCCAAAATGCCCTCACTAACAGATGTTTAGAAAAAATGCCCTCATTAGTTTAATGAAACCTTTTTCGGACCAAAATACCCCTACAAACCAATAAAAAGACGCGCCCCAATCCATCCCTGAAGGAAATTGGATCGGGTCACCCATGTGGGTCAACCCGGATCCATCCCAAAATAATAATTATATTATTAAATATATATTAGTTATATATTTATTATTATTATTATTATTTTGATTAAATAAAGAAGAAAAGGAAAAGACACAACTTTTCCTTTTAAACGTTGTTTTCACTGCATAAAAAGGAAGCGTCCCTTTTCCTGCAGAACACTTTTTTCCTAACGCAAGAAAAAATAGTTTTCTTCCTCCTTCTTCTTCTTCTCTCAAATCCTAGTTCCTAAGCAATTTCAATTGAAGACACTTCACCGAAATTAGCAAGGAACAAACGTCTGTACAAGGTACGATTTTAGACTGTGGATATTTGATACAATTCATGTTAACTTGCATGTGATTGTGTTATTGATTAGTGAAACGAATACGGTTGTCCTGTGAACTTTGTGTTCTTGTAATTTATTCTTCATTGGTATCAAGAGCCAGGGCTATTCGTTTCCTAGTATTGATGTTTCAGTAGAATAATTTTTTTGTGGTAATTAACCTATTTTTCGTTGTTGTTCTTTCTTTTCTGTTGGTGGAAAAGTTTTGTCGAAATTCCATTTTTCTTAACGAGAATTACTGAAATATTATTGGATTAAGAAAAGAGTTTGAGGCGAGAACTTTAAAATTTGGCAGAATATTCTCTACAATTTGCTATGGTTGTTCTTTCCAAGCCATTAAGTGCTTTGTATAAAATATTTTTATATGAAAAATTGTCACGTAGTGTAGTTTGACAGAAAGCCAAATGTTATGTTTTTTTGTCTTCTCTGCCTATGGATTCGTAAAGGAAAAGGTTCACATCCTATTAGATGACTAGCACCTCACCAATTATAAGAAACTTCAAGTACCATACACATTAACAGAGAAGGAATGGGTCCATGAAGTGATGAAACCACTAGCTTACTGTTAAACCAAATCTGCTGCTATAAAAAAATTTTTTATGGTATTTGCAAGTTCATGTGGACTTAGTTCCTGTAAGCCAATGAACATATAAAAAGTACACACAGTGATTTTATGTCTCTTCTAGATGTGTGTCTCTCTATATGTTTGGTTAAGGGTGTATTATTAAATATATTTTTCCAAAAGGATATTCAGGAATTTATACAATATAGCCCAGTTGGTTTGTGAAGCAGATTGAATTGAGAGTAGATATGACTTGGTCAAAATCTTTAAGCAATCCTTTCACTCCAGTATAGTGGAAATATTAGTTGGCTTTATGAGGTGTATTTATGGAAATAGTCAAAATCTAACCAAGTGTATTTGTGGTTTATCTTTGTCTGCAATGTCTGTTGTGAAGTATAAGAAAATTGTATTGTCCTATATATAATACTTACAGAGACAAGTGCATTTTTTTTGTTTTTTTTCAAGCAAGATTAGTTTCATAGGAACAATGTTCCGTTCCCTGCACATCCAATATCTTAAGACAACTTCATTTTTCCTCATAAACCACCATAAAGTTTGTTTGTAAAACTTTATTGTGCGTCCTTCTTTAATATACATGTGTATGTTTGATGGCAACTCTTAATTTTTCTGTATGTGTTACAGAAAATCATGGGATGCCTAAGAAGGACGCCTATACGAGTCCGCACTGAGAGTCAGAGGAGAAGGGTGAAAGATATGATTGATATTTTGGCCAAATTCCCTCTATCACCTAATACTAGAAAAGAAGATCTAGTATGTTTTGTGGAACATCTTATATTGGTTAACAAGTTAATCCAACAGACCGTGTGGTTTGGTGGTTTGTTAATAGATGAGGAAAAATATAAGGCATTACGATCAACCCTGTCATTTAATGAGTTCCATAGAGACATGCTTGATAAAACTTGGAAAGAGATTCAAAACAAATTGGCTGGATCTTTCGTGTTGGTCGGACCTTATAGAATGTTAGTTCAGGATATTGTGCAGAAATTGTATAACGATATTGCCATAAATATCCAGAAGACTGTGTGTCGTTCTATTGGACTACCTATGAGAGATAGAAATAGGTTGAATTTAGTTCGACCAGTGGTTCCGAGAGCCGGTTTTCTATTACCCGATTTTCTATTGCCCCCTAATTTGTACATAGCTCTTATTAAATCTATTCCAGTCCATGTGAAAGAATTTAAGTATAGGTCTGCTTAGTATTAGTAGTTGTCTATGTGATGTAGTATTTGCATAAGTATGTAAATTTTTTTTGTTTGACTTTAGTGTCTATGTTAATTGTTATTGTAAAAAGTTGAATATTTCTATATTTGTTATAGAATTTGTTCCTTGTTTATTTTGTCTTGAATTTAAGTTATTTTAAGACAATGTATTCCTTACATAGTTAATTATATTGAATTTACTACATGTTAGTTCTTTAGATGATGATTGGGAACTTAGTGAACTTTCGATTCTAAATCTAATATGGAATAAATATTTATATAGTTAATTATTTTAAGGAATAATATGTATATGAATTTAGGCTTAAATTATGTACTTAGTTGTCTCACTTTAGTTTTATACTTGTTTTGAATATCAGTATGTCAACTGCTACTAAGAACATTGTCGCCGAGCTTAATAAAGGCGATAAGCTAAATGGCGACAATTATGAAATATGGAGTATGAAAATCCAGTATGTCTTGGAAGAGCAAGAGGCTCTTGAGGCTCTTAATGTGTTTCTGACGCCTCCTGAAGATGGTGACACTGAACAACATGTAAGAGACCTTCAGGCTTATCAGGCTTGGAGAAAGAAGAACTCTCTCGCTCGTATTACTTTGCTGAGTAGTATGGATAATGATATAATGAGAGAGTTCCGTGAGTATGACAATGCTAAGGACATGTGGTCCGCATTGAAAGAAAAATTTGGTCATACTTCAGTTGCTAAGTTGAGGGCACTTACTATTAAGTTTGATACTTATAAGAAACGCCCTGATCATACTATGCGTAAGCATCTACGTCATATGTCGAATATGGTGAATGAGCTAAAGGATGCTGGGCATGTATTGACTGAGGAGCAACAAGTCCAGGCGGTAATTCGTTCCTTACCTCAAAACTGGGAAAACATGAAAATGCACCTGACCCACAACGTTAGCATCAAAACAATGGAAGATGCTAAGCGTCATTTGGAACTCGAGGAAGAGCGCCTCGGGGTGGACAAAGCTACCACAAGTGCGTATGTGGCAAGTTCTGGTCCAAAACGTGGACAAGGCAAAAAACGCAAGTATGGTGGGTTTTCTCAAAAGAAGGGGAAAGGACAAGCCTCTAAGAAACCTAAGACTAATCATCAAGGAAAGAAAGATGGTTCTTTTCAAAAGAAGAAAGTGGACATGGCTAAGCAGAAGTGCTACAACTGTGAGAACAAAGGACATTATGCTCGTGATTGCCCCGAGCCTAAGAAGGTATATGACCTTATTCCAAATTTACATAGTGATGTAAATGTTTCTTGTTCTGCTTATCTAACTGAATCTCATCCTATGTGGATTGTAGACTCGGGAGCCACCGACCATATAGCGAAGGATAGAGACGCCTTCGTGGAATTTCGACGAATTTAACATGGAGCAAGATGGATTTATGTAGGAAATAACTCCAAAGTGGAAGTTAAAGGGATTGGTACCTGCAAGCTTGACATGCGTGGTGGCCGAACTCTATTTCTACATGATGTACTATTTGCCCCGTCAATTCGTCGAAATTTGGTCTCAGTTACTATGTTGATTAGTTTAGGATTTCATTTAGTCTTTCATGAACAAGGTCTTGATTTGTATTTTGCCAAGACAAAATATGGCACTGGTTATTTCTATGATGGTTTTATTGTATTGGATATTGTTCCTACTTTTAATAATAATAATAATATTAGTTTTTCCTTATTTACGTCTACTTCCAACTATGAAAATGATGTAAATACGTGGCATGCTAGGCTTGGCCATATTGGTCAACAAAGAATGAATCGCTTAGCCAAAGAAGGTCTTCTTGGCACTTTAGACAAAATTGATATGTCTACTTGTGAATTTTGCCTAGCTGGAAAAACTGCTAGAAAACCATTTGGAAAAGGTACTAGAGCCGATACTCCATTGCAGTTAATCCATTCTGACATCTGTGGTCCAATGAATGTAAGGGCAAGACATGGTGCTATTTGCTTCATCACATTTATCGATGATTTTACTCGATTTGGTTTTGTCTATTTGATTTCTCATAAATCTGAGGCTTTAAGTTGCTTCATCAAGTTTATGAACTTAGTTGAGAATCAACTAGACAGAAAAATCAAGGCTTTAAGAACCGATCGAGGAAGAGAATATTTGTCTGATGAGTTCAAACAATTATGTGATGAAAAGGGAATTCAAAGACAGTTGACTATTCCCTACACTCCACAACAAAATGGTGTTGCGGAACGACGAAATAGAACCTTGTTGGAAATGGTTAGGTCAATGATGGCACAAGAAAAATTGCCTATCACCTATTGAGGTGATGCATTGCTTACTGCTGCATATGTACTTAACCGTGTCCCTTCTAAATCAGTTACATCTACTCCATACGAGTTATGGACTAATCGAAAACCCGATTTGAGTTTTTTAAAGCCTTGGGGTTGTGCTGCATTTATCCATAATTCTTCTTCCCGATATGGAAAATTAGGTCCAAGGGGAAGAAAGTGTATCTTCATTCGATACTCCGAACAATCTAAGGGTTATGTGTTCATAGGTGAACAAGATAATGGCACTGTAACTGAAATTGAATCACGTGATGTTACATTCTTAGAGAATGATTTTCCTAAGCAGGGGGAGATAGGTCAGGACTTGTCTCTCTTCGAAACTGCGGACCAGACCGCTTCCGCTTTAGATACACAAATGGATTTGGATGGTATTGACCATGGTGATAATGAACCTGTTCAAATTTCCACCGATACACCATTCGAACAAAATCCATTTAATGATGCTGGTCCCAGTGGGAGTAACTCATCGATTGATAAATCAATTTGTCAATCTCAAGCTCGACGAACGAGTCGTCCGCACGTTCCCCGTCGTCGATTTGAGATCGAAGGGGAAGCATTTGTGGTTACTCCACAAGATGAAGAAGAGCCAAGGAATGTAAATGAGGCTCTTACTTGCCCCGCTAAGAATAAATGGTTAAAAGCAATGGAGGAGGAGATGGAGTCTATGAAATCAAACCAAGTATGGGAGTTGGTTGATCTACCTATGGGCCGGAAAGCTATCGGGAACAAGTGGGTTCTCAAGATCAAGCGTAAGGCCGATGGTAGTATTGAGAGATATAAAGCTCGCCTAGTAGCTAAGGGGTATACACAACAGGAAGGAATTGATTATGAGGAAACTTTTTCGCCTGTTGTCCGTTTTACTTCAATAAGGCTAATTTTGTCAATAGTGGCTAATTTGGATCTTGAGTTGCATCAAATGGATGTTAAAACTGCATTTCTCAATGGAGAACTAGAAGAAGAAATCTACATGGCACAACCTGTAGGTTTCGTAAAAAAAGGCCAAGAGCATAAAGTGTGCCGACTTCGTAGGTCAATTTATGGTCTTAAACAATCTTCTAGACAATGGTATTTACGTTTCCATAATGCAATCATATCATACGATTTCACTATGATTCATGAAGACCATTGTGTGTACATCAAAAGGTCCAAAGATAAGTTTGTGATCTTATCATTGTATGTAGACGACATACTTATAGCTGCAAGTGACTTTGAGTATGTGAAAGAGGTGAAAGAGTGGTTATCATCAACATTTGAGATGAAAGATATGGGTGAAGCGTCGTACATTCTTGGAGTTAAGATTTCAAGAGATCGTTCAAAGAGATTGTTGTCTCTTTCACAAGAGCCTTACATCAAGAAGGTTCTTGAACGATTTAATATGCAGGACTGCAAACCCATAAACACTCCTGTTTCTAAGGCTGAAGCTTTAAGTCGGAGGATGTGTCCTCAGACTCCACAAGAGATGGAACAAATGAGAAGGGTTCCTTATGCCAATGCAATCGGTTGTCTTATGTACGCTATGATGTGTACTAGACATGATATCTGTTATGCTGTTGGGTTAGTTAGCAGATATCAGTCTAATCCAGGACAACAACACTGGAAAGCAGTTAAAAGGATACTACGGTATCTTAAAAGCACAGTTGACTACTCCTTGTGTTACCAAGGTGATGATCTGCAACTAAGAGGCTACACTGATGCTGATTGGGGAGGAGATTTAGATGAGAGAAAATCAACCTCTGGATATGTATTCTTGTTGAACAATGGTGCCATATCATGGAGCAGCAAGAAACAATCATGCATAGCTTTATCTACAATGGAAGCTGAGTTTGTAGCACTTTCAGCCGCTGTGCAAGAATCTGTTTGGCTTAAACGTTTTCTGGTACACTTGGGTGTGTATGACAATGCTGTTGAACCAGTAACCATCAATTGCGATAGTCAAGCTGCAATAGCTTACACAAAGGATCCCAAGTACCATGGCAAGACTAAACATATTGATATTAAGTATAATTTTGTTAGAGACTTGGTAGTACATAAAGAAGTGAATGTGAAATACATATCTACGCATCATATGGTAGCAGATCCCTTAACGAAACCCATAGCATGTGATGCTTATGAGAAACATGTGAAGTCGTTGGGATTGCGTAGGTGCTAATGTATTTTTTTTTTATTATTTTACTTTTTCCCAATTCATGTTCATGTAAAAACTACATCAATTTTTTTTTGAAGTTAATGATAGTTGAAGCCTAATTATCCATATTTGTTGGTTCATATACATATAAATTTTATGTTTGGAACATAAAATTCGAGTATAAGAAGTATGTCGGACAGACAAAAGCTTGGCCTATTCACACAGGCAATCGCCTCTATTATCTAAGTGACTAATAGGGATGAGACAATTATAAACTTATTATTATCGAAAGTGATAATAATAGAGAGCGAAAAGTTTATAATATAAATGTCGTTTCTTTAAATATTTAATCAAGTGTGATTAAAAGTGAAGTCTGTCTTAATTGCCAGATGTGAGTTCTGTTGATAGAAAGTGGAACGAGTAGATTTGTGAACTCAAAGTTAGACATAGGTTGTCTGAACTATCATCTGCACAGTATTTATTTATTTATTTATTTTTTGAACAGACATATGCTCCATGGGAAAGGAGTTAATACTGTGATACGTGAATCATACCACGTATGCATAAGATGACCTTATGGCGGTACAAGTTAAAATCTCTACTTGCTACCGTGTGAAGCCATGAAAATTAAAAATAATTTTCCCTATCATACCCTCATGACTTTGATCAGTTTCTCAAGATTCAATTTGGTGTTCGCTATCTTAGGGTGTTGCCAAGAGATCATGAATGATTCGGTCTGGCGGGACATTTCTAGAAAAGCAAATCGAGTTGAGATTAAGAGATTCTTGAGATGAGCAAGATCATTGAGTATTGTCACATTGGTTGTGTTCATTGACCGGTCCTTTATGTTTGCCTTGAGACAAGAACATAATGATGAACTCAAATTAATACAAAGAGATTGTGATAGAGATGAATGTGATAAATGATCTAGGGTATTGCATACTTTAATCTACTCCAAAACGCCGTTGATTGAGATGTTATATATTCCTAACAGATGTATAGCAATGCGCTCTCGTAGTATGCACTGGTCACACGGTCTAGTCGTAATGTATGAAAGTTACAGACTTGGGATGAGAGTTGACCCACTATGTGTGAGTGGGAGATGAAGGAAATTGGATCGGGTCACCCATGTGGGTCAACCCGGATCCATCCCAAAATAATAATTATATTATTAAATATATATTAGTTATATATTTATTATTATTATTATTATTTTGATTAAATAAAGAAGAAAAGGAAAAGACACAACTTTTCCTTTTAAACGTTGTTTTCACTGCATAAAAAGGAAGCGTCCCTTTTCCTGCAGAACCCTTTTTTCCTAACGCAAGAAAAAACAGTTTTCTTCCTCCTTCTTCTTCTTCTCTCAAATCCTAGTTCCTAAGCAATTTCAATTGAAGACACTTCACCGAAATTAGCAAGGAACAAACGTCTGTACAAGGTACGATTTTAGACTGTGTATATTTGATACAATTCATGTTAACTTGCATGTGATTGTGTTATTGATTAGTGAAACGAATACGGTTGTCCTGTGAACTTTGTGTTCTTGTAATTTATTCTTCAATCCCCTTCCTTTTCTCCATTCACGCGATCAAGAAAACCATAAAATCTCATTCCTTTTACAGATTGCTCTGTTATGAGGAGATTCAACGTAAGATTTCTTCAAGTTGCAAGGGTAAAGTTCTCTGCAACTATTGCCAAGAGTTTAAGTTCTGCTGCAAAGGGAAACTTACACTAAAAAATCTCTAAAGTATTGGCAATAGCCAAGACTTTAAACTCTACTGCAATGGGAGGCTTGCAGAGACTTCTTGCCTATTGCCAAGACTTTAAGCCCTGTTACCATAGTCTCTACAACTACAGAAAAATTCTCTACAACTATTGCCAATAGCCAACACTTTAAATTCCAGTGGAAGGGGCAACTTGTACAAATAGTCTCTGCAAGTATTGACAATTGCCAGGACTTTAAACTCTAGTGGAAGGAGCAACTTGTACAAATAGTTTCTGCAAGTATTGGCAATTGCCAAGACTTTTACCTATATTGTAGTGCAAAACTTGCAGAGAAAGTCTCTGCAACTCTTGGCAATAGCCAAGACTCTAAGTTCTGGTGGAAGCGACAACTTACACGGAACATCTGTGTAAGTATTAGCAATAGCCAAGACTTTAAACTCTACTGCAATAAGCAACTTGCAGAGACAGTCTATGCAACTCTTGGCCATGGTCAAGATTTTAAGCTCTATGCAAAACATGAATATCTAATAGCCATAGGCAATAAAAACCTTCAAATCACTGGAATCAAACAAACACAAGAAAAAAAATCCCAAATTTCCAGCACACAAAGAAGAAAGAAGGAGGCCAGCAATGGAGAAAGAGAGAAGGAAACCTTTCAGCGTGAATTAAACAAGTTGGGAGCCACACAAAGAAGAAAGAAGGAGGTCAGGAATGGGGAAAGAGAGAAGGAAACCTTTCAGCGTGAATTAAACAAGTTGGGGGTAAAATAGTCCTTTCATAAGGGGGTATGATGTGGAGGGCATTTAATTAAAATATTTGTAAGTGGGGACAATTAGGTAAGACCATGTCTTATTGAGGGCACTGGATGAAATTTTTTGTCATTCTTCTTTATTATCTAAACAAACGGTCTCATTCTCTTTTATTATCAGTTGTGTAAAAAAAATTATGTTTTTGATTGCTATGAATTAAACTATTACCAATACGAGAACAGTATTCTTATTTCATATGTTTTATTATACTCAGTTATTACATTATTGCACGTCACTAACTTGTGCGTTGGATTTTAGTTCCTCAATAAATTTCTTTTCGTTTTTTCCTTTAAAAAAAGAAATTATCTATTTATAGGTTAGTCAATAATATAGTTTTAGAAAGAAAAAAATATTATGGCATTAAAAGAGGTAAATAAAGAGACACAAATGTTGAAAATTTAAAGGAAAAAGTATGTATTTAAAATTGAAAATTAAAATAAGAGGGGTGATTGTCTATTGATAAAGTAGAGGGTTTAGTTTTAAAAAAAATAGTTGAGAGGTCTTATAAATGATAAATTAGGATCTTTCTGAAATCTTTACTTTTTATTCTCCTTCCTTCAATCAATCGGAGCTGCTAAATCGTTACATTTTCTTGACCAATTAATTGTTGTGAAATTCAGCTTTTAAAGATATCTCTACCAAAGTCATACTTGATATGTTCAGACTTTCCATAGAAGCGTCAAGTCATATTGATGTTTGGCAATATTTGCCTATTTTACCTTAATATTTCCTCACATTTTGATACGTTATTCACCCATTGCACGAAATAATTGTGATTGTTGTGCTCACTTAGTGTGTTTGTGATTGTAGGAATGGTTTGGATGAATACGAGTACAAACGGAGCGAAGATGGATATAATCGAGCAAGAGTTGATGAACTTAGCTAATTGTGGGATATGGCATTAGAAGACAAAGCTATGGAGCAAGCTATGGATCAGTCACAGCTTCAGACTTTGGAAAGCCATGAGCCATGCGACGCGTGGGCTATAGCGCACAACATCCAAAAGCCATGAGCCATGCGACGCTTACCCTGTGGCTTTTAGTTCAGCGACCCCAACTTTTTCAACTTAGTTTAGGCTTTGGATTAACTTATGGGAAGACTTTGCAAACATTATAAATAGCTTATAATTTCATTTTTGTAAGGAGGTTGAATTTTTTGAGCAAGTTTTGGAGTTCCTAACACATTGAACCAAGGGTTTAATTCCTTTACTTCATCTATTACAATCTTTCATATTTCTTCCATGAATTCTTGTGTTGTTATTATGAATATGCGTAGCTAAACATATCGTTCTAGGGTTAGAGCAAATACATGAAGGTTGATGTTTGAAAGTTGATTTCTACCTATTAATATACCATTACAGATTGTTTATTCTTTCTTGAGCCTAATTATTTGGTTATTGAGGCTTGATAATTGAACACTATCTATGGTTTACAAGTTGAACTCGACAGAGGGAACTTGTGAATGCAAATAAGAAAGAATAGGGCTTGATTGTGAACCTGGGCATCAGGGAATCGAATTGCAAGTAGGATAGACATATACCTATTCGCCTTGCTCAGCTAAATACAAAGTTCTTTAATGCATGCATGTGATTTAATTCCATAGAAATATAGGCGTTAGAGTAGCTTGCATAGACTTGTGAAGAATCGACTGGTTTTCACGAATATAATTAACCTGTTAGGTAGCAATCTAGAAAATCAAGAAGTAGAATCAACTGGAAAATCAACTGGATTATTTGTAGCTCTGACCCTAGACCGTTTCTCTCTTATTGATAACAACCTATAATTTGCTTTCTATTACTTGACTTCAATTACTTGTTTTTAATTGTTGTTTTAGTTAGTAAAAATCTCAATCATCATTGAAAAAGATCCCTGAATAGTTTTTAGGAAATTGTTTGCTAGGATTCAGTCGTAACAATAGTCCTCGTGGGAATGATACTCGACTCTCTATTTTATTACTTGTCGACCACGTATACTTGCGTGTGCGTTTGGGAGCAACAAGTTTTTTGCGCCGTTGTCGGGGACTAAATAATTGACTGTTTTCTTTTTAGACGATTTTTTATTTTCTATTCAGGTTTAATTTTTGTTTTGAGTTTCTTGTGTTGTTTCACGTATTAGATTTCTCTTAATCCTTACCTATAGGAATGACAGAAGATCGAGCTTTAGCTGTGCGAGATGTTGCTCTTCTCAGTCTGGAGGGAGTAGCCTCGAGCATAGTTAAACCTGAAATTACTGGACACTTTGAGATTAAGTCTAGCATGATACAACTGCTACATACGACTGGACAATATGCTGGATTACTGCACGAGGATCCACAACAACATATTAAGAATTTCTTGGAGATTAGTGACACATACACACCAGCAGGGGTCTCAACTGATTATATTCGATTGATAATCTTTCCCTTTTCATTGATTGGGGCAGCAAAGAAGTGGTTAAAGGCTGAAAAGCCTGGGTCTATCACTACTTGGGATGCTTTAGCTAAGAACTTTTTGGCTAAATTCTATTCATCTGCCAAAACAGCTAGAATAAGGAGTGAGATTATGTCTTTTAGACAAAGAGATGGAGAATTCTTGTATTCAGCCTGGGAAAGATTCAAGTCACTGTTGTGAGATTGCCCGCACCACAACCAGTCTAATGAGGTGTTGGCTCATACTTTTGTGGAAGGTTTGAATGCTCATACCAAGATTGTGGTGGATGCTGTTGCTGGAGGCCAAGTATTGGCCTTGAATTTTAATGAGATCTATGAATTGCTGGATAAATTTTCTCAGAGCAATCCTGACTGGCAGGGTGATGGTAGAGGTCCAAGTCAAAAAGCTGCTGGAGTACTTTAATTGGATGCGGTTTCAGCATTGAATGCAAAGATGGATGTGATGGCTAACCAAATTAGCAAGCTAGCATTGCCACCAACTCAGCAACAAGTGCAATCAGTTAAACAAGTGCAGCAGTTTCAAAGTTTTTGTGAGGTATGTGGACAAGATCATGCAACTGATGTTTGTCCCTCCAATCCAGAGTCAGTTTATTACGTGGGGAATCAAAATAGGTCGCAGGGACAGAATCAGAACCAGTTTGGTAATAGCTACAATCCTAATTCACGGAATCATCCTGGTTTCTCTTGGAGTGATAACCAGGCTGCACAAGGTAATACGAGATCTCAGAATAACTACCAGAATTCACATCCTCAGGCTCAACCACAACAGTCTAACAGTTCAGTTGAAGATTTGATAAAACAGATGTTAGCAGGCCAGCAGAGAATTATAGCTGACAATGCAGCTCAGGCACAGGCCATAAAGGATCTTACTATTGCTCAAAAAGACCTTGAACGCCAAATGGGGTAGTTAGCTGGAGCACAAAATTCTAGAACACATGGAGCACTTCCTGGTAATGTTGAATCGAATCCAAATCTAAAGGGAGTTGAGCACTGTCTTGCTATAACTCGAGTTAAATGTGAAGAGTTGATGGCCAAAACTGAGGAGAAGGAGCAACTTAAAGCAGTGGAAGTAGAAAAAGTAGAGAAAGTAAAGAAGAAAGAAGAGAAAAAGGAGGAACCTCTACCGCCCCCACCAGTCCCACAGAGACTTCAACCATTAAAGGATATGGAAATTTCAAAAATTTGTGAGTATGATGAAAGAGCTTCAGGTTAACATTCCTTTGACTGATGTGTTTAAATTGATGTCGTCATTTGTGAAGTTCATAAAAGAGATTCTAGTTAAGAAGAGAAAACCACAAGAGATTGATACAATCGAGTTGACGGAGGAGTGTAGTACAATCCTGAGTAAATTACCTCCAAAACTTCAAGATCCTGGGAGGTTTACTATTCCTTGCACTATTGGTGGTCATAATATTTGTGGTGTACTGTGTGATCTGGGAGCCAGCATAAATCTCATGTCTCTGTCTGTGTATAAAAGGTTAGGCCTAGGAGAAATCAAGCCTACTTCAGTTACCCTTAAGATGGCGGATGGATCACTCACTTGCCCCGATGGTAAGGTGAAGGATGTGTTGATTAGAGTTGGGAAGTTCATGTTCTCTACTGATTTTATTATTCTAGACTACGAAGAGGATCAAGAAGCTCCAATAATTTTGGAAAGACCATTCCTAATCACCTCGAAGGCAATTATTGACATAGAACTTGGGGAGATGACTGTGAGAGCGCATGGAGAAAATGTTACTTTCAAGGTTTATAATGAAAAGGATCACATGGCTAAGTTTGAAGAGTGTTCTTTGATAGAATGTGTCAGAAGAGAACATGAAAGTAAACCAAAAGAGGTGTTTGAGCAGAATGTGGAACAAGTTGACAATGGCATATTACTTGTGAAGTTGAAGAAGAGTTCTCTTAAAGGAAGGAAGAAGACAAAAGTTCGTCATAACAAGAGGAGACGTAAATGCTGGAAGTGAGCTTAAAAGTGTTGTCGTGCCACGACGTTAACTAAGGCGCTTCTTGGGAGGCAACCCGAGTTTTGTATGTAAACGTAGAAAAAATAAAAAATAAAAAAATAAAAAAAGAAAAAAATACAAAAAAGAGTCGTGCCGCGACGTTAAACCAAGCGCTTGTTGGGAGGCAACCCAATTTTTATTGTTTTAGTCGTTTTTACTTATTTAGCATTACGTAGTTTCTTATTGTTTTGTAGGGCTCGGGACTTTCGAAAGGTGTGCTAATTTCAAGAGTTTGACTAGTTGAGGTGTTGAACATATTGTTTTGAAGATTAGGAAGCTAAGATCTAAGCACTAAGGCAGCTTGCAACACATTGAAGAAGCTTAGATAGCTCGCAAAACAGCTTAACTCTTAGAGGACGCCATAGCTCCTGCGTCGCTCAGCCCATAGCAGGCAGTAAAAGCTTTAGTAACATCCAGAAAAGCTACAACTCACGCGTCGCTTCTCTAATAGCGGATCAGAAAAATTGAAAAAGATCAGAAACGCTACAGCATAAGAGTCGCATACGCTATAGTGGGGACTGGAACAGTGAACACCAAGGATTGAAAGCTATAGCCATGTGTCGCTTGCTCCATCGCGTGAAGCAGAATTTCAGCAATAACCAGCGCTGCCACAGTTCACGCGTCGCCTACTACATGTCGTCGAGTAAAACAGTGAATCCAAATTTTTGAATGCTATTAGCATGCGTCGCTTAAGCCATAGCGGGAAGAAAAACTTCATCAACAAGCAGAAACGCTATGGCAGACGCATCGCTGTCTCCATCGTTTTGAGTCGAACAGAATGCGTAGATTTGGATACACTGTTAGCGTGTGTCGCCTTTCTTATCGCGTCTCAGGTAAGTATCAAAAAGTTGACGGGTCGACCCAGTTTCGACCCGTTAACTCGCGAATTTAAAACTTAAAACAACACTTACCCATTCCCTCCTTCCCTGGACTTAAACACGAACCACAACAGAGCAGGACACCTAAGGAAATACAAACAACAATCTTCATAACAACCATCTTCCTTACAGCTTGTTAACGGCTCTGGTAAGTTCCTTACCCCTCTGTTTCTCTCGCTAGTGCTGCTGATCCGAGTGTGAACATTTCGTCTCCCCTCGCCTTAATTTTAGTGTTTAATCGTGGCTGTGAAATGGTTGAATTTGTGTTGGTCTTTATTGTTACTGCAGCAGTGAACCCTTGTCGGGTGATTTGGTATCTGTTCAGCTTGAAAGTTCCATGAAAAAAATTTGGGAGGCTCACCCCTTTCAAATATCTATGAAAACTTAGCTTGAATATTATGCACACAACCTATTTGCTAAAATGCCTCAATGAATAAAAAGTGATATTTTTGCAAGTTCTTGAGTAGCAAAATTTTATATCGGCATAAATTGACCATTACGTTAATTCACGTTATTGAATTGGTGGCTTGTATGCTAAATTTGGATTGAAAGTGAGCCAAAATAGATGCCATTGGATAATGTCGCATGAAACAAGCATCGAGTCCTGATCGGCCCGCTGCCCGCTTGTGTTAGTTAGTTAGTTTTACTTCCATTGTAGTGTAGTTAGGACTAAGTGTGGGGTCGGTACGACGCCCCAGTTTTATCGTGTCTGTAGCTACATGTTTTGCAGGTTTAGATAGTGTCGAGCTCAAGTGTGGGGTGCACGCACACCCAATGCCTGATCATGACGACATATTGGGGGAAGTCTGAGTACCCCTTGCTCTACGGACGCTTGGTGGGTGCGTGATAGAGATGGCACCTCTACTAGCGCTAACGACTAGGCCCTCGTTGGCCTTCAGGGAAGTTCCTTAACTCTTGCACTTTCTTTTTGTCGCATCGGGGACATTGCTTAGTTTTAAGTGTGGGGTGGGGGAACTTTCGTTCTTTTGAGGTTATGGATGATTGTACCATTAGGAATTTAAGTTTAGCAATTTTTATTTTTGTCACTTGACTTTATTTTTATTTGTTTCTGTCTTTAATATATATAAAAATTGAAAAAAATTTAGAAAACTAATGAAAAAATCCAAAAAGATTTTCTTTTCAGTTTTAGTTAGTGGTACATGTCATCCGCCCCGTGGTTTTTCTTATGGCCTCGGTTCTTTTCCATGGGTAGACCTTTGAACCGGGTAATTTTATTTTTTCAGGAGTAGTATAGTATTAGTTAGTAGAGTATTTTTAGGAAAATAGTAGAATGCTAGGTGCCTTTGGTTTGTTTGATACCGGTGGATTTAGACTTGATCATGTGCTTTTTGTGAATCCTTTTCGGTTTTAAAATTGTGATGCATGCCTAGAAAAATTTGAATGACCCTCTTGAGACGCTTAGGTTCAACTACTTGACTCTTTTGTGAACTATTGTGCCTTAGTGCTTAAATTTCCAAAGTTGCACCTTGTTTGCTTGAACCGAAAGTTGGAATAAAACCGTCTTGAGTGAACTGTGTGCCACGTGTGATGAGAGTTATCCTTTCTTATCTTCTGTGCCGCATATTGATTGCTAGAACTTGCCCCGTGTGTGTTCAAAGCGAAATCTTAGGTTTGCTTTAGTCGGGAGATGATACAGGTGTTTCTTTGATAAGTCTTTTTAGCCTTTATTAACCTACCCTTTAATATTATCCTCATTAAGCCCTTTTGAGCCTATTGACCTTTTTTGTTGGCACCCACATTTCAAGCCTTATCCCTTTTGTTCTTAATTATCTTCCTTTTGAACCCTTACTCCTTTGAGCACTTTAATTGAAATATTTGATATTTATAGAGTTGTGGTTGGAGAAATTGGTGGCTTTTGAGTGGAACCAATGAAAGAAAAATATGGCGTATTTTGAAAAAGAATCATTGGCAAGGTTGAAAAAAATATTGAAAAGAAAAAAAATGAAAAAGAGAAAAGTAAAGAAAACAAAAGAAAGAGAAAAATCTCAATCCTTGCTAGTATTGTGCAAAAAGTAAAGTTGCAAATTGCTTAAAGTTGAAAGGGAATTTCTTATGTGTATGTTTGGGCGGTTGCTAGGTTGGTTTTGAGAAGAATGGTGAAAAAAATTTTAAAGTGATGTACTAAAGTGCTTAGGGAGGTAGTCACTATTTTATCCATATTTATCCTACCCGTCCTTTAGCCTACATTACAACCCTTAAAGTCCTAGTTAATCCCGATTGGAGTGAGCTTACATTAGTGGAGTCCTATACTACGGGCAAGCCTATGGTACGTTGTGTGTGGCACGTGAACTTCTTTTTGAGAGCGAGTGAATTCATTCTACATTATGTCCCTCATTTATTCTTGAAATTTATTCTTTGTGTGATATTTGGGACGCTCTCTTGATTTTTGGTGAGGGCTCATGGTTTGCGCAAGATAGGTGAAGTTATTGACTTCTTGGTTGAGTGAATGGGTGTGATTTTGTGGAAGCTTGGTTTCATTGAGTCGGTTTTTGAAATTGAGATGTCTTGAGTTGGTTGTTCTAGTGTTTTAAAATTTGGTGAATTTTTGGCATGTTGTGGGTCACATGGTATGTATTTATGCTCTTGTTTAATGGTCGGTATCAACCATAACCATAGATAGACCTGTTCTATCAAGTGTTGGTTTAGTTGGGAAGTTGTTTTTTGGTGATTGCACGAGGGCGAGCAAAGGTTTAAGTGTGAGGTGGTGATGTTTGGCAATATTTGCCTATTTTACCTTAATGTTTCCTCACATTTTGATACGTTATTCACCCATTGCACGAAATAATTGTGATTGTTGCGCTCACTTAGTGTGTTTGTGATTGTAGGAATGGTTTGGATGAATACGAGTACAAATGGAGCGAAGATGGATATAATCGAGCAAGAATTGATGAACTTAGCTAATTGTGAGATATGGCATTAGAAGGCAAAGCTATGGAGCAAGCTATGGATCTGTCACAACTTCAGACTTTGGAAAGCCATGAGCCATGCGACGCGTGGGCTATAGCGCACGACATCCAAAAGCCATGAGCCATGCGACGCTTACCCTGTGGCTTTTAGTTCAGCGACCCCAACTTTTCCAACTTAGTTTAGGCTTTGGATAAACTTATGGTAAGACTTTGTAAACATTATAAATAGCTTATAATTTCATTTTTGTAAGGAGGTTGAATTTTTGGAGCAAGTTTTGGAGTTCCTAACACATCGAACCAAGGGTTTAATCCCTTTACTTCATATATTACAATCTTTCATATTTCTTCCATGAATTCTTGTGTTGTTATTATGAATATGCGTAGCTAAACATATCGTTCTAGGGTTAGAGCAAATACATGAAGGTTGATGTTTGAAAGTTAATTTCTACCTATTAATTTACCATTACAGATTGTTTATTCTTTCTTGAGCCTAATTGTTTGGTTATTGAGCCCTGATAATTGAACACTATCTATGGTTTATAAGTTGAACTCGACAGAGGGAACTTGTGAATGCAAATAAGAAAGAATAGAGCTTGATTTTGAACCTGGGTATCAGGGAATCGATTTGCGGGTAGGATAGACATATACCTATTCGCCTTGCTTAGCTAAATACAGAGTTCTTTAATGCATGCATGTGATTTAATTCCATAGAAATATAGGCGTTAGAGTAGCTTGCATAGACTTGTGAAGAATCGACAGGTTTTCACGAATATAATTAACCTGTTAGTTAGCAATCTAGGAAGTCAAGAAGTAGAATCAACTGGAAAGCTCAACTGGATTGTTTGTAGCTCTGACCCTAGACCGTTTCTCTCTTATTGATAACAACCTATAATTTGCTCTCTATTACTTGACTTCAATTACTTGTTTTTAATTGTTGTTTTAGTTAGTAAAAATCTCAATCATCATTGAAAAAAGATCCCTGAATAGTTTTTAGGAAATTGTTTGCTAGGATTCAGTCGTAACAATAGTCCTCGTGGGAACGATACTCGACTCACTACTTTATTACTTGTCGACCACGTATACTTGCGTGTGTGTTTGGGAGCAACACATATTCATAGGCCACAAAAAGCCATGATATCTTTCAGGTTGGATCAACTTATGACCCTGACCAGCTGACCTTAATCATTACTGTCGAAGACGGGGAAAAATCAACTTTGTGAAACCATTCGTGTAACCCTTTTAATTCGAGTTGGCTCATTAAAATTCAAAAAATAT
Source organism: Petunia x hybrida (assembly GCA_037355625.1). Taxonomy (NCBI): domain Eukaryota; kingdom Viridiplantae; phylum Streptophyta; class Magnoliopsida; order Solanales; family Solanaceae; genus Petunia; species Petunia x hybrida. The sequence continues at coordinate 5,706,682 of JBBBVM010000484.1, forward strand.
GGTATTAGGCTAAGTCAACTCAAAGTGAATTTTTGAGACATTATTATTTGCCTTAATGATGTCTATGAGCCTCTAAAGCCTCCAAGTCCTTGGATTTATGGATAGTTATTTGAGATGCGACTAAAAGTTTTGAATAAACTTGACAAAACAGAAGTTTCACAAACAATAAATGGGCAGCGCAGCCCACATCCAAAGCATCCCGTGTTCACGTAGAATTCGAAAAAAGGCTCCACCCCAAGGGGTGTGATGTAGGCAGCCTAATCTAATGCAAGTATAAGTGGCTGTATCCAAGGTTTGAACCCATGACCTATAGGTCACACAAAGACAATTTTACCAGTTGCTCCAAAGCTCCCCTTCCAATTATAAATGAATGTGCATAATTCTCTTATAAATGAACCTATCCCCTTTTTCTTGAGTGTTTAAATTTCTCAAGAGATTTGTGATGAAAATATGGAACTCTATTTTATAATCACTAAAAATAATTTAACATATATCAACAATAAGCACAGCAAATCATGATAGTTTGTACCCCATAAGCATACCTAGGGGTGGTTGTGATTTGGTTAAAAACAGACCCAAATCGAAAATCGAACCAAATCGATTAAAAAATTGATACTTTATTGGTTGTGGTTTGGTTTTTAAATTTTAAAAATCGATAATAATACATAATCGAAGAAAAATCGAACCGATAATATATATATATATATATATATATATATATATATATATATATATATATATATATATATATATTATTTATATTAATATTTTAATTTTTATATAGTTTAATTATAAGTTTTCTATATCGTTTCGACAAGACTTGTAGTAGAGTAAATGAATTACACTTAACTAACTAATTGTGTTCTTAAGCCCAACAAGAATCTAACAAGACAACAACTTAGTAAAAATAAGGCGATCCATTTGTAGTAAACAAGGTTCTCACATCTTTGTATTACTTATGATTTAGTATAATCTCTCCTGTCCGTCAGTAACTAATGGCTCTCGGTTGTTAGAACTTTACTTCCATAAAAGTGTGGATGAATTGTAATTATTCCGACTTGTATATGAATATATGATATGTTATTGCTCAAGATATGATAGTATCATTAATAAGAAAAAGCTTAGCAGATGGCTTGACTAGCTAGCAGCAGATAAATTTGTTTTGCATTATTATGCTTCTCTTAATGATATGCAAAACATGATATGCAATTTTTGTGTTTGTTGAATTACTAATATTTCATTTCTGTTACATATGTGAGCATTTTAAGTGAGCAAAAAAATATTTATAGTCCTCTTTATCAAGAATAGTTCTCTTTATCATTTTTCATATGTTCGTTGCTATTTTGTTTGTGAATAGACCGAACCAAACTGACAATAATCAAATTGATGTTTTTAATTTTACTTAATTTAGTTTGGTTTTAATAATTTAAAAAACTAGTAAAATTACCCTCGTGTTGCGCGGTTGTGAAATTTTAAAAGATGATTCATTTTATAACTTTAGTAAATATATGTTGATGTATGCAATTATTAGTTCTGGATCTTGATGCTGAAATATAGCTCAGATGAGTTGTAGTTATGAGAACATATTTAGCAGTGTTAACCCCAATTCTTTTATGTTAATTATATAAAATATCACAAAATTCATCAATATGTGATTAAAATTTGTTCTTTAACTTGATGAAAATGGAAAAGTTTAATAGTAGTACTATATATATAATATAATTCTTGACTCCCGCATCCATCCATAGGCAATAAATTTGTTCTTTAACATGAAAATATAAAGTCGTATTTGTCTAGAGTTTTACGTTCCATGTGTAGTATCATGCCTTCAGTTCTTTCTTTCAAGTCCCAAATTATGTCCTTAATTCTATCTTTCAAAAAGTGATTACGTTATTAGTTTTATAATTCAGCAAATAAATCTTACTAACTTCTGCTCTACTTCTTTAATTCTTCTTCATAGCACTATCTATTATTTCTACAAATCCCTAAAAAAATGATGTTTATTCTAACATCTTTCTGTTTTTGGCATAAGATATATAACTACTACGTTTTCTTCCATCGCCATCTTTTTTGTGTTGCCTTTGTGGATATATTACTTAAGCATTATACATGTCACAAAGTGGAAAAAACACGAAAAATGAAACTAAAAAAGAAATACTTAAAAGCTAAGGACTTTTATTTATTTATTGTAAACTGTGGCATACTTTCAAATAAATGTTTAACTTTCTCCTTCATTTTTTTGACATTATATCATAAGTAGTTCTTCATAATTTTAAGATGTAAGATTTTCCAGCATTTTCTTACAGTTATGGATGAGGCTTCATGTCTATGTGAACTTCCTTATCATGAAACCTGAAAATAAGGTATGTTATGCAAGGATTATTGAAAATAAAAACATAAACACATCAAAAATTTTGAGAACTAATTGAGAAAAGAGATCTCAACACAATTGCAGCTTTAAGGATTCATGCCAAAATTTACAATATTACAACGTCAATTAAGATACGAATGTTGGCGGTATAGGCTACATACTGATCTTCACATAATAAGTTAATTCTTCATGTTTCCTTGCAATTGGGGAAACTTCCAGTTGATGAAACTGGAAACAATCAACAGTCGATGCAACAACAGACAATTGAATGTAGTATTGATAAAGAGCAGGTTCAGAGGCAGGAAGTCAGTTCAGGAAGGATGCATCAAGAGAAGCACATGCAACAGGGAGTTATATTAGCTGAGGAGGAGAGGCCTGCATTGATACACAACAGGAGGCAAAGTATGGTCACAAATGCATAAGTCCATCTTTGACACATGAAGATGCCCTAATCTACGATGCCATAACTCGACTTCATTTATCAATAGGTAATGTTGCACCAATGCCCAACCAAAGAGTGTAACTAGGGTGATCGTAGATCAGGGGAAGGTTTAGAATCCTATGGGAAAAGATAGGTAAGCAAAAGTGACGAAGGGTTCGGGTTATCAGTCCGGATCAGTCCCACGCAGGCCGCAGAGAAAGAGACAAGGAGGAAGAAGGGGCACTACGGGAAGAGCGTACCAAATGCTGACGGTGACGAAGGTTACCGACTTTCGGTGGACGCGGAGCCAAGGAGTTCAGTCGAACAGCAAGTTTTTTCCTTAATTAGCCGGCCCACACTTCGGCTACTAATAATGGGATGAAAAGGGATATATGAAGTTCGTTCTCTTCCTCTGTGCATCTCTGTGATGGGTAAATCTCCATAAAAAAGGGACAACTTTCGTGTAGTTTGTGATCTCGTCCCGCTTGAGGTTTGTCGAAGATAAGTATCATGTCCTCTATGGCTGAACTAGACTAGATTTCGAGGAGGACTTCTCCAGTGTGGAGCGAAAAGGTCTCGCGAAGCCGGTCACCGGGAGCTAAGATAGGCCTGTGCTTGTCTAACTCAGAGAGAGAGCTAACAAAGTCTTTAAATGGGCTTCTTAATAAACTTTACAAACTTTATTAGTTGCAAGGCGACTTTGCTGGGTCTATGGGGCTTTTCCACAATACAAAGATTTGTCAAGCATGGTCCTGCATCTCCTACCTAATGCAATTGACCGACCCGCCAAGCTTGCCATTCTGTTTATTTGGCCGAATCCGACTCTGGGCCTTCAAAGAGAGAGCAGCCGCCAGGTTTAATGATTTGGTGGGATCTACAGATGTAGTGGCTGGTTAAATTGTCAGTTGCATCAACGAAAGTTGCCTGAGATCATATGGATCAACAAACTGGCTACAAGTCGAGTTGAAATGGAAAGAAAAATGGACTCAACTGTTCCATGATCTATGGGTCTACTGGAGCTACCCACTTCGATCAATTAGCCAAGATTTTGACCGGATAACCCAGCTTCCCTATCGCTATGATTCACGCGTATGGGGCTGTGGATATTTTGAGTCCCTCAGAACGCAACTCCCTTATGAGTTGGAAGCCAAGACAAACGGATTCCACTTCATAGGTACCGTTCACGTCACGTGAAGGCTCTTGAAACGAAATCAAGGACTTCATCTACGGATTATGCCTCTACTTTTTATATGATATTTTTCTTGCTTTTTTCCTATTCTCTTTCGGATGCTAAGTGGTCGTCACCTTCTCGTCGGCGATCACCGTCGCCAAGAATGGCATAGTCGCAAAGCTTCGTCGTGCCTGTGAGCTCGGAAGGAGATGAACTACCGTTAGATTTGTATGTACGAGGCCCACGACTTTCTTGATCGCCTCATTCTTCAACCATGGGTTAAGATGTGGCTCTCCCCACTTGGCTGGAATTTAACTGTGTATACCCATTTACATTTAGATCCCACAGTCTTCTTTCCAGGAGGTAAATCAACAATCTAGCATTTCCTTCTTTGGGAGCCGGGTGTCGCACGGAGCCCAAACTTACCCTTTTTCCACGGAAGCCCTCCCCTCACAGGTTTGGGCTAAGGTCGTTGCGCTCCTGCCACAATTCATAAGGCTAATTTTATGTTGTCGTGAGGCTTTGGTTAGGCCGACTACTATAGGCTAGCTACTTCACCGGGATAGAAGGCCGGTCCCAACCCGTCTACAAAATGGGGCTAGTGTTGTCCACAGATTCTAGAGGTAAAGATTCTTATGCTTCAAAAGTGCTCAAGTGTGGTGGGAAGAGAGTGAGTCAGGAAATATCTCCAGTACAAACAGTAAATTCCTTCTCTCCATTGGAGAAGAGTACTATGGGAGTGGAAATGGGTAACATGGGATTGGAGGAGGAAAGTCGACCCCCTGATGAGAGGGTCACACAATATGTTCTATGAACTGGTTAGTATGGAATGTGAGGGACATTAATAAGCCCTTCAAACAGAGGGAAATGAGGGATTATTTGAAAAGAAACAAAATAAATATGGCTAGTTTAGTGGAAACAAGGGTTAAGGAGAGTAAGTTTGCTTGTACTGTAAACAAAATAGCAAGAGGATGGAAATGCATTAACAATTACACTAAAGCTGTAAATGGGAGAATATGGATAATCTGGCAAGAGGATAAGGTTCTTATACAACCTATTGATATCGCTGATCAGTATATTCATTGTAGAGTGGAGGATAGGACATCTGATTTTTGGTGCTTTATCACAGTGGTGTATGGAAAAAATACTATTGAAGAGAGGAAACACTTGTGGGAAGGAATTAAAGAGGTAGGGGCCCTTATCACAGATCTATGGTGCCTTCTAGGTGATTTTAATTCCCTACTGAATGCTGAAGATATGACAGGTGGACAGAGTGTTACTGATGCTGAAACAAGGGATTTTCAACAGTGTATTGATATGATGCAGCTTATACAAATGAAGACTACGGGAAGAAGGTTTACATGGACAAATCTTCATGTCTGGAGTAGAATTGATTGGGCATTATGCAATGTGCCTTGGGTGTTGAAGTATGGAACTGTGACAGCACAATTCAGGGAGAATGCATTTTCAGATCATTCACATATTCATATTGAGCAGATCATCACAGATAGTATTTCCAGAAGACCATTCAGGTTTCTAAATGTACTTACAGATAAGGAACAGTTCTTACCAATAGTTGAGAGTTGCTGGCAGCAGGAGGTACTGGGAACAAGTATGTTTAAAGTTTGGCACAAGTTGAAGCTATATAAAGAACCATTGAAGAAACTTAAAGAGGAGGATTTTGGACAAGTAGAACAAAAGGTGCAGAAAGCAAGAGAAAAGTTGCAGGAAATTCAGCAGCAGATCTCACAAGGGTGGAATCAAAACTTAGCAACTACTGAGAAAGAGGCATTGATGTTATTAAACAAGTGGTCTGATATTGAAGAAAGAATTCTAAAGCAGAAATCTAAAGCTCATTGGATAGAGGCTGGAGATGGTAATAACAGGTATTTCTTTGCTTGTATGAAACAAAGAGGCAGCATGAACAATATTTCACATCTGTGCAAGGCTGATGGGACCATTCTCCACAAACAAGCTGATATTGAGAGAGAAGTGATCCAATTTTACAAAGGGCTTATGGGCACTGCCTTTGATAGGCTTCCAGGAATTGATTTACAAGTGATGAATAAGGGACCTGGTCTAACAATTCAACAGCAAAGAGACATGTGTAAGGAAATCACACATGAGGAGATCAAAGCATCACTGTTTGATATAGAGGATAACAAAGCTCCAGGTATTGATGGTTATAATGCACTATTCTTTAAGAAGTCCTGGCCCATAATTGAAGATGATTTGTGCCAAGCTATTCAGGATTTCTTTAGGACAGGTCATATGATGAGAGCAATAAATAATACAGTGGTTACACTGATTCCAAAACATAACCATGCTGAAGCTATGAAGGATTTTAGGCCAATTGCTTGTTGTTCTACTCTATATAAGATTATTTCCAAGGTGATAACTAAGAGGATAAAAGGAGTCATAGATCGTGTTGTAGGACAGAGCCAGTCAGCATTCATACCAGGCAGGATCATTTCAGATAATATCATTTTGAGCCATGAACTGGTGAAGGGGTATACAAGAAAGCAAATATCCCCAAGGTGTATGATCAAAGTGGACTTACAAAAGGCCTATGACTAAGTAGAGTGGTGCTTCATTGAACAAATGCTGAAGGCTTTGAGTTTTCCTAGGAAGATTATTACATGGATCATGAACTGCATAAATACAGTGAGTTATACATTTCTTCTCAATGGAACTTTAACTGAAACTATACAGGCTAGAAGAGGTTTGAGACAAGGGGATCCTATGTCCCCTTATATCTTTGTGTTGTTAATGGAGTATCTCAATAGATGTCTGAAAACACTGAGGGACATACCAGATTTTAACTATCATCCTAGGTGTCAAAAGCTAGGGATTACTTATCTCTGCTTTGCAGATGACCTATTGCTGTTTGCTAGAGGTGACTTGATTTCAGTCAAGCTTCTGAATGAGAAGTTCCAGCTATTCTCTGCAGCCTCAGGTCTAAAAGCTAATTTGCAGAAGAGTCAGGTGTATTTTGGAGGAGTCAATCAGGGGACTAAAAGTGATATTCTGAGGATGTTGGGATATGAGGAGGGGGAATTACCGTTTAGATATTTAGGTGTTCCTTTATCAACAAAAATACTGACTGTTACACAATGTAAGCCTCTTGTGGATAAAATTACTGCAAGAATCACTTCTTGGATGGCTAGAGGACTATCTTATGCTGGGAGGGTACAGTTGATAAGGGCAGTTTTGTTTGGAATACAGGCATACTGGGCTCAATTATTTCTACTCCCTCAAAAGGTCATTAAACTGATTGAAGCAGCTTGTAGAAGCTATCTATGGGCAGGTTCAGCTACTGTATCAAAGAGGGCACTTGTAGCATGGGAGAAGATCTGTCAACCTAGGGGAGCAGGTGGTCTAAACATCATTAATCTCAGAGTTTGGAATCAAGCAGCCATATGTAAACTACTTTGGGCAGTAAGTCAGAGGAAGGAAAAGTTCTGGATCACTTGGATGCACACCTACTATATCAAAGGCAGGAACTTGCTTACTTTACAACTACTAAATCAGGCTTCTTGGATGATGAGGAAAATAATGAATATGAGGAAGTTTTGGAACCAGATGATGACTAGCAGAACAAATGGAGAGGAGCTGACTATTAAGGCAACTTACAAGGCTTTAAGAGGAAGTATACCAAATGTGGAATGGAGAAGACTTGTTAGTCATAATGCTGCTCAACCTAAGCAAGTATTCATATTATGGTTAGCATTACTTGGTAAACTCAGAACTAAGGATAAACTGTTAAGTTGGGGATTACAGATTGATGGAACTTGTAAACTATGTAATAGCACACAGGAAACAAGTCAGCATCTTTACTTTGAATGTGCTTACTTAAGTGAACTATGGTTAGCTATACTACACTGGCTGAAATACCAGAGAACCTTACTGCAATGGGACTATGAATGGAAGTGGGTGCAAGCAGCTGGAAAGGAAAGAAGACCTCAACAAGTACTACTGCGAGCTTGCTTTGCAGCAGTAGTATACTGCATTTGGATTGAAAGAAATCAAAGGCTGTTCCAAGGACAATGCAGACAAGTTACAGAACTGCTACATGAACTTAAAACAGATGTATGTATAAGAGTTAGGAAGAATAGGAGTTTGTATGAATATGTTAGTTCTTTATAGTAACTAGTAGATGTTTAGCTCATTAGGAAAAGAGGTAGAGAGGTTAGATAAGGCAAATATTGAGAGGGCCATACCAGGTTTTGGTAAGCTCTGATTTGTAATGTTTCAAATTGGTGATTAATGAAATTATTTAATTACCAAAAAAAAAAAGTTAATTCTTCATGCAATATTTACTACTTTCTGGCCAAAAAATGAATTATAGGAGGAATGAACATAAACAAAAAAACTAAATGAAAAACAACTTTATCGAGTTGAATATGTCAGTGATTTCTTCCCGTTTAGAGTTGAATAAGATCAAAAGTTTGAATGATTCGTGAGAAAGATTTATTATGTGCTGAGAAATTAGAAACTTGACCAAATTGAAGAATTTCAATGATTTATAAGTAACATTTTGAGAATACGTAACTCCTACTTGTCACCATTTTTGGGCCCGGGTATAATCCTACAAAAAAAGTGCAGATGTACAAAGAAACCAAATTGTTTAACCTAGATCCGATTTTAGGCCAATTAACAATTAAATTTATATTTGCGGAGTCACGATCAATAGTCGAGATTAAGTATTCGCACGAAGAATTAAATAACAGCAATATAGAATGCTAAAAGTAAAGTATAAACGAAAATAAAGAGAGGCAAACGTATCGTATCCTTCGTCTCCGGGGAGAGTTGGTCGATATCCACCACGCTTTAGATGATCAAACACTAAAATAGTAATTGAAATATGAACAAAGTGTATATCTGAGCGACAGAGAGAAAGTATTTTATTGATAATGTAGGCAAGAAGCAAAAGTTATTACAATTGGTTAAGGTAAACGCTATTTATAGGCCTGAAAGGCGCCTGTTGGGACTGTGGTAACCGTTGGGCATAGAACCGTTCGGATAAGTATCCGCTAGGTGTCCAGTCAGCGAAGTTGTAACCGCTGGGTGACCGTTTAATGAATGATCGCATCCAATAATCTTAATAACTGCTTATTTAAATTATGCTGACTGTTGATATATCCCGTAACTTTCCTGGGTCTGCCCGTGGGAAACGTCTGTCCGGTGAATGTCTGTCCGTTGAAACGTCAGTCCGTGCCACGTGGAGGACACGTGTCACCCTTCAAAACCCAGTCAGTTTTTATTCAATACAGATAGTCCCCGCACTTCTCGGGCAGAGTATCTGTCCGAGGAGTGGATAAGAGTTTTGGCGGGAGTTTTTGCAAACTTTTTGTCTCCATATGATGTAACTTGATGACGTAGGGATCTTATCAGATAAGTGACAAGCCCTTATGTCGTGTGCATTTAATGCGCCGTATGGAAAAGTAACTGCAGCTGGCACGCCTGCAGAACCGCAGTTTACTCTGAAACGACTGCTGCGTATCCCTAGGGTAAAAGCAATGATTTTGACCGCCTCAACCACGTGCACACGTCGTCTGTTGACTGCGAGGTGACTGCTTCTTTTCAGAATAATTATGGCGCTATAAAGTTTTGATTAACCCTATTTCCTCTTTCGACGGCCAGATCTGGTCGTAGTTTCCCCGATAACCTCCACGTGTCTTCGAAAGAGGTTGGGATTTTTGAATCTTGGCTCCTATAAATAGGGGTTCGCTTGATGAGAAACTTTTTCACTTGCTTTCATTTTTCCTGTGTAGCTCTTTGAAAACCTTTGAACTAGCTCTTGAATCTTTCTTGACAACTTCATATTTCTCCTAAAATCATGGCTTCAAGATCTAGAAGAAATCAGAATACCGACGTTGCTGGTAGTTCGACGGCCACTCCTAGGCCGCGGGCTACCCAAGCCACTGCTGCGGAAATAATCCCCAAGAAATGGGGCGAACTCGAAGCGGACTGTAATATTAAGTCCTTTCACAACAGGGAAGGAGATACGCGTAATTAGCCGGCGTATAGGTTTAAGTCGGGGATCACGAAGGAGGTGATCCCTCATGTGAGAGTAGATTGCAACTGGGGCGATGAAATTCCTCTTTTGCCGGTTTCTGAAGGCGAGACAATTACTTCCCACAGGGCTGGATGGACAGCTATGGGCACCTACCCTTTTACAGTGAAATGTAGGCTGCCCTTGCACCCTGTGTTGGAGAGACTTTGCAGGGAGTACCTTCTCTGCCCGGGGCAATTGAGCCCCAGTATATATAGGATAGTTACACTCCTAGATTGGTTTGCGGCAGAAACTGACCAATCTTTTGACTATAAACACTTCATTTCTTTGTATAGTGTTCAGATTTTTAAAGACGGCTATGTGAACGTCAGGATGCGCGGAAGCAAGGGCTTGGTGCGCAGTTCTGAGGATACCAGTGACTGAGGTTGGGTGCACCGGTATCTGTTTGTGCGCTCCTCGGCCTTGACTTCCGGTGACAAGGCATACCTTCCAGAAGTCTGGAATAAAACGTGTAAGTCCCCGAGTTTTTTTTATATATATCGTCCTTCCTTCTTCATCTAACCTTCCTTAAAATTTTCTTCGTGCAGCGGCCAAGCAACCCTACGATAGGTTCATAACTGTTGATGAACTGACGGCGTGGGTTGAGCCGATTTTGGAGAAATTTGCACCAGAGAAGAGAGAGTGGGCGTACTTCGCTACTCTTAAGAGTTTGACCGTGAAACACCACGGTGAGGATATTTCTATCCCTTTGATAACCCTCCTTTCTTGAACTCTTCTCATGTCTGACCGTTTTATCTTTGTTGCAGGTTTGGGCACTTCGGGAAGCTTCTTTCCCGCGCCTCCCCAAGACAGACCTACTGAACCCGTTGTTGACCCAGCCGCTAAGGCTGAGGCTATACTAGCTTCGGTAGGTGCTCTGCGTAGCCGGGAGGGGGGTGAAGAACTTTTGTCTAATGGACTGGGCTCCTTGAAGAGGAAGAAGAAGAGCCAAGGAGATGGAGGAGCGCGGAAGAAGTCTGCTCGTAAGGCTTCCGTGACTGCCGAGCAACCCTCATCAGCTGGTGACGATCTTCCTCCCAGGGCCAGCGTCCCTGGGCCGGCAGAAGTAAATGCCGAGGTGGCTGCTGAAGTCCCCGAGTCCGCGCGGGGAGAGGGTCCAGCCAAGGAGGTCATCTATCTTTCGGATACTGAAGCCGAAGTGGATGCTCCTCTTGGGCGAAGACCTCATCTTCGTAGTGACAGAAGAAGGGCCGAGGAGGAAGCTGCCCGTACTCTGCAGAGGAGTCCCCGAGTTGGTGATGGGGAGGAGGCAGGTCCTTCTCGTGTGGACAAGGGAAAGAAGAAGGTTGGTGAAGAAGAGGTGAAGGATAAAGAAGTGAGGGAAGAAGCCAGGGAAGAGGTTCCCCGTGAGAGTAGCCGAGGTCCTCATGTTTTTCGCTTCGAGGATCTGGAGAATGTGGCTACCGAGGGGGCGACTCCGGTTGGTCTTCGTGATTGTGAGACAATTGATCCTGGGGCTGAAAATGAGTCTAATCTCGCGTTGTCGAGGTTTGTCTGGCGATCGGTTGTTAGTGGGCGGACAGAGTTGAAGGACATCAGGGGTGTCCGTTATAAGTTCGGGCCAAACTACCTTTCTGATCATGCTTGGGAACCCAAGTATTGTGAGAGGAAGCACACACTAAAACTTTCCCCTGATGTCAACTTCATAACCGGGCCAAGCGGCTTAGCTAAGGTGGTCTCTTCACTCGTCGGCCCTCGTGAAGAGTGGGTACTGAGAGATCTGAGCGATGAGGAATTGGCCTTTCAGATTGCCGCTGATTCTGCCCGAGTAAGTATTTTCCACTTTTATGTTGGAAGTAACTTTAGCCTCGGACCCTTAACCTTAGCTTGTTTCATTTTTTTTTTAGTCAAGCATGCTGGCTGCCGAGCTCATGTTCCGTTCCAGGATCAATAATGTCGATCAGGTGGTGGAAGTAAAGAAAGAACTGCTGGAAGCTCTGAAGGACAATAAAGCTCTGGTTGAGCAGTGTGGTTTCCTTGGTGGAGAAGTTAATCAGTTAACTGACGTTAACAATGATCGCCTTGAGAAAATCAATGCTCTCACCAGGGAAAAGGACTTTCTCTTCGAGGAAAAAGAAGGGTTCGCACGCTCTGTCCAGGGTTTGGAGAGGCTGCTTGAGGAATGCCACAATTGTTTGAACAGCGCCAACGACCACCGTGAATCTCTTGAGATGAATCTGCAGAGAGCGAATGAAGAATCAATCAAAACCCGCTCTGAACTCCAAGCTGCCAAGGATCAGGTCGCTCAGTTAATGGGCGCTCAGGCCGTATTAACCAAAGACTTGGCGAACTTACGTGATCAGTCGGAGATCAAGGCCAAGCTTGCAGCCCTTGAGGCCAAGCGTACGCTGCTCGTGCAGATCCAGGCTGGACAAGTTGATGTCGAAGAGATGCTGCAAACGACAAAGGGCGCTGTTCGAAGAATACACCAAGCACTAGGTCTCTCCCCTGAAGAGTCCGAAGGCGATGATGATGATGAAGAAGATGAAGATGAGGGTTCAGGGGATGACGACAGGACTGACGGAGCTGGTGCGTTGAGTCCTGGTCATGGCCCTTCAAGCTAATGCTCTTTTTCCTTAATTGATGTATTTTTGTTTTGTCTGGCGAGAGCCGGACTTACTTGTTTGGTGGACAGAAATCTAACAAAGACTTTCTGGTCCTTGGCCGGTTTGTTTGGCCTTTTAAACACTCTGAGAACTTCTGTCAGCCGTATTCGGCGTTTTATTAATTCACAGTTCAATGTATATATGCTGCTTTAGATCCGTTCAGTGACTATGTTTAGTTTGAATTCTCGATCCTTTTGTGTGCATACGCTGTGGCTTTCGTGCCTTATGATTGGGAGTTACCTTTCTTGAATCTTGAACTTTATTAAGTTCGCATTTCCAAGAGTCTGCCCGAATGCTTTTACCCTTTCATTAGGCAAAGGTCGTAAGTTGTAGGTAGTTTGACCGAGTTGTGGTCGTTAGAGTTTTGGCCAAACCCTTGCTCTATGCGTATGACTTTGCTTATCATTTTGATAATTGAAAGTCGTTGCATGGCATTGTAGGTTGGCTCTGGCCGAGTTGTTGGCCTTGTGAATGACTTCTCTTATTTTCGCGGAAGCCTTGTCACATGAGGATTTTGTTTTGTGAATGACTTCTCTTATTTGCCGTGGAAGTCTTATCACGCAAATTGAAAAATTCGCTGCCTTTAAGTAAGGTCTTCTGCCTGTATTAAATAAGGTCTTTTGCCTGTATAAAGGTCTTCTCTGGCCTACAGGGCCCTCACCACCCCCTTGTTTTCATGTTGGAACACATAAAGTGACAATATGAAAAGAGTTTTCGGTGAGTTGTACATTGAACACATATAACCAAACGAGGAGTGTGTCCGTTGTGGGATTCGAACCCACAGCCGCGAAGTTAGGAACTTCGAGCTCTGCCAATTGAGCTAAACGGATATGGCCTTGTTCAGGCCGTTAGTACCATTTAGAGAGAATGTATAACAAAAGTAAGAACTTTCATGTAAAGATAAAAAAGGTAAGCGTAGAGTAACTAACCGTTCTTGTCACCTAGAAGTGATACCTTTTGAGGTGGACGATATTCCAACTGTTCGGGACAATCGAACCATCCGGTCGTGCCAAGCGGTAAGACCCCTTACCGACCGAAGCAATCACTTTGTAGGGTCCTTCCCAGTTAGGGCCAAGCTTCCCCAAATTTGTCTCTTGTGTGCTTTGAGAAACCTTTCTGAGTACAAAGTCCCCGACTTGGAAGCTGCGTACGCGCAGTCCCCGATTGTAGTATTTTTCGATTCGCTCTTTTTGTGCGACCACTCGTACAAGGGCCAGTTCTCTGCGTTCTTCGAGGAGATCCAGTTCTTCGGACAGGTTAACTGAGTTTGATTCCTCAGTGGTATGTGCATATCGCAGACTGGGTTCTCCTATCTCAACCGGGATCAGGGCGTCTGCACCATATACCAATGAGTAAGGAGTTTCTCCGGTACTCATTTTTACTGTGGTGCGGTAAGCCCACAATACTCCAGGTAGTTCTTCTACCCAACATCCCTTCGCCTGCTCGAGGCGCTTTTTAAGAGACTCAACAATAATTTTGTTGGTAGATTCGGCCTGCCCGTTGGCGACAGGGTGATATGGAGAAGAAGTGATTCTCTTAATGTGCAGATCGTCAAGGAACCTAGTCACTTTCTGGCCGACGAACTGCGGGCCGTTGTCCATGACTATTTCCTTAGGTGCACTAAAGCGACATATGACAAAGCGCCAGAGAAAGTCGACAACCTCTGTTTGCCGTACCTTTGAATACGCTGCCGCCTCAACCCACTTTGTGAAATAATCAGTGATGATCAGTAAAAAATGCATTCCCCTTGGTGCCGTGGGAAGAGGACCAACGATGTCTATTCCCCACTTCATGAAGGGCCACAGGGAGATTATTGAATGCAACGGTTCGGCCGGCTGATGGAGAAGATGAGCAAACCTCTGGCATTTGTCACACTTCTTGACAAACTCATTTGCATCTTTCTCCATTTTGTCCCAATAATAACTTGCTCGTATCAACTTTCGGGTTAATGCCTTACCACCGGAGTGATTCCCGCAGCAGCCTTCGTGGACTTCTCTCATTACATAATTAGTCTGATTTGGCCCAAGACATTTTGCGAGGGGTCCTGCGAACATCCTCCGGTACAACTCGCCATTGAGAATGGTGTATCGGGCTGCTTTTATTCGGAGTTTACGAGCAGCCTTTGCATCTGCAGGCAGAGTCCCGTGGACAAGATAATTTGTTATCTCATTCCTCCAATCCCAGGTAGTGCTGACGGTGTTGACTTCAAACTTCTCTCTATCCATGGTTGTGTAAAGAAGTTGAACAATAGCCGAAGAGCTGGCTGCCCCTACTTCTGCAACCGATCCCATGTTTGTAAGAGCATCAGCTTCGTGATTCTCTTCCCGCGGAATCTGAATTGCTTCCCAGTCGTCGAACTGTGCCAAGAGTTCTTTCACTCGGCCGAGGTACGCCTGCATCCTGGGTTCTCGCGCAACGAAACCTCCATTGATCTGATTGATCACCAACTGAGAATCGCTTTTTAGCTTGACTATGGTTGCCCCATAGTTTCGTGCCAATTTTAATCCTGCAATAACGGCCTCATACTCGGCCTCATTGTTAGTAATGAAGGGACATTTGATAGCTTGCCTTACCGTCTCCCCGGATGGAGCAACGAGGACCAGTCCGAGTCCTGATCCTTTTACACTCGAGGAACCGTCTGTATGGAGGACCCAGGTACCCGGAGCCTGTCCGGCATAGAGAATGGCTTCCTTCTCTGCCTCAGGGTATATATTCATACTGAAGTCTGCCACGAAGTCTGTCAAGACTTGTGACTTTATCGCTACCCTGGGCTGATAAGTGATATCAAATTCGGATAATTCTATGACCCATTTTACCAATCTTCCTGAAAATTCTGGTTTGTGCAGGACATTTCGTAAAGGAAAAGTAGTAACTACAACTATCGAATGGCTTTGAAAGTATGGGCGTAATTTTAGAGCAGCAGTTACTAGAGCTAATGCTAATTTCTCTAAAGGCTGATAGCGAGTTTCTGCATCAATTAGAGCTTTGCTAACATAGTAGATAGGAAGTTGTTTACCTTTTTCTTCTCGAACTAGTACCGCGCTTACCGAGGACTCTGAGACCGCTAGATAGATTAGCAGCTGCTCGCCTTCCACAGGTGTGGTAAGTAGTGGAGGATTGGATAGATATTTCTTTAGATCCCTCAATGCCTGCTGACATTCGGGAGTCCATTCGAACTCCTTATTTTGCTTTAAGACATCGAAGAAACTTTTGCAACGATCAGATGACCGGGAAATGAATCTGCGTAGAGCTGCTACTCTCCCCGTTAATCTCATGGCCTCTTTCTTATCGCGAAGTACATCTGGGATTAATTCAATAGCCTTAATCTGAGCGGGATTGACTTCAATGCCTCGCTGAGAAACAATGTATCCCAGAAATTTTCCTGATCCAACTCCGAAAGCGCATTTTTCTGGATTCAATTTCATGTTGTATTGATCCAAAATTCGGAAAGCTTCTTTCAGATGAGCCAGATGGTCTTCTGCCCGTTTGGATTTTATCAGCATGCCGTCGATGTATACTTCCATAGTTTTTCCGATGTGGTCATGGAACATTCGATTGACTAGACGCTGATAGGTCGCACCTGCATTTTTTAATCCAAATGGCATAACTTTATAACAATACGTACCTCGACAGGTTATGAATGCCGTTTTTTCCTGGTCCTCAGGGTCCATCAGTATCTGGTTGTATCCAGAGTACGCGTCGAGGAAGGTTAACACTTCGTGTCCGGCTGTTGCATCGATTAGCTGGTCTATCCTGGAAAGAGGATATGAATCCTTCGGACAGGCTTTGTTCAGATCTGTGAAGTCAATACAGACTCGCCACTTGCCGTTCTTTTTAGGTACGACAACCACGTTTGCTAGCCAGTCCGGATATTTGACTTCACGTACTGAACCGATCTTTAACAGCCGATCGACCTCGTCATTGATTACCTGGTTTCGGAAAGCTCCTTGTTGGCGCGTCTTCTGTTTCACCGGGCGGTGGTACGGATCAACGTGCAACCTGTGAGTAATGATGTCAGGAGAAATACTTGTCATATCTGCATGGGACCAGGCGAATATTGTATGCCGTTCTTTGAGGAACCGCAGGATATCGAACCGCAGGTGTTCGCTCAACTCAGTCCCCAAGTATACCTTTCGCTCTGGCTTATCAGCGAACAGCTCCTCGGGTTCCAGAGCTTCTACTGTTGGCATGTGGTTTTCTTTCTCATCCATCTTGGCGATGAACTCCGGGACTTCGTACTTAATCTCCTCAGTTGTAGTATTCGGCCCCGGGTGCTGTAATTGCTATTTGCTCTCCTCGGGTAGTTTGAGGGCTACCGAGTAACAATCTCGTGCAATGCGTTGCTCTCCTCGGACTTCACGTATTCCCCACTCGGATGGGAATTTCAACATCTGATGGTAGGTAGAAGGGACGGCTTGCATGTCGTGGATCCAAGGTCTGCCCAGAATGATGTTGTAGGCTAAATCCCCATCAACAACATGAAATGTTGTCTCCTTTGCTACCCCATCGGCCAAAGTAGTCAAGGTGATCTCTCCGAGAGTCTTTTCGCTTGAATTATTGAAACCGGAAAGGACTCGAGATACTGGCACAATCTTATCCGCTAGTTGCATTTCATTCACAACTCGCGACTGGATGATATTCGCAGAGCTGCCCGCATCGATGAGCACTCTCTTCACGTCGAACTCCGCCACGCGCAACGTTATGACTAACGCATCAGCGTGAGGAAACTGTGATCCATCACCGTCGGATTCCTCAAAGGTGATCACTCCTTCTGACCGAGGGCGCTTGTTGTTTGTAATGGACACCTTTGCATACTTCTTTGCTGTGAAGGTCACCGAATCTACCTCGATCCCACCCGAAATAACGTTGACCGTTCGTTTCGGAGAGGATGCTGGCGGCGGGCCAGGTTTGTTTTGCTGAGCCTTCGTGTGAGTTTGCTTTCCCTTCTCCGTCAGGAATTCCTTCAAGAATCCCTGTTTCAACAAATGAGCAATTTCGTACCTTAAAGCTTTGCAATCTTCGGTAGTGTGCCCATGGTCACGGTGGAATTCGCAATACATGTCTTGATTTCGCTTGCTGGGATCAATCTTCATGTCTTTCGGCCACCTGACTTTTTCTCCCATGTTTTTGAGTACTGCCACGACCTCCGCCATCTCAACGTTGAAGCTTGGCAGGCTTGGGATTCCATGGGAATTTGACTCGGAATTCTCCCTTCGGGATAGCCCTCTATTGCTGTTGCGGCTGCGTCCTTTGGAACTGTTACGTGATTGGTCGGGGTACGACTCATACTGTGTGCCTGACCTCTCCGTTTCTGCTTTTCCGCCGGACACACTGCTGCAAGCCTGAGCCCTTCCCCGAGCACCTGTTCTGATCAGTTTATCCTCATCGATACGTACCTTGGAATTGTAACGATTGTAGACGTCTGACCAACTGGCTGCTGGAAATTCGCGAAGTAGAGCCTTCGTGTGGCCTCTGAACTCCTAACATCCAAGCTGTTGGTGAATGCGATTGCTGCCCACCTATCTGGTACTTTGGGGAGCATCATACGTTCTCTCTGGAACCGATCCACGTACTTGCGAAGTGACTCATCGGGTCTCTGCTTAATTTCAAAGATATCCTCTACCCGGGTCTCTGTCTTCTGAGCACCCATGTGTGCCTTTACGAACAATTCAGCCATTTCTGCGAAGGACCCAATAGAGTTGGGTGGCAACATTGAATACCATCGCAGGGCTCCATCTGCCAGGGTTTCTACGAACTTCTTCAATTGCACAGATTCGATCTCTTCATCGGTGAGATCACTGGCCTTTATGAAGTTACTGAACATCATGAGATGATCGTTGGGATCAGATGTTCCGCGATACCTTGGAATATTCGGCATTTTGAACGTCTTAGGTATCGCCTTTGGGGCCGCCTCCTTCTTCCAGGGCCGCTGTGAGTAACGCTGGACGTCAACTTTCTTCAGCGTGGGTGGGGCGTCTGGTATCTGATCGATTCTCTCGTGAAGAGACTTTTGAAGTGCTTCTTGGCTTTTCTTGAATTGTTTGGTGAGATTTTATACGACAAGGCTCATATCCGTAGGTGCTGTAGACTCTATGTTTGGGTTCTGATTGGCCTGAGTCGCTGGATCTGTAGTACCGCTACCGTTGTTGCACTCTTCTCCTTGTCTTGAAGTATGTGAAGAGGGTGCATTGGGGTTAGGCGTTGCAGCGTCAGCCCTTGCAGTTGAAGGATTGCTTCTCCGGAGAGAGGTTAGTGCTTCGTTGATACCCCGGTTTACTTCTGTCTGCTGCTGCATAAAATCATAAAGCGTTCTCTGCAGGTTCCCTTGGCCAGGGGAGAGACTCCTATGTCGTCGCCTCCTCGGTGGAGTAGTGCTCTGAGAGCGCCCACGCCGATTTTGCCTAACCGGTCCTTGGGGAGACTGTTGCCGCCCATCAGACGAATAATCGGGAGAGTATCTAGGAGAATAACTAGGACTGCGTGAAGGGGTATTTACCTGTCGTCCACCTACGAGAGTTCGCTGGGAACTACTCTCTGCCATGTTAGTTATGAAACAAAAAGATAGACGGAAATGGATATAATATCAAAGATAGACTTTTTTAACCTACGAAAACTATTGACGCCAAATTGTTTAACCTAGATCCGATTTTAGGCCAATTAACAATTAAATTTATATTTGCGGAGTCACGATCAATAGTCGAGATTAAGTATTCGCACGAAGAATTAAATAACAGCAATATAGAATGCTAAAAGTAAAGTATAAACGAAAATAAAGAGAGGCAAATGTATCGTATCCTTCGTCTCCGGGGAGAGTTGGTCGATATCCACCACGCTTTAGATGATCAAACACTAAAATAGTAATTGAAATATGAACAAAGTGTATATCTGAGCGACAGAGAGGAAGTATTTTATTGATAATGTAGGCAAGAAGCAAAAGTTATTACAATTGGTTAAGGTAAACGCCATTTATAGACCTGAAAGGCGCCTGTTGGGACTGTGGTAACCGTTGGGCATAGAACAGTTCGGATAAGTATCCGCTAGGTGTCCAGTCAGCGAAGTTGTAACCGCTGGGTGACCGTTTAATGAATGATCGCATCCAATAATCTTAATAACTGCTCATTTAAATTATGCTGACCGTTGATATATCCCGTAACTTTCCTGGGTCTGCCCGTGGGAAACGTCTGTCCGGTGAATGTCTGTCCGTTGAAACGTCAGTCCGTGCCACGTGGAGGACACGTGTCACCCTTCAAAGCCCAGTCAGTTTTTATCCAATACACAAATTAGATAAAGAACATAACGAACAGTGGCGTAAGCACCTTATAGGTGACACCCCTTCGTCGGAAGCAATATTAAAGTTTTAGGATTTAGTGGTTAACCACCTTAAGAAAATTTAGAATGGTGAGGGTTTAGATTCCGATTGTGGCATAAATTATCTTATTTTATTAAAAGTTTTGAACATTCATCGCTTAAAGTATTAGACGTTAGTAGGAATTGAACCTATGATATTCTTCTAACTTAAGAAGTACATAATTACTTATGCTAGACTCCCTTATTTATTAAACCTACAATAATCAACAATAAACTTCTTTAAAAGTGACACCGCTTACAAAAAATCCTGCTACGCCGCTGATAACAAAGAGATCTGAAAAGGTTACCTTTGGGCTTTGGAGAGCAATTGCTCTAAAGCAAATGAATATACACAAAGAAAACTGAAAATTAATTTGTAGAGTTGGATGATTTGGAACCGTTACATGAAGAGAGAACAAAGACATTATACAAATTAAATGAGGATAACTGTTACATGAAGTGGAGATGAGATATCATAAGAACTGAAAGACCCAAATCTTGGCTCAAAAGATTACAATATTTAGCATTACACATTTATATTTATATGACTAATACCAAAATGAGAGAGAAAGAAAGGAAGACGCACCTTACTTGGGGTTTCCAAGAAACATAAAACTAATATAGTTATTTTGAGAAGTAACCCTACCTTTGTGAACAAAAACAACAACATGCAGAGAAACATAAAAAAAAAAATAATTGCATATACATAGATATATAAAAACTATACCTTTCAGAGGGTACATGAGTTAGCAAAACTTTTTGCATTTGTGTAACTAATGTGGTTTAGAATCGCTTTCTAAAACTCATTCGTCCCAAGTTATGTAAATTAGAGGCCATACATATAGTTTCTTTTGAAACACAAGATAAATTTTAAAGAACAAAAAAAAAATTAAAAATATGATCTTACACAATAGACAAATGAGTGCGGGAAATGTGATGATCATACATTTTCCTCTATATCCTTTTTTATAGCAAAAAAATTTGGAAATCAACTCATGTGCTGAATTGTAGATATATAGAGGATTTAATAAACTTTAAGACAAATAAATGTCCACTCCTTATTTTCTCTACGTTATGAAATTTGTAAAGTGCATTATTTACCCCTAAGAACTGACCCAAGCAAGGATATTCCAGAAGTTGGTCGGTCAAGAAGGGCATTTTCCCTTCGCTCCTTTCGACCTGATCTCCCAAAAAATCAATACAAAAAAGAGAAGGAAAAAACGGTTAAAAAATAATAATTAACAATGTAATTGGAATACTAATTATATTACTTAGTGGTGGTAAAAGTAGTATTAAAGTCTATGATGAGTCATTACAATTAATGAATTGTTCATATGAAATGAGAAAAGACGGATACTTTGAGAAAAATGAAGAGGAAGTTGGTAAAAGAAAATCAAAAAATAAGAAAAAAGATATATGTGATTCTTGCTCAAAGAGAGTGTCAAGTCATCTTCTTTAGGCCCTCAATTAGTATGTATGTATGTATATATATATATATATATATATATATATATATATATATATATATATATATATATATAAATTAGTTAATAAAAAGATCAGCTAAATCGAACCGTGAACGTCTTTAAGCATGCCGAACACATCCAAACCCCAGTACTAGCCCAACAGTTTCTCGTGCAGCATTAATTATCATTAAGTTGAGCCTCAAAATTCTTTTGCTATCCCTTAACTCCTCAAATTCATATGATTAAATAATGTCATACGTTTTCATGTCATATGACGGGATCTGAGTATCTTAAATGAATACTAATAGTAACATTTTATAGTTATATAATAGTCAAGTTTAGTTAGAATTGATTTTTTATGTTATATTTTATTTTTTATAACAACAATTTACTTATAAAGTTAGTAATATTTATAATAGTGATACACTCTATGTAAAATTATTTTTCTATAAGAGCTCTATTCAAATATTAATTGGATCTGCCTTTCACAATAGTGATGCTAATTTTATTTATATTATTATCAGATACCTTCTTGCTTATTTTAATTATCACTACTCAACTACTAAGCTCTTAGAATGCCTTTAGAGAAGGTTTGTCAGATACCCTCTTGCTGAAAGTTAGGAAATAAATCTTCGTCAATTCAAGTGTGATGTTGACATAAAATTTTAGCAAAAAAATTATCTTTTAGGTGTAAATTTTGCCTTTAATATCCAAATAAGATCTATAGGTTAAATGACATTATACATATATAACATCATATTACTATAGTAATCACGAAATTTTCAGACAAATTTTTTTTTTTTTTTTTTTTTTTGCTAAAGACAGCATAATAATATATTAAGGTTCGGACTGGCCAACATTACAAAAGTGACCCTTTCTCTCCCTAAGGCGAGAGGAGGAATCATAATCCAGTTCAGATAATACAAAAGATGGTGCATCACTAAACATAATAAAGAGTCATGAGAAGCATTACAACCAAATTTAGATAATAAGTCAGCAACAAAATTCGCTTCTCTAAAGACATGCTTGGCTTCATAGCATCCAAGCTCAGATAGCAAGGACCTGCAATCATTCAAGATGTTAGAAAATGTTTGATCCTTGCAACATGAGAATAAGGCCATTAGAATCAGTCTCCACTTGTAAAGGCTGAAGATTATGGGCTTTCGCCAGATAAAGTCCTTGAAATAAAGCTGATAATTCTGCATGAATGACAGATGATGCTGGGAAATGCTTTGCAAATCTAAATGATCATTCACCTCAATGATTTCTAATCTACTCTATATATAACTTGTTTTATGATAACAACTTTTTTTTCATTTATCTCTAGTTCAATTGTACCACAGAGTTTCTCGACTATTTACGTGTTGGGTTTGGGGGGAGGGGAGGGGGATAAACATACTTCGGATTGGGATTTCCTCCAGTGAAAAATTATTCAGTATTGTTCAAGCTCTCACTTTATTAAGACACATGTCCACTTACTCAATTGCAACATCCACTGCATTCTTTGTTATCTTGTCCATTTCACCGTCACCAACTTGGCAATTCTCCATTTCATTAACCTAGCTTCACTACCCATTTGCCACTTCTTAACACTCATGTTATGTCACTACAGATACTTCTTCCCTGTTTATATTAAAGTAATATTTGTAATTTAAAATTTACACTTCTAAGATAAAGAAGCACGGACAAGAATCACAATTTGTTTTCAGTAAGCTTCGTTAGAGCCTCGGTGATCAGATAAAAAACTTTGTACTCTTCTTCTCCAAACATTTCATTGTCCAAATTTTCTGTATTTTATGGTAATTTTAAGAGATTGTGTTTCCCTTTCTCAATTTTTACTCAAGTTATCAATGATGCTTAACATTTAATTACCATGCCCATTTACATGTTTTTTTGCCTTTTCAACTTTGTTGTAGCTGATGCTTGCTTACGTACACTTTTTAATGTGATATGAAGACAGGATGATAAGAAAAAGAGAGTTGGGAAGGGAGGTAACTATTTAAAGTTGGAAAATTAAGGTGACAGAGTATTGGAAAAAGGGGACACAAACCATTCATTGAATAGGTCAACACGTGTCATCAACCAGAGTGTATTTAACAATACCGGATAATATTCATTTTTTATATGGGGTGCACACTTTTGGGGTGGTGTTGATTTGGTGAGCTATTTTTTACTGGTCTTTAAAGCCTAAGCAGTTTTTAACACTTTTAATAGTATTTTCACTTTTACCCCTTAAACATTATTCTAACACCATTTCACATTCACACTTTCTCTTCTCTTTCTACAGATCCACTTTCTCTCTATATATCAAACTCTAATCTCACCACCACTAACACACCGCGCAACTACAACTGTCACGCCACCACAACTGTCACGCCACCACCATAACCACCACAGCCTCCTCTCCTTATTTCCGTGCTATTATGGTCTCTGCTCATTAGCAAAGTATCGCAGAAGATTCCGAAATCGTAGATCGAATCAGTCTCCCATGTCGATCTTTGAGTACAATGGAAGTGCAATTGTAGCTATGGTTGGGAAAAACTAGTTTTTTGCTATTGTGAGTGGCCGCCGTCTCGGTGTACAACTACTGGTTTCCAAAGGATTTTAAAAATTCATAAGCTTTTTAAAAATTGATGCTGAAAAGATATTTCTGATGTCATTCCTCCATGTTGCTGCTATAGCATTCAGTAGCCGCTATTTCAATGTATTTGCCACATAAACTAGTGATAGTTGCATGACTGTTTCTCTTTGCTAATTCATAAGCAGCTCCATTCACTTTTTCCTCAAGAAATTTCTCAAGTCATCATTAATTAACTTTAGTTCTTTCTCTGTTATGTCTTGTTTTATTTTTATTTTGAATCTTTATATTTGAAAAAGTGATGACGATTTGGTGTTATTATGTCTTGTTTTATTTTTATTTTGAATCTTTATATTTGGAAAAGTGATGACGATTTGGTGTCATTTACTTGTAGAATAGATATAGTAATTTGACTCACTTGTAAGTAAATGATACCGAATGACCTTGTTTATTTCTACTTTAGATTTTTGTATATTGGCAAAGTGATGACGACTTGGTATCATTTTCATGTAAAATTGACATAGTAGTTTGGCTCACTTGTAGGTAAATGATGCCGAATTGACCTTGTTTATTTTTACTTTGGATTTTTATATACAGGCAAAGTGATGACGATTTGGTATCATTTGCTGGTTAAATAGACATGTCGTTTTGCTTAGTTATAAATAAATACGGCCAAATTGTTTTGGTTTTATATTTTTACTAGTATTGTACATATTAAGAAATATCTCATTTTGTTCAAAAATAGTCCCAATTATCATGATACTTTTTATGTAATATCTCCAAGAATAAAAAATTTATGAAACTAAAGGAAACAAATCATATAATTCCTCAATAACTTTTGGATGATAATATCACAATCATCCGATGTGTGACTAAATAATCTGAAAATAAAATATCAAAATAAAATATTATTTGAAACAAATAAGATTACAATATAATTGAATGAATATTTTGTTAATAATTCACAAGTTAATATTTGGAAAAGATATTCTAATTTACCCAGTTTTAACTTCTTTGATATTTACCTTTCTACTAATTATTCTTAAAAATTGTATAAAGTTTTTATTTGTACACACATGTTTCTTTGGAATTTGCCCCACATAGAATATACATAATATACTCAGTATTATTCCACAAATAGAATTTGGAGAGGGTGAGATGTATGCAGATCTTTTCCCCACCAACATGGAGAAGTTGTTTTCAATAGACCTCCACATAGTATATATAGAAATAATTAGTCATGATTGTACTGATGATCATTGTCGAAAAAATTAACGTGAATGATATATTTGCTTCAATTTAAAAGATAATCTTGAATTGTATGAAGTCAGTAGAATATTAGTTCTCCTTTGCAGATTTTTGAGTTTTGTTGTTAATTAATTGAAATTATGTATATGAGAAATCTAATATTTTTTTAATCAGTTGCTTTAAATTATTTCATTGCGATTAAGTATTCTTTTTCTTTTTAATTTTGTTTTATTTATTAATATATCAGTTACGTGATTTATTTATAGTATGACTTTTTTCAACATAATGCAAGAAAAAAAATATGTCTCATCTCAAATTCAAATAGTAAGATTTATCCTTCCATGTTTCTATGATAAATTTTTCTAAGTTTTATTTTAATTTACTTCCTGTTTTTTGTTACGGCATTATCAATGACTTCTTATTGTTACATTATCATGTTTCTTAATCATATTTAAAACAAAAACAGCACATGCAAAGTCCACCATGATCGCAGGCACTTTTCTCATTGGCTCGGTTATAGGACCATTCAAATTCGATATAGATAAAAGATTATAAAAAAGATCATTTATGAAATACAAATCGAGCTGAATAAACGGTGAAAAGAAATCATATGTCATTAAACCTTTGGACTTATCTAGCTATATAGGTTGCATTAAACCTTTCATCAACTATAAGATATGGGCCGGCCCGATCCAGCCGACGTAGGCTTTGCAATTTGCCTGGCTGACCCACGATTTGTGTGGGCCATTAATTCATTAGCCCAGCCTTATATGGGCCGCAGACTAGGACGGGCCAGCCCACCATTAATATTCACTACAACAAAATGTATCTATAGCTACGAATTCTTAGCTACAAATACAAATATCGTGGCTAATACCTAGCAAGAGCTACAAAATTTAAGGTTTCGTGGCTATTTATAATTTCGTAAAATTTGTTAGCCACGAAACTATAAGTGGCAAAGCTAATTCATACTTTTTGCTATAATTGCTAACTTTTGTGGCAATAACTACCTAAATAGCTACAATGTTATTGCTACATTAAGAATCTGTAGCTAAACATAAGTTTTTGCCACGCATAAAAAGTTATTATAGCAATACTAAAATTTTAGCCACAAAAAACTTATTTGTAACAAAATATTTGAGCTATATAATTATTTTGCTTCAAAATATAAAAATTCGTGGCAACTACAAGTTTATTGCTACGATAAATTTCATGGCTAATCATATGTTTTACCCATGCATGTGACGTTACTATAGCAATAATAAAATTTTAGCCACGGAAAATTATTTGAAACCAAGGGTTGTAGCTGGAGACTAATTTTTCTTCAAACTTATCTAATACCCGCGGCAATAACGGGCTTAGCCACAAACTTATTTTAATAATAATCACAAGCTTTTGCAAGATGTTTTAATTACAATAGCAATACCCTTAAATTATTTGAAATAATTGTAAGTAACTAATACATATTTTTTCTAAAACTATTGAAAGAAAATTAGGGGCAAAATTTTTCTTAATCTTTACAATTATTTGACATGATAAATGATATATCAATTATATATTAGTTAATGAAATTACTAAGTGTCAAATATTAAGATTAATATGCAAAATATAATCTCCAATAATAAATCATAGGTATGGTTGTGACATCAAATATTAAGAAATAACTTCTTTCACTTAGCTTATTAAATTCTCATTTCATTTTAAAATTTTTGGATATCGATTATATGACTTTGTATGTCAAACTCAAGTAAATAATTAATATTATGACATCTATTTAATTTATGAATAACTAATTATACAAAAATTTAAGTCTAATTATTCACTAAACTAACAAATTAGAACTTACATAATGTATGCAAAGGAGGGGATCTTGTCTCTTATGCGACTATTATTTGATATTTCCTTATAAGATGAAATCTTAGTGGGATTTGTGAAATTTTTTCTATAATTTAAATAACTTTATGTAATTATATAATTAAATATGAATCTCTAATTTTAAAATATAACGTATCCCATTCTATTGATCATATATTTAATATTTAGTACAATAATAACTATTCATTGATCTTAAAGTATTCGTAGTCATCTATAATTAATATGATTTTCTGATGCAATATAAAATGGCCTAAACGACAACCATCAAAAGCCATGCTCGAGAGCACAACGGATACGAGTCAAGGCCTCCGGGAACAACTTGAAGATCGTGCATTGGAGCGCCAACGGATGGAGGAAACAGGGCAGGAAAACAGGCAGCCCAAAACAGGGCAAAACAGGGGAGCAATCTGGGAGCTCACTGCCTGAGGAAGAACAAGTGCTCTGCGCGATCGCGTCCATGTCTGCGCGATCGCGAAGAGGAATCCATTGCCCTGCGCGACAGCGTGTTATCTCGCGCGATCGCGAGGAGTTGAAGGCCAGTTCGATCGATCTCTGCGCGATAGCGTCCAAGCAAGCGCGATCGCGATGCTTTGAAGA
This sequence comes from Petunia x hybrida, assembly GCA_037355625.1. Taxonomy (NCBI): domain Eukaryota; kingdom Viridiplantae; phylum Streptophyta; class Magnoliopsida; order Solanales; family Solanaceae; genus Petunia; species Petunia x hybrida. The sequence continues at coordinate 5,734,438 of JBBBVM010000484.1, forward strand.
ATGCCCAGCGCGATCGCGAGCCTTCCTGGCGCGATCGCGAAGAAGAAGTACTGAGCAGCGAGGCAGAATCAGTTTTAGGGCCATTTTTGTCCATTTGACATGTAAATGTATATATAGCTAGTTTTAGCTTCATTTCATTAGTTTAGCTTGAATTGAATAGAGAGAAGAGAGAATTAGAGAAGAGGCCGAGCCCTTCTAACTTTAAGAGTGCACTGCAACCATTTCTACCAAAAGCCATAGCTGTTGGTAGAGGTGCAACGCAACTCTTATACCGCCGGATCAACCCCAAATCGAGGTTCGTCCCTGACACCACCATGACCACCCCGAGCAACGCAACTCCTCCAGGGGGTGGACCCCACAACGGGCGGTTCCTTATGATGTGGCCCAACCCTTGATAGCCCAGGCCCAATCCTTGATAGCCCCTGCATCATCCCCCCTTTCTTTAAAGCAAGTTCGTCCCCGAACTTCGCATGGTGTAGCCTGGAATCGAACCCGGGTTGGCTCTGATACCAAACTTTAAGAGTGCACTGCAACCATTTCTACCAAAAGCCATAGCTGTTGGTAGAGGCGCAACGCAACTCTTATACCGCCGGATCAACCCCAAATCGAGGTCCGTCCCTGACACCACCATGACCACCCCGAGCAACGCAACTCCTCCAGGGGGTGGACCCCACAACGGGCGGTTCCTTATGATGTGGCCCAACCCTTGATAGCCCAGGCCCAATCCTTGATAGCCCCTGCATCATTTTCTGATAACATAATTGCTACGTATAGTTCTGTAATATTTTAATTGAAAATAAACGGTAACAATAATATACCCAGTGTGATCCTATAAGTGGGGTCTAAAAAATATAAAGTGTACCTAAACTATATTTCTATTTCGTGTGAGGTAAAAACGTTGTTTTCAATGAATCCTCGAGTACATTAATTGAAAATGAAGAATCGAATATATTGAAACATGATGACGATGACGATAACGACGACGACGACGACAATAACAACAACATCATATCCATTGATATCCCACAACTTGAGTCCGGAGAGGGTGGAAGGTACGCAAACCTTATTCCACCAAGATGGGGTGGTTGTTTTCGATAGACTATTGAAACATGAGACTATAGACAAATTAACAAGATGGTAATTCAATGAGATTTTAATTATAATTCAAATAACTACGTATTTATGGGTCTCTGAACTTTTTAGCTATAACTTATTTTATTTTAGTTAGGATTATATTATATTTGACAAACAGTTTCAAGATTATAATAATTATATTATTTAGCTATTCATTTATAATTCTTAATACAACTTTTCAAAAGAGGGAAGAAACAACAATCTCAATCTTATCTCTAAATTTAAAAGAAAATAATTATTTTAGGATTATAAATTTAAACTTTTATTTTTATAAGATGAGGAACATTAAGAGAATATGATTTAAAATATTATTATTTTATACAATTAGTCGACCTTTTACTTAATGTAAGTTATTTATGCCTTTTGTTTTCTTTTCCTATGTAATTATTTTTGTTATTGCATTAAACAAATTTGTATGTACACAAGAAGGAAAACAAAAACTAAAAATATATACAAGTACAAAAAGAAGCCTAGGGCAATTGGCCCACCAAACTTGAAAACAAACGTTCATTACTCCCTCTGACCCTCCAGCCTCCGCACCTCCTCATCTCCTTACCCGTTGCATTCTTCAATCACTTATTTTTTCCGTACTTGAAATCAGTTTTGATTATCAAAGCTAATTAAGATTTTTCTGCATAATTGGTAGGTTTTAAATTTTTTTTCAGGAACTTATTGTAGACATTGAAATCTTTTTGTCTTGTTTAATGTACATTTGGCTGTAATATCCAATTAACTCTCAAAATGTTATGAGGGTTGATTTTTGAGTTTGATAGATATAGTTTCTGGGTTCAACTTTTTGAGTTATTCCGAGAAATTAATAGATACTTTTTATTGTTTATGATAAATAGGGAGTGTGAATTTATGAAGATTTCAGAAGAAGCTTTTGACAAATTTACAGGTTTGTATTTCGACTCGCTTCGTTAGTTGATTTCCGTTTTTTTCCTTTTTGTTATCTTATAATTCTTCTTTGATCTCTACATTATGGGATTTTTGCATCTTTGCATTAAAGTTCTTCTTGGATTGACTCAATTGTTTATTTGTGCTAATTGTTGTTTCGTTTAATATATAGAGGCTGAATTGTAATCAATACAGTTTGAGAAAAATTAGAAAGATGATGTTACCAAGCTGAGAATGTATTGATAAACAATCATGCTTTGTGATTCATATAATTTAGATTTTTACTAAATAACTTTTTCATCATTTCAGCTAATTGAGGTGGAGAAAGAGCCTACTTCATTCTTCTTTGATGCAAGAAGATCATCCAGTGGCGGCAGCACAACCCATCATATTATCTATGAGTAGTTTTTCATTTAAATTGTAGAAGAGTCATGTATTGTGAATTACCTATGAATTTTAGCTTTACCATTATGTATTTCAGAATTTACAATTTGTATGAAAAAAGTTTTATTTAATAGTACTACTTATTATTTTGATTGTTTTCTTTTAATATACATGGATATACAATATTGGGGGTTAAAAGACGTTAATGAATTTGCTACCAAATCTTTGTTGGTTTTAATAAATTAAAATTAAAATATAAAAAAAATTATTTACGAATTTTGAGATATGTTATAGCTATGGAATCTTGAATCTTGGTTGGTAGCTAATTATTGATACTAATTCCAGTTAATATGTGAGCATAGCTACAAATTTAGTTTGTGGCAAATATTGTAGCTAAAGCCTTTAGCTACAGAAATTTTCATATTTAGCTACGATACATTTCGTAGCTATAGATACGAAATGTTGTAGTGATTATTTTAATTTTTTTAATATTGGTTTTTAATTTTTGATAATATTTTAAAATAGAAGTATACAAGATATTACCGTTATTTTCTGCGGAAAACAGTGTAAACTTTGATTACAACAATACTTAATTTGAACTTAATCATTTCAATTTTTATTAAAAAAAAGTGAATCATAATTCAAAAAGTTCCTGAAACAATTTCAGATAATACAAGAAATAAGAATTAAATCACAAACCTCGATCAAGCTGCACACATATTTGATATTCTCCATCAACCCATTAATATTAAGCTATTTTTTTATAGCTAAAGGTGATTGTCTAATCTAAAAGGATATTCTCTTTTCTTCATAATTAAGAAGTAGGCGGTATTATAATCTATTGATAGTATTATATTAGGACTCTGACTTATATTGCAAGATCAATTATTAATTTTGAATTATTGATTACTTTTGTCATTACAATTATGCCTACACTTAAATGCACTTATGAAGAGTAAAAAAAGCAAAAGCTATTTTACTAAGCCCACGGGCCAGGCCAGCCCAGCATAGCCTCGGTCAAGCCTCACTGGCTATGGGCTAGGCTAAAAAGCCCCGGTATTTTATGGGCTAGAGAAATCATAGCCCAACCCTATCAAATCACGGGCTAGGTCGGACCGGCCCAATGGGCTAAGCCCATATTGACGGCTCTAACTATAAGTCTCCATTATAGTTGTAAAAATTTCACAGGGAAGCCACTTTGGCACCCGCTATTTGATGCGTAGCCTCTGTTCACAAATTCGCTGAGAATTAGCCACCACGCGCGTTTTTAAAAAATTATAGTGCAACGACGTCGTTTTATGTCTTTTTAAAATTCTGCTTTTACCCTTCCTTATTTTTAACTTATTCAAGGGTTTTATTTCTCTCTCTTTGTTACTGTGACTTTTGAATTCTATCGGAAGAAATACACGAACTCTCTTTCGCAATACACCAACTTTTTTATTTTTGAGATTTTTGAAGCTTTTTGTTTGGTTAAAAACTTTGTTTTGCTGTTTTTGCTGTTTCGTCTATTAAGGTAACTGTTTTACTTCGCATTGTTATTTTTTCATTTTTTTACGGGTTATTGGGTTATTAGGTTATGATTTTGTTTCGAAAAATGTTTGGATTTTCCATTGAAGTACAGTATAAGCTTTTGATTCCCTTATAAATGGTGGGTTTTTTTTAAGGGTAACGCTTTTTTTGCGAAACCCTATGCCATAGACCTATATACTGTGAGTTTTGTAGGTGATAGGCTGTTGTCCCATGATACAATACTGGGACTGTGTGTTTAAGAGGTACTTGTGTCCATTGTAAATGGTGGGTTTTTTAAGGGGGCAACGTTTTTTTTGTGAAACCCTTTGCCCCAGAACTATATACCGTGACTTTGTAGGGGGATAGACTGTTGTCCCATGATAAAATACTGGGACTCTACATATGAAGTACTTGTGCCCCCAGTACAAATACTGTGACTCTTTGTTTAACAAGTATTGTTGTCCCAGTTCTAAACCATGGGACTTTGTATAACAAAGCATTTTAGTCCCCCAACACAAATACTGTGACTCTACATACGAAGTACTTGTGCCCCCAGCACAAATACTGCGGCTCTTTGTTTAACAAGTATTGTTGTCCCAGTTCTAAATTATGGGACTTTGTATAACAAAGCATTTCTAGTCCCCCAGCACAAATACTGCGACTTTACATACGAAGTACTTGTGCCCCCAGCACAAATACTGTGACTCTTTGTTTAACAAGTATTATTGTCCCAGTTCTAAATCATGGGACTTTGTATAACAAAGCATTTCTAGTCCCCCAGCACAAATACTGTGACTTTACGTACGAAGTACTTGTGCCCCCAGCACAAATACTGTGACTCTCTGTTTAACAAGTATTGTTGTCCCAGTTCTAAATCATGGGACTTTGTATAACAAAGCATTTCTAGTCCCCCAGCACAAATACTGTGACTTTTACATACGAAGTACTTGTGCCCCAGCACCAATGTCTGTGGGTTTTTAGGTGCAAGCATATAAGTGTTAATTTTTGTTTGTTTTATTTTAATACATGTGCTAATGTTACAGTTATGGAGATTATGCCACATGATGAGGGTATGGATAATTTTCCAAATGACGATGGTATATTGGTTCCAGTTGCGCAGTGGAAAAATCGTGATTGCCAGTGGAAAGGTGACACAGAGTATCGTGGATTACTTGTAGGGTTATTGTCTGTCGATCACCTGGAGAAACTGAAGCAAGGGCCATTCGGCAAGTTTATGCTTTTGGAAGATGCTAAATATTCTGGGAGGATTATAAATTATTTTCTGCAGTCTGAAATAGTTTCTTCAGACAACACTAAGCTTAGCTTCAAAGTTTTTGGTGATATAGTAGATTTCACAGCTGATGATTTTCATGTAGTTAGTGGTCTTAATATTTCCAATATTGTAGATATAAGTATTTTTAAGCTTTCAAAGAGTAGATTAAAGGAGAAGTATTTCAGGAATCCTGAAGATGATATTAATAAAAAGGACAGCAAGTGGACTTTAAAGTTATATGACTTGCTTGATTTGATTGAACATCATTCCAGTTATGTGAGAGTGACTCCAAAGAACAAGGGTAATGTGAAAAGAGTGTCAGCTTCACGATTGGATGTTCCATTAGAGCAAGATGATGCTCTTAAACTAGCTGAGGTATATTTGCTTAATTCTGTTTTATTGGGCCGGCCATTACCTAGAGTAGTGGATGATCAACATATGATTATTATTGATGATGAAGAGGTGCATAGTTGTTATCAGTGGGGTACTGAGATATATCGTCAAATGATACACCATTTGCAGTCAATCATAAAGCCAAATTCTTCTACTTATTTGTTTCCTAGTATGCCCTTCCTATTCTGTTGCTGGGTGGAAGAGGTGTTCCCTGTGTTCAGGCAGTATTTTACTGTTCGTCCTAGGATCAAACCTCTGATGCTTCGTTACACATGTACTGTTACCCCGCATTACAATATCTTGTATGATGAGTACTTTCATAATGAACAGGTGAGTTTTACTAGTAGTTGCTTTTGTTTGTTATTTCTTTTTTTACCTTTTTGTTGGTTTTGAAATGTATTTTTTAATACTTTTTGGAGGATGCTTCAGTGAGACCAATAAGGCATAACTCGAAACATGCTTCAACTTCAAAGTCACCCTCAAAGTCATCTTCAAAGACTAGTTCAACAGCAGAATCTATTGACATTAATGAAGCTGTAAAGGTGAAATCCTTTGTGGGTTTTTTTCTTTTGATTTCTTTTTCTTATGTGGTTTTAATCTTTTTTCTTTTATCAGAGGTTGACTGCTAATCTCAAAGTAAATTTACCTACTGAGACCAAGATTCAACATATGATTAATTCATCAGAAAATAGTGTGAAGAAAGATCTTGCTGACATGGAGAAGAGGATTACAGATAATTTGAATGCAAAGTTTGATTCATTACTGCTTCTTGTTGCAAAATCAAAGAAAAGTGATCTTGAAAAAAACTGTGGTATTTCTGTAAGTAAATTAGACACCAGAAGTAGAAATGAGAAGAGCCAGTTTGTTGATGATTTGAATTATTCAGATGGTCGGGATAGTTTTTTTAAAGAACCATATAATCGGTCCGAACTTGTTTGTAGTGTACAAAGTGATCAACGTATTCCAGCTGCTTTAATTGAGAAAAACAATCAAATGATGTGGATGTTTTAGAGAATTACAAAGTTGATACTTGTGACACCATTGATGAAGGAAAAGGTACAGATGGTTTAGAAAAGGCGCCATTAAATCCAGACCATCATCAAGAAAGTCATGGTAATCAAATAGAGTATTCTATATGGTGGTAATCTAAGTAAAAGGGAATATTTTGTGTAATGTAATGATTTTGTTTATTGTATATGCAGATAAAGAGAATCCTTCATCTGATTTATTGCACAAATATCCATCTAAAGATGATGATATATCTTTGAATTCAACAGAAGTTTAGCTTAATGGTAAGAAGAAAAAAAAACTTGTTAGTAGATTCAACCAACATATTATGCAGTATACCCCTTAAAAGAGAGAAAATACTGATGAAGTAGTTGTGCCCCCAGCACCAATGTCTGGGAAGTCAGTCTGAGGAGGGTGTGTCAACAACCTTTTTATGTGCCCCATAATAAAATACTGGGACTCTTAGTTTAACAAGTACTGTTATCCCAGTTCTAAATTTATGGGACTTTGTTTAACAAGTACTTGTGTCCCCAGTACAAATATTGTAAGTTTACATATGAAGTACTTGTGCCCCAGCACCAATATTTGGAAAGTCTATAGTAATGGAAATCTATTTTAATATGTGTGTTTTGACACTTCTTTTGTCTATAAAAAATATAATGTATTGTGCTTATTTATTTTTACAGAAGCTAATAATGGCAAATCTGTGAAATGTGCTGTGGTTGAAGAAGAAATTGAGGAATTAAACCAGCTTGTTGAAGCTGGTATTTGGACACCAGTAGGTATGTAAAAGTAATTTTTATATAATAATTAGTGTTCCTATTTTTGTAGTTTAAAATGTGTAACAAATTATCTTTTTTTAAAGTGTCTCAAGAAGGTCCTCAACCAATTAAGCTTGCTGATAATCAAAATTTTTTGACTCCTGGTATGTGAAAACATCTTGCATATTTGCATGGTGCACACTTCACCATGAAATACTGTGGTTGTTTCAATGAATAGTGTGTCTTAGTGCCATTAAATACTGCGACCTATTTGTCTATGCATATGTAATGTATTGTTGTTGTCTATTCTTACAGAAGCAACAAATGTTAAAGTTGATAATGAAGACGTTGTCAATCAACGCAGTCACAGTGCTGAGGTTCGACTTGAAGTTGAGTGTATCAGTGAGCTTTGCAGAGCTGGTCTTATTTTTACACCAGCAGGTATGTAAACGTCTTTTTTATAGTTATTTTATGTTTTTTATTGTTGGCAAATGTGTGATATATTATCTTTATTTATAAAGGTTCTCAAGAAGGTTCTAAAGAAGGTCTCAAAGAAGGTGTTGTGCATTCGCCTGTGAAAAAGGCTTTGAAAATATTTTCCAGCAATAAAAGGAAGGAACGTGATAATGATGCTTCTCCTGAAATTGCATCCCCCCTCAAAACTAAAATTGTTGAAAAGGTTGTTGAGGGAAGCGGTAGCATCATGAATATTGGTCGCATAGATGCACCTTCATTTTCACTTGGCTTGACACAGCCATCGTAAGAGAATGCAGCAGTGATCGATAGTGGCAGGCCATATTCTATGGATATCGATCGCTTAGAAAGTAAGGGGGGTACAGAATTGGCATTAATCGAGAAAGATAATTCAAAACTTACGACACTTGCTGATGCATCTGTTGTAGTACTGGAGCAAGAGTCTGCTTTGGATTCAGCCATGAAAACACCTAAACAGTTAATTTTTGCGGAGAAATGGAAGGTTGCTGGAACAGATGTCTCTACAAGGAATACTGTAGATGTGTGTTCATCTAAACAACAGTCGGCTATGCAATGTTCAGTGAAAAAAGAGCAAGCTATGGATTTTGCTGTTTTTCCAGACAAACCAGCAAATGATCCACAAGGAGGAGAGCTGTTAGGCAGGGGACATAGGGTTCGTAAGATTAGCCACCACTTATTATCTCCATTCAGGCCTTTTCAGCCAAAGGAAAAGGTTGATTGGAAGCCTACTTATAGCCGTGTATGCCCTTTTCATAATGTCAATGCCACGTCTAATTGTTTGGGAATTTTTGATCAATGGTTGAAGAAAGGCTTGAAAGTGACTGATAAAAATAGTGTCCCTGCAGTGTAAGTTATTTTATTTTATTTTTTTTAGTTTTGTGTATTCAGTTAAAGGGTGTTGTAGATTATATTAGTAATTTTGTATTGTTTATGTTGTTTGTGTGTAACTTTTTTAGGGATGATGATCTTTATGATGACAAAATTGCAGACATCAATTCACAGAAACAAATTAAATTATATACTGTTTCAGTGAAGAGCAAAATGTGGTTTAGAGAGATTGCAGATAGAAGATATGCACTTACCAATGAGGTTTTCTACAGCTTATTTTTGTTGTTGGTTCTGTTGTGTGTATATATATATATATATATATATATATATATATATATATATATATATATATATATATATATATATTTGTTAACTACTTTTTTTTTGTTTGTGTTTGTAATTTTTTCTATCATGCAGCATGTTGATGTTATACTATACTATCTGAGGAAGAAGCATGTATATCATTTTACAAACTACTCAGCGATGTTCACAACGACAGACTTGAATTTTGATTTTTTTGTAGAGTCGTTGTTCTTTTCAAAGGTCGAATCCTATTTTGATGATATGGCAAAGGAAGAGAAGACTCGGAGAATAAAAGAGAAGAAGGATAGAATGGAACAAGAGTGGAAGAATGATCAAGAATTTGAAGAAATGAAGAAGCAGAAGAACAAAGGAGGAAAAAAGACTCGCTCAACTAAGGAAAAAAGAATATAAACCTCCAGCAAAATTTGTTTTGGGAATACATGACTTGACATTGGAGGATTTAGAGAAGATTCAGTTAGATTTTGACCTAGCAGAGTTTGAAGGAACTACGCAGAATAACCTTTATGAGTGTGTGAACGGGTCTACTAATCGATGTGGCATAGCATGGACACAAGTAGAAAAAGTCTTTATGCCAATTAGGAAGTTTTCAGTTGATCCTAGTGATTTCAAGTCTTGCACTCATTATTGGTTGGGAGTTTATTCTATAAAAGATCATAGAATAGATGTCTATGATTCAGTTTTTGATGGGGACGAAAATTCTGTGAAGGTCAAGATGGCAATGTATGCACTTGCTATACCTCAGCTACTAAATGAGATGAAGTTTGATACTAAATATCCTAATTTTGGTACGACGTACAAGAAACTTGATATTGTTTATCAAAGAGCACCAAAATAAACAGGAGGCACAGATTGTGGTCTCTTTGTAACAAGGTTTACAGACCTACTCATGCTCGGACAGGATTTGTTTAAATATGAATAGGGAGTAGAAGCTATTAGTATTTACAAGAGAATTGTTGCTGCTAATCTACTGACGCATGGAAGATCAAAGAGAGATGAAGGCTATGAAACTCCACCAGAGAATTTGAATGATGATTATGGAGAGCATGATGAGAAACTAGCTTGTGGACATGGAAGGCTGCCACTTCTTTGAATCTATATTTATCCTTTTTGAATTATACAAATTGTTATTTTTTTTTATAAACAATGAAATGTACATATTTTTTGAAGTATGTATACTATATATGTTCTTTGTTTGTTATTATTTACTCCCTCCGTCCCAAAATGAGTGTCTGGGTTTGACTGGGCACAGAGTTTAAGAAAATAAGGAAGACTTTTAAATCCTGTGGTTTAAAATGAGAGTTGTGTGTAATGTGGGACAGAATATTTAAATCCTGTGGTCCAAAATAAATTTTACATTTAAAGAGTTGCCATAAAAGGAAAGAGACACTCATTTTGGGACAAACAAAAAAGGAAAGATAGACACTCATTTTGGGACGGAGGGAGTATTAGCTTTTGAAATATATAAATAGGGATGCTAATGCTTTAATTCTATGTAAACAGTCCCAGGTATCTATATACTGTGAGTTCACATATGAAGCACCTGTACCCCCAGCACCAATGTCTGGGGGAAGGATGGCCCAAACGCTTTGCGTGCCCCAGTTGTAAATACTGGGACGCTGTGTTTAATAAGTAGTTGTGTCCCAGTTCTAAATTATGGGACTTTATATAGCATAGCATTAAAGCATTTATTTTTCTCGCCCCATCACGAATACTGTGAGTTTACACATATATACTTGTGCCCCCAGTATCACTATCTGCAATGGGTGGGTTGGGGGGGGGGGGGAAATCCTGTGTGCCCATTATAAAATAGTGGGACTCTGCATTTTTAAGTACTTGTGCCCCAGTTCAAAATAATGCGACTTTGTATAAAAGCATTTTAGCATACGTTTTCATCCCCCAGCTCAAATACTGTGAGTTTACTTATGAAGTACCAGTGCCCCAGTTAACATACTGAGAATATAATTATTTCACCAAAATAATTAGGGGTCTGCAGTTACGAGTTGGGTACTAGAATTCCTATTTTTTAGGGGTGCAGTTGTGCACCATGTGTATCTGTCTATAAATACAGTCTTTGAACATAGAATCATCACTCAAATTTGTTTAAGATTTTGCAAATTTTTTACTTTCTTGTGCAGTCATTTAGGAAAAAAAAATGTCTCTTCCACAGGGAAATGGGCATGTAGTTGAGAATGGACATACACTTCAAAATGAGCATGTGGTTGAGAATGGACATGCACTTCAAAATTTGCATTCCACTAAGCAAACAGGGCGTGATTTATATTGGGAGATTGCAGGTTTGCAGGGAGACATTGAGTAGTTGACTCGTACTGTAGATCACCTCCGATTATTAATTATTCGATAAAATCAGAGGATTGAAAGGAATGAGCGACAAATAACAAGGATGATGAGGGCAATGAGAGAAATCCCAAACTATAATGAAGTAGATACTCCACCAGGGTCACCAGAGAACTAATTGGCTATGTTTTTTAATGAACTTATGTTGTATTAACTTGATGTTAGAAAAAAGGCTGGGACTCCACCAGTGTTATCTTTTTATGCTTCCATCTGCAAGTGTAATTTATCTGTAATATTTATGTTAACGTTAATGAAAATGCTTGTAAGTTTGCGTTTGTTTTGTGTGAAAAATGTTCTCTAATATGCTGGGGATTGCCCCAGATTTTTATGTTGCGGCTAGTAGTTTAAGGCATATCAATGCCCTAGATGTTTTTGCTGGGGCTAGTAGTTTAAGGCATATGGATGTCCCTGATGTTTTTGTTGTGGCTAGTAATTTAAGGCACATGTATCCCAGTGTTCTTATACTGGGACATTTGAATTTTTTTTTAATTTTTCCAGTGCTCTTTATAATGAAGTCTTAGTTTTGTATCTTCGCCCCAATTCTCCATCCAAAAGGAAAAGAACAAGCAATGTGCAGCTTTTATATAAAGAAGAAAGAATCTTTACTATCATCCAAAAGTAGAAGGACAAATACAGTATAATAGAGAATATTTCTTGTATAATTATTTTAATATAAATAGACCACTTTGTTGTTGAAGAGAACACGTAAATATTTTTGTATTTTTAAGATGGGAATAGTCGTTGCAGCAGTGTTGAATGAATTGGATACTGAATTAGATCAGTTTGTAAGTTAATCATACCATTCTTTTTAAAGTGTTATTTTTTTTTAAATATAGAAGCTGACCCAGCTTATTTTAAGTCTGGGTGAGTAAAAATACAGAATACCAGCATTTAATTGTCTCCCTAACATTGGCATTCGAAAAGTCTGGACTTTATTATTTTTGAAAACTGGAAGGAAATAGAGAAGACCATACAAAACCTACCATTTTTTACTATATTTATTATGATATTTTAATCTATTGTTTGACCATAACAGTTGGACAAAAGTAACTGCTATCTTATAAATAAGCTATCCCCAGCATATCAGAGAGCATTTTTCACAAATATTTGTTAGTGAAGAGACCCCTCAAATATTTTTGTATTTTTAAGATGGGAACAGTCGTTGAAGTAGTGTTAAGTGAATTGGATGCTAAATTAGATCAGTTTGTAAGTTAATCATAGCTTTTTTTTAAAGTGTTATTTTTGTTTGTTGTTATTATAAAATATTGTCTTTCTTCTTTTGTTTTGTTTTGTAGATTTTTCCAGTATGGTTGGCAAATATGCTTCCCAGACGTGATGTGCCAGCCACTCTTATTTTCCATGGTAGTCATTTTCAGATGAACTACCTAAAAGTTAAAAGACAGAGAAAGCTTTGTAATGGATGGAGGGAGTTTGTTTGTACTAACAATCTTGGAGTAGGAAGTACGCTACATTTTAGGGTTTTGGAATCCTCAGATCGTGTGGTTTTAAATATTAGTATTTGGGAGCTTGAACTAGAACCTTTAAGTTCTAGTTCTAGTTTTAGTTCTGGCTCTACTGTTGCAGATGCTCATATTTGTGTGTTTTAGTTTAATGTCTATTGAATTTTTTACTTTTATTTATGTGTGTGTTTTCAGTGTTTGGTAAACAATATCTGAGTTTGGGGCAGTTATGTATGTGTAATGTAACTGTTTTTTTTGAATTGTGATTGTTCAGTATTTTGTCACAACTGTTTTGTAATGGTGCCTTTTCAATTATAAGTTGCAACTGTTATTAGATTATGAAATTTATTCTATAAATACATATCCACTGATAGTTGTTTCTTATCATCTTATTATTACAATTATCTATATTTAGATTTTTATACTTCAAGTAAAACAATGTCTGAAAGTAGTGTCAATCAACCAATACCGTCAGCAGCACAGTCAGGGCCAACACCACCACTACCACCACCACCCCCACCACCACCAGGATTTCCAAATAATCTAAATTGGGATGTTGCAGTCCTGCAGGGTCAGATGCAGGACCACATTAATGTAATACAGCAAATGCAAAATGATATTTGGAATATGCATCACGTGCAAAGGCGACAAGTGCGAAAGATCTGCCGCGCTATTGAAGCTATAGCAGCACATCTTAATTTTAACCTTCCAGCAGGATCTCCATAATGGAGTTTATGTGAAGTTTCTATGTTGTTATTTTTAATTATTAGTCTATAATTTCCTATTAGTTTACAGTTATTAGTATAGGACCCAGATAAAAATGCTGTAATTTTCAACTGCATAACACTATAGCTCCAGCAAAAGCAGTGAGACTAATGTATGTGATAGCAGTTTTTTATATATGAATAAATATTATTAAATTTTATCATTATGAAAATGTTGCTCATATTACAAGTACTGGGATTAATTTACAATTATTAGTATAGGATCCCCAGATCAAAATGCTGTTATTTTCAACTGCATAACACCATAGTCCAGCACAAGTACTGGGATTAGTTTACAATTATGAGTATAGGACCCCCAGATCAAAATGATGTTATTTTCAGCTTCATAACACTATGGCTCCAGCACAAGTACTGGGACTAATGTATGTGATAGCAGTTTTTTATATATGAATAAATATTGTTAAATTTTGTGATTACGAAAAATGTTGCTCATATTACAAGTACTGGGATTAGTTTACAATTATTAGTATAGGACCCCCAGATCAAAATGTTGTTATTTTCAACTGCATAACACCATGGCTCCAGCACAAGTACTGGAATTAGTTTACAATTATGAGTATAGGACCCCCAGATCAAAATGCTGTTATTTTCAGTTTCATAACACTATGGCTCCAGCACAAGTACTGGGGACTAATGTATGTGATAGCAGTTTTTTATATATGAATAAATATTATTAAATTTTGTGATAGTAATTTAAGTTACACAATCTTTGTTGCAATTGATAACGTACAGAAACTTCAAGACCATAGAAAATATAACTTCTTTGACTTTATTTAATATATTTTTGACAAAATACATATCCACTTAGCAGTTACCGACTTTTTGACTATAAATAACCCTTTGCTGTTAAAGGAAACTACAAAATTTTTTGAGACTTCATCTCCTTATATAAACTACATAGTTTTTTTGAGAAAAGAAGATATGGCGGATGAAAACACTCGTGTGGAGGAACTAGGCAGTTTCGACAGGAAAATCACATCATCTTACTTTAATAGAGATGATTTTGTATGTTAAAAGAAATGACGAAAGTATTTTTTATATTTTTCATTTATTTTTTCAGTGTTTTGTGATTTTTTTTATTAACTGTGAAATATTATTCCTTTTAGATCTTTCCAGAAAGTTGGAAGCAGAGGGTGCAAAATAAAAATGGAATGGCATGCTTAATGTGCGTAGATGATGATGATGTATATGAGATGAACTTCAAAGTTGGGAAACACGCAAGGTTGTGTAATGGATGGAAGGATATGATTATTAAGAAAGGCTTCAGGATAGGTTATATGCTTCGTTTTGATCACCTATGGCACGAGATGATCAACAGTATTCCATCTGTTGTTTTTGAAGTTTCTGTTATAAACCATCAGGATGGTGAGGGAGATGGTGATGATGATGAAAGAAGTGATGATAATGATGATGATGATGATGATGATGATGATGATGATGATGATGATGATGATGATGATGATGGAGCATCAGCACATAATCCAGTTGTAATTGAATAATTTCTAGTAGTTTTAATATGTACTGTCTATGAGTACTCTATATATTTGTGTTCTAATTAAAACTACTGTGTTTATGTATTATTTTTTATCTAATTGTGTTTTATATATTTGCATCTCTCATCAAGTAACTGTAATGCTTGATAAATAACTGAAATAGGAAACAGAAGTTCAATCCTAGTTGGTAGAAGCTCATATTCCATGTGGGTAGAACTTCAGTCCATGATGATAGAAGTTCTGTGTATGAGGATTGAAGTTCTAGCCACTAAAATTTTTGTGATTATGAAAATGTTGCTCACATTACAAGTACTGGGATTAGTTTACAATTATGAGTATAGGACCCAGATAAAAAATACTGTTATTTTCAAATGCATAACATTATGGCTCCAGCAGAAGTACTGGGGACTAATGTATTTGATAGCAGTTTTTTATATATGAATAAATATTATTAAATTTTTGTTATTATGAAAATGTTGCTCATATTACAAGTACTGAGGTAAAATACATATTACTAGTACTGGGATTACTTTACAATTATTAGTATAGGACCCCCAGATTAAAATGCTGTTATTTTCAACTACATAATACCATGGCTCCGGCACAAATACTGAGATTAGTTTACAAATATGAGTATAGGACCCCAGATCAAAATGCTGTTATTTTTCAGCTGCATAACACCATGGCCCCAGCATAAGTACTGGGACTAATGTATTTGATAGCAGTTTTTTATATATGAATAAATATTATTAATTTTTGTGATTATGAAAATGTTGCTCATATTCAAACTACAGACTTTTGAAAGTTAAAAAACAGAATCTGTTGTGGATTTTAAATATTGAAAAAGAGTTCTTATAGTAATTTAAGTTACAAAATCTTCCAAGATTTTTTATTGACTTGACTTGTCATGTAAAACGACAAAAGAATCTATCTACTTTTGTTCATGTATTGTCAACAATATAACAATGTGAATTAAGTATGGTGTGGATTTTATAGCAACAAAGTTAGTCGACACAAATGCTGTGGATTTGCAAAGTTAAAGTAGGTAATATTTTGTGGATTTCAATATATTTTGGAACAGAGGTCTGTTGTAGTAATTTAAAGTACAGAATCTTTCCAGAATATCTTTGATTTCTTTTTTGTGTTGTCAACTGTGTAATACTGTTACTTTAATACAGTTGAAAATCTCAGTTCAATCTTATCCTATACAGATACGACCCCACCTATAAAAACAAAAGTGATATCTTCTTTATTGGACTTTGTTCAATTTTCAGAGAGAGATGCAAGGAATCTTTACAGCTTTTTTTGAGTTACAATGTCAGCTAAATAGAAGAAATATTCTTTATAGGTTTTTTATGTTTTTGTTTTCTATAAATTAGACAGTGTGTTGTTTTTTCACTTGTACAAATCAAATATTATTCCAAAAAAAAAAGGAAAAATAAAAGAGCATAAAATAAAAAATGGCTTGCAATGATGAAGTAAGAAGACAACAATGGCACCAGTTGTATAACGATGTTAGGAATTTGAAAAGTGATCTTGAGTTTTTGAAAACTGAGGTATCAGTCGTGAAGAATAATTTGGATGTGTTGTTTGAATTTTTTGTAGCTTTCAGATAGAAAAACAATAAAGATATGGATCGAATTTTTGGCAAACTTATGGACATTGAATTGCAGAACTTTACAGACTCAACCTCTGGTTCTAGCTCTCGCGTTCCTAGTAATCGTTAATGTTTTTACTGTATTTTTTTTATATGTTTCGGAGTGTTCTGTTTTTATGCTTCCATGTGTGTGAAGCAAGTGTAATTTATCTTTTCTTGTACTTGAGGATACTTCTTTTGTGTTTTTAGAAGTATCATTTTTTGTAATATTTATGTTCTTGTTAATGAAAATGGCTGTAAGTTTGCCTTTGTTTGTGTGTAAAATACTGACTCTTAAATAATGTTTATGTATAGTCCAAGCAATACATGCTGGGGTATAGTAGCCAAGGGGAAGGGATCCCCAGATGTTTGTGTTGGGGCTACTAGTTTAAGGCTGGGGCCAGTAGTTTAAGGAACATGGGTCCTCAGATTTTTATCCTGAGACGTTATTGTAAATATAGAAGCTGTGTCCAGTTTTTAAGAGTGTGTCAGCAAATTTCTAGGGTACCAGCATTTACCAACATAACATTGGCATACGAGAAGTCCTCGAACTGGAAGAAACATAGGGAAGAACAATAAAACACAGCTTTTTTGACTACATTTATCGTGATATTTAATTTATTTTTTGACTATACATGTTCTCTTTGACCATAACAATTGCACAAAAGTTAGTAACTCCTACAGGATATTGTTATGGGGCTTTGATTCAACGTAACACTAAGCCCCAATATTTTTATGCTGGACAACGGGTGATTTTGAAGTGCCGCTTTATAAGCTAAAATATAGCATAGCTACAAGATATTGTAATGGGACTTTGCTTCAACATAACACTAAGGCCCAGCATTTAGTGCTGGACAATAGGGGTGATTTTGAAGTGCTAAGCTAAAATATAATCATAGCTACATGATATTGTAATGGGGCTTTGCTTCAACGTAACATTAATCCCCAGATTTTTATGCTGGGGCCAGTTGTTTAAGGCACATGGGTCCTCAGATTTTTGTCCTGAGACGTTATTGTAAATATAGAAGCTGTTCCAGTTTTTAAGAGTGTGTCAGCAAATATCTAGGGTACTAGCATTTACCAGCATAACATTGGCATATGAGAAGTCCTCGAACTGGAAGAAACATAGGGAAGAACATAGAAACACAGCTTTTTTGACTACATTTATAGTGATATTTAATCTATTTTTGACTATACATATTCTCTTTGACCATAACAGTTGAAAAAAAGTTAGTAACTCCTACCCTATAAATAAGGCTTTGCAGTTGAAGTAAACAACAACTAATTGGCAACTAATTTATTTTTTCATCAAAACAATAATATGGAGGACGATCGTTGGGATGAACTAGGCGATTTCACTATGCGAATCACAAAATCATACTTCAAAAGAGATGATTTTGTATGTTAAAAAAATTACCAAACTATTTTTTATATTTTGTTCATCTGATTTTTCAATGTGTTTGATTTTTGTATTAACTGTGTAAGTTTATTTTTTCAGATCTTTCCAGAGAGTTTGAAACAGAAGCTGCCAAATGTAAATGGGAATGCACAATTACTTTTTGTAAATGATGACAGAGAATATGAAATGAAATTCAAGGCTGGGAAGGGACATTCAAGGTTGTGTAATGGATGGAAGGAGATGCTTCAGCTTAAAGGGTACAGGCTGGGTGATATGCTTCGGTTTAATCACATTGTTCATGAGGTTTACAACGGTGTTGCCACTGTTGTTTTTGAAGTTTCATTAGTAAACCGTCAGGATGGTCATGGAAACAACAATGATGATGATGATGATGATGATGATGATGATGGAAGCAGCGAAGAATATGTTTTTCAGTTAATGTGGGATGTTTGTTTGTCTTTTTATTTCATGTGTGTTTTTAAGTTTTCAGCAGATGATGAATTATGAACAGTGTTTTTCGTATTATGAACTGTGTTTTCATTTTTTTAAGTACTGTATTTTTATTATCAAGTAAGATCAAAATGTTGGTTGTTCAATAAGTAAAATAACTAGAAAATAGATAAATCGCGACAAGTATTTTGCACAGCAACAAATGAAAAGTGTATTTTTTATATATAATAATCCTTGTTAAGAATACAGAGGAAGTAAATTTTTTTTTAAAAAAAAGTGCTCTATAAGTGAATAGTCCTTTTTTGACTTCAGAATTGCTGCGACTGGAAGAAAATAGACAAGAATGGTCTTCTATCTATCTAGTGACGACGAGATTCCTAACTGAAAAACAAAAAAAAAAAGAAAAATTTTAACATAGCAGCTTTGGCTGTTGAATTGCAGTAAAATAGGATTAAAAAATAAAATGCAGATAGAGAGAC
The DNA here is from genome assembly GCA_037355625.1 of Petunia x hybrida. Classification (NCBI taxonomy): domain Eukaryota; kingdom Viridiplantae; phylum Streptophyta; class Magnoliopsida; order Solanales; family Solanaceae; genus Petunia; species Petunia x hybrida. Next base: position 5,753,501 of record JBBBVM010000484.1, read on the forward strand.
ATACCTATTGTTTTTATTGAGAATTATGTTTCTTTGAATATGGATGAAGTACTGGAGTGTGTCTGCAGGATGTCCTGTTGTATCCACGCTTTCTACATATCCCACATTGTTTTTCCTTTTGTCTTACATATTCTGCAGTGGAGACAAATCTTTTCTCCTGCCTTCTACCTGGCTTAACTTTAAAATCTGGGGGTTTTGTTATCTCTTCATTAATGCTATCAGGTACAACCCATGATACTTCATGTCCAACAGTGTTGCCGCTTCATACTGTTTTAACCATGTTTCTCTTTTATACCATATAGAGCAATAATCGGACTTGTGTAGGTGTACTCTGTCTATGGCAGCAAGTACATGTTCACAAGGCATTTCATCCATCTGGAACTTGAGGCATTGACATTCTTTCTTCTTCAAACAAACAGTGAATTCTCTCCCTTCATCTGTTACCTTAAAGCTTTGATCCGTAGTCCGGTCAACCTGTAAAAATGTTAGTATAAGACTACTTGACTAGTTTTTATTTAGTAAAAAGAAAAATAAATAAATAACTAGCATAACAGATATAATCCTGCAATTTACTGGATCACCCGCTTTGGATACCATGTAGTCCCAACACAAAACCTGTGCACACTAGCAAGTCCCATTATTTTTATAATGGGACAGCAACAATATATCTGGTAAGTCCCAGACTTTTTTTCTGGGACTTCATGAATTATCATTGACATAACACAAATCGCATCCAAAAATAATTGTATTATTTGATATACTCACATTCATTCTGTATGCTTTTTTTATTTTTAATTTTCAATTCATCATCTGTCCATTTTGATGTTGCAAAGAAAATATCCTGCGCGCTCTTTCGTCTCTCATAAAACCAGCTCTGTAGATTGTTCATTATGTTGTCCACCATTGACAGTATTGATTTTCCCCGAGCATATAACAGAGCATTATTCATGGATTCCATAATATTTGATGTCATCATGTCATATCTTCGATTTCGACACCAAGCTCTACTCCATCTCTCTGGTGGTTCTTCCATGAGGTAATCATAGGTTGCCCTATCCGTTTCTTTCATTTGATCCATATCTTTTTCAAACTACGCAATCGTGTAGACCCGACATGCACTATTGAATATACTTATCACTGCAGGAGTCACGTTCCTTTTGTTAAGGTTCTTTTCCAGATGATATACACAGATCTCATGCGCACATTCAGGATATACATTTGTAATCCCATTTGCAATTGCAGAATTACGATCTGAAAGGAACAGTAAATTCTCACGGCAACCAAATGCAATGCGCAACTGCCTAAAGAACCAATTGTATGCCAGATTATTTTCTGAGTCCACAACTCCAAAGGCAAGTGGGAAGATTTGGTATTTGCATTTTTTGTCACTGCAACCAATAGTGTCCCTTGATATCTTGACTTGAGGAATGTTCCATCGACAACTATCACAGGTCTACAATGTTTCCAGCCTTTAATAGATGCCGCACAAGCAAAAAATATATATTTGAACCTATATAATACAATTGCAGTGTTATCAGTAAAATGCATGATAAAATTTTGAGCCTCGGCTTTTAGTACTGGAACCTTACTTATACATAATTACGACGTCCCAGCATTTTGTGATGGAACTCCATGGCACGACCCGGATTTCGACTAGGCCGTGCGGGCACCCGACATCCTCCCCAAGACCCGTCGGGCGAACCCTTACCAATTAAATTAGGAAAATAAATATAAAAACTCATAAATAAGGACAAGACTTAAAACAAAAATACAGACATACTGATATCTCTAAGCTGTACAAAAGAAATTACAGCTGACTACCCAACATGCTAGGTTTAGGGCTATCCAGACTAGACATCTAAGAGTACAAAAGAAGACAAATACCTCCTGAAGAGAGCAAACTGCATCTGAAATGATAACCAATAAACTGGTGGCCATCCGAAATAAAAGCTGGCTCACCCTGACAGCTGAAGTCGTCTACGCTCCTTCACAACGTGGCGAACTCAATCCTGGAGCGAACCTGCCGAAACAAAATAGATAGACAAGAAACAAACAACAAACAAGGGTGAGTCAAAAGGACTCAATAAGTGGGGCAGACTAGCCACCTCAAAGAATAGGATGGCTAGCCAGGGAGAAAAGAAACAGATAAACCAAATTCCTCTTATTTACATTATGAAAAGGCAGAGCCAGATAATACCTAGAAATATGTATGGAATCACAAACTCATTATACACCAGGAACGTAAGATAGCCAGAATATATCGGTATCCCGAACATATCAACAATCAGAAATACATCCTATTGCGGCGTGCAACTCAATCCATATAATTATCCTGTTGCGGCGTGCAACCCGATCCATATATTCATACCATCGCGGCATGCACACCGATCCATATATTTATACCGTCGCGGCGTGCAACCCGATCCATATATTTATATCGTTGTGGCGTGCAGCCCGATCCATATATTCATCTTGTTGCGGCGTGCAACCCGATCCCCGCAACCCAGAATACGAGCCAGAAATATATAGGTAAACTGAGATATGTCCACGACATAGTATACAAACCGCATACATAAAACACAACACAATACACACAATAGTCAGTATGCGGTGCAATGAGATGGGATGAATGCGGTACAATGCAATGCAGTCACATATGCCTGATACCTATCTCCGGTGCGGGACTCTCATCATCTACCAGGAGATATATGCAATGATGACCCTTCACCGGCTCGGGACTCTCATCGATTACCGGGAAGTATATGCAATGATGACCCTTCGCCGGCTCGGGACTCTCATCGATTACCGGGAAGTATATGCAATGATGACCCTTCACCGGTGCGGGACTCTCATCGCCAACCGGGAAGTATATGCAATAATGACCCTTCACCGGTGCGGGACTCTCATCGCCAACCGGGAAGTGTATGCAATAATGACCCTTCACCGGTGCGGGACTCTCATCGCCAACCGGGAAGTGTATGCAATGCTCAAAACCAGAGTGCAATGCTCATATGCTCAATGCAATACCAACCACAGGGCATAATATATAATATACAATGTAAATTCAAAGCTAAGGCGTAATGAGTACGCCTATCGGCAGCTACACACGTAAGGAATAAGTGGTAGAAAATCCACGAGGCCAGGTGCCTCCAAAGAAATTGATATAAACACTTACCTTGTTACAAGGTTAGTACATCCACTCAATAACCGCTTGTCCTTTGGTTTCATTGCCAAACGATTCCACTCTATTCAATAAGCAGAAAAATATATCAAATTAGGGTAAAGACTTCATTCCTCACATTTTAGGGTAATTCAGGTAGGGACCTGATACCCTATTCGCATACGCAATACGCAGGCCAGGCCTATATACAGGGTTTAAGGCCACATAACCAAACCCCAAATAAATTACATTTATATGTTGCCCATAACTCACTGAGTATGAATATATAATTAATTTCATTATCGGGGTCCATTTGACCCTTCAAACTATTAATTTACGTCATTAGGGCGATGTCTAATATCCCTATTTTTACCGTAAAAATATATTCAAACATACGTAATAAACTCAAATAATATATTTAGATCATTACCTGAATGTTCTGGGGTGAAAATACTACTTTTCTCCGACCCCTTTTCTTATTTTCTGGCATTTTTCATTTTTTTTTCTACCTGCTGTGTTCCTATTTCTCTCTTTGTGTACGTTTTAATGAACCTGCTAAGGGATCAATATGATCCCTTAGTGACCGACATAGTAAGCCATTTTCATTTCTTTCTTTTTCCTTTTTTTTTTGTCTTTTTTTCTTTTTATAAATTCACTGCTACGGTAAAAATTAAAACAGTACCCTACGATATTCGAAATAATTCCAACTTTTGCATACCGGTTATACAAAATATATGTAACATACTCGCGAAGGCGGATCTCAAATTGGACTCCCGAAACTCAAGATGCGAATTTAAATAGAAAAGGTCAAATTATTTAACTTTCGGCATTTTAGCGGAAACTAGCCGAACCACATCGAAATTCACATTTGAAAGTTCACAATAATCACAAATAATCATACGAACCTAACGGCGCTTTTGGATTCTGAATCGGAGCTCATTCGGCAAAACCGATATCGAAAATCTCTTTTTAATATTTATCGCCAATAAAAACTGAAACCTTCTTCCGATGCCTACCAGACGAGGTCTGATTTAGCTCAAATTTTACAGACAGATCCTAATGGACATTACGAATATTTTAAAAATTATCGGCACGCCAATCGGAGTCCTAACTTCCAAAACGACTGACCGAGGTCGTTTCATTCTCCTCCACTTAAACTCTCGTTCGTCCTCGAACGAGCCAAAATCTAAAGAAAGATTTACGCAGATAACAAGAGAACTTGCACAACCTTCATAAACTACTCCACGGACATTATCTCATAATTACAGAATCAGAGTTATAACACGCACATCAAACTCTTGGATAAAACATATTTGGATAATATGATAACATCATTGCCCAACTTATTCGGACTAAGCCGACCCTTTCTCAATCATGAGAGAGGAGTTTTATATTTTCGAAATAAAGATACACGAAACTTTGAATGGATTAACATGATTCAGCCGATAATTACCTCTTCGATATACCTTTCGATATAGAACAGATCGATGGAACTAAGAATTAGCTTACGCTTCAGCAACGCCTTAGAGATTTAATATTATAATTCAGTATCAATTGGAGGAAGACTCCTCCACTTAAAGCATAAACTCATACAACTAATTTGAATAGAAATAGTCATCCTCGCACAACCTGCTGGATTAAAGAAGACCTAGCTAAAAGCTGAATATAGGCAGACCTAAACTACCAAACTACCCTTTCGAGTTGCCAACTAGCTGCAACTCTCGAGTTCACAACTCCATACCTTTACCGTAAACACCACCGCCCGATGGATGGTACTTCTATATAAAAATTTCGGCAGAGTTTCCCCTGAAACTGGATGATCCGCAAATACAGAACCAGCACTATACTATACATGGGAATGGATACCCGGATAAACTGATAACATAAACAAGTTAAACGGATAACAAGATGAGACAACTGGACCAAAGCAATAATATGCTTCCAAAACAATAATATGCTTACCCGGCCACAATAACACGTACTCTGATTCAACACAGGGAACGTCACGAGCGGCTACCAATCGGCCAAGCTCACTAGTGCCGGACGAAGAAGAAATGGAAATAAATCGAGGATAGAAATAATTAGAACTTCGAGAAGCTCATCTTCTTATTTACTTGGCCACCAGAGCTAGATTACTTCCGCGTAAAGCTAGCTAAAGAACCGCAATTGAAGAAATAGACATTAAATAAGCTTTATGGAACAACACCCATGCCAATTTAGCCTTCTCATAAGAAGAGAACTCCAACAATTTATCGGTAAACTCTTTTATAACAGAGAGAAGCTCATAGAATAACATGACGTTACTAACATTTCGAACCAAGAGGAGACACGTAGATCGAGTATTACTTACTAATCACTTTACACCGGAAGAAACAATGACACTTTTTGATGGTGATGAATAAGAATCCTATAATCTTACCAACACGGAATTCCGAAAAGAGAGGTATACTAATTTGATATAATAATAGAAGGTGGCACGACAAGGTGCCAGACAGACAATAGCAACACTCACTCCCAAATTTCTCACATTTAAACCAGATCAACTAGGAGGATCTCAGAAATGCTAGGAATAAATCATACAAGAAGCTCACCCCTCTACCGCAACTGATTCTTAATAAAAACGACATCCAAGGAAACCATCGAAACATGATAAGACACACCATTTCCGGATCGATCGAAAGAATCAAATCTTACTCACATTTAAGAGAAGAAGAAATACATGGGTCTACTACATCAGATACCTCAGCATCCTGCCAGACTAGCAGTTAATAGAACTGCCTCTGCAGCTGAGCTGAGCCACTACCCTGACAAGCACTTTGTGGAGAACCACTGCCACCAAAATCTCAACCTCTACTGGATGGTGGCATTTCTCTGGCTGATTGAGATCTAAATGAAATACCCTGCGACTGTGCGATGCCAAATGACGAGAGAAAAGATGACTGCCTACTTGCCGGAGTAAGGAAAATCTCCTCAAAGGATAGCCAGACTCACAATAATGATATCACCTTTTTGCTAAGAATGGAAGCTGGACAGATTGTTGAAAGCTATAAAGAGAAGACTGAATCTGATCTTGACGAGCTACTGGCGCACTCTAAGAATCACGTGACACAAGCTGAGATAACCTGGAAGATGACCTCCTGAAATAATCAGAACTTTTACCTCCAAATGAGGTACCATGGTTATCCACTAGGGTCACGGGATCTCTTACTCTCCCGCTCTAACTTATGGTATGCCCTCGAACCTTCGGGCAATATTAACAACAACATCAACTAAAATCCAGACCTCAATTTCTCAAACCATCTGGGATTTCAAGGAAAAATAAAGGTCATCAATAAATCTTTGAATCTCTCGAAAGGCTCGTGAACTAGTTCTAATGCATATCCAGCCATTCTATAGAATTCAATCTCATATTCTGAAACACCGACAGGCTAACCGACAGGCTACCCTGTCCAATCCACTCAAACTGAAAATACTTTTCATCTCGCTCGCTACTCGAAAGGAACTTTCCACGAATTTAGAAGAAAAAACCGAACCAAGTTAGCTAATACGATAGCGGCCCACCAATTCAAGGCTGGACCCAGAAACTAGAAAGAAGAATAATCAACACCATACTGCTCGATATAATCAAGAGCCTGAAGGATACGCTGACATCATTTTATTTTAAAAAAATCACGAGGTTTATCTGATGCATTGCTTAAGAATATCGGAAGGTTCAACCGTGTAAAATAATATAATCTCTTTGGGCACTCGGACCGAACTGTTACCTCGGCTAGCTAACCAGCCAGAACAACTAGAGGCACAACACATGCTGCCTCCGAAACATACTTTATTGCGGCAACATTAAGAACTGGAATAGGAGCTCCCTGAGATCGAACGTCTCCATCTGCGGCAACCTGATAGGATACCTAGCGAATAATAGGTTCTTGCAGTATATGCGTGCCAAGATCCTCGTAAAAACATCGTAGAGAGCCTAGGGAACCGTAAGGCCCTGCTCCCTTGCCCATCGCGAGCTCTTATAGCTAGGACCTCCATAACTAGATCGTCAATACGATCAAAAACTCTCGGGACTTCGTCAGTGCTAGCCCAGGCTAGACTGCTTCGTCTTGAACTCATATCAGCTGCTGATTTGTCGCACGAGGGTTCACAATTACCACGAAGAAATTAACGAATTAATGAAAATACTTTTGAATCCTACACCGATGCACGATCAGAAATGAAGGAAGTGAGACTTCCTAAATGCCATCATAGCCTCTCGTAGATAAGTACGGACGTCTACGTACCCATCAGCGAGACTCTACTAGACACTGTCTTGGTCTGGATAGACTCTAAACTGGGCTCTGATACCAACTGACACGACCCGGATTTCGACTAGGCCGTGCGGGCACCCGACATCCTCCCCAAGACCCGTCGGGCGAACCCTTACCAATTAAATTAGGAAAATAAATATAAAAACTCATAAATAAGGACAAGACTTAAAACAAAAATACAGACATACTGATATCTCTAAGCTGTACAAAAGAAATTACAGCTGACTACCCAACATGCTAGGTTTAGGGCTATCCAGACTAGACATCTAAGAGTACAAAAGAAGACAAATACCTCCTGAAGAGAGCAAACTGCAACTGAAATGATAAACAATAAACTGGTGGCCATCCGAAATAAAAGCTGGCTCACCCTGACAGCTGAAGTCGTCTACGCTCCTTCACAACGTGGCGAACTCAATCCTGGAGCGAACCTGCCGAAACGAAATAGATAGACAAGAAACAAACAACAAACAAGGGTGAGTCAAAAGGACTCAATAAGTGGGGCAGACTAGCCACCTCAAAGAATAGGATGGCTAGCCAGGGAGAAAAGAAACAGATAAACCAAATTCCTCTTATTTACATTATGAAAAGGCAGAGCCAGATAATAACTAGAAATATGCATGGAATCACAAACTCATTAAACACCAGGAACGTAAGATAGCCAGAATATATCGGTATCCCGAACATATCAACAATCAGAAATACATCCTATTGCGGCGTGCAACCCAATCCATATAATTATCCTGTTGCGGCGTGCAACCCGATCCATATATTCATACCATCGCGGCATGCACACCGATCCATATATTTATACCGTCGCGGCGTGCAACCCGATCCATATATTTATACCGTTGTGGCGTGCAACCCGATCCATATATTCATCTTGTTGCGGCGTGCAACCCGATCCCCGCAACCCAGAATACGAGCCAGAAATATATAGGTAAACTGAGATATGTCCACGACATAGTATACAAACCGCATACATAAAACACAACACAATACACACAATAGTCAGTATGCGGTGCAATGAGATGGGATGAATGCGGTATAATGCAATGCAGTCACATATGCCTGATACCTATCTCCAGTGCGGGACTCTCATCGTCTACCAGGAGATATATGCAATGATGACCCTTCACCGGCTCGGGACTCTCATCGATTACCGGGAAGTATATGCAAAGATGACCCTTCGCCGGCTCGGGACTCTCATCGATTACCGGGAAGTATATGCAATGATGACCCTTCACCGGTGCGGGACTCTCATCGCCAACCGGGAAGTATATGCAATAATGACCCTTCACCGGTGCGGGACTCTCATCGCCAACCGGGAAGTGTATGCAATAATGACCCTTCACCGGTGCGGGACTCTCATCGCCAACCGGGAAGTGTATGCAATGCTCAAAACCAGAGTGCAATGCTCATATGCTCAATGCAATACCAACCACAGGGCATAATATATAATATACAATGTAAATTCAAAGCTAAGGCGTAATGAGTACGCCTATCGGCAGCTACACACGTAAGGAATAAGTGGTAGAAAATCCACGAGGCCAGGTGCCTCCAAAGAAATTGATATAAACACTTACCTTGTTACAAGGTTAGTACATCCACTCAATAACCGCTTGTCCTTTGGTTTCATTGCCAAACGATCCCACTCTATTCAATAAGCAGAAAAATATATCAAATTAGGGTAAAGACTTCATTCCTCACATTTTAGGGTAATTCAGGTAGGGACCTGATACCCTATTCGCATACGCAATACGCAGGCCAGGCCTATATACAGGGTTTAAGGCCACATAACCAAACCCCAAATAAATTACATTTATATGTTGCCCATAACTCACTGAGTATGAATATATAATTAATTTCATTATCGGGGTCCATTTGACCCTTCAAACTATTAATTTACATCATTAGGGCGATGTCTAATATCCCTATTTTTACCGTAAAAATATATTCAAACATGCGTAATAAACTCAAATAATATATTTAGATCATTACCTGAATGTTCTGGGGTGAAAATACTACTTTTCTCCGATTCCTTTTCTTATTTTCTGGCATTTTTCATTTTTTTTCTACCTGCTGTGTTCCTATTTCTCTCTTTGTGTACGTTTTAATGAACCTGCTAAGGGATCAATATGATCCCTTAGTGACCGACATAGTAAGCCATTTTCATTTCTTTCTTTTTCCTTTTTTTTTTTGTCTTTTTTTCTTTTTATAAATTCACTGCTACGGTAAAAATTAAAACAGTACCCTACAATATTCGAAATAATTCCAACTTTTGCATACCGGTTATACAAAATATATGTAACATACTCGCGAAGGCGGATCTCAAATTGGACTCCCGAAACTCAAGATGCGAATTTAAATAGAAAAGGTCAAATTATTTAACTTTCGGCATTTTAGCGGAAACTAGCCGAACCACATCGAAATTCACATTCGAAAGTTCACAATAATCACAAATAATCATACGAACCTAACGGCGCTTTCGGATTCTGAATCGGAGCTCATTCGGCAAAACCGATATCGAAAATCTCTTTTTTTAATATTTATCGCCAATAAAAACTGAAACCTTCTTCCGATACCTACCAAACGAGGTCTGATTTAGCTCAAATTTTACAGACAGATCCTAATGGACATTACGAATATTTTAAAAATTATCGGCACGCCAATCGGAGTCCTAACTTCCGAAACGACTGACCGAGGTCGTTTCACTCCAACAAATAACAGTGTAGTCTCAGGCCTTTTTTAATGGGGATTACTGGAATTCTACACAAAAATATATAGCACGCCATGCCTTATTATAAGAGATTTCAACTCCCATTTTCCTTCTAATCTCTGCAACAACAAAATTAGGCTTAACTGGATAATTATCGTCTCTCAGATTCTCAACTATCTCATCTCGGACAATCTTCGATGTAGCATGTTTTTAGTCTCTTTTTCTATCATCCACTGAGCAAGTGTGATTCTTCTCAAACTTCAGTATTTTGAACAGTGTGGACTGTTTAATTCTGGAAGATCGAACAGTCCACTCACATTTTTCATTCATGTACGCCAGTGAATATCTCGTTGTGCTTGATCTCACAACCTTGAATTCAAAATGGTGTGCAATTGCAATTGTCTGGAAACATTTAGTTACACACTGTTTGTTTAAAAAAATTGATCCAACCTTGATGTCGTCCAAATCTGCGTGTTCTTTCAGTATTGGACGAGGAGATTCTTTTATTTTCTTCCTTGAATACCGCTTTCTCTTTTTGCAGCACTTGATGTCTCAGGAGGTTGAAGATTTACAAGCTGTTGTTCTGTGTTTTCAGCATGCATTAACTGTTGATCTACTGCTACAGCTTCGACAGACGGAGGCGTTAAAACTATCGCTTCAAAAGCATCATCGTTGTCTATTTGCATTATCATTTGGCCTTCAGTGTAATCAACTCTCTCAGACTGTGGAGATCGTTGTGTAATGTCAACTATGAAACGTCTACTCCTATACTCGGAATTTTTCTTCATCAAGTGTAAACAGCTGATTAAATCATCGGTATTTTTTATAGGGATCCCTTTTCTTGTTCCAAGTTCCATATCAAACCATATGACTGTCTCAAAATCTTCTTCATCTAAATCTATCTTTTTCCAAAGGTTTTTTTCTAAAATCTTCAAATGTATATGTTTCAGTATGCAGAAAAATCCTTGTCTCATGACCTATGTACTTATAATCTGGTGTCCATTTCGCATTGAATGCAAGAATAATACACTGTTTAGCCATTACCTGCAGTTATAAACACAGTAAAAACACTAAACTAAATGACAAAGAACTTATAAGCTAAAACATAGTCATAGCTACAGGATTTTTAATGGGGCTTTACTCCAATATAACACTAAGCCCCAGCATTTTTATAATGGACAACAGGTGCAGCTTTATAAGCTAAATATAGCATAGCTACAGGATATTGTAATGGGGCTTTGCTTCAACGTAATACTAAGCCCCAACATTTAGTGCTGGGCAACAGGATTTTTTGAACTGCAGCTTTATAAGCTAAAATATAGCATAGCTGCAGGATATTGTAATGGGGCTTTGCTTCAACGTAACACTAAGCCCCAACATTTAGTGCTGGGCAACAGGATTTTTTGAAGTGCAGCTTTATAAGCTAAAATATAGTCATAACTACAACATATTGTAACGGGGCTTTGCTTCAACGTAACACTAAGCTCCAGTATTTAATGCTGGACAACAGGTGATTTTGAAGTGCTAAGCTAAAATATAGTCCTAGCTACAGGATATTGTAATGGGGCTTTGCTTCAACGTAACACTAAGCCCCAGCGTTTTAGTGTTGCATACCTTTTGAACTCAATGTAGATTCATATTAAATATATATAACAGTAAATTCGCGTCACAAAAATAAATTCGTTGAATGAATCACATATTTTACAGTACAAATGAGATCATAATCACGAATTTTTGTTTCAAATCATTGTTTTACAGTCACAAAAACATATATATTTCCGTAAAATAACTGACATTATGATAATTCAGCACAGAAACATCACGGAAACTGAGAAAACGCAGCTCAAATTACCTTTTACAGTTTGAATTTGAACTTCAGGACAGAGAGAATGATGATCTGCAGAGAGAATGTGTGCTTTGCTCTGTTTTTTTTGACGCGCGATCTGTATTTATATTGAGCTGTAGGTTTTTAAGGGTAGTTCAATAAATTCAATGTATGGGGTGTTGTTAGCGGCAGTAGCCTGTATCGTACGTGAGTCATTTTTGGCTATTTCTCAATGAATTTTGAAAGTGTGGATGGAACTCATTTAAGGTGTCGAAAATTGACTAGTCATCAAAATTTCACATTATAGTTAAACTTGTTTTTTTGTCGTTTAGAAAAGAATTAACATCCTTATTGTTTGCTGGTTAGGTACTATGAACTTTCCAAAAAACATGAATTCATGTACTACTACTACTACCTTCCTATATAACTAACTTTGTGTCTTCAAAATAAGTTTGGGCAAAAGAAACTAATAAATTAGGTCCCATATTATAAGATTTGTGTCAGTTCTTGATGGCTTATGCAATAAATAACCAGGCTTTTCTTAAATTATACGAAGACAAACCAAATTGCTATACAGAATGACAATCAAAATTGGTTCGAACTTTGAAGGACGGATAAATATTACCAATAAAATTCTCTCATGGAATCTATTATAAAATTAAAGAAGTTTAATCAATTAGCCAATACTTTGTTAAAATTATTCCCAAAATCACTTTTATATAATACTTTCAAAGCCATGCCCAAGAAATGCATGATTTTTGGAGATTTAGGAAATTGAAGCCTATCTACGATAAGGCTTTCTATGAGCGCAAGCATCATCAAAATTAGAAAAAGAGGTTTGCTTTGAAATGTTAAATTGTCTACATGTTAACTTGAAGATAATTATATCGATTGAATTTGGGGAACCATGTAAATTATTTTGAATACATGCTGAAAGAGTTTATTTGTGATCAAAGCTAAAAGAAACTTTACCTCAAATTAACGTAGGCATAAGAACCTACTTCAACATTATTGGAGAACTTTAATTTTCATTTGTTAAGACTATATATATAAGAATTATGCTTCAACTTCCATCCATGTTTCATCTTCTAGGAAATGTACTGAAAATTTTGTTAGAAAAGCTCTCAACCCAAAGTGTTTCTGCCTGTTGCTCACAAAATTATATATCACATCTAGAGGTGGCAAACGGGCGGGTTGGGTTGGATATGGGCGGTTAAAAATGGGTTAGAAAAAAATGGATAAAATATCCGATCCGCCCATATTTAATATGGATAAAAAATGGATTAACCGACGGATAATGTGGATATCCATATTATCCATTTCTTTTTAAATAAGATGTGAGCTTTTTTTCTTCAATCTGCCCTTTTCTTTTTTTCCTTTCATAAAATGAAGAGTTGTTTTTTCTTTAGAACTTGATAAATCACACTTGATTTCACCTTCTTCAAATTTCTTGTGTTTCCATATCCAAAAGCAATAGTTTTCAACTTTTGTTTTTAGATGCTTTGAATTAAACTGGAAATTAGATTAAGTTTATACATATTTAATAATTTGGTATTCAGTTTTTCATTTTGAAATGAAATAGTAACACAGACAATGGCAAATACTTGATAAAGCTACCAATATCATGAGTTGTATATATTGTTCTGTACAAAAATGATTGGAAATTTCTTTACATTTATTTTATTTATTTTTTTTTTTTGGTTGTTGATAAGGAAGATTGGAAGAATCTGCTTTATTTTTACAGTTTTACTATTCTACTTAAAACAAAATAGCATTTTGTTCAAAAGGAGAAAAAGCCCATCTATCCAACCCAGCACCCCTACCCCAACCAAATCCAGAATGAAGTCCACCTTATATTCCACTATTCCAGAGTAGTTAGCAGCAGAACTTATGGGTTGTGAGTTTTATCCATTTGGCCCGTGGTTTATCCATTGTTTACTATGGGTTACATGGATTAAACCATATTTTATCCAGATTAAATGAATCGGTTATCCAATCCATTTTTGAATGGATAATTCGGGCGGATACTTGGACATTTAATCCACTTTGCCACCTCTAATCACATCTGTTGAATGAATCAATAGTGCAATGAAGCTGCAACTAATATTAAAGACATGGTAAGTCACCAATTCTTTAAAAAATTAAACACGCGTTGTCACACACTATTAATGTACAAAAGCAAGCAAAATAAACTGGTTAAGTAAAATACAAATAAGTTTTAAAAGGTACCGGATGAAGTTGTTGCGTCAACTTTTGCACCACGAACACCTAGTCATTACTCCCATACAACAAATGATTTCCTCCAAAACTATGTACTTCATCACTGCAGAAACATGAATCTAGCAAAAAAGGAAACGGTAAATTGAGCTCAAATATGATAACACGAATGCAATAAACATTAAGATTAAACACCATGTTATCCTTACGACTTCAGCAATTTGAAGAGAGATGAATATCCTAACAAACAGAAAGGACTACCAATAAAATAAAGTCAATTACAAATACAATAAATTAATAAAGGTGATTGAAAGAAATAGATGTATGTAAAAACATGTAAGATTTTCTTGGCCTTCGTGAAATGTAATCTTTTTTTTTTTCAAATAGAGATGGATATCCAAGTACGACAATATTGGAGATGCTAGCACTCGTTTAAGCTTTGAAATGTGCTTTACTTATATATAAAGATAAATCAAATGATTGACAAAGTGATTTACATATTGATAGTTTCGTGGCAAACACAATTTTTTTATAAAACTTTTAGATTTTTCAAGAGATATATTACTCCTTGAAATTCTCAGTGTAGAACTTTAAATATAATCTTGAGAACCTTATAGTGAAAGACCCATGGAAAGAGCCACTTACATGTTCTAAATATGGTATTGGAGTTAATATATATCAGCATCCAATGGAACATAATCAATTTACAGATAACTCAAAAAATTTACCTCTTGAAGATGGCGTAAGATCCAGTGCTTCTAAGATTCATGTTGGTCTATTATCTGCAAAACTCGCCGCATGTATTCTATTGGTAACATATATCTAAATAATAACTATAAAATATTTACAATAATTAATAAAAAAAAGTGACTAATTCAGTGGAGAGGAGTGTTACATATATTCTTCACGGTGATAATTTTTTCTCCACGCCAAGTGTGCTCAAATATTCGTTTAGTATTGTTTACAATTTTGTTCCTTTGGGAGTGCGACAAAAATAACACACTGGAAGATAACAATTATTACGCCTTCTAGATATTAAAATAAAATTGTAAAAGTATATTTAAATTACTCATAATTTACATCCAAACATTCATAAATTTACAAGGCTTGGATCTCCATCAAAAGATCATTGACGTCTCACTGTAGATTCTCCTATAAAAGAGTTGAATGTGAAACACTCCCCATCAGTATTTTGAAATACATGATTTAACTCAGTTACTGAAGCTTTACTTACAAAAACGGCAATAATGAATATCTATATGAAATAACAGAAGCTGATGAAGATAAATAGCTTATCTTTGTTGACATAAGTACCATCCAACTTTTTGAAAGATGCATTTCATTGACTGCATGCTGAATGATGCCTGTGATAATTCTTATCTTTCAATAGTGAATATTTATTTTTTGAGATTATTCATAAGTAATACATTTGAAATTCAGATGGGGTTAAAACTATTCTATCGTGCAAAGGGATCAGTTTTCCCTCATAGGAAGGAGCAGACGTGTGTTTGTGAAAAGTGAGAAGTTTTCCATCCTTTATGCAAAGGGAGAAATAACCACCTAAATTTCAGTTATGCGGGACTCTAAATTCAAAAGTTAGAAGTTTTTACACATATTCAAAACCTTATCTTCAATTTTAGAAGTTTTTACACGCAGGCTTAGATTAAGGTTTTAACTGCCCTATTCTCCTAAGATTCATATTTTTCCGTAGTATTTTGCCACGTTCATGTTTATCCATAGAACTTGATAGAAGTTGTAATTAACTGCTTACTTGTTGAACATGGAAGTTACCTTCTTATTATCAACTAGTTCTATGACCCGCGCGATGCGCAGATTCAATTGAGAAGTATTAGTCATGTTAAAATGTAATTTGACTTGGTTAAGCTATTAGATTATATTTCTTAATAAAATTAGCTATGTACTAATAACAAAAGCTCTATGAAATTAAAAAAAATAAATTATGTAGTCATAGATTAACTTGCATGTTCCTAAATTTATTTTGTTACAGTATTCACTCACTACTTACTATCATTATGTTGCTAATGTTACTTGTTTTAGGTTGTTGATTTATTATCCTCATCCACTACTTTCATGATATCTACGTATATTATATAGATATGTAATTTTCTTTTTTTTTCTAAATTTTTTTACTCTATTGTCCTCTTCTTCGATTTTCTAAATCTATAACTTGCATTAATTACTTTATTGTAATTTTAACACTAATTCAAGCTAGAGATATGCTTACAAATATTATCTCTATCTCCTTTTTGAATCATCACAATAACTTACTAAAATATTGGCAAAAGATTGTATCTAACGATAACTAAACCACTGCTATTGTGCAATCTGAACTGTTCGACAAAAGATAGCACCAACATAGAAAAAAGTAATTCCTTGTCATATTAATTGATGAGAGTTCAAAAAAATATAAAAAAATTCATTTTCATAAAACCAACACCAAAGCTAGCTAATATATGAAATAACAAATCATTTAAAGCATTTAGTTTCTCAGCTATAACATGTTTTGCTAGTTTTCCTTCATCCCCTTAATCTCCTTTCATATATTTTATCATTTTGCTTGATGCATTCTTTAATTTCATATTCATGTAAGTTTACCTCTGGCGTTTTGTTAGGTCCTTGATTTTGTCTTGAGCTTGCCATGCCTGGTTCCGTAGAGGGCATGCGACTGCAATGTAAGAAAGGATTCAGTAGACTCTTAAAAGAATTAAACAAAAGAATACATTTTCAGAAATAGATATACTAATAAATACATACATCTATAAAGTCATAGGATAAATGATTTTAATAACAAGGGTGAATCGTTCACTATGAACGTTTGCAGTAGTGTCAATGTTCTTCTAACTCTATTTTGTTTTTCTTCTCTACATCTCTACTCCGCCATGCCTTCTTGTTATTCATTGATTGTGAACATTTGCGGCAACATGTTCTTCTAAGCTCCACTCTATTTTCCTCCATATCTCTACTCTGCCAGGCCTTCTTTTTCATTCACTTTGTTGTCTGCGTAATTATTCATTCTATTTCTCTGTTCAAGTGTTATCAACATATCTTTGTTGACATATCAATCAAATCAGATACATAGATGCTAATCAAGATTGTTCCTTGTGACTTATGCTTTTAAGATCTTAAATTTTTTATATAAGTTTGGGCTATTAGTAACGGAAAAAGGAAGAATGTAATTAATTAATTAAAAATAATAAAAATACAACTTGTAAATTTCATAATACTCTTAGTAAGTATGAAGCATAACCGACAGAAACCATACCTGCCAAAACGACATTAGCACTCCTAATAGCTTTTGCATGGATACCTTTCAGCAATATCACACTAACATACAACTCAATTTGAAAGAGAAAAGAATATGGATTTGGATAAAGGTTACTTCGTAAGCATTTTTGCAGACATTTGTTTCTAATTTGATTTCAAGATTATCTTTAACAGATAAAATCTTATCACAAATAACAACAATAATATTATTTCTAATCTATATATCTTTCAAGATGTAAAGAAAGATATAAAGTACGAAAAGTTCTACTCATAGATCATTAAGAATATCACCAAGATAATATCTACACTCGTAAACATTGACTTTTCTCAAATGCACTAAATCCAATGAGCAAACAATGTGAAAACATGCACTAATTGTCGCCCAGAACTCACTACAATTTGAATGCGATTGCCCGACTTCTTTCTCCTATAATTAACTTGTACACATGAAAGAAACTAAGAGAACCAAAGTATAGAATTAATATAAAAAGTATCAATATGTATAAAGCGAGAAAATCATTATACCTTCTTGGTCGTCTTGCATTCATCCCAATTTTCGTGAACCAAATATGCACGAAGAACACAACAATTTGTATAATAAAATATAAAAGTCCAAGTCAGAGAAAAATGCTACTTATTCTCTTTACTTTACTTGTCTTCATGTACTAACAACATAAAAAATTCTTTATTCTTTGGAGATATATATGTGTGCTTACCATGCTTTAAGCTTCAACCCATATCTTCAACTTATAAGCCTAATTTGGAGAAAAGTAGTCAACGTAGAAATCTCTGCACGTATAAATAATCGGGATAGTGGAATAAGAAAAGAAAAGAATTAGTAAAAAGGGAAAATAGACAAAAAATTATAAGCACACCCTTATCACATGAGAAAATAAAACTAAAACCACACTCATTCATATAAGATGAAGCATATAGGAAGAGTGAAAATTGTAGTTCAAATTTGATAAATCTTATCATTTTGTTAATAATTTTGAATAGTTGTTTGCAGATAAAGTTTGTTCATAATTGTTGATAAGTTGTTTGCAGATAAAGATATAGATAATCTATATCTATTTAAATTCAAATACAAACTATTAGTTTTGAATAGTTGTTTGTAGATAAAATCATAGATAAGAATATGTAAACTCAAATTTAAAAGAATCTATATCTATTTAAATTCAAATAAAAAAAACTAATTCAAAACCATTACAGTTTCCTTAACGGTACCAACCCAATTAGCAAAACGCCACCAATGTTTATCGTTTGTTGGTGAAAACGGAGAAATGTGATTATTATTTTTTACAAATACTTATTTTGTATTTCGTATTCAAACTTAATAGATAAAGGTAGTTCCAATATATATCTTCAGTTATGGTTTACTTTCTTTCTATGATGGGATTATTTTTTCATTTTAAGACAATTGACAAATATTTTGTCCTAAGTATATTCCTAACCTAACTACTATGCCAACTAATATAACTACTACTCTCCTTTTATATATATTAGTTTAAGAACCCGCGCGATGCGCGGACAATAGTTAACAAAATTAATCATAAAATTGTTTATAAAAATATAAATTTATGAAATCCTAAAAATTAATAATAGAGAATAAGCTTAATCTAATATTATTTATGTTTCAATATTATTAATATGGGTATGCCATAACTAATATCATAATTGAATAAGCAAGCTAGTTTTAGTCATAGCTACCAGAGACTTAAATCATCTCTAACAAATGAATGTGAAGATATTTTCCTCTGAGAGTAATACTATTTTAGAACTATTTTTAAACCCTAGTGAAATTTTTTAACTACAAACTAAAGTGAGCCATTTTTACTTTGAGTCTCAGCAAAGGCCCAAAAAATGACCAAAATCAAATGAACTATTAATAATGGCAT
Organism: Petunia x hybrida; assembly: GCA_037355625.1. NCBI lineage: Eukaryota > Viridiplantae > Streptophyta > Magnoliopsida > Solanales > Solanaceae > Petunia > Petunia x hybrida. Next base: position 5,772,909 of record JBBBVM010000484.1, read on the forward strand.
GTGATTTTTTCTTATTGTCTTAAATTGTTCACAAAGATAGAATATAATTCTTCTTTTACATCCAATCTTTCATGAACAATGTGAAAGAATAGAATAATGTCTGAGATGAATGTATATAATCAGAGAAATACATCTAAATATTTTATATCTCACTGTAGCAACTGCGTCACACTTTGTTAGCTAGGAGGCCACTTACACCTGCAACAAATATGTTATTCCCTTCAGAAATATTAACTTTTATTATGAAGAACAATTATGCTTCATGACCATCCATCATCAGTAAATTTGATATTGAAATCATTATTAAATCACTTTTATCTATAAAAAGTATGTAAAACATCTATAAATATTGTAGCAGAAACAAATGCAAGTGATAAATGAGTTTTAAACCTCTTGAAGATTCGTTGGAAGATTATTTTGCGTGTTTACTTATCCCAATTCCCAACTCATTTAAATGTTCTTTTACTCATATTCAAGATTAGATATCTCGAATAAGGCCAAATTCTTGAATCTAAAGCCTACCAGAATTCAGAATCTTTAAGTTAAGCACATGCTCCCTTCAAATAATTTTACTACATAAAGAATTAAAGATTGCAATCTTTCTTTCTTAGTCTCCTTTCCATAGTCCTAACTCTTAACAACCATAATTGTCTCAATTAATCTACAACCAGAATAAACCATAACTTGTGTAGTCTATTTATAATTGATGTGTGTTAAAAAGTGGTTCCTTGTTCCTTTTAGCTCACTTCTTTCACCGTCTCACATTTTGTTTCCTAGGTCCTACCATTCATTTTTAAACTCTTTTTAAGGACCCTTTCAAGGTTTTTAATTTGCTAAGTACAACTTAACCTTTACATGTCATTTCTAAAAAAATGTATTAAAACATATTGTAGCAATATATTAAATTATTTGACAATCCGTTATTTATATCTTTTTTTCCTTCAATCAGAGAATTTTCAATTACTTAACTTGGACAAATGAATGTCGGTAAAAAAAAAAGACATAAATAACTTCATCTGGATTATCATTTCCTTCACTTTCAATTACTTAACTAAAAGAAAAAAAGAAAATGAAAGTAACATGTTATCAATATAAAAATTGAAATCAATGTATTTTGGATATTGATAATAAAAGCTCCACAACGCCATCTGAATTATCTTTTTCACTTTAAATTACTTAAAAAATTTCTTTACTTCAGTATTCTCAATAATTAGCGTTGATATGCATCACATTCATGGCCATTTTAGAGTTGGCTTAAAATTATTACCATCCTTTTACCATTATGAAGATGATGAGCGATCTCCATGTCTAATATTCATGTTTGTTTTACCAAAATACTTGTTAACGGTAAACTTATAACACATATATCAAATCGGTAATAGTTAAAACATAACTAATAATTATAGTAACTGTGATAATTGATAATTAAAAAATCAAATCATCAAAGGAGAGTGTCATGTAGTATTCTTCATGATGTAAAACCTTCTTTATGCTGAATTTCAATAATTGTTTACAATGAGTAGACTACAAACAAATATAATTGTGAAGTATTAAGTTTTCTTGATATCATATGCAGAATTGTGAAAGTATATAACGTATATCACATAACTTACATTAAAACTTCCATGAAACGATCCGAAGTTTTGGTTCCCTACAACAACAAAATCACCAGAGCTTTTATTGTGTTTCCAAGTTGAAATCGTGAAACGAAGCAACAAAACATATTTCATATCAATGCTTCATTTCAAGAAAATAACATTAGAAAATTCAAGTGCATCATTAAGACCCCGGTTAAGGTATATTCAACTCTCTTCTATATTTATTTCTTACTTCACATTTTAATCTGACCGTTACACAAAATGTATGAAAATAAAATTCAAAAACATATGAAAGTTGCCAATCTTGAAATTAAATAATGAAATTATCCATCAATGAAAAGAGATTTGTACCCTTTTTATGCTACAAAGGACTAATGCTATTCACAAAGTTTACTTTATGTTTAATTGAGTCAAGCTCTCAACCTGCACCGAAATAGATCTTAAATAATGAAACATGTCTAGACATAAAATAACCATTTGGCCAAATTAAAGGATCAAAGAAAACAAATTTGAATTATTATGTGTTATGCAATTTATTTACCAGCTTGAAACATAGTTAGCCAAGATGTGATCTACCATTTTTCTTTACCTTCTTTTGATATGTGCTTCTCCTCATTCTATGATGTATATATGTCCTTTACCATGAATCATGATGTTCTTCTCTTACCTACATAGTTGAACAGTAAAAAATAATAAAAGCTTGAAAAACATGGTGTCATAATCTTGGCTCTCTTACATCATATTCCGTCAAAGCACATAATTAATTAAAACATGGCTTTACATATAAGTAGAACATAACCAAAAGAATGTTAACATACCTATTCACCTTGCAACGACATTCAGTAGTGACAATGCATAGACTCACTTTTTTGGAACCTATGAATGATGAAAAATACAAACCTAGTTATATACTGATGGTTGGAAACTTTTTTTTATTTTTATTTTTTAAATTTTTTTTGACTTTATCCAGTAAGTCTTCCAAATTAATCAATAAGTTTCAAACTTTTACCATGTTAAATTGAGATTTAACTTTTCATCTCAATTCCCCATATTTTTAGCTTTTAATTCAAATTCAAATAATTTTTATATTAAAATTTGGATAAAATATTTTTATCTTTCATTTCAGAAACTTATCGTATTATTCAAGTTCAGATGTTATCCAATAAGACTTCAATTAAGCTTAACATGTGGATTGAGATTTATCCTCTCATCCCAATTTTGAATTCCACTTGTTTAGCTATATATATGTTGGCTCGAAAATTTAATTATTTTGTTTAAATATTTTTAAATTTGGACTTATCCAGCTATATCTTTAGCTTGACATTCAAATTCAAAAACTTCAATCATTCAATTTAAATTTTATCCTTGAAGACTACACCATTCTTCAAACTCGGAAATAAATTGTACTTTATTTTTAATTTAAAAATTAAAATTTAGTTTAAGACAATGGACAAATATTTTGTCCTAATTTTTATTCTAACTAATATAACTACTATCCTCCTTTTATATATAGTAGTATAGTACCCGCGCGATGCGCGGAGAGCATTAAAAACTAATTAACTTGTATTTGTTTTGTTTGCGTATATTAAATCAAATAATATTAATTGTATTAAACTGTGAGTTAGCTTGTTTGAGTATATTATATCACATTTAGTTAATAAAATTTCAACTTTCTATTCTATTTCTCAATACAATGTACCATATAGTAAAAACCCTATGAAATTAAAGAAAATAAATTGCACGAACAACCTGAAATCTAACATGATTTAGAACAAATAAGAATGTGTTATTTACTACAGTTCTAATATCTTTTGAGTATGAAAAAAATTAAATGCTAGAAATTACTTAATAATAGTAAGTAAAGTCATAACAGAGATTGAAAAAAGACATCATTAATCATAAACATCTTCTTGATTATGGAATTGTTTTCTTGAAATCCATGAGCTCCAAATTCCCTGAAAAATCATATGTACTATAAACTGGTTCGTGTGCAAATATATCAATTATTCAACTTGATTGTTCCCTTATTTTTTGATATTTCAACAACACAGTTAGATATAAATCTGAGCAGCATCTGATATTGTTGCAAATACTTCACGTCTTAAAATTTCTACTATGTCTTTAAAAACTGTAGCCTCATTCTTCTTATTGTTACATACATATCGAGAACTTATTGCCAATTGAAAGTAGTATTTTGCAGAAGCTGTACATAAATTCTTTCAACATATGGCTTTCTTAGTAAGGTCAGTAGATCATTGTCAATTTCACGATGTACACATGTAAATAAAATAGTAAGTGTATGTGATGGAGAATGTAAATAATAACATTATTTATTTAAATATGTGGATGCAACATATCTCCCTCACCTTATAATGTCCTTCCAATGATGATGTGTATTCAACATAAAACTATATATAAGTATTCTTCGGTGCAAAACACACCAACAAAATGAAGAAATAAATCCAAAGAGAAAAGGCAATTCATAACAATTAAAAACAATCACTCAATAGACACTCAATCGGCATCTGAGTTTCTAATGCCATAATTTCATTAAATTGGAAAATTTATGAAACGGAAGAATTCCTACCATAGTTAAATTTTCAACTAACTATGAAACCAACCTTTTCAATCCCACCTTCATGACAAATAAGATGGATCAATAACATGAAGTAATAAAAATTTTATATTTGAACACGGATTAATTGACTATTTTTTTTGAAAATATATAACTAATATTATTGTACACTCACAACTCACACTATTATGTCATAAAGTATTTTGAATAGAGTATCAACCAAAGAACTCAATCCAAGCGTTACGTAAAAATTGTGCATGTCCTAATTCTATAGTAACATCAATCATTCCCCAAATCATCGCCCATGTTCCAAAAGCAGAAGTATGTAAAGTTAATCTTTTGTTCTTTTTATTCCTCGCATAAGAAAATGAGATATGCAGTAACAAATTTTAACACATCTCTATAAGTACTATTTGTATATTTGGGGCTAAATAAGATTATAATAAAATAAGTAAAACCAATAAAAGAATAAAAGAGGATGATTAACTATTTTGTTTTTCATTTACATTGATCAGCACAAGTAGCTAGTACGTAAGTCAATCATTGATAGCAATGATTGAGAAGACTCCATAATGATACAGACTCATTAGATACTGATGAACACTCTCAAATTATCCTATAGTATTATTTCAAATTCAAATATTAGGGTTAAGTTGATTTGGTTTAAAATTCAAGTATGAGATTAAAAAATTTATTGTAAAAATTGTAACACTATCTAGCCGACCGCTTAAGCTCACTAAATTATAGTCTTAAAATAATTTTTTAATTATATCCGAATTAGGAAGCTTTGAAACATTGAACATGAATGACTGGTTTCTATGGAAAGCTACTTACTAATCATGCAAATTATTATTTCATTTAATTTAATACACGAAATCTAATTGTTATAACCCTTCTTGTACAAAAATAATGATATGGCGTTGTGTACTGTTGCACAAAATTTAGTCACCTGAAATAAACTCTAATTTGATATAAATATTGTAGATTTTTTGTTTGCTTTATCATATAAAAAGACTTCAATTACGTACAAATTTTTTTTAATTTGATTTTCAACTTATACTTCAAAATTTATCACACCCAATTCAATTATTCAAGTCTATTCCCCCAACCCCCTTTGGTTTTTCTTTTTGGTGATTTACCTTAATTAAAATATTCTACTTGACAACCAAAGTTGTCCACAAATATTTGCAGTTTCTATACCTTTTGGCATGCACCCTAAGTTTTGAATATTTTCTTTAACATATTTAGAAAGAATAACCAGCATGAACATGGACTTTTTCACGAATGAATATCTCATTCACCTTAAAACGATAAGTATACAGAGTTTATTGAATTATGCTTATTCTAAACCTTATAATTATAGAGAAAGGAACGACAAATTACTGTCTCTTGATTTAAAATGTATCATGGTTTTATAAGTACTGATATGTATTCACTTGCTTTTCCTCTGGTTAATATGTATGTAGGCTTTTATACTATCTCTAAAGTAAAATCATACTGAAAGAAAGAAAGAAGATAGAAGAGAACCTAAATTACATTGGACAAATTCCAGCAATGATGAGTTTAAAGAAAGTTTGAAGACTATGTATTCAAATAAGTAAATACTGATAAATAATATCAGCAATGTATTTATCTCAAACCTGGAAGGCAATATATGAGGAATATGATAGAATATCAAGCATCTTATGGTACAATATTAGTATCAAATGTCCAGCCTTGTCTTTGTAATGAAACAAAGGCCATGACTGTCGGGATCATGACTAAACAAAATATTTAATTAGCAAACACAAACAATACAATGAAGTTCTCTTATCGTCATTAATATAGTTAATGTTACAATACTCCAGAAGAAAAGTATAATCAATCCAGAGAGGTGCAGAGGAGAGAAATTATAGAAATGCCCTATTATATGGACTTCTTCTAATGCAAAATATTATGTCCTATTGCGTTGAAATGGCAACGAATCCAAAGTGTAAACCTTTACTATAAGTCTGAATATAGTCAATGATCGTCAGTAAGAAAAAAAGGAGACGATAGCGTAACATTAATTCATTATCTTCACTACATTAAAAAAACTTAAACCTCGTGATCCATTCCAGAAAAATTATTGTATATGATTTGATGAAAGAATCTAATAACTATTGATTCAAAAATTCCTTTCAACTATTCAAAAGTCCAAAAGATTCATGGCAAGAAAGAAAATATATTCTTCTTCCTCGTCAATTCAAACATTTGTTACTCCATTTCAATTGAAAGTAAAGCTAAGTTACCAATTTCTCCATTCCCTCTTTCTTTCATTCAAATGAACTATTGAAATTCCTTTGGAAAGTGGGTCAAATAGATAAACTTAAATTTGTGAGCATCAATTTAAATAAATAATGTATCATCTACCAACAAAACCAATGAAAATTCGCTCTTTTCAAGCGATCGGCGGCCTTAAAGACATGGTTGAATGGAAAGATCCGAAAGATTAGATTCATTATTCGAGCTACTACTATACAACATTGGATTAACATAATATGAATAGTAAGCAAATTGTTGAAGTACTATAAATAACTCTACAATGTAGGATTTCTTACAAAATTCAGAAAATTTAAACAGAAGGATACAAAACCTTAGAAGAAAATACATACCAACAATCTATAGAATAATCCGACTTGGAAGACACAACAGAATTAGAAAGATCTTGCTATTAGAGATGACATAAAAAATATGATAATATATCATTCCAATTTTCATTCTTTCCGTGATAAGCAATAACAACTACACCAATATTTGCCGTAAAAGTATTTCAAGACTTACGATTATAATTCTTTCAAGTGATTTACACATATAAATAGAAAGTACAATACGAATTAAAAAAATTTAAAAAGTGCTACGCACACTCGGAGGCATATATAAAGGGGCAAAATCTAAATACCGTATGGACTAATGGTTGTAGAGGAAGCCATGGGCACTTGGAATTTATAATGGACAACACTTAGTTTAAAATTTCTATCTTTCATTCAAATCCAAATTTTATGTTTATCTTTATAAAGATATTATCTTAACAAAATTATCTTTTAATTCAAAATTCTGATTCGAAAGCAGAATCGGTATATATCTCAGTTTAGGTTAAAAATACATTATCTTTTTATGTTTACTTAAGTATTGCTGGTGAATTTCAACATCATCTTTGTTAACTGAATAACTTTTAAAAATATGATATAATCTACTATCAAAGTTTGAACTTATACCCTTACTTATCCAAATTATTTATAATATCTCTCATTTTAATTAAAACCGGATTGAGAGATCTCAAAAGCTTAGGCATTTTCTACTGATGAAGTAATTATTTTATTTTATTTTATTTAGATCATCCTACACTTTCAATTAGTTCAAGCTCAAATACTTTATCTTTCACTTTAAAACTTTTATCATTCAAATTATATTCAAAGGGTTTGAATATTTATAGAGTTTATTTGAATCCTACTGCAGTCTATACACTTCAAACACCTTATCTATAATCGATTAGTTTTGTCATTCAGTTCAAAATCAAAAATGTTTTCACTGCGTATCCATTTATCTTTTTTAGTTTTATAAAACTTATCTTCCAATCTATTTAAAAAGTAACTATAATTCAATTTAAAATTTATCTTTTAATTTAAGACAATGGACAAATATTTTGTCCTAATTTTTTTCCGAACTACTTCTCTAACTAACCTAACTATATATATATATAGTCTTAGTACCCGCGCGATACGCGGTCAGTAATTTAACACAATTGATTATAAAAATATTCATTTAAACAATAACTGAATTTTTTTTAGTTGATGTTCACTTTTTTTATGAACTCCTCAAATTTAATCAAAAAAATAAGTTTAATGCAATATTTATGTTTCAAAAATAAATTAATGTGTTTATTCCTAATATTGTAACTTTAAATAGTTAATTTATATATTGAAAAATATTCATGATCCAGTCAAAAAAATTTAAATTATTATACTTTTAATTCAAATTCAGAAACTCACTACTCATTTTCAAAATTTTATTTCAAATAAAATTTAAAATTTTAACCATAATAAATTAAAATAAATACGTTGTTCAAAAAAATATCATTCTATATTTTATTACTTTTTACTTAGCTTAATATCCTTAGTTCTCCTCTGAATAAACAAAGAGATTATATTTTAATTCATGTTTAAAAACTAAATGCACTTAATGTATAATACTTTCAACTCAAATTCAGAAATAGTTTTGTCCAGTTCCAACTATTAATCATGTCAAATAGTGATTTGACTTGTTCAAGCCATTAGATCATATTACCTACATTGTAATTGTCATCTTATTTTTTCAATGCACTATACCTAAAAGTACACCGCACCTATAACAAAAAAATGATTAAATAAATGATATATATATATATATATATATATATATATATATATATATAAAACTTGCATGTTACATATATTTATTTATTGCATTATCAATATATAGTATTATATTGCTATTATATAAAATTTTACTGGCTTGTTACTTGACTTATTATCCTTGTACACCACTCTCCTCTTAAAATATAACATACATAAGTATATTTTGCTGATATATTTTCTCATTTTTACTTTTTTTACTCAAATGTACAGAATTATTCAATTGTCAAAATTTATCATAACATTTTCAGTATTAATACTTTATTTTAAAAAAAGATATCTTTACATTATCTTCAATTAGGACTACTTCGAAAGAATTCGAACTTTCCCAATGTAACTTCTATTTTGCTGTCCTGATTTACTATATATCCCACTCATGCTTTGCATTTGGAATGATCAAATGACAAAATAAAATATTGCTTGAGCATACTAAAACGCATGGACTGTTCTTCGATTACACTTTACATGAACAAATTCTATAAGTTTAACCATTGTTGGGAAGACAATTTTAAGCTACCTTACACTGAGAAAAGTGAACTAAAGAAAAATTATTAACCATAAAGAAAAGTACATTGCATATCATCAACGTAACTACCTTGTTAGCAGGACAATTTCAGAGAAAAGAGCACGACTAATAATCACGCAAATTGCACGAACGGTTTGGCAAAAGGTACGTTGACCATTTCAGTTTCTCTTATCATGCAAATAAGATATGTTAATTATTTTCCCTTATCAGAATGTGAGACAATGAATTATTGAAACGGCCTAAAACTGTAAAACATTGAAAAGTATTTTGATTTAATAGTAACTCAATTACAACCATTGTTCAATTATACTTACGCTAACATAGATCGATGAAGGAGCAGCAATATTCCTTGTCATATTTTGAAGAATTGAAATCTATACCAAAGAATTAAACAGAGTATACAAACATTATAGAAATAATTCATTTTCATAATACCGGAAAACCAATTAATCAAAGCTTATATACACAGTTAAAGCCCATTTTAGAAAATTATTTCTTCAGCCACAACACTCATCTTCAGCTACAACACTTATTCTAGCTTTACTTCATCATCTTCATCGCCTTATGTTCAGTGGCGGATCTAGGAGGTTAATGATAGGTTCGGTTGAACCCATTAACTTTTGTCTAGACCATGTATTTTTATTAAAATTTTTACTTATATTGTACAAATAATCTATCCAGGACCCAGTGAGCAAGAGATGTTAAATTTCAAAAATCATAAACTTATTATTCTAAATCTGCCTCTGCTTCTCTTTATTCTGCACTTTTAGTTGATGCACTCATCATGTAGGTTGACACCTTACCCTTTATGTCCTTGATTTTGTCTTGGTGCTTGGTCATGCTTGATTGCACCGAGAGCATGCTGAAATGCAAGAAAAGCATAGTAAAAGAACAAAAAAGAAATACACAAAATGATACATTACTGAAATCACATAAAATAAATACATATACATGCAGTTATAAAATAAATTATTTGCAAAAAGTCCCGGTATATGCATCAAAGAGAATGCGGATGATTAATTCAAATACCCATGCAAGTAGATGAGAATTAAAATTCCTAATCTCAGAAAAAGAGAAAACAAATATATTGAAAATTTATAATATAAGCTAGCGATAATAAAACTTACTGATCATATGTGCTGCATAAGATCTGCTTCACGATCATTTTCTGTAAAAATATTCGTATGTTGATGTTTGGCATTTTATGCCAATATTTCCTTAATATTTCCGCATGTTTGAGCTTGTTATTCGCTCGTTTTATAGTTTATGAATGTGGTTTTGCACTAATTTTATGTCGTGTGTATGTAGGTTGTTACGCAGTGTAATTGGAGCTTTAAAGAGCATGACTGAGCAAGAAAAGATTGGATTTTGATTGAGGATTGGATCGAGCACATGAAGGCACGACACGAGCGAGCAAAGGAGCAAACGGAACAGAAAAATGGCTGGGCGCCACAGGTGGCTCGCCGCGCCAGGCAACTCGCCAGCCTGGCGGGCGCGGTTTCCCACGCGGCGCATGGCCAAAGCGTGCAAGCTTTGGCGTGTTCTGGTTGTCTGCACGCGTTCCGAGGCGCGGGGCGCCCGTTATAGCGCCCATTGTGCGCGTTTTTACTTCTTTTTTCGTCTAGGCTTGGGTCTAACTTATTACTAGGTGTTTGTAAACATTATAAATAGTCCTTTACTTAGTTTTTGAAGGGAGTTCAGACTTTGGAGCAAATTGGAGAGCTCATAACATCAAGAATAAGGGTTTTTTCTTCCTTCCATTAATCTATTACATCATTACTTCATCAAATCCTTGTGTTGTTATTATGAGTATGCGTAGCTAATTCTCTTGTTCTAGGGTTAGAGTATTACATGAAAGTTGATGTTTGAAGATTGATTTCCATTAATTGAATCCCATTGCGGGTTACTTATTCTTTCTTGATTTCACTTGTGTAATTGTCAAGGCCCGATTATTACGCATTATCTATGGTTTTTAGATTGAACTCGAAAGAGGGAATTTAATTACGTAATAAGAAAGAATAGAACTAGTTTGTGAACCCGGGCATCGGGGAACCAATTTGTGAGTAGGATAGACATATACTTGCTCGCCTAGTTTAACAAATTATAGAATTCGTTAATGCGTGCACGTGATTCAACCCATAGACATATAGGGATTGGAGTAGCCTGCATAGACCGTGAAGAATCGAAAGGTTTTCACGGGTACATTTAATCTGCTAGTTAGTAACCCGGGATTTAAGAAGTGGAATCAATTGGAAAACTCAACTGGATTGTTCGTAACTCTGACCCTGGACCGTCTCCTTATTACTGATAACAACCAAAGTTTGCTCCATTGTTTGACTGAATTTCCACCATTTAAATTACTGTTCTTTAGTTAATAAAATCCTCACTATTGGAAAAAGATCCCTGGATAGCTAGTAGAAATTGTTTGTTAGGAGTCCAGTCTGAATAGTCCTCGTGGGAACGATACTCTACTTATCATTTTATTACTTGTCGACCACGTATACTTGCGTGTGCGTTGGGAGCAACAAGTTTTTGGCGCCGTTGCCGGGGACTAAACAATTGACTGTTTCTTTTCAGACGATTTATTATTCTCTATTCAGGTTTAATTTTTGTTTGGAGTTTTGTGCTGTTTTAGGTATTAGGTCCTGCTTGATCTTTACCTACAGGAATGGCAGAAGAACAAGCTTTAGCTGTGCGAGATGTTGCTCTCCCCAGCCTGGAGGGAGTAGCCTCGAGCATAGTTAAGCCTGAAATTACTGGACATTTTGAGATTAAGTCCGGCATGATACAACTGTTACATGCGACTGGACAATTTGGTGGATTACTTCATGAAGATCCGCAACAACATATCCAGAATTTATTGAAGATCAGTGATACTTATACACCAAAGGGAGTGCCTATTGATTATGTTCGCTTGACATTGTTCCCGTTTTCACTGATTGGGGGAGCAAAGAGGTGGTTAAAGGCTGAAAAGTCTGGGTCTATCACCACGTGGAATGATTTGGCTAAGAAGTTCTTGGCTAAGTTTTATCCATCTGCCAAGACAGCCCGGGTGAGGAGTGAAATTATGTCCTTCAGACAGATAGAAGGAGAGTCTTTGTATTCAGCCTGGGAGTGGTTTAAAGCTTTACTGAGAGATTGTCCACACCATAACTAATCCAATGAGGTTCTTGCACATGCTTTTGTGGAGGGGTTGACTGCGCATACTAAGATCGTGGTAGATGCTGCTGCTGGAGGCCAAGTATTAGCCTTAAATTTTGACCAGATCTATGATTTGCTAGATAAGTTTTCGCAGAGCAATCCTGATTGGCAGGGAGATGGTAGAGCTACTACGCAGAAAGCTGCAGGGGTACTTCAGTTAGATGCAGTTTCAGAGCTAAGGGCGAGGATGGATGCTATTTCCAATCAAATTAGCAAGCTAGCTCTGCAAAAGACTCAGCAACCAGTGGCTCCAGTGCAACAACTCCAGAGTTTTTGTGAGGTTTGTGGTCAAGACCATGCTACAGAGGTTTGCTCCTCTAATCCAGAGTCAGTTTATTACGTGGGGTAATCAAAACAGGCTGCAGGGTCAAAATTAGTTTGGTAATGCTTATTATCAAGGCTATACGAGAGCCCCGAATAATTACCACCCACTTCCAGCTCCACCACAGCAGGTTAGCAATTCAGTTGAGGATATGCTAAAGCAGATAATGGCGAGCCAGCAGAGAATGATAGCTGACGCTGCAGCCCATGCATAGGCCATACAAGATCTTGCCAATGCTCACAAGAACCTGGAGCACCAGTTGGGGCAGTTGGTGGGAGAAATAAGTACTGTTAAAAAAGAGCCTGAACAATGTCTTGCAGTGACTTTAATTGAAGGTGGAGAGCTGATGGCCAAGTCCGAGGAGAGAGCTGAAATAGAAAAAGTTGAAAAAGTGGAGAAGGTAAAGAAGAAAGAAGAGAGAAAGGAGGCACCTCTGCTGCCTCCACCATTCCCCCAGAGACTTATACCATCGAAGGATCTGGCCCAGTATAAAAAATTTGTGAGTATGTTGAAAGAACTTCAAGTTAATATTCCTTTGACTGATGTGTTTGAATTGATGCCATCCTTTGTGAAGTTCTTAAAAGAGATTTTAGTCAAGAAGAAAAAGCCTCAAGAGATAGATGCAATTGAGTTAGTTGAGGAGTGTAGCACAATCTTGAGCAAGCTAACTCCAAAACTTCAAGATCCTGGGAAGTTTACTATTCCTTGTACCATTGGAGGGCATAGTATCACTGGTGCCTTATGTGATTTGGGTGCGAGCATAAATCTCATACCTCTGTCTGTTTGCAAAAGGTTAGGGCTAGGAGCAATCAAGCCCTCTTCAGTTACTCTTAAGATGGTGGATGGATCACTCACTCACCCTGAGGGTAAGTTGGAGGATGTGTTGATAAAAGTTGGTAAATTTACATTCTCTGCGGATTTTGTAGTCCTAGATTATGAAGAGGACCTAGAAGCTCCAATCATTTTGGGGAGACCATTCTTAGTCACCTCGAAGGCAATTATTGACATGGAGCGGGGTGAGATGACTGTTAGAGCGCATGGGGAAAAGGTTGCTTTCAAGGTATATACTGAGAAGGAGCACATAGCTAAGGTTGAAGAGTGCTCTATGATCGAATGTGTCAGACAAGAACATGGAAGTACACCACATGTGAAGTTGCAGAGGGGTTCTCTCAGAGAAAGGAAGAAAGCAAAAGTTCGTCGTAAGAAGAGAAGACATAAATGCTGGAAGTGAGCTAAAAGTGTCGTCGTGCCACGACGTTAACTAAGGCGCTTCTCGGGAGGCAACCCGAGTTTGTACTTGTATTATTTTATTTATAGTGTCACGTAGTTTTTATTTTTCCTTGGATTGCAGGTTCATGTAATGTCGAGGCTAAGTGTGGGGTGTCCTCACCCTTGCCTAATATTGATGACCTGATGAGGGAAGTCTGAGTACCTCATACTATATGGAAGCTTGGAGGATGCTAGCACCAAGGACTAGAATCTTCAGGGAAGTTCCTTTAACTCTTGCACTTTCTTATTTTTTAGCACTGAGGACATTGCTTGATTTAAGTATGGGGTGGGGGAACTCCCCTTTATTTTTGAGGTTAGGGATGCATGTACCGTTAGGATTTTTTCTTTGTCACTTGACTTTATTTTTATTTGTTTCTTGCTTTAATATATGAAAAAATGAAAAAAATTAGAAAACCAATGAAAAATTTCAAAAAGATTTTCCTTTTAGTCTTTATTAGTGGTACATGTCATCCACCCCGTGGTTTTTCTTATGACCTCGGTTCTTTTCCACGGGGAGGCCTTTGAACCGGGTAGTTTTTCTTTTTAGGATTAGAATAGTTAGTATAGGTGACCCTAGACGAAGGGAATAGGTAGAATGCTAGGTGCCTTTGATTTGTTTGATACCGGTGGACTTGAACTTGATTGCATGTGTTATTTGTGGTGTCCTTGGGTTTTAATTGTGATGCATGCCTAGAGAAAAAATGGAACGACCCCCTTGAGATGCTTGAGTCCACTCACTTGGTTTTATTGTAAACCTTTGTGCATTAGTGCTTAAATTTCCACAAGTTGCACTCTAGATGCTTGATTGAGAGTTGTTGATGGAGCCTTTTTGTGTGGATCATGTGCAAAGTGTGTGTGAGGCATATTTTTGGTTGCTCCATGTTGCATATTGGTATCTAGAACTTGCCCCGTGTGTGTGCAAAGCGAAATCCTAGGTTTGCTCTAGTAGGGAAATGATACAAGGCCTTCTTTGATTTGCCTACCCTTACATATATACCTTGAAAAAAAATTTGTTGTTGTGATTTCTTTGACCCTTTTTGTTGGTACCCACACCCCAAGCCTACCCACTTGTTCTAAATTGTTTTCTTTTGGCTCTTTACTCCTTAAGCACTTTAGTTGATATTGTGTTGTTATGTTGGAGTTGTGGTTGGATATTGGGAGGTTTTTGAGTGGAGCTAATGAAGGGGAATAATTGTTAAAATTGTGAAGTAGTGAAAAGCATTGGCAAGGTTGGAAGATAATGAAATTGAAAAAAATGAAAAAAGAGAAAAAAAGCAAAGTTGAAAAGAAAAGAATATCCATTCCTTGCTAGTGTGTGCTTAAAAGGAAAATGATACTTGTTGAGAAGGTGTATGTGTGGAAGTGTTGATTGGGTGGCTTGTTGAGAATTGTGATGAAATATTTGTGATGTATTAAAGTGCTTAGGGAGGTAGTCACTATTACCCATATGTATCCTACCCGCCCTTAGCCTACATTACGACCTTTCTAAAGTCCTAGTTAATCCCGATTGGAGTGAGCTTACATTAGTGGAGTCCTACACTACGGGCAAGCCTATGGTACGTTGTGTGTGACATGTGAGCCTTTCATGAGAGTGAGCGATTTCATTTGTTATTGCCCCCGTTCTATTCATGATATCTATTGTTGTGTGTGATCTTTGGGGGGGCACTCTTTTGCTTCATATTGGTGAGGGCACGTGGTTTGCATGAAATAGGTAAAGTTGATGGTTTTTGGTTGAGTAGATAGGTGTGATTTTGTGGGAGCATGGTTGTAATAAGTTGAGTTTGTGCACTTGAGCTATTTTGGGGTGGTTGTTCTCATATTTTTGAGTTTGGTATATTGTTGGCATGTTTGTGGATCCGTAGTAGTCATGTGTGCATTGGTTCAATGATCGGTATCAACCATAGTCGTAGGCAGACCTGTTCTACCTAGGTTGGGAAGTTAGTTGTGACTTGCTCGAGGGCGAGCAAGGGTTCAAGTGTGGGGTGGTGATGTTTGGTATTTTATGCCAATATTTCCTTAATATTTCCGCATGTTTGAGCTTGTTATTTGCTCGTTTTATAGTTTATGAATGTGGTTTTGCACTAATTTTATGTCGTGTGTATGTAGGTTGTTACGCAGTGTAATTGGAGCTTTAAAGAGCATGATTGAGCAAGAAAAGATTGAATTTTGATTAAGGATTGGATCGAGCACACGAAGGCACGACACGAGCGAGCAAAGGAGCAAACGGAACAGAAAAATGGCTGGGCGCCACAGGTGGCGCGCCGCGCCAGCCTGGTGGGCACGGTTTCCCACGCGGCGCATGGCCAAAGCGTGCAAGCTTTGGCGTGTTCTGGTTGTCTGCACGCGTTCCGAGGCGCGGGGCGCCCGTTATAGCGCCCATTGTGCGCGTTTTTACTTCTTTTTTCGTCTAGGCTTGGGTCTAACTTATTACTAGGTGTTTGTAAACATTATAAATAGTCCTTTACTTAGTTTTTGAAGGGAGTTCAGACTTTGGAGCAAATTGGAGAGCTCATAACATCAAGAATAAGGGTTTTTTCTTCCTTCCATTAATCTATTACATCATTACTTCATCAAATCCTTGTGTTGTTATTATGAGTATGCGTAGCTAATTCTCTTGTTCTAGGGTTAGAGTATTACATGAAAGTTGATGTTTGAAGATTGATTTCCATTAATTGAATCCCATTGCGGGTTACTTATTCTTTCTTGATTTCACTTGTGTAATTGTCAAGGCCCGATTATTACGCATTATCTATGGTTTTTAGATTGAACTCGAAAGAGGGAATTTAATTACGTAATAAGAAAGAATAGAACTAGTTTGTGAACCCGGGCATCGGGGAACCAATTTGTGAGTAGGATAGACATATACTTGCTCGCCTAGTTTAACAAATTATAGAATTCGTTAATGCGTGCACGTGATTCAACCCATAGACATATAGGGATTGGAGTAGCCTGCATAGACCGTGAAGAATCGAAAGGTTTTCACGGGTACATTTAATCTGCTAGTTAGTAACCCGAGATTTAAGAAGTGGAATCAATTGGAAAACTCAACTGGATTGTTCGTAACTCTGACCCTGGACCGTCTCCTTATTACTGATAACAACCAAAGTTTGCTCCATTGTTTGACTGAATTTCCACCATTTAAATTACTGTTCTTTAGTTAATAAAATCCTCACTATTGGAAAAAGATCCCTGGATAGCTAGTAGAAATTGTTTGTTAGGAGTCCAGTCTGAATAGTCCTCGTGGGAACGATACTCTACTTATCATTTTATTACTTGTCGACCACGTATACTTGCGTGTGCGTTGGGAGCAACATATGTAGTCAGCTTATACTCTAAAAATTACAAATGACAAAGAACAACCCTATACTCCATCGCACTTGAAAAAAAAATTACACAAATTACTGATTGAGAACAAAGTCCTATGAAGAAGACAAAAGGATATTACACATTGTTCGTCAAATATGCACTCTCAAGTATATATATATATATATATAACAGGTTGAGAAAGGAACTCTATTTCAACTCAAATTTCATTTAAACTCAAATTTGAAAATCATATCATTTTTTTTTTTGGTCGAAAGGAAAATTTTTTATTCAACCAAGTTTGCATTGTACATCCACTAGTTATTTTTTTTTACTGTAAGAACTAGATCTCAAGCAGTCTTACTATTCGCTATCTATCATAACTAATATATTTACAATAATCATCCTGGCTAGATCTTCTATTCTTCCTAAGTTGGGTATTGTCTCAGCTCCTCCAGAACTCTGTTCCACTTACCTCGAGTCTGCCCCCATATATGCAGCTGCAGCACTATCTCTCGAACTCGCTGGCTATATACTTTTTGTTGAGCTTGGAATCTTCTTTGATTTCTCTCCTACCAGATGTGGTAAACCGGATCTGCAAATAGAAACCTTATCACTTCAGCTCTTGGTCTTCTAGCATTTGTTCTTTGTGCCGCCTTCTGAATTTCCTCATTCCAGTCTCTTATGTGCCTGTTATTTCCTATCCATTGCAACAGTGAACTCCATAGGCTTCTTGAATATGGGCATCTAAAGTAGAGATGGTGCAGAGTCTCTTCATCCTTGAGTCACACATAACACAGTCAGTTGGGGGTATTGATGCCCCATTTGAAAATCATATCATTTTGTTAGGATAAGATTTTTTTAAAATAGTGAATATTTAAAAAGATAAGATTCTAAGATAGTATTAATCTTTATTTAGAAATATAGTTATAGATTATTGTAGAATATAATGCCACTGGAAAAATTGATCTGTTCGTTTAATTGTTTGCTCTCTCTATTACGATTAACTGCATGCGAGATTTTATATATTTTAAATTTCTAATGAATAATGAAATAAATTGTTGCTTTAAAAATCCATATTCAAAGTAAATTTAATAGTAGTTTTTAAAAATAAATGTTTCATCCTTATCCTTGTGTTTCCCGTTTAACATTAATCTGAATGTAAAAATGTCCATGTTCCATAATAATGCCATTATTTACTAATGATCTTTTCTGCACATTAATAGAAAAAATTATTTCGACTTGGAATAATTTTTTTTAAGTGCCTTATCCTTGAAAGAATAAAAAAGATTGATCTTATAATACAAATATTAGATTAAAAAAAAAGAAAAGAATTTACGAAATCAATTGCACGTTTCATCACTTTACAATAATTGTTAGAATCTGCACTTTCAAAAATAAATTGAAAACCAGAAAGAGATGAAGTAGAAAAATTTCGGGCCAACAGTATACACTGCCTGTTCTTAAGAAATCTAATCCCCTCACAGTTACCCAAGGTTGTGGATTAATTTCTCCTAGGATAGAACAGAATTAACCTTACTGTGATAGTGGTAATTCAAATCACAGTAAACAGCGAACTCAAATTTGATAGCAAATCACACGACTCTAGAGGAGAGGATAAATATTTAGTTGTGTATATTATAAAATGAGGAAGTGTCTCACTATTTATAGACCAAGTATGGGTGTAAAGAAAAGGTGTGAAACCTTTTCAACAAAGAGGTGCCTATGGTGCCTTTTCCCATTCACAACTATTCAAAAATCCCAACAATCCCCCACATGAATGGGGAATGGCTCTATAGTGAAAATGTGCAGAAACTTGTGTGATTTGCAAGTAAGAACTAATTGCATCTGGATAAGTAGGTTTCCCTTTGAACTTTCCGTAGTGAACATATATCGGATATACTCGGTCAATCGGTAGATTTGATATCTTTGAACCATCGAGCTTTGGTGTATACCTCGACAATATATGTCACACAATTAGCCCTTGGCCGTCTTTAGTTCTCATTGCTGTGTTCGTTTCACCCTTGAACATCGCCTGGTTCATGAGTGCGTAGGGAATTGGCCTTATAGAATTCTCCTTGAAGCGGCTTCCACTTCACACTCACATAGGTGATTTCTAAACGTGTAATCTCGTAGATCTACACTATTTGATAATTCTCGTATCAAACTTAGATAATCATTAAATAATATCTTTCACATTTTATCCTTGGTACTGAACATTGTCTTATTACGAGAATGGGTTGAGTTGTTTGGCAATGTTGGAGCGGTCGTACATAACTTTGTTTGATCTCCTTGAACCTAGATCTTCGGATCTCCAGTCTTCTAGGTAGATTTACCGCCATGACGACTTGTCCTCGGCCATAGTCTCATACTCTTCGATGATCGCTCAACTACCTCTCTAGTTAGGCCTTTTGTAAGCGGATTCGACATATTATCACTTTACCTTACGAAGTCAATAGTGATAATTTCCCTAGAGAGTAGTTGTCTAACGGTTTTATGTCTTCGTCGTATGTGACGATTTCTACCGTTATACATAACGCTCTAGCCCGTCCTATAGCCGCAATGTATGTAAATCGGTGTCAACGGCTTGGGCCAAAATGGAATATCTTCCAAGAAGTTTTTGGAGCCATTCAGCTTCTTCACTAGCCTTGCCTAAGGCTGTGAACTCGGCTTCTTAATGTAGCATCGCTTTACCCATAGCTTGAAATGGTTGCATCAGTTGTGGCCACAACATTTTAATATTTAATATACTTCCTAACCATTTTCGTGTTGCTATTTACTTGATGCCTAAATTATAGAACTTTTAATCATTATACAAATCCAAATCAATATGGATTTTATAATTATCATTGGTTGGTTCACCGCTTAAAATCCAACTTGATATGGATTTTATCAACTAACATCATCAGTTAATTTACCTCTTTATAGACCAATGAATCCATACATCCATTCGTGGAAGGACATGTCTATACAAAAAGTAATCTTTCAACCAACTCATCTTGTTCATGAAAACTTACAACCTTTCACGTGACACATTTTCATGAAGAACCATAACATTTCGAGTGGCACCCTTTCACAGAAAACCTTACTCAGCTTTCAGTAAAGTTACGTGTCCAACCTTCGAATTGGTAGTTTCATCAATCAGACATCACTAAGATGAACACATTGTGAATTCACTGACTACCATGTTAAATATCCACCAAGGATATATCTTGTGGGAGTTGAAGATATTAATTTTTTTTTTCAACTTAAAGTTCTTCAAATATTGTTGGCTTTTAATCATCAGTTATAAGCCGAACACACTCCCACATTTCAAATATTTCATGTGTCTTTTCATAAACAATGATTACTGAAAAGAAACCACCTGTTTTCCAAAGCATGGGAACACATTGCAATCTATGTTTCTACCGTAATGAAACATATTCGACTAATCATTATTTTTGGAAGTTGATTAGTATTACAATGAATAATGTTACCCTTTCCACAGCCACGAGTATGTAAACATAGTATTGCAGAATATCTGGCCAATACTTGCTCCTTTATTCACAAAATGTAAATAAACAAATAAAGAAATCACGAGCAACGTAAAGGGCAGCCGTGCATGTGTTATACATAATGCATCTTCCTTGGCCTCTTTCAGATCGCCATTTGTAGTTAACCATTTGGTCATTGCATTTAAACTCTACATTAACCGGTACCCTCAAGTATAACCAAGCGTCATTAATTTCAACTTCCTCATTATGTCATTATAATAAGATATAACTAGTGGTCGGATAAACCTTATACAAAACAAATTCTCTTTTAGTTCACAATTAGAACCAAAGTGCAAGAATCACATAGATTCTTTTTGTTTTGTCTCGTTGTTGGTTGAATCCATCATTGCTACTTTTGCATCCTCATTTCCTCACTTCTATATCCTTAGTTATCCAAGTGGCTTAAGTGACGTGCGATCTTAAGTAGCAGGCCAACAACATTCATGGCATCGACGAACTTAGATTCGTTGTTTCTCTTCATAATAAACAATAATCAAATTCCACTCTGAATTTTCATCAATTTTCTTTTTCCCGGAATATGATATAATCAGATTTAATTGATCGGTGAAGTTTTTAATCTTCAAAATCGATCCAATCCAGCGACGAAGTTTTTAATCTTCAAAGCCGATTCAATATAACGGTGAAGTTTTTAATCTTCAAACCGATTTTTACAACAACGAAGTTTTTAATCTTCAAAGCCGATTTAATATAATGGTGAAGTTTTTAATCTTCAAACCGAATACGAAAATAGGATTAGAAAATTACGAAGATTTTAATCACAAAATCTTTCCACTTGGACACAACTCGTCTGAGATTTTGCCTATATGCAAAGTCATAGTACATCTCCGATGATGAACTAGAGTGTGGATCTCCGGGCCAGTAACAAAATTATTCGCCTCCTTGAACTGAGATATTCTTCACCCTCATGCATGGTGGAATAACGTGGTTGTTCAAGAAATAGCCATAAACAAAGAAGAAACCATGAGAGTGTTAGCAACAAATATTACAAAGCCCATTACGTAGTGTGAATCAATGGGAAGATAAGCGAAATTAAGTTCAACAATTGATGTTCAACAATTGCTATTGCTCCAGAGTCGTTGAACTAATTAACAGCACCCATGTAATGGTTATTTTAATTTGCTTTATCATGGCCCTTCCATTCTAACCCAATATTATTTGTTTATTTATTTTCTTTCAATCCTTGTTTCATCAGTGATCCAGAGATGCGTAATAAGAAAAATACTGTAGGTAAATTATATTCTTTAATTGATCAACAATAAGTTTTACTGAAAGTTACGACTTTTCATCAGAGGAATCATCCATATGACACCTTCTTCTCTTACAGATATGAATATCACATTTTGTAACATGTCAACACCTGCATACACCTTAATTTTGCCAACTATCATGAATAACTCCTTTTGGCAGTACTCAAGGAAAAGTATAAATTCCTTAGGACTACTCATCTGTAACGACAACCTTTTTTTTTGGTAATTAAATAATTCATTAATGACCAATTTGAAACATTACAAATCAGAGCTTACCAAAACCTGGTATGGCCCTCTCAACATTTGCCTTATCTTACCTCTCTACCTCTTTTCCTAATGAGCTAAACATCTACTAGCTACTATAAAGAACTAACATATTCATACAAACTCCTATTCTTCCCAACTCTTATACATACATCTGTTTTAAGTTCATGTAGCAGTTCTGTAACTTGTCTGCATTGTCCTTGGAACAGCCTTTGATTTTTTTCAATCCAAATGCAGTATACTACTGCTGCAAAGCAAGCTCGCAGTAGTACTTGTTGAGGCCTTCTTCCCTTTCCAGCTGCTTGCACCCACTTCCATTCATAGTCCCATTGCAGTAAGGTTCTCTGGTATTTCAGCCAGTGTAGTATAGCTAACCATAGTTCACTTGAGTAAGCACATTCAAAGTAAAGATGCTGACTTGTTTCCTGTGTGCTATTACATAGTTTACAAGTTCCATCAATCTGTAATCCCCAACTTAACAGTTTATCCTTAGTTCTGAGTTTACCAAGTAATGCTAACCATAATATGAATACTTGCTTAGGTTGAGCAGCATTATAACTAACCAGTCTTCTCCATTCCACATTTGGTATACTTCCTCTTAAAGCCTTGTAAGTTGCCTTAATAGTCAGCTCCTCTCCTTTTTGTTCTGCTAGTCATCATCTGGTTCCAAAACTTCCTCATATTCATTATTTTCCTCATCATCCAAGAAGCCTGATTTGGTAGTTGTAAAGTAAGCAAGTTCCTGCCTTTGATATAGTAGGTGTGCATCCAAGTGATCCATAACTTTTCCTTCCTCTGACTTACTGCCCAAAGTAGTTTACATATGGCTGCTTGATTCCAAACTCTGAGATTAATGATGTTTAGAGCACCTGCTCCCCTAGGTTGACAGATCTTCTCCCATGCTACAAGTGCCCTCTTTGATACAGTAGCTGAACCTGTCCATAGATAGCTTCTACAAGCTGCTTCAATCAGTTTAATGACCTTTTGAGGGAGTAGAAATAATTGAGCCCAGTATGCCTGTATTCCAAACAAAACTGCCCTTATCAACTGTACCCTTCCAGCATAAGATAGTCCTATAGCCATCCAAGAAGTGATTCTTGCAGTAATTTTATCCACAAGAGGCTTACATTGTGTAACAGTCAGTCTTTTTGTTGATAAAGGAACACCTAAATATCTAAACGGTAATTCCCCCTCCTCATATCCCAACATCCGAATATCACTTTTAGTCCCCTGATTGACTCCTCCAAATATACCTGACTCTTCTGCAAATTAGCTTTTAGACTTGAGGATGCAGAGAATAGCTGGAACTTCTCATTTAGAAGCTTGACTGAAATCAAGTCACCTCTAGCAAACATCAAGAGGTCATCTGCAAAGCAGAGATAAGTAATCCCTAGCTTTTGACACCTAGGATGATCGTTAAAATCTGGTATGTCCCTCAGTGTTTTCAGACATCTTTTGAGATACTCCATTAACAACACAAAGATATAAGAGGACATAGGATCCCCTTGTCTCAAACCTCTTCTAGCCTGTATAGTTTCAGTTAAAGTTCCATTGACAAGAAATGTATAACTCACTGTATTTATGCAGTTCATGATCCATGTAATAATCTTCCTAGGAAAACTCAAAGCCTTCAGCATTTGTTCAATGAAGCACCACTCTACTGAGTCATAGGCCTTTTGTAAGTCCACTTTGATCATACACCTAGGAGATATTTTCTTTCTTGTATACCCCTTCACCAGTTCATGGTTCAAAATGATATTATCTGAAATGATCCTGCCTGGTATGAATGCTGACTGGCTCTGTCCTACAACACCATCTATGACTCCTTTTATCCTCTTAGTTATCACCTTGGAAATAATCTTATATAGAGTAGAACAACAAGCAATTGGCCTAAAATCCTTCATAGCTTCAGCATGGTTATGTTTTGGAATCAGTGTAACCACTGTATTATTTATTACTCTCATCATATGACATGTCCTAAAGAAATCCTGAATAGCTTGGCACAAATCATCTTCAATTATGGGCCAGGACTTCTTAAAGAATAGTGCATTATAACCATCAATACCTGGAGCTTTGTTATCCTCTATATCAAACAGTGCTGCTTTGATCTCCTCATGTGTGATTTCCTTACACATGTCTCTTTGCTATTGAATTGTTAGACCAGGTCCCTTATCATCACTTGTAAATCAACTCCTGGAAGCCTATCACAGGTAGTGCCCATAAGCCCTTTGTAAAATTGGATCACTTCTCTCTCAATATCAGCTTGTTTGTGGAGAATGGTCCCATCAGCCTTGCACAGATGTGAAATATTGTTCATGCTGCCTCTTTGTTTCATACAAGTAAAGAAATACCTATTATTACCATCTCCAGCCTCTATCCAATGAGCTTTAGATTTCTGCTTTAGAATTCTTTCTTAAGTATCAGACCACTTGTTTAATAACATCAATGCCTATTTCTCAGTAGTTGCTAAGTTTTGATTCCACCCTTGTGAGATCTGCTGCTGAATTTCCTGCAACTTTTCTCTTGCTTTCTGCACCTTTTGTTCTATTTGTCCAAAATCCTCCTCTTTAAGTTTCTTCAATGGTTCTTTACATAGCTTCAACTTGTGCCAAACTTTAAACATACCTGTTCCCAGTACCTCCTGCTGCCAGCAACTCTCAACTATTGGTAAGAACTGTTCCTTATCTGTAAGTACATTTAGAAACCTGAATGGTCTTCTGGCAATACTATCTGTGGTGATTTGCTCAATATGAATAGGTGAATGATCTGAAAATGCATTCTCCCTGAATTGTGCTGTCACAGTTCCATACTTCAACATCCAAGGCACATTGCATAATGCCCAATCAATTCTACTCCAGACATGAAGATTTGTCCATGTAAACCTTCTTCCCATAGTCTTCATTTGTGTAAGCTGCATCATATCAATACACTGTTGAAAATCCCTTGTTTCAGCATCAGTAACACTCTGTCCACCTGTCCTATCTTCAGCATTCAGTAGGGAATTAAAATCACCTAGAAGGCACCATGGATCTGTGATAAGGGCCCCTACCTCTTTAATTCCTTCCCACAAGTGTTTCCTCTCTTCAATAGTGTTTTTTCCATACACCACTGTGATAAAGCACCAAAATCAGATGTCCTATCCTCCACTCTACAATGAATATACTGATCAGCGATATCAATAGATTGTATAAGAACCTTATCCTCTTGCCAGATTATCCATATTCTCCCATTTACAGCTTTAGTGTAATTGTTAATGCATTTTCATCCTCTTGCTATTTTGTTTACAGTACAAGCAAACTTACTCTCCTTAACCCTTGTTTCCACTAACCAGCTATATTTATTTTATTTCTTTTCAAATAATCCCTTATTTCCCTCTGTTTGAAGGGCTTATTAATGCCCCTCACATTCCATACTAACCAGTTCATAGAACATATTGTGTGACCCTCTCATCAGGGGGTCGACTTTCCTCCTCCAATCCCATGTTACCCATTTCCACTCCCATAGTACTCTTCTCCAATGGAGAGAAGGAATTTGCTGTTTGTACTGGAGATATTTCCTGACTCACTCTCTTCCCACCACTCTTGAGCACTTTTGAAGCATAAGAATCTTTACCTCTAGAATATGTGGACTGGACTTGTGCATTTGTGACCATACTTTGCCTCCTGTTGTGTATTAATGCAGGCCTCTCCTCCTCAGCTAACATAACTCCTTGTTGCATGTGCTTCTCTTGATGCATCCTTCCGGAACTGACTTCCTGCCTCTGAACCTGCTCTTTATCAATACTACATTCAATTGTCTGTTGTTGCATCGACTGTTCATTGTTTCCAGTTTCATCAACTGGAAGTTTCCCCAACTGTTTACTCACCGATTGCTGAACTGGTGGCTTCCTTACATCTCTCTGATAACCCTTATTACTTTGTCTAGCCCTATTTTGGTGTTGCTTGACCTCCTTATCAGCTTCTCCATTACATTCATGCCCATACACTAGGCAATTCTTACAGAACAATGGTCTCCACTCATACACAATATCTTGTAGGAACTCCCTTCCATAAGGATCATCAATCAATATCTTATCCACCAATGCCTGTATAACATCCACCTCTACTAGTACTCTTGCATAAAACACCCTAACTTGTTTAGTAGTACACTCATCTGCATATATAGGGTTACCTACACGACTAGCAATCTTACTTAGTGAACCTGCTCCCCAACAATTTAGAGGCAAGTTAGGCAATTGGATCCTTAATGGCAGAGTCAGGAGTCCAAACCTTCAGAATGAAGGGCTTATGGTTATAGGTACATGATCCTGAGTATAGAACCTCATCTCTATCATGCTTATCCTGAAACTGAGCTATGTAAAATCCCTCTTCATGATAAAACAGTGCAGGCTTACTCACAAAGTTCCAATTTCTAGCAATATAATTCTGCATAGTAGTATAAGAATGCACCTCTCTAAATGTATAGATAACTAAAGAATTTCTCCATTTTTCAGTTTGAACCATTACCTCCTCCTCCTCCAAAGTCACAATCATTTTACCCTCTATAATCATAGGAGGTACATAGGATAGAGTCATTCCATTACATGGTGTGCGATTATGTGAAAATAGGCCTGCCCAGTTTTGTCTTACTTTCTCCCCCATCTTTGATTTGTCTGTTATCTCAGCTTGATTCATCATTTTTTGATTTATATCCTGAGTAGATCCAGATATCTTAGCTCCACTAGTACCTCCCTCATCCAAGAGCTGCATCGCCTTTTCCTGAGCTATCTTAGCTGCCGGCTCCTCCATAGCTGTAGCACTATTAATTAAAACCTCCTTTTCTTTGCTTTCAAGCTGATTCAAGCTCCCCATTCCAGTGTCCTCTATATTTATGTTAAGTTGCTTCCTTGTCATAGTATTACTGCTTACTTGTTCCATAGTAGCTACTGGTGTTAGCTCATAAATAGGGCTTTTGTGAGTAGTAATAGGTGATTTATTGGATATTGTGCTTGTCTTAATCATTATCCTAGCTTCCTGTTTACCAGTAATCTTAGGTGGACATCCTCTTGTTCGTTTGGCCATGGTGAGTTGAGATCTTGGTGCACGTTAGCAGGAAGAGCTATCGTGCGCCGAGAGCATCATTCTATTATTTCTCTTCAATATTCCTTTTTAACACTTACTATTCTTGATATCCTTATTAATATTAATGGTCCATAGTTATGAGGACTATTGTAACGACAACTTTCCACCAGCAGATTAATAACGAACAGAAAAAAATAAAGATTAGATTTCTTAAGATTGTTAGAATCTGCACTTTCAAAAATAAACTGAAAACCAGAAAGATGAAGTAGAAAAATTTCGAGCCAACAGTATACACTGGCTGTCCTTAAGAAATCTAATCCCCTCACAGTTACCCAAGGTTGTGGATTAATTTCTCCTAGGATAGAACAGAATTAACCTTACTGTGATAGCGGTAATTCAAATCACAGTTAACAGCGAACTCAAATTCAGTAGCAAATCACACGACTCTAGAAGAGAGGATAAATATTTAGTTGTGTATATTCAAAAATGAGGAAGTGTCTCACTATTTATAGACCAAGTATGGGTGTAAAGAAAAGGTGTAAAACCTTTTCAACAAAGAGGTGCTTATGGTGTCTTTTCCCATTCACAACTATTCAAAAACCCCAACAATAATAACTCTAGTTAAATAAGTATTTAAGTATGCAAAAGTGATAGATTTTGCCATCATATTACAGTAATTATATAACAAAATTATGTCCTTATAAACTCAAAAGTTATTATGCGATTATTCAAATCAATATTTTATACATGCAATAACAGAATTAAAAGTAACAATAATACTAATGTTCTACACTGACTTTTGTATTTATGTATTTCCTTATCTTTTAATTCAAATTCAAAAATTTCATAGCTAGTGGAATGAGATTTATTCTATCATCCTTATTTTGAATTGCACTCATTAGCTATATATATCTTATGCGGAAATTTAAATTTTCTTTGTAATTATTTTTAAAATTGGACTTATCTAGTAGAAGTATATCTTTAGTTTGAAATTCAATTTCAAAAACAGCTTCATCATTCAATTTAGAATTTTATCTTTGATGACTATACCATGCTTCGAACTCGGTATAAGTTGATTTGATTAAAAATCACAGGTGATATTTTGATGTTTTATGTCTATTATAATTTGCACTTTATTATATATATGGCTAATTTTATATATTATGTTTCAATTATGATATGGTAGTAGGGAAATTATTTACTATCTTTCCATTTAATTTAAAAAATATTTATCTTTTAATTTAAATTTGAACTAATTGCCATTACAAATGTTTTTCTAATTTTTATCCTAACTAATTCTCTAACTAATATAACCACCACTCTCCTTTATATATATATATATATATATATATATATATATATATATATATATATATATATATATATATATATATATATATATATATATATATTTTATGTATGAATAAAATGAAGACGATTTGGATTCATTTGTTTGCAAAATGAACACAATTATATGCATAAACACAGCCGGATTGTCGTTATTCCTAATATATAAGCATTTTAAGGTCTTTTTTGTGGATGTGTGAAGTGAGGCCGATTTGGCCTCATTTCTTCACAAGACGGACAATTATATGAATAAATACACTCGGATTGTTGTTATTTATAAATATATAAGCACTTGAAGGTATGTTTTTGCGAATGAATAAAGTAAGGCCGATTTGACATCATTTATTTACAAAATGATTATTTTTTGTTCATTGTAGGAAGAAATAATGCCGGATTAGTCTTATGTTATGTTTTGCTTTGATTTTTGTATATAAGAGAAACAATGATGATTTGGCTTTATTTATTCACAAACTGGACGTGAAATACAAACTAATTGTGACCGCCTTGTATATGAGAAAACGATGACGACTTGGCCTTATTTATTCACAAAATTGATGTGAAACACAATCGGGTTGACACTGTTTTCTGCTGTGTAGGAAGCAATGACATTTTTTATAATTTCGGAGATAAAATGGTGCGGTGGCATTTTTTAATTACGGCTTTCAAATATGGTCGGTGACATTTTTGTAATTACGAGAAGTTCTCTATAAGTAAGGGTATTTTTGTACTTTCAGCTTCATTTAATGGTAAAATGCTTATGTTTTCAAGACCAAAAAAATAGCTTACCAAATCACGACCGGGTGCTTTTCCGCTTATTTTTGTATATTCACCAGATAATATTACTGGATGGGATCCCAACATACTCCCTCAGTTCTATTTTACATAATAAAAATTTATTTTAACTTGTTCTTAAAAAGAATAACACGATTTTTTGTTTAAAAATAAATTAACTTTAAGCTACTTGTTTTATCCTTGATATTGATTTAGTTATTCTCTTTTACTTTTAGTGACATCATTTGTAACCACAAATATTATGACATATTTATTTTTTTTATTTTGTTAATTTCATGACGTACTTAAGATCACAAGTTGTAGAATATTTACATTTTTACAATGTTTACACAAAAAGAAATAGAAGGAATAACATTTATTTAATAAACTCTTGAGCTCGTTCTTGTCGAGACACTGTGACATATTGAAATGATGTCAACATTAAAGTAAAAGAAATACTCTATCTGTTCCACAAAGATGGTATGATCCAATTTGAGAGTCAAATTTTTTTATTTTAGATCGTAAATTTAGACATGAATTTTTAAATTTTTCGAAACAATATTTATATATTTGAAAACTACATGAAAAGTACTATAAGTCACAATAATTAATACTTCAAAGTATTTAAAATACGGATAAAAATACTGCGGTAAAAAAAAAATTTGTTTGATTCTCAAGAGACAGAAGCATATCATCCTTATGGTGGAAATAGAATTTAACAAATAGTAGAAGAAAGAGGCTGAAAGAGTAGGAGGTCTGTTCGTATTTCTTAACCCAGTTTTCCACACGAGATTGAAAGTCTTTGATCGACGAAAAGAACTTGTATTAACATATTCAACAAAATGGAATTGAAAAAATGGCCAATACAAAAAACATGGAAGTAAAACATGGATAATCTCCGATTCTCCCTAATATGATACGCGAAGCTATCGTCACCATGACAAATCCATACGAGATTCTTGCATAGCAAACAAATCAAATGGACATAAAGAGAGAAAATTGTAATATACGAAAAAAGAAAAGGAAAAAAAAAGGCTGTCACACGAAACTTTTTTAAAGGTGGAGCATAAAGTTGCACAGATAAAAAGTATTCACTTTTGAGCTTATGAGAGTCTATTTGTTTATTAATTCGGTCAAAGAAAAAAAAAAAGACTATCTAAATTTGTAAAGAAGTTTACTAAAACTTGTATTCTCATTCTTATATCGATGATAAATTTTTATAGTAACCCAAATATTACTCCATTGTTAAAAACAAGTTTCAACACTTATTTAAGAACATAAATTTTTAAGTCTTTCTTTTTTTCCCTTAAACTCCATGTTCATCAAATAGATTCACCTACTTATAACAAAGGAGCGAAATGCTGGTCAAGGACCTTTCACTTAAATAATATAGGGTTACAAGTTGCAACTTCAGTAACTGATGATGTCTTTATGTAGATTGACGACTCTCTGTGTTGGCCTAAATTAAGATAGGACAACAAATCGAATTTGTATTGGGTTTAACTGATAATTTACTTGTATTAAAGTGATGTTCGAGCTAAAGTTGAATTCGAACTAAATGAAAGGCTTGAAAAAGTAACGAGGCAAGAAATAAGTTAATGACAAACGAGACAACAAATAAAAAATAGAGTTGAATATTGCCTTGATCTTGTCCTGTTGTTTACAAACGAATCCTATTTATAATCAGGAGAAAGAATGACATTGTAAATATCAAAATTGTGCCTTTATGGCCATTACTCCGTGCTTGATTGTGGTTGACTCACGATCTATCCTCTTAAATGCCAGAATAATGGTCGACGGTTACAAAGATTGGCCTTCGTCTTCCGAGGTGTGGCATCCGCCCGTGGTCACGAGGTTTTCTCCGAGCTCGGTGCTTCAAGCTCACCTCTCCTCATTTCATAAGGCAATATTCCGGGGCGAGGGATCATTCAATCTCTCCTCGGGAGTTTTCCTCGTGGAGCAGTCTTCGTGTTATGCTTCGAGGTCTTGCTCGAGACCTTGGTGATTTTTTATCCAATACAGATAGTCCCACCGCTCCTCGAGAAGTTGCAAAGTCTATCGGGGAGTGGAATGAATTTTAGGTGGGAAATTGACGTGGCTGTTTATGCGCCGCGAATTTTGAAAACGGCGGTTGTCACTTCGAATTCCCATCAATCATGCGTGGCGATCGCTGATTGGGCGCGTTTTCCTACTTTGTCTTTCCCATACGGTTGTAATCATGACTCTTTTAACCTATATATAGCTGAACTTTGCCTTCTTCTTCTTTTTACTTCTCCTTGTCTTCAACAGTAAAAGTCTTGAATCCTCTCCTCTTTTCCAACCCAAAATATCATTGAGGAAAATGTCTCAACAGAATTCATCACGTTCTTGACCTTCTCTCGTTAACATCATGATTGTTGGAGGGGAATTAGTTAATGTTCCTGAACCGTTGGATGTTGTTGTTCCTCCTGACTTTAACATGGAGGATCTTACTTATCCCAGCGGTATGGATCAAGAGCAATGCTCAGCTAAGGCTGGGACCGCCGGAATAGTTATGGCGGAGGAAGAGGAAGTCACCACGAAGGATGTGGGTGACGATGAACTTCTTTCTGATGAATTGGAACTCAAGCCCCACCACGTCATTCCCTCCAAAATTGATCTTTCGAAAGATTTTGTTAAGCAGCTTCAAATTGAATCGGAGGCTAGGAGGAGAAGGAACATTCCTGTGGGGAACACGCCGAGCATGATTACTCAGGCGAACATCTGTTTCGCTCTGATTGCAACTGGGGCCCCGAGGTGAGGGTTGGTATCCCCGCCTCCGAGAGCCGAGTGTGTGATCGAGTCGAGGGGCGTTCCTTCATTTTTACTTATCCTTTCACGATCGATTTCTCTCTTCCCATTCCCGAGGTGTTGGACAACTTTTACCGAACCTTCCAAGTGTGTATAGCCCAGATTGGACCTGGGGTATGGAGGTACATTCAATGCCTCGAATTTCTGAGTAAATTAGCGGGGGTACCTTTCACCCTCGATCATCTTTTGTACTTGTTTTCCCCCACCCTTCACAAGGATAGAGTCGTTCAGCTCAACAAACGGGGCTCGTACTCGCTAATTACGAAAAGCGAGGATCTCGAGGACCGTGGGTGGAATGAGCGCTTCGTCCTCTTGCCTACTGACCTTCTCTCATCGAAGCCTGGTTTCCCCGAGCGGTGGAATCGAGCCCGAAAGTATTTCTTTCTTCATTTATTTTCGTTTCACTTTTTCCCTTCTTGACTCATCGTTGTTGTCTTTTTAGCCGAGGCGGTCCCAATTGTTCGCCCAAAGAATCTGGTTCAATGGGTTCAGGCTATTATCGATGCCAAACCTAGGCCAGAGAGGTCGTGGATGGTTTTGGCTGCTTTGGATGAGAATCAATGGGCATGCAAACGGCATGGTGAGCTATTTTTTACCCAATTTTAAGTCTGGCCTAGTTTTTCGAGGTCATGTGCTTCGATGTCTCATTGTATCTTCTTTGTTGTAGGGCTCCCCAAGAGGGCGATCACCGCGCCGAAGGAGAGGAAACAAAAGAATGGAAGAAAGGGAAAGAAGGAGGAAGTTCCCGAGGTCGGAGATGCCTTAAATGCCCTTGAAGATTTGATTGGAGACCTTTCGAGGGGAAAAGGTGGAAAGGAAAAGGATAAGGGGAAGAAAAAGATGGCTCCCGAGGGGTCTCCGGACCTTGGGGCCAAAACAGGTCAAGTATCCTTCCTTTTGATTTTACCTTTTGTTCCCTTTTTTCCGTTTATCACCCCCTTCCTTTTTTCTTTCAGTTTTGAGAAAGAAAGAGTTGTCCTCGGGGGAAACTCTGGAAGCAAAGCGGGCTAGATTTGAGCCTGTCCCTTTCCCCGAGCTCACTCCTACTGACGAGGCAGAGCAAAGGCAGGATGAAGTTGTGGTTCCCTCTACTCACGAGCCTGGGCTAGTTCAGGTTACTGATAAAGGCATGGGGAATATTCATCTCCCCTCTTCGGTGACAATGAAAGTGGACGATGCTGGGCCATCTCGAGTGGGAGACAAGACTCCTCGAGCCGCCTCCGAGCCTGCTCCTGATGTGTCTTCTTGGAGGCAGTTTTGCTATATTGAGATTCCTTCAGAGCTTTTTCTCCTAGATAGCGACATCCAGGTTCCGATTAGCCTTCGTGGACTCTTGGGTCCTAAGGAACGCGATCGTCTTAAGGAGTCTCAGATTTCTGATTTGATGGCTGATGCTGCTCAGCACGCCATTCATGTATGTTTTCTCTAATTTTCTTTTTCCATTTTTGCGTTCGCTTCCTTCTCTGATTTTTTAAAATTCTCTTTTTACAGTGTTACATAAATTCTATCAGGGTTGACGAGATAGAGTGCAGCCGAGACAAAAAGCTTCAGCAGTTAAAGGCTGGATGGAAGTGAGAGCGAGCGAGTCTCGAAGCTCAAATGAGTGGTCTTGGGAAAGAGCTAATGAATGCAAGGCTCGAGTTGGAGCATGCTAAAAATGCTGCCAACAAGTCTGACCTCGAGATGACTAAAGCCCTCGAGGCTAAATCTGTCATTAAGGAAAAGATGGCCCGTTTGAAGGAACTTTGTGACGCCGAGCTGAAGAGAGTAAGGAACGAGGCTCAGTCAGCTATTAGTGAAAGGGCCAAGAAGTTTCATGCAGACTTAAAGCAGAAGATGCTTAAGATGAATGAAATGGCTGCGGAGAAAGAGAAGTTGGCCAAGGAAAAGAGTCAGCTCGAGAGTGAGGTCAAGTTCCTGAGAGGCAAGGCTGATTCTTTCTCCTCGAGGCGGAGAATGAGGAAGACTCGGGCCAAAGTTGATAAAAATTGGGCCGTTATTCAAACGAGGCTAAAGACTCTGAAAGAGTGTCGCGGTGGGGTCGACCTTAATGTCGAGATCGCCAAGGCCGAGAGGATGCTGCTGTGGCCCAGAAACTGATGGAAAATCTCTCTTCGAGTAGTGAGAGCTCAGACGAGGGAGGGGATGATTCCGAAGCGGAGGCTTAGAGTAGTGTTTTTGTTTCTTTTTTGGCTAAGGCCTTCGTGTCGTTTATCTTGTAAATACTTGGGCCTTCGAGCCTTTTTATTAATGGAAATCCCTTTCGTGGAAATATTGAATTTGCTTGCAAGACTTTTTCATTTTTTTGAGCTAGCTTAGGACGACGTCTCGCCCTCGAGCCGTAGGCTTAACTTATAACTAGTTATGCATGTTCAAATGAGAATAAAAAGATGTTGAATCGAAGTTTATTCCATTGATCAGATCTGCATGCTTTTATTACAATAGATGCCTTGTTATAGCAGGACTTAGATAACATGAGTTTATTCGAGCAAGTTCCAAGGGTGAACCTTTGGCGAGGTAATTGCTCGTGCTCCGAGGGCTTTGCCTGGCAAAGTCCCCGGTTGTTGAGTCTCTCATGCTCCGAGGGCTTTGCCTGGCAAAGTCCCCGGTTGTTGAGTCTTTGCTTGTTATTTTCTTAGCCCAACCGAGGCGATTGTACTCTTCATCATGATTGAATAACACTCTCGTGCTATTCGCTGCTCTCCTCGGATGGCTCTTATGCCCCATGGAGTTGGGAACTTGATCACTTCATGCAAAGTGGATGGCACAGCCTCCATTTCGTGGATCCAAGGTCTCATAAGAATGACGTTGTAGGCTATGTCCTCGGCCATAACCTGGAAGGTAGTTCGCTTGTTTACTCCCTCTACAGTAGTTGTGAGGGTTATTTCTTCCAAAGTCTTCTCGGTGGAGTTGTTGAACCCTGCCAGTATGTTTGCCTTTGGGACGACTAAGTCTTTCAACCACATCTTTTTTTATCGCTCCATAGTTGATGATGTTCACCGAGCTACCAGGATCAACTAAAGCTCGTTTGACATCATAGTCGTTGATCCTGAGCGTGATCACTAATGCATCATGATGGGGGAACATCATCCCATTGCAGTATTCTTTGCTGAAGACCATCTCCTTGCTTGACTCTCCAGCTCTTGTTCTCTTCTCCGCTATAGTGGATGATTTCGCCACTTTCTTTGCTGCAGCAAAATTTATCTCATTCACCTCTGAGCCCACAGTGATAATATTCACTACCCTCTTTGGTGACTCTGCTCGGGGTGGTTGCTCTTCTCTCCTGTTCTTCGAGTAATTGTGTTTTCCTTTGTCAGTTAGGTACTCTGCTAGCACCCCCTTCTTGAGCAAATGAGCCACCTCGAGACGCAATGCTTTACAATCTTCAGTTGCGTACCCATAGTCCATGTGAAATTCACAATATTGAGTTTGGTCCCTCTTGCTCGGATCAACCTCGGTAGGAATGGCCTCGTCCCATTCTTCTCCACTCTGCTTTCTCGAGCCCGATCTTTGTCGTGGCTCGGTCATGCAATTCGTCCCAAGTTCGAGCTTGTCACTTCTGGAGCTCTTTCTTCAACTCAGACGCAGCCTCTGAATTGCTCACATTAAGGTTCTTTTCAAAAGCCATGACTTCCAAGCTATCATCCATTTTTGGTAGGTCCATCCTTTTGGCCTGAAAGTGCTCGAGGAAGTCCTTGATGGACTCGACGTATCGTTGTTTTATGTCAAAGATATCTTCCTTTCTTTTGAGGATCTTTTGGGCCCCAATGTGAGCTTTAATGAACATGTCCGCTGTTGACACCCAATTTTGTCCCGCCTTTTTCTATAATTGGCTATATTTAACTTAAAGGTGCAATATTGACTGTTTGAATAAAACTCGCATTATGAAGCATGCATTTGCCTGTGATTATACCATATTTATACATTATATATTTAACTGTAGTTATATTACGTAATTTTGATCATTTAGATTATTTATCAAAAACGGTGGCTGTTTGTGCAAATTACTACATTTATAATATGTAATAATTATTCGTGACTATTATACATAATTATTTTAATTTGACCTCAATTGCTTCATTATGTGCATTTTTTCTTTCATTTATATATAATATATATTGATTTATTTCTGCACCTTTACGTTAATCATCAGTCCAATTAAAATGTCCAGTTCAATTTTAATACACCAACCATTTAATCACATAATCTTAGCATATTTATTTGAATTCAAATTTTCAAAATTTCTTTTGAACCTACACTAAAAGTCTAACCAAATACACTCTATATATTTTTGTGCCATATATTTATATTATTTCCTGTTTATTTTAAAATGAAATCTCACTCTCTCTAATCTACCCTCACGAGTCAGCATACATTTTCCTTTTACACCTAAATACCTAATGTTTATATCCCACTTTTGATACTAGGTACATGACACCAAAATCACTCCTTTACCTTTTGTCACATCTCCTGCACTAAATCCTCCAAAAGCTCCTTTTGAAATCACACCAAAATTTAAGCTCAAATCCCTGGAATTCTAGAAATCAATTATCGGATCTTTCTCTTGAATTCAAAGCTATATATACAGTGAACCAGAGATCAAAAGGGGGACACATATACAATTCCATCATCCTCTCCTCTCTCATCGATACACACACCTACAGACCCATTACCCCAATACCCACAAAAACCAGACCACACCCACACACCATTACCGTTCAAATAATACACACACATATACAGGGAATCGACAAAAGGGGTAATAACACATATCGAACAGAAAAACGGGGAAGACCCCATCTTCTTCTTCCCCTCGATTCTTCGATCAGAAACTATACCAACATACACACACCCACATACCAGATCTGAAACAGAGTGAGATAAACAGATCAGAAACGGAGAGGGATCGGGGACAGGGGATCGCCGAAAAATTGAAACAGGGAACGGTGGAAGACACCAGGAATAGTGGCATGAGCCGGGTTTCTTTGCTCTGTTTCCGGCTACCAGTTGATAAATAAAGAATAAAACGAGTTGGTGGTGGTGGTGACGCCATTTGGATGTCGTTCCGCCACCTCCTCTCCGCTGCCATCGTTACCATCATTGCGGTCATTGTTCTCTGTTCTTGTTACTGAATTGGAATAGAAAGGAGGTCAGGGTGGTAGCGACGCCTCTTGGATGTCATTCCTCTGCCTCCTCTCTATTGTCGTCATTGCCACTGCCGTGTGACTTATTTCTGTGCTCTGTTCTTGTTTGATATGCTACTGAAACTATGAAAGTAAAGGAGGAGAGAAATGGGCCCGTTTGCATTGATGGCCGTTTCTGGGAATATTTAGTTAATTGTTTCAATGATGTTAAATATCGGCAGTGATAATTACGGATTGCCGATTTCTCGCATGGTATTAATGTTGGATATTGTTGTTGGTTTCTGTCGAGGGGATGCTACTACACTTTACTGACAACTTATGAAAAAATATTTTATATAAGGCTTTATGCTGATTTGAACGGATACTACACCGTTCGGCCAATGACGTTTGGAGGCCAATACAAGTCCCTTCCCGTATTTACCATCCCTTATGTGTCCCAAAAACAAAAACAAGGCGATGACGATGACATTTATATATACAATGCTGAAAAACGAATGGGATAGGCAACGGTACTCGCACTTGGCATGGCAACACGACCGGCCGGCGTGTTTGCAGCCGTGACGGTATCCTTAGCCTCCCATCACCCGAATCTGAGCCTAAACTTTCAAAAATTCTTTTTTTTCCTTTTGTTTTTATTATCATTATTATAATTGCTATTATTTTTTAATACTACTTTCATTACCACTAACATTTTTATTTTTCATTATTAGTTGCTATTTTTTATAATTATTATCATCATCATCATCATCATTATTATTATTATTATTATTATTATTATTATTTTCTTTTTCTTATTATTATTGTTATTATTATTATTATTACTTTATTCTACTTTTACTTTTGTTATAATACTAACTTCATTTTAATATTTTTGCGAGGTACATCTCGGCGAAACTTGTTGAATATGATGTTGTTGGAGAAGACAAACCTTTAAAAAATTGCTATTGCGTTTTCTTATTGCTTTATTTGTTTGGCCTTTATTAATTTTATTTTCATATATTTGGCATACTAACTAATTTTTTTTACTTGCAAGATATATTCGGACGAAGTTTTGAAGTCCATGGCAAATGTGGAATATTGATTTATTTGTCATTTATGCAATTATTTGTATTGAAATTGTATATAATATAGTAGAAATTATTTTACTTGCCTTTAGTTATTATTAAATCCCAATTATTTAGTCCGACCGGGAACCACACTTGGTGGAATCTTAGAGGTGCCTAACACCTTCCTCTTGGGTTAATTTGAACCCTTACACAGAATATCCGGTTCGTAGATCAAATTTCGGAGTTAATATTGAAATCGGCTAGACATAAAGTAGGTGCCCTAATACGCCTCGTTAAAAAATATGTTAGGTGGCGACTCCAAGTCTTTACCCACGAGTCCCAATAAGTCGAGCCATATTTCGAACTCTAACCGGGTTCGGGAAAAAATGTGTTTCGACAGAATGTCGACTCCGCTGGGGATATCGAGGTTCAAACCATAACAGACTTTTTGGGATTCTTTGCATTTATTTTCTTATTTTTGTTATTTCTCAAAACTAATATTTCTTTCTTTTCCTTTTGCAGGTTTGAAGTTTTGTTTTCTATTTCATATGCGTTTTCTTTATTAACTGTAATTGTTATTTTGTTTATATTTCCTCCACTCCTGGAATTTTTTACACTTGCACACACCATAAACGGTTACGTGGATCTCACGGCCGTTTCACTCTCAAAACCCTTTAGGGAGAACGGTTGGGGTATAGTTGGTCCGTGGTACAACCAATAATTCCAAATGTTCCCACCCCTTGGTTGTCCGCCTGGGGGAACCATGTTCTTGTCTAGTAAACCCACTCTTGGCACAACATGTCTCACACTTCAACAATTTTCAAATCTTCCATAAATTTCGCTAAATCTTTTTCTTTAAAACAATTTCACGTCATAATTCTTTTTGCATTTTTCTTTATTGCCTAGTAGTTTCTATTACCCTATTTTTGAAACTAACTTGTTTGTTTCATTTCTCTTTTTACTCCTCCCTTTTAAAATTATTTTTTTGTGAAATACTTTAATATGTGCATCCTTTCTGTAAAATTGCTAAATCTTTTTCTTTAAAACAATTTCACTTCATGATTCTTTTTTCATTTTTTTTTAAATATTGTCTAGTTTCTATTAATCATATTTTTCGAAACTAACATATTTGTGTTGTTTTTCTTTTTATCTTTTAAATTCATTTTGTGAAATCCTTCAATATGTGCATCCATTTTGACACTTAAGCATTTTTAGAAACATGAGCATTTCTTTCAAAACTTGTACATTTTTAAAATTTTGCATATCACGCATATCCTCCGCCACTCCTGGCAAGTTTCTAAATCGTGCATTAAAATACCGTGGTTGCGACCACTTCTTCCTTCACAAAAATTCCTTTAGGGGGGAACGACTTGGAATCTATTTGGTCCGAGACGTTCCCGCTCCCGAGTCGTCCGCTTGGGAGGATAATAAAACTCGGTCTAGCTAACTCCATTCCTTATTAGCGGCGCTAGGAATCATGCATCATGACATATCATTAGTCGACTTGTTCTCAAGTCCAATAGGCCAACTTGTTCGAACAATCTGAACGGGTTTTTGGCCCTAAAAAGTGTTAAACATGATTTATTGGCAAATACTTAAAGGATAAAAACGTGTAAATGTAGACCGTTTATTAATATTATTCTGCATTCAGTGCCATTCAAAGGCACGGTTACCTAAGAGGCTTCAAAGCCCAAAGTGAATCAGAAATGATTGTTTGTTCCTACACGGTCGGAGTTACTCTGTATTCAATGCTATTCAAAGGCACAAAGGTTATCCAAGAGGCGTCAAAAGCCCGAATTGAATCAGAAATGATTGCTTAAACAGTCATAATTATTCTGTATTCAATGCCGTTCAAAGGCGTGAAGGTAACCCAAGAGGCGTCAAAAGCCCAAATTGAATCAGAAATGGTTGCTTAAACAATTAAAGGTACTCTGTATTCAATGCCATTCAAAGGCACAAAGGTTACCCAAGAGGCGTCAAAAGCCCGAATTGAATCAGAAATGATTGCTTAAACAATCAGAGTTATTCTGTATTCAATGCCATTCAAAGGCACGAAGGTAACCGATGAGGCGTCAAAAGCCCAAATTGAATCAGAATCAGAAACGACTGCTTATTTCTTAAACAATTGGAATCATTCTGTATTCAATGTTATTCAAAGGCATTAAATGGTAACCAAAGAGGTCTTAAAGGCCCAATTTGAAGCAAAAATAACCACTTGATAGACGGGATGACACATAACGCACATTTATCCTATAAGCATTATATAAAGGCTTGACATCCTTGGCATGTCACAAGTCCATTAGCAACTTTGTCTAAAGTGTCTAAAGGGTTCTCAACCCAATACGACAATCTCTTCATATTCTCTGTCGCATTGTTTTCAAAAATTTGTGCCACACGTTGATCATTTTGCTCACGGTAAAGCGAATCTTAGTCATCTTTCTTCTCCCTTTTCCTATCATCCTTCACTTTTCCAAAAGATCATGGCCACTAGAACATTTGACATGGTTGTTGAAACCCCTTAATTGCTCAGAGATTGGTGGGAAAACCTAAGCATAGATCAACAAGACGAAGTCAAAATGGTGTTAGGGAACCTGATTTCACTAATGGAGCACACAGCAATGAAAGGGATTGTAGAAGCAGCAGTACACTATTGGGATGCAGACCGAGCAGTCTTTCACTTTGGGAGTGTAGAGATGACACTATTACTGGAAGAAATAGGCGGGTTAACTCAATTACCATTCGAAAGTGAAGAAGTCTTGATGCCTAAGAACACTACAGCTGAGGAGTCCTTCCAAATGGTAGGGTTTAAGCCCGAACTATGCACAGACGGTATAAGGCAGTCGAGAATTTCTCTGACTTCCCTCTACATCAAATTTGGGTATGGAGAAGCAATTTAAGAATCCGAAGACTATTTTAGCATTAACCAGGCAGATTGGCAAGAGCGGAGGGTAGTTGCTTTTGTCATCTGCTTTTTAGGGACTATCGTGTTTCCACAACACAAAGGACGAGTTGACGTTTGCATGGTATCAATTTCCGATGCCTTACTCAAGGACCTCAACAAGAAATATACTTTGGTACCGATGATTGTTGCGGAAATGTACCGAGCTTTAAAAAGGTGCAAGAAAGGTGCTAGCTTTTTCGAAGGTTGTAATTTACTCCTACAAATTTGGTTGATGGAATATTTGCAAAAGGTGAACAGCACAGACCAAGGCTTCCACTCCATACCAAGAGAAAAATACATCTTGACTCATACCGCCCGCATGGACAATGCTCTCGAGAAGTGGGATCGGCCAACAACTGCCATAGGCTAGTGCCACAGGCTTTCTTAGTTGACATCCGAAAATATACAATGGATGTTTGACTACTTTCCCAGCATCACTGTAATCACACGATCTGAAGGAGCGTCTTTTTTTGTCTTGGTTGGGTTTAGAGGAGTTTACCCATACACTCTTTTAAGGGCACTTAGACAAGCAGGGAGAAAGCAGATTATACCCCAAATTGCAGACATCAGAAGTTTCAAAGCAGACATTCTCGGAGGAGTGATACCATTCAAAGACAAGATATTAGAACTTTGGAAAGAAAGGCAACGAATGGGAATCGAGACTATTGGACGAGACAGATTTGACGCAGGCTATGATGAAGACTATCCAGACCGGCTAAGGAAAGATATAGCAAAGGCAGTTCAACCAAGAGCAACAATAAAAAGAAAAAAAAATGCTGATGAATGGGAATCTGAGTGCAAGAGGCTACGCAAACAATTGGCAAATGCACGAGAGAAAATAGCAAAGAAGCAAAGTTTGGTCGAAGCAAAGAATGAAGAAAATGAGGTGGATGAGAGTGAGGAGTACAGACCTGAGGCGGTGGCTATAATTTTTGGTCTCGAAGAGTACCCAATACTAGGCGTAGATGCTCTGCATACTCTGATTCAGACTTTGAATAGAGGAGAATATCATCAATAAATACAATCACAAATAAATCCAAGGAAGCCCTGAGTACGCTGTTCATTAGATCCATAAATACTGCAGGGGTATTAGTGAGTCCAAACGATATCACTAAAAACTCATAATGGCCAAAACCTAATCCTGAATGCAGTCTTAGGTATATCACATTCTCCGACTATAACTTGGTGATAGTCTGATCGCAAATCTATCTTCGAGAAGTACTTGGCACCCTGGAGTTGGTCGAACAAGTCATCAATCCTGGGCAGAGGGTATTTATTCTTGATTGTGACTTTATTTAACTCTCTGTAATCTATGTACATGCGTAGAGAGCCGTCTTTCTTTTTCACAAACAATACCGGGGCTCCCCACCGGGAAATGCTAGGTCTGATGAGGCCTTTATCTAACAAATCCTTCAGTTGCTCCTTAAGTTCTTTCTGTTATGTAGGTGCCATCCTGAAAAACATGCCCCTGATGGCGTGCTGGTGCTAAGGAGGCAGCTGCTGATCTAGCTGGCTGGGCTGCACCACTACCACCCCTAGCCGGGAAATCTCTCATGAAATGGTCTGCCTTTTGAAAAATATAACGAGTATCAACTCCTAACTTACATGGTCTCAAGTGGCGTCTACCACAATCTAGACATCTAGGATATGTCTGACTGGCCGGTATAGAAGTACCACGACTCTTAAATCCTGAAGTCTGTGATGCGTGACTAGATCTGGACTGAGGAGGTCTATCAGATCTCAGGCCACGAGACTTTGGAGGTATACTAGCTGGTGGCTGTCTAACACTCTATTGTCTACTCGCTCCGGATGCCTCTCCGAATGAACCAAACAATCTATCCCTCTTATGTAACCCTCTAATCCCTGTCAGTTCTCTGTTTCTACTTCCTCTCCTCAAGTGATAAAGCAAAGCCTGAATGCGTGATATAATACCTGGCTGCATAGCAACGATCATACACTCATTCACCAGGCGTGGACCTAGTCACACTACATACCTGTGAATTCTATCCTCCATACTGGCTACCACAGTAGGGTCAAACCTTGCTAAGAAATTAAAGCAATAATTATACTCTTCTACGCTCAAACTTCCATGTCTCAAGGTCAGGAACTGATTAGCACGGGCTCTCTAAGTCTCTATAGGCATATACTGATGAAGGAAGGTATCCAAGAATTCCTATCAAGTCGCCGGAGTAGAATCTGGCCCTCTAGATAGCTCCCATGAATGATATCACCCTGCTGCTAGGTCATGCAATCTGAATGCAGCCAACTCTACTAACTTTGTATCTGACACGTGCATAACCCTCAACACTCTGGCTATCCTCACTAGAAAATCCTGAGGGTCCTCTCCTGTACGGGATCCAGTAAAGACTGGAAGCTCTAGTCGGATAAAATCATTGATCCTGGATCCAACATCTCCCTGGGCATCTGCACTGTGCGGTCTTGTCTGAAAAACTACAACACTGGTCGATAATCTGATGGCATCCCTCAT
Source organism: Petunia x hybrida (assembly GCA_037355625.1). NCBI lineage: Eukaryota > Viridiplantae > Streptophyta > Magnoliopsida > Solanales > Solanaceae > Petunia > Petunia x hybrida. Next base: position 5,816,806 of record JBBBVM010000484.1, read on the forward strand.
TTCCTGCCCCTGACTATCAGGCTGAGAAGCTGGAGGTATGGAAGCTGCAGTACCTCTAATATCGCCCTGAACTTAAGGGATCTGTGAGGCCTCAGATGGAGCCTCAGGTTGTGTCTAGTAGAGTCTTGCTCAGGAGTATGTTGCGTGCCATACTTTTGAACAGGAGGCTACAAGACACGGCCTGTAGACACCCTAGGACTGAACTGCTCTGATACCACTTTTTTCACGACCCAACCTAGGGCCGCGACGGATAACTGACATTAAGTGTCGATTATCGCTAAACCTACTAATAATCTATGAATTATAGATATGAGCTGGCAACCTGGTTATGAATACAAACATATTTACTGAAAACATAAAGTCTGGAAATATGACAAGGCTATCACACGCTAATCTACATAACATACTGACTGCACCACACAGGGACATATCTATAGGCCTCTAAGAGTGCTGAACTGAATATACAAAGGACGGGACAAAGCCCCGCCATACCTACTCGATATTTGTACAACATACCAAAAGTAGTAAACTCCGGAAGGAGATGGAGTAACTCCAATAGCTGATAGATAGCCTACTAACGTGGTCCAAACATTGATCTATCTGCACCTGCGCGGCATGAAATGCAGCGCCCCAGAAAAGGGCGTGAGTACCGATATGTACCAAGTATGTAAGTCATGAGCATATAATATATCATAGCTGAATGAAACTGTATGGCTGGAATATAAATATATAAATATGAGCTGGAGCATAGCAATGTGGCTTGAAATCTGAAAAAAACGTACTAAACATGATCTGAATTTAAACTGAAGTCTAGCTGAATCTGAAACTGATAGCTGTCAACTGATACTGATGCTAAGAACTGGTGGCTGATAACTGAGAACTGATAACTGGTACTGAGCTAAACTGAACTGTTATCTGAACTGGTACCTGTCTGGTGTTATGGGCTATATCCCCCCAAATCAGGTAACTGAACATCTGAACTAGTACCTGTCTGGTGTTATGGGCTGTATCCCCCCAAATCAGGTAGTTGAACATCTGAACTAGCCTCACATATAATCATGCAGTGCATACTGTGGCTATATACGTGTATATAACAAATCTGGCAGGTGTTATGGGCTATATCCCCCCCAGCCAGTAATATCTAGTCTCTCTGGTCAAAGTGTGTGAATGACACCCGGTCACACTAGGTGTTTCAACTCCCACCTGAACCAGAGGGGCTGTATCCCCCAGATGGGTAGTATCACACGCGACAGGACTGTGTGTCTAATGTCCAGCCTCTATGGAGGACTCCAAATCACACATAACATAATCACAATATAAGCATAGGCATGTATGAGGCATAACACATGTGGAAATAATATATATGGACTCAAAGGAATGATAAGAAAACTCTGGATAGAATTATAGACAAAACTTAGAACTCAGAATTTGTCCAACTCTTTGAATTTCTATAAAAATTTCGGCAGAGTTTCCTCTGAAACTGGATGGTCGGCAAAAATAGAACCAGCACTATACTATACACGGGAATGGATACTCGGATAAACTGATAATGTAAACATGTTAAACGGATAACAAGATGAGACAACTGGATGACATAACAAATTCGCAGATAGAATGTCTGGACAGCACCACTATCCTCACTTTCAACCTAATTTTCAGAGTGTAGATCAAAGTTATAGATTTCATAGTCTTCATGAAAGTTTTAGATATATGTCTTAAGGTTCTGGGGATTCTTAAAGAATCTAAATATCAATTTTGTACAAGGAGTTATGATCAATATACTAACAACTGTCCAAAGATCAAAACAATTTTCCAGATTTTGAAACGTTTTGTCTTGCTGATTTAAACGTCTTTCACCTTGGATTTTAGTACCAAATTAAGTATATACAAGGTTTCCTTCATACCATACCAGTTTCTCACAAGAAACACTAAGTTTAGAACTAAGAAAAGCTTCAAAAGCTAAAAGATACATGCCTTGCCAAAAGAAAGGTTTAGCCTTACATACCTTTGATGTTTCTTACTTCTACACTTTATTTCCCTTGAATTCCACACCTTCTAAAGCTTAAACAAGCTATAACATAGAATTTGGGTACTTTACTTAGCCATGAAGTAATTCTAAAACTCAAACTATAAACGAAATTGAAGGTAGCATAATGTTACCTTAATCACGTAGAGCGTTTTGACGCAATCCGTCTTCAGTTTCGTGTTAAGATTGAAGTTCTTCCTTCAAAAACTTGAAAATTGCTTCACTATTCATTAGAGCACTGTTTCTATCTTGAATTCTCTAGAAAATGACGAGTTAAGGGATGAAATTGTCTTTTATAATCGAAATATTTCATTTCTAGCGCTCTTTTGCGCTTATATCCTTTTTTCTGACCTGATTTCTGATACTCATATCTTTTTATCTATATGTTGTATGAATAAACCGTCAAAAGTGTTGGAAATTACACTCAAAGACATTCAATTTGGTATATGATATGTCTCCAAAAGACTTCATATAACATACGAAATTAATTGCTGAAAAAGCTTAGTTACAAGGCAATTCCTTAGTCGGTTTTTCCGCAACTTAAATCCGATTTTTCCCAAACTTTATATTCAACATATAAACATCATATATGGTCATATTATGATTTTAAACTCACTTAAATCATTCTTAACATCTCTTTAGAATGATATACGTCACTTTAGGCATACGGGGTGTAACAATCTTCCCCCGTTAAATGAAGTATGTAGAAGCATTAACCAACGATCTGTTACTTACTTGAAGTAGTGAAGAGATGTGGATATTTTTCTCTCATGTCATTTTCAGCTTCTCAGGTTATTTCTTCTACATTATTGCTTTGATATAGCATCTTATCTAAAGGAATGTCTTTCGTCCTTAGTCGATAAATTTGCCTATCTAAAATTGCAACTGGCACCTCTTCATAAGTCAACTGCTTTGTGATCTGAACATCATCTACTGGTAAAACTCTAGAAGGATCTCCGACATATTTTTCTGAGCATGGAAACATGAAATACTGGATGGACCTCCTGAAGGTCTGTTGGAAGGTCTAATTCGTAGGCAACACGCCCAACTCGCCTGATAACCTGATATGGACCAATGAATCTAGGGCTAAGCTTGCCCTTCTTTCTGAATCCCATAACGCCTTTCAATGGCGATACTTTCAGGAATACCCAATCGCCAATCTGAAATTCTAAATTTTGACGCCGGTTATCTGTATAGGACTTCTGTCTGCTCTGCGCTGCTAATAATCTTTCCCTTATCAACTTGACTTTATCAACTGCTTGTTGGATTAAATCTGGACCTATAAATTGAGACTCGCCAATCTCAAACCATCCTATTGGAGACCTGCATTTGCGCCCATACAAAGCTTCATATGGCGCCATCTATATGCCAGAATGATAGCTATTATTATATGAAAACTCTATCAACAGTAGATGATCATTCCAGCTGCCTCCAAAATCTAACACGTAAGCTCTAAGCATATCTTCTAATGTCTGAATGGTCTGCTCAGCCTGTCCATCTGTCTGGGGATGAAATTTTGTGCTCGGATTCACATGTGCCCCTAAACCTGTCTGGAACGATCGCTGAAAATTAGCTGTAAACTGTGCGCCCCTGTCTGAAATAATAGATACTGGAATACCATGTAGGTGCACTATCCCTCTGATATAAAGTCTGGCATAATCCTCTGTTGTATATGTAGTTCTAACAGGTAAGAAATGAGCTGATTTAGTAAGCCTGTCAAATATAACCCAAATAGAGTCATACCTGCTCTGCGTACGGGGCAAGCCTATAATGAAGTCCATATTCACTGCTTCTTATTTCCATGATGGAATCTCTATTTCCTGCAACAAGCCACTAGGTTTTTGATGCTCGACTTTAACCTACTGGCAGTTAGGACACTGAGCCATAAACTCTGCTATGTCACGCTTTATTCCGTCCCAACAATAAATCTGCTTAAGATCATGGTACATCTTAGTCGAACCTGGATGAATAGTGTACCTGGAATAATGTGCCTCTGTCATAATCTGTCCACGTAAATCTGCAACATCAGGAACACAAAGTCTATCTTTATACATGAGAATCACATGACTAGTAACCCTGTATGGTGACTCCAATTTTCTTCTGGCTATCTGTCTGTATTCAACTAGAACTGGATCCTCATACTAGCGATGTTAACAACTTGTTCTTTGCTTCTTGGAAGTTGTGCTCGCAAGAGTCACACCACTGAAATTTGACTATTTTCTGTGTCAATTTGGTCAGTGAAGCTGTAATGGAGGAAAACCCTTTACAAACCTTCTATAATAACCTTCCAAAACCAGAAAACTACGTACTTCAGTTGGCGTCGTAGGTCTGGGCCAATTCTTCACAACCTCGATCTTCTGGTCATCTACTTTAATTCCTTCTGCTGAAACTATATGGCTAAGAAATGCCACTGAATCTAACAGAATTCACACTTTGAAACTTAGCATATAATTGCGGGTCTCGAAATGTACCCACTACTAGGTGTAGATACTCTGCATGTTCTGATTCAGACTTTGAATAGATGAGAATATCATCAATAAATACAATCAGAAATAAATCCAAGTAAGGCCTGAATACGCTGTTCATCAGATTCATAAATAATGCAGGGGCATTAGTGAGTCCAAACGACATCACTAAAAACTCATAATGGCCATACCTAGTCCTGAATGCAGTCTTAGATATATCAGATTCTCTGACTCTACTATGATGGTAGCCTGGTCGCAAATCTATCTTCGAGAAGCACTTGGCACCCTGGAGCTGGTCGAACAAGTCATCAATCCTGGGCAGAGGGTATTTATTCTTGATTGTGACTTTATTCGGCTGTCTGTAATCTATGCACATGCGTAGAGAGCCATCTTTTTTTTTTTTTCACAAACAATACCGGGGCTCTCTACGAGGAAATGCTGGGTCTGATGAGGCCTTTATCTAACAAATCCTTCAGTTGCTCCTTAAGTTCTTTCAGTTATGCAGGTTCCATTCTGAAGAACATGCCCCTGATGGCATGCTGGTGTAGAGGAAGCAACTGCTGATCTAGCTGGCTGGGCTGCACAAATACCACCCCTAGTCGGTCAATCTTTCATGAAATGGTCTGCCTTTTGACAAATATAACAAGTATCAACTCCTAACTTACATGGTCTCAAGTGGCGTCTACCACAATCTGAACATCTGGGATATGTCTGACTGGCCGGTATAGAAGTACCACGACGCTGAAATCCTGAAGTCCGTGATGCCTGACTAGCTCTGGACTTAGGAGGTCTATCAAATCTCAGGCCACGAGACTCTGGAGGTATACTAGCTGGTGGCTGTCTAACACTCTGCTGCCTACTCGCTTCGGATGTCTCTCCAAATGAACCAAACAATTTGTCCCTCTTATGTAACCCTCAATCCCTGTCGGCTCTCTGTTTCTACTTCCTCTCCTCAAGTGATAAAGCAAATGCCTGAATGTATGATATAAGACCTGGCTGCATAGCAATGATCATACACTCATTCACTAAATGTGGACCAAGTCCCACTACATACCTGTGAATTCTATCCTCCATACTTGCTACCACAGTGGGGGCAAACCTTGCTAAGAAATTAAAGCGATAATTATACTCTTCTACACTCAAACTTCCCTATCTCAATGTCAGGAACTGATTAGCACGGCTCTCTGTGTCTCTATAAGCATATACTGATGAAGGAAGGCATTTGAGAATTCCTTCCAAGTCGTGGGAGCAGCATCTGGCCCTCTAGATAGCTCCCATGTCTGATATCGCCCTGCTGCTAGGTCATGCAATCTGAATGCAGCCAACTCTATTAACTCTGTGTCTGGCACGTGCATGACCCTTAATACCCTAGTTATCCTCACTAGAAAATCTTGAGGGTCCTCTCCTGTACGATATCCAATAAAGACTGGAGGCTCTAGTCGGATAAAATCCCTGATCCTGGATCCAGTATCTCCATGGGCATCTGCACTGTGCTGTCTAGTCTGAGAACCTACAACACTGGTCAATAATCTGATGGCATCAGCGCAGCAAGGCAGAACTCCTGGCAAAACGCATAGAGTCTATCGGCATATGGGCTAGCGAGGGAATGAACTCTGTGTCAAATAAAGGAATAGAGGAGAAAGGAAGAAAGGCGTGGGAAATGTTGAAAAACTTCACTTTCGAAATATCCCGGCTCTTAACTGATGCAGACAATATCATCTTCCAAGGAGGCTCGTCAGGGGCAAGTTCGTCTAACGTAGATTCGTCTGAAGAGGAAGAAGATGAATTTTTAGAGGATGGATCAACATGAAGAATGCTCGCTCAGGCCATGATCTAATTTTCTAGCAATGTTTTGTCCTTTCCTTCTCTTACGTTGTTTCAATATCAACCATTGTAATAAAGACCAATGTTCGATAAATGCAATATTTACTTTTAGACTCCGCATTTTGTAGCAAATGAAATGATACATGTGGCACAAAAGCGCTTTTCAAATCATCATGCGTAAAGCGATCATAGGATACATTTTTATTTGCTAAGTGTGCATTACGTGAATTTGTTTTATTGCTCTAGATCTCTTTCTACCTAAGTCAATCCCTTCCCAAAATCCAATCTCCTACCAAGGCACCTCATCTCCCTACTCTATGCCTAAATCCTGATATCAAAAATCTTTCGCATGTCTTGATAATTCCCTATCCCTTACCAACTCAAAAACCTATTATCTAAAAAGTTGGCTCAAGTCGAATACCAAGGCAGAAGGTTTGGTTAAGTAAAGTGCACGTGTCAATGATTTTTCAAAACATAAGAAAAGTTTATTACAACAAACATTATGCGCATGGAGCAGAAAATTGATAGGGCAACAGATTTGTTGGTCAAACTCAAAGGCACACATGACTTACCGAAATACTTCATTTTGACACAATGTCTGAGGATCATTTTGTCGGTCTAGTCCATATTGTAATACGTTTAAGACAATCCAAAATATTTCTAAACTTGCACCTATTCATGGCCAAAAAGACGTTCAAAGGGTTACCACAAGGCAATAATGAAGGGAGAAATGATCGGAACCCGCTTGATGATACAAAAGTTTATGCATAACAACCAAAATTAGCAAGCTGATTCAATTTTGAAAAGAATGCAAAGGCGCAGTGACAAAGATTCCATTATATGACGGAGCCAGAAACTCTTGTTGAGTATTGGAAGCGCATCCCTACCAACTGACAAGTGTGGGACGAGACGATGAACTCAAGACAAAGCTATTTGAGACACCCACAAGACCGTGAATTAATTTGATACAAAACAGGGGCAGACATATTTCTTGAAGCGATTTTGGTCAAAAGCTTTATTTGAATAAATTTTCATGACAACAACTACATTGAGCAAGGAATACAATATGGTCAACCTCTAAAACGGTTTTAACTGAAGCAGCGATCTAAGAATATACATGATACACCGGGATCGGTCTCTTAGCAACAAAATCTACCTGGCAAGCAAAAGTTGAGGCAAAGATTGAATTGCAGCAGTTGGTTGACAAGTATGAAAGACATTGAGTATTTCTCTCAAAGACACCCGGGCATCATGACACACAAATTTGCAAGAAAGGATGACAAATGCACTAAGGTCTTGGTGTTCAACAAAAGCCAACTTCCTTTTCAGTCATATATATACCCCTTACCCAAAATCTTTGTCAAATTTTGATTGAGATCTAACCAGACCCATCTCCTGCTTAAGCAAGCATCAATCATTTAACCAAAATCTTTGTCTTGACTGCTACATAAAGCACTCAAGCAATCTTTTGGAATCTTCATACACTTTTTTATAATCTCCAAGTTCAAGTGCTAATCTATCATCCGCGGTCTAGGCATACTCTTAAGCTTTATGTATAGTTCTTGCTTCAAATCTTTGCTAATGTGCTAACGCAGTTTCGCGCATTTACGGTTGCTTTGTATTTAAATATTGAGATTGGTTAAGAATCTGTATTCAGAGAAAGCCGAAATGGCAAGCCAAGCTGATAACATTTACTTCTGAAATAAAGTCTTTCGAACCACCAACATATGACACCGAGAGAACCCGGACAATCCAAATTCCACTACCATACAACTTGTGAGGTGGACGACCAAAATCAGCCAATATTTTACCCACACAAGAGTCGCAAGAAACAAGTCCAGTCACTATACAACAAAAACTGGCAAAACTCCCAACCTTACACTACACCCGACTTACACAATAAACAACCTCCTTTCAGTCAAGACTTTCAAACAACAATCTTACCAAGCTTAACACAACTGCCAATAGACAAAAAGACAAAACTACACAACTTTACTCCTGTAGCTGAATCGAAAATGTCGCAACCAACAAACAAATGATACCCTAGATACCCATTCCATATTTTGATCCAACAAAAATCTACACCCATCATTCAAACATTCAAGACCATGACACCGCAAAATACCCATCACTAAGACAAAATTCTGAGTCTGATTGACCAAGGCAAGACATTAATATGATTGGAACCAACAAATGGAACTTGCAACTCTCAAACCACAGACGAATTTCTATACAAACTAATCCATCAAAAGAAAAGCACGAAACATGAAAGCACTCCATCACAACCCAAGACAAATACAATTTTTGGACAAGCCTTCAGATTCGACAAATCCAACCTCAGTCTGAGGATGCAAGTATCTACAAAATCAGAGTCATCGAGATACCTAATCATCACACTGAAAGACGAATGCAGATTCAAGCCAATACATTGGTGTTCAATGCAATGCAACCACTTTGTTTCGACTAACGAATCTTTCTGTGACAGCAGATCTTTCAACACAAACACAAGAATTCGCAGGCAATCACAATGGACATGATAACACTTTAGCCACGTCAGGCTTAGAATATGACGATCAGCCACGTCAGGCTTAGAATATGACGACCAGCCTTGTCAGGCTTAGAATATGACGACTAGCCACGTCAGGCTTAAAATATGACGACTAGCCCCGTCAGGCATAAAATATGACGACTAGCCACATCAGGCTTAAAATATGACGACCAGCCACGTCAGGCTTAGAATATGACGACTAGCCACGTCAGGCTTATAATATGACGACTAGCCACGTCAGGCTTATAATATGACGATCAGCTCTGTCCGGCTTAAAATAGGACAAACTTATATATTTTGTTTTGTAGGCACCACTATAATAGGACTAGCCACGTCAGGCTTAGAATATGACGACTAGTCACGTCAGGCTTATAATATGACGACTAGCCCCGTCAAGCTTATAATATCACGACTAGCCACGTCAGGCTTAAAATATGACCACTAGCCTCGTCAGGCTTAAAATATGACGATCAGTTCTGTCCGGCTTAACCTAGGACAAACTCATATATTTTGTTTTGCAGGCCACTACAGGCACTTTACTTTTTGTTTGCAGAGTACACAACCCGACACCACAAACAATTATCTCCTGACAAGATGCACCTAAAAGAATATCCCCAGAGGAGAAGCATATATTTCCTAAATACTCAAAGCAACTGGGAACACACTAGACAGCTACATAACGAAGGAGAGCTTAGCTCAACAGGGAAGTTTACTCTATCTTTACCTTTATCTCTATTTGCATTTATCTTGGTTTTGCTGTAGGTCACTCCCCGATCTCTCGACAAACCCCTGCACCATTTCCCATACTCGAACACTTGCTCTCGAAAGATCACTACCCCACACGAAATGGTGCAACACCAAAATGTCAAATACATACTATGCACCATTCTGGAGCTCTATTCAAGATGCTCAATCCTACATACAATGTCTTTGCTATACCGCAAACTATCTATTGTTGCCGAGTTCCGAAGCACTAAATCTATATTTCCGTAGTCGCGCAAGTGATCCACCTAATCTTTCATTCCTGATTGGATGTCAGTTTTGTATTCCTTCCTATTCAGGCCTATCTGTGTCAATCGTGCGTGTGTTTGAATCGTGCATACTTATTGTGCTTTACTCCTCAATATTCCTCAGCTCATTCAAGACAATATAGAAGGCAAGATGACTCATTTATCGAGATGAAGTGGAAACTATGTCCGTGTAAACTCCTCTTTATGGGTGTGTCGTGCACCACATCTTCATAACTAGGATGATTACAAGCCTCTTTTCCCACGCCCGATCTATCGATGCTACCTTGTCTTCGATAATGCCTCTGTTATATCCAACAATCATATATCTCAGCAAAACACGTTCAAATGTAAACTTTACATACTTGGAGAAGTTTACCCCTGACACCTAAATCGTGCATCATACACATCTCACACAGGCAACATGCTATTCTAGAACTACACACGGCTTGATTCTCATGAAACCCGAGATATGTAGGCAACTCAGAGACCGGGGTTCAGCCGAAATACCCCAAAACTCTCACTTTCCCTTTCCAAGCTTTGTCTGCCCGTCGTGACAAATTTGGCTACTCCGTCAACTATCTTTGCCCGAAAATTCTTTTCATCATCTTCGGGCAAAGAGGGGCAGTTGTTGACACCCAATTTTTTCCCGCCTTTTTCTATAATTGGCTATATTTAACTTAAAGGTGCAATATTGACTGTTTGAATAAAACTCGCATTAGGAAGCATGCATTTACATGTGATTTTACCATATTTATACATTATATATTTAACTTTGGTTATATTATGTAATTTTGATCATTTAGATTATTTATCAAAAACGGTGGCTGTTTGTGCAAATTACTACATTTATAATATGTAATAATTATTCGTGACTATTATACATAATTATTTTAATTTGACCTCAGTTGCTTCATTATGTGCATTTTTTCTTTCATTTATATATAATATATATTGATTTATTTATGCACCTTTAGGTTAATCATCAGTCCAATTAAAATGTCCAGTTCAATTTTAATACACCACCCATTTAATCACATAATCTTAGCATATTTATATGAATTCAAATTTTCAAAATTTCTTTTGAACCTACACTAAAAGTCTAACCAAATACACTCTATATATTTTTGTGCCATATATTTATATTATTTCCTGTTTATTTTAAAATGAAATCTCACTCTCTCTAATCTACCCTCACGAGTCAGCATACATTTTCCTTTTACACCTAAATACCTAATGTTTATATCCCACTTTTGATACTAGGTACATGACACCAAAATCACTCCTTTACCTTTTGTCACATCTCCTGCACTAAATCCTCCAAAAGCTCCTTTTGAAATCACACCAAAATTTAAGCTCAAATCCCTGGAATTCTAGAAATCAGTTATCGGATCTTTCTCTTGAATTCAAAGCTATATATACAGTGAACCAGAGATAAAAAGAGGGACACATATACAATTCCATCATCCTCTCCTCTCTCATCGATACACACACCTACAGATCCCATTACCCCAATACCCACAAAAACCAGACCACACCCACACACCATTACCGTTCAAATAATACACACACATATACAGGGAATCGGCAAAAGGGGTAACAGCACATATCGAACAGAAAAACGGGGAAGACCCCATCTTCTTCTTCTCCTCGATTCTTCGATCAGAAACTATACCAACATACCCACACCCACATACCAGATCTGAAACAGAGTGAGATAAACAGATCAGAAATGGAGGGGGATCGGGGACAGGGGATCGCCGAAAAATTGAAACAGGGAACGGCGGAAGACACCAGGAATAGTGGCATAAGCCGGGTTTCTTTGCTCTGTTTCCGGCTACCAGTTGATAAATAAAGAATAAAACGAGTTGGTGGCGGTGGTGATGCCATTTGGATGTCGTTCCTCCGCCTCCTCTCCGCTGCCATCGTTACCATCGTTGTGGTCATTGTTCTCTGTTCTTGTTACTGAATCGGAATAGAAAGGTGGTCAGGGTGGTAGCGACGCCTCTTGGCTGTCGTTCCTCTGCCTCCTCTCTATTGTCGTCGTTGCCACCGCCGTGTGACTTATTTATGTGCTCTGTTCTTGTTTAATATGCTACTGAAACTATGAAAGTAAAGGAGGAGAGAAATGGGCCCGTTTGCATTGATGGCCGTTTCTGGGAATATTTGATTAAGTGTTTCAATGATGTTAAATATCGGCAGTGATAATTACGGATTGCCGATTTCTCGCATGGCATTAATGTTGGATATTGTTATTGGTTTCTGTCGAGGGGATGCTACTACACTTTACTGACAGCTTATGAAAAAATATTTTATACAAGGCTTTATGCTGATTTGAACGGATACTACACCGTTCGGCCAATGATGTTTGGAGGCCAATACAAGTCACGTCCCGTATTTACCGTCTCTTATGTGTCCCAAAAACAAAAACAAGGCGATGACGATGACATTTATATATACAATGTTGAAAAACAAATGGGATAGGCAACAGGACTCGCACTTGGCATGCCAATACGACCGGCCGACGTTTTTGCAGCCGTGACGGTATCCTTAGCCTCCCATCACCCGAATTTGAGCCTAAACTTTCAAAAATTCTTTTTTTTCCTTTTGTTTTTATTATCATTATTATAATTGCTATTATTTTTTATTACTACTTTCATTACCACTAACATTTTTATTTTTCATTATTAGTTACTATTTTTATAATTATTATTATTATTATTATTATTATTATTATTATTATTATTATTATTATTTTCTTTTTGTTATTATTATTGTTATTATTATTATTATTACTTTATTCTACTTTTACTTTTGTTATAATACTAACTTCATTTTAATATTTTTGGGAGGTACATCTCGGCGAAACTCGCTGAATACGACGTTGTTGGAGAAGACAAGCCTTTAAAAAATTGCTATTATGTTTTCTTATTGCTTTATTTGTTTGGCCTTTATTAGTTTTATTTTCATATATTTTGCATACTAACTAATTTTTTTACTTGCAAGGTATATTCGGACGAAGTTTTGAAGTCCATGGCAAATGTGGAATATAGATTTATTTGTCGCTTATGCAATTATTTGTATTGAAATTATATATAATATAGTAGAAATTATTTTACTTGCCTTTAGTTATTATTAAATCCCAATTATTTAGTCCGGCCGGGAACCACACTTGGTGGAATCTGAGAGGTGCCTAACACCTTCCTCTTGGGTTAATTTGAACCCTTACTCAGAATATCCGGTTCGTAGATCAAATATCGAGTTAATATTTAAATTGGCTAGACATAAAGTAGGTGCCCTAATACGCCTAGTTAAAAAATATGTTAGGTAGCGACTCCAATTCTTTACCCGCGAGTCCCAATAAGTCGAGCCATATTTCGAACTCTAACCGGGTTTTGGAAAAAATGTGTGTCGACATCCGCCAATTCATCGAAGCTGGAAATGGACTCAGAAGGGAGGAGCATGTACCAACGTAACGCCCCTTTTTCCAGGGTGTCGGCGAATTTCTTCAAGAACATGGATTCTTTTTCAATTGGGGTTAGATCGTTGCTTTTAACCATGGCCATGTATTATGTAATATGGTCAACTGGGTCCGGCGTCCCGTCATACTTCTTCAGAATTTGTAATTTGAAATGTTTTGGGATGGGTGCTGGAGCAGCTTCAGGCTTGAAGGGTAGTTGGCGACATTTTTCAATGTCCAGTGCTCGTTGGTTCGAGTCGTTTCTCCATGCTAGCCTCGAATTCCTTCTTCCACTTTTCAAAGTCAGACCCGACGCTCGTTTGAGACGTAGTGGGGGCTACAGTCCCCGAGACTCCAGACGAGACCCCGTTTGGGAGACCTCCCACATTAGTTTCGATGGGAGCAGCGTTGGGATTTCCTCTATTGAACATCGTAAAGGGAATATCACTGAGGGTGGAATGGACTCTCCCATTCCCAGCGAGAGCTTGTAAAGAGTTTCGAAATCGCTCATTAAATTGAGCATGCGTAGCTGCTTGAGCGGTGACCTGCTCTCACATTTACTGTAGTGAGTTCACTATGAACTGTTGGAAGGGGTCGCCAGAATTTGAAGATGTTGGTTGGGCTGTCAATGTTCCTACGGAATGTGTCAGACCGATCAGTGGAGTGGATTCGCTTGGGGGCGTTAATACAACTAATGAAGCTGAGGTGTTCATTGGGATGGGGCTAACGGGTGGTGTTGAGCCAGTTCGGTGTAATGGGATTCCACCATTGGTCTCGGTGGTACCCACTGTCTGGTCTGGCACTTGAATAGTCATGTTGTCATTGACAGTGTCTGACATTTTATTTTTGGTGGATGTTCGAAACTACGGTCTTCGGAACAAACGTTATTACCAGATCCCCACAGACAGTACCAATTTGTGATTGCCTAAATCAGGATAGGACAACAAATCGAATTTGTATTGGGTTTAACTAGTAATTTGCTTGTATCAAAGTGATGTTCGAGCTAAAGTTGATTTCGAATTGAATAAAAGGCTTGAAAAAGTAACGAGGAAAGAAATAAGTTAATGACAAACGAGACAACAAATAAAAAATAGAGTTGAATATTGCCTTGATCCTGTCCTGTTGTTTACAAACGAATCCTATTTATAATCAGGAGAAAGAATGACGTTGTAAATATCATAATTGTGCCTTTATGGCCATTACTGCATGCTTGATTGTGGTTGACTCACGAACTATCCTCTTAAATGCCAGAATAACGGTCGACAGTTACAAAGATTGGCCTTCGTCTTCTGAGGTGTGGCATCCGCCCGTGGTCACGAGGTTTTCTCCGAGCTCGGTGCTTCGAGCTCACCTCTCCTCGTTTCATAAGGCAATTTTTCGGGGCGAGGGATCATTCAATCTCTCCTCGGGAGTTTTCCTCATGGAGCAGTCTTCGTGTTATGCTTCGCGGTCTTGCTCGAGACCTTGGTAATTTTTTATCCAATACACTCTCGAGTCAAGACCACAAGGGTGTGTTTGGCATAAAGTAAAACATTTTATGAACAATATTTTATTTTGTTGGTTAAACTAACATATTTGAGAAAATATTTTACTAAATAATGAAAAATGACTTCTCAAATAATTCAAGAGGAGTTATTCTCCTGATCAAAATGTCAGGCGCTACTTATTTCCTCTATCTAAATCTGGTGAAATCTCTATCTTCATTCATCTGAAATTCTTCCATGGACTTGGATTGGTACTTGGTAGAATGTAGATGTTTCTCGATGTGAACATTGTGCATTCGATGCTGTTGGAGTCCCATTCAGCTAGACTTATTACTAGGCTCACTTCTCTATTAGAAATCAATTTGTATGTTTTTCTTTTTAGGATTTCGTAGTGTCATACCGTGACAGATTCTTCTTATGAGGGCATCCATAATATTTTAGGCTACTACATCGTGACCACAATGTTTCCTTACAACTAAAGAGTGGAAATTAGATTTACTTATTCAGCAACCAAACATTCAATTTGATTCCAAACCAAACACTGAAAAATAAGAAAACTGCTGATTTTCTAGGAAAGCATTTTATTAGCACCAAACACACCCCAATTTCTTCAACATATATAGTTATAAAACTAAGAATTTTTGCCTGCAACTATAGTCACCAAAAGGAGATTGAGACCATAAATATACTTGGTTACTTCCAGCTTAGTTGTGACTGGACTATGGAGGCAGCATACGAGACAAAAAATAAAGATAGTAATAATAATATTTTGAAATCCTATGGCCTAACGGACGCATATTATAGAAACCGCCAAAGAATTACATTAACATTTCTTCCGACTGATTAATACTAACTGTATGAGCCTAAATCAATTTAGGATCACAAATAGAATTTGGGTTGGAATATAAGCAAATCTTCGTATCAAAGTCAAGAAAATGCCAAGAATAAGCGTAAATGCGTAAAAGTAACTGGATTTCAATATATGGTTGTGAGTACAAAATTTGCCAGAGTTTCTGTATATATTTCTGAATACGTACAATGTAAAATGAAGTGCTATTTATAGACACAAGAGCCTGCTCCACGTCTTTCATGACTCGTTAGTGGCCAAACCCACGTCTGGAGCATTTATGGATAAGGTTAATGGGCAAAGTAGTGGGCTGAAGTAGTGGGCTGCTGAGCCGTTACGACCGAGGTATCCTACCGAGGTTCAAATGTGTTACTTCGGTGGCGCGACTCCGCTGTTCGGTTGAAGCGAGGATCTCCGAAGTGCAGTTTACGGCTCGCCTTCAGTGATGACCTCGGTGCCTGGCCTCGGCGGCTCGCTAGCTTACTTCGGTTTACAGCTTGTCATCACATGCTCGGTCGCCATCAGATCATGTTACCGAGGTGACTCATAGTGAGTCAATTTTTACCCAATACAGATAGTCCCCCACTCCTCGGTCAATTACCGAAGTTACCGAGGAGTGGAATGAAATTTCGCGGGAAAGTGACGTGACTTGATCTTATCCAAGCGTTTTAAACTTTGTCAACTGTTCGCGTCCCTTCAAATTACTATTCACTGACACGTGTCAATCGTCTACTGGCTGAACGAACGGTCACGCCGCTTTCTTTGTTTCCCCCAACATTACAATGATGAAACTATGCCACTTGTCTTTCCCACGCCTATAAATACTCCTTCAACGAATTATTCTCTTCACTTTCAATCTTTGCATTCAACAATGATAGGAAAAAAGCAAGAACTTCCACCTCTTACTCTGATCAATTCCCATCTGTTACCAAATCACAAGCTTTTAACTCCATAATCATGTCTGCAACACACTCTAGATAGGATTCAAGCAACTTTGGTAAGAGAGCAAGGATCTCGCAGTACGCTGCTGCTGTAGCTAGCGGCGACGTCATCGCCACTGTGCAGGCGATTCAAGTTGTCGTGACGGAAGGTGGTGGAGAGGTGACGTCCAGCGTCGGTGGCCCTAGGTGGCATAATGAGAGAGCCAGGCGCGATATAGCGGCCGTGAGTGAGGCTGTCAGCATAGGGAGGAAGATGACGTCATTGATGATGACGCCATGGTAGTAGCTGGAGCTGATGTTGGAGGGGTCAGTCACAGGGATGACGATGGCGAAGGCGATGACGCCGAGGGCGAGGTCGAATCCGACGCCGAGGGCGAGGGCGAAGACGACGCCGAGGCCGAGACGGAAATCGGAGGTGAGTTTCCTGCCGCCGAAGGGGGGCATGATTCCGAGGTGGGACCTTCGGGCCCTGAGAAAAAATTACCAAAGATTCCCCTCGAGCAGGAACTCAAGCCTCACCGAATCATACCATCACATTTCGACAACAGTAAGGATTTAAAGCTTCAAAAACAGTCTGCCAATCAAGAGTGGCTGAATAGGAACGTGCCAATGAACACGACTCCGACCCGAATTACTCAAGCTCACATTCATCGGGTTCGGAAGGACTGTGCATTCGAGCCCGGGGTGAAGATAGTTATCCCCGATCCCACTAGCAGAGTTTGCCACCATGTGGAAGGGCTATCTTTTGCATACACCTACCCCTTCACCATTGGTTTCACCCTACCTGTTCACAGGATTATGGACGATTTCTGCCGAGCATACAACCTATGCTTGGCTCAGTTAGGCCCCGGCGTCTGGAGGGTCGTACAATGTCTGGATTGGCTGAGTACGAAAGCCGGGGTGGATTTCACCTTGCAGCATCTTATTTCTCTATATTACCCTTACTTCCATAAAGCCGAGGTTGTGGCTCTAAACAACTGAGGCAAGTATGCACTTCTCCATAAAAGCGAGGATCACGGCGACCGAGACTGGAGTGATCGCTACGTTCTCTTGGAGAGTAGCATCTTATCTGCTGAGCCTAACTTCCTATAGATGTGAAACCTAGCATCTTATCTGCCGAACCTTCTTCTGCTTCCACTCTCGTTTGTTAACTTCAACTTATTTTGGTTCCCCAGCTAACAAGGTCGCCATCGTCCCCCCCGAGGGCTTGACTGAGTGGGTTAAGGCTGTAACCCGAGCTCGTGCACGTCCCATTCGGTCGTGGATAGAGATGCCAGCTGACTTCGGTTGGCAATGCAAGAGGCATGGTAAGTTGTCTATAATCTTCTACCTAAGTTGTTATCCAAACTCTTTTGATTTTATCATTGACTTCTTTCTCCTCGGTATTAGATTTTCCAAACCGTCCCATCAACAAAAAGAAAGACAAGAAGAAGAAGAAGAAAAAAGACGATGAGGATATCGAGTCGGATGATGATCTGGCTTCGGTGACAGGTCTAGCTAGTGACCTGAAGGAGTTGAAGGCTTCTAAGCCTTCGAAGATTTCAAAAGGGTCCTCGGGTCAAGGATCCTCAAAAGGTAAACCTCACCCTCGGTTAACTCACTGGCTTTTACTTCTCTTCATTTCTTTGCTAAAGATTCTTCTACGTTGATCTTTTTGTAGGTGTGAAAAGGAAGAGGGCGGTTTCTAAGAAGCCCTCTCGTTCTGTAAATCCTCGCACCGAGGTGGCTACTTCCCCTCGGCTTGAAGTGGCGGCGGGATCGCGCTGAAGGCTGATTGATGAGCCCGATAACGAGGCTGCCGAGGGCTTAGTAGCTCGAAGGGATGTCGAGGTCGTGGACCTTGAACATCAGGAGAAAGACTCCGAGGCGGCAGTTGCCAAGGCCAAAGTCGGGGAACCTGGATCTGCTGCCATTGAGAGGGGGCTGAAGTCGGCGTGGTTCGGGTGCAATCTGAGCCCGCGAGGATTTCATCCTCGGTGGGGTATTTTTGGAAGCTCGAGGTGCCATATTCTTCGAACCTGTTGGCGAGCAACTGAGGTGATATCCTGATCCTTATGCCTTTGCTTGGCTCAGAAGAAGACAAAGTTGTGCAGACTTTCTCTCGAGGTCAGCTATACAACACCATCGCTGCCAATGTTATCAGAGTAAGTTTCGTCGTCTTTTAATTTTATTTCTGCCTTCGGTCAGTTGCTGACAATGATTTTTTGATTGATCTCTATTTAGAGCTTTGTTCTGTCATTGAGGGCTATCGAGGTTGAGACCTCGAGGGATGAAGAAGTTCGGCGTGTTGCCCGTGCATGGGACAGGAAAAGGGACAGCTTCAATGCACAAATAGCAGAATTGAAGGCTAAGTTGTCCAAGTCCCAGTCCGATTTGCACGAAGCTGAAGCTATTACCGAGGCGAAGATTCGAGCCCTTGGCGATGGTTTCCAAATCGAGCGTACGAAGCTGGAAGCCGAGGTTGCAAAACTCAATGCTGAGCTGACTCAGGCGAAGGGCAAGTTTGAAGAAATGGCCAAGAAACACCACGAGCAGCTGAGAAAACATGTACTCCATATTCAGAGGTTGGAGGGTTAGACCTCCAAACTTCCAGCTTGTGTGGCCGAGGTCGAAGCTCTTCGAGAGGAAATTGCTGATCGCAAAGCCAAGGCTAAGATCAAGACCAAGAGGGCGGAGCTGGATAAACGATGGGCTGTTATCAAATCTCGACTGAAGCTGCTTAAGCAATGTCGTGCCTGTGAGCTCAATTTGGAAGAAGAGATTGCCAAAGCCGAAGAGAAGGCAGCCCAGGCTCAAGCCATTATCGATGATCTTCCATCAAGTGAAGCTTCGAGTGAGGACGAAGGGGAGGATGACGATGATGAGGATGCCGAGGGGGCTTCCGAAGAGGGAGATGATGACCCCGAGGCCTAGATTCCTGTTTTCACTTCTTATTTTGTGTAAGCCTTCGGGCTCTTTTTGTGTTCATACTTTGGACCTTCGGGTCCTTTTGATGTACAAACTTGCAGCCTTCGGGCCTATCAATGAAATGATTTTGTATTTCTCATCTTAAATGTTAGTTTTTGCATGAACCGGACACTTAAAGTAAATAGCTTGCTCTCAAGACTTAATTAGATGAAACCGATGCAAACTTAGAAGGATGTCTTGTTCTCGAGTCGATGCATTTAAAGTGCAACTTCGGAGTGCAAGATTATGGAAACAAAGAGATATAGAATCAAGTTTATTTCATTGATAATATCAACGAGCCATAATCAGCTTTTTACATAAAGCCAAGTCGAAGTAGACCTTGGGCGTAAAAACGAATTGACAACGTGCCACTATCTGGCGTTATTACAATGTACTTATCTATTCTTCGGGTGTCAGTCCCCGGTCGTCGAATAGCCAGGCTTCGGTTGAGAGGCTCAGTGTCGACCTCGGTTGCAACCCGCCCTTACTCCTCCCCATTGTTTGGGTGTGAATCTTGATGAAGATCCGAGCACTGGAAATTGTTTTATCTGCTTCCTGAAAAGGTCAAGCAAAATGAAACGAGGAGCAAGTTAGTACATTTCGATCAAGGCCCTAGGAGCGTTTTTCGGCTCGAGGCTGAAGGTAAACTTTAAATAATCAAGGAATGCTTACCTCAATTTCAGAAGTAGTACCGCTTCAAATTGGAGATGTTCCAATTTAAGGGTTTGGGTATGCCTTGCAGATCTTCAATTTGATAAGATAATTTCCCCACAATTGCTCTGACTTTATAAGGTCCTTCCCAGTTTGCGGCGAGTTTTCCTCCGTTTTTTTCCTTTGTTGATTGGTTCGTAGCCTTTAGCACATAATCGCAAACTTTAAAATCTCTAAGTTTGGCCTTCCTGTTGAAATATGCCTCGATCTGCCTCTTTTGTGCAACTAGTCGAACCAAAGCCAACTCTCTTTTCTCCTTGACCTCCTTGAGCAAGTCCAATTCTATGCACATGGCTTGCTGATTCGCGTCCTCGGTGGTGTGGGCATACCGAAGACTTGGTTTGCGCACTTCTACGAGGATAAGGGAGTCCATACCGTAAGCAAGTGAAAAAGGGGTCTCACCAGTGCTATTCTTTTCCGTTGTCCGCATGCCCCACAACATACCTGGCAACTCCCCGGGCCAAGGACCTTTCTTCTCATCGAGCCTTTTCTTGAGATTCTCAATTATCACCCTATTTGAAGATTCGGCTTGGCCATTGGCACTTGGATGATAAGGGGTCGAAGCGATTCTTTGATTCCCCATTGCTTGAAGAAATCAGTGATGGCTGCTCCCATGAATTGTTTACCATTGTCGCAAGCGATTTCCCTTGGGACATCGAACCTATAGATGATGTTCTTTCTAATGAAATCGATTACCTCCTTTTGTCTCACCTCGGTGAGGGCTCCTGCCTCCACCCATTTTGTAAAATAATCGGTTAAAACTAGAATGAACCGAACACCACCTTTTCCCTTCGGCAAGGGACCAATAATATCCATCCCCCACTTCATAAAGGGCCATGGTGACACAACCAAATGCAAGGGTTCGACTTGTTGATGAATCATTCGTGCGTGGCATTGACACTTATCATATTTTTGCACGAAGGCCTTTGCATCTGCGCTGATGGTGGGCCAACAGTACCCAGCTCTAAGTAGTTTGCGCAGCAAGGACTTTCCCCCCGAGTGGTTGCCACACTCGCCTTCGTGTACCTCAGCCATCACATATCTGGCTGCGTCTGGACCCAAACACTTGGCCATCGGGCCGCAATACAATCTTTTATACAAATTTCCCTCGATCATATGATATGATGTCGCTTGGGTCCTTAACTTTTTGGCTTCTTTCTTATCTTGGGGAACAGTCCCCGAGTCAAAGTAGGAGATAAACTTACTCCGCCAATCCCATTTATGGTCCACTGAATTGACTTGCAATTTCATCTCTCTCATTTGCGCAGAAAGCAACTGAACCACTGAATCAGTCCCCGAGTGGACTTCATCGACTGCCAAACCTAAGTTTGCCAAAGCATCGGCTTCGCTGTTTTCCTCTCGAGGCACTTGCTTAATTTTCCATTCTTGGAATTGTGCCAAAATCCTCTGTGTTCGGTCCAAGAATAGCTGCATTCTGGGCTCCCGAGCCGTGTATTCTCCGAGCACTTGATTTACCACCAGCTGGGAGTCGCATCTTAACTCAATTCTTTCCACCCCCATTTCTTTAGCTAACTCCAAGCCTGCTAGAGCTACTTCGTATTCGGCCTCATTATTGTTACCTTTTTTAACAGAACGGAGTGCCTGATTTTCTCCTCGGTGGGCGCTTTTAACACTATGCCTAATCCCGAACCCTTGGAATTAGTTTCCCCATCGGTGTGAAGTATCCATAGTCCCGAAGTCGTTCCTTTTGACATTGAATTCTCCTTTTCGGCTTCGGGTAGGATCCCAACACTAAAATCAGCTACGAAGTCGGCCAAAACTTGGGATTTGATGGCTGTACGAGGTTGATAAGTGATGTCATACTCGCTCAATTCTACCACCCATTTTGATAACCTCCCCGATAACTCAGGTTTATGCAATATACTTCTCAAGGGGAAAGTTGAAACTACCGCTATTGGGTGACATTGGAAATAAGGTCGTAGTTTCCGAGCAGTAATAATTAAAGCAAGTGCTAGCTTTTCAATGTGAGGATACCTGGTCTCAACATCGAGGAGTGTCTTGCTCACATAATAGATGGGCTGTTTCTTGCCATCTTCCTCCCGAACCAGCACAGCGCTGACTGACACCTCGGATACCGCCAAGTAGACCAGCAATATTTCACCATATTTTGGCTTGGTGAGCAACGTCGCGTTAGCCAGATAGCGTTTCAATTCCCTTAGCGCTTCTTTACACTCCAGTGTCCATTCGAAGTGATTATTCTTCCTCAAGACAGAGAAAAATTTGTGGCATCACTCCGAGGACCTTGAGATGAATCGACTCAAGGCAGCGATTCGGCCAGTTAAGCGCTGAACTTCCTTCACCCCGGTCAACTCTTCGGGGATCTCTTTGATAGCCTTGATTTTATCTAGGTTGGCTTCGATTCCTCGTTCAGAGACAATGAATCCCAAGAATTTTCCTGACCCTACGCCGAAGGCACACTTCTCAGGGTTCAATTTCATGCCATATTGCCTCAGAATAGCAAAAGCTTCCCTCAAATGATTCAAATGATCCTCCATTCGAATTGACTTGATAAGCATATCATCTATGTAGACTTCCATAGATTTTCCAATATACTCTTTGAATATGCGACACACTAGTCTCTGGTATGTCGCCCCAGCATTTTTCAAACCGAAGGGCATCACTTTATAGCAAAAAGTACCTCGGTCAGTGATGAACGAGGTCTTCTCTTCGTCCTTCGGATCCATGAGGATCTGGTTGTAACCCGAATAAGCATCCAAGAAGGTTAATAGTTTCTGTCCAGCCGTGGAGTCTATTAACCTGTCTATTTGTCGCAATGTGTATGAGTCCTTGGGGCAAGCCTTGTTTAGATCAGTGTAATCTACGCACATCCTCCACTTGCCGTTTTTCTTGGGCACAACGACCACATTAGCCAGCAATTCGGGATACTTCACCTCCCTTATGAAACCATTCTCTTGCAGCTTCGTGGTTTCGTCTTCGATTGCTTTCTTTTTAACCCCGGCGTGAGGTCTTTTCTTTTGCTTCACCGGGGTGAATTTTGGATCTACAATCAGCTTGTGGGTCATGATCTCCGGATCGATACTAATCATGTCCAAATGGGACCAAGAGAAGCAATCGTTGTTGGACTTTAAGACTTCAATGATTGCTTTCTTCGACTCCGGGTCCAACTCCGAGCCGACAAATACCTTTCTTTCAGGAAAATCTTTCAATAAGGTGAAAGATTCCAACTCCTCAATACTTGAGTCCTTGGCCTTTTGTTTCCGAGGCTCTTGAATGCACACCGGGATCTTTTCAATTTCTCGTCGGAGGTCCTCCTTGCTTGACCCCGGTTGCGTTAGTTGCTATTGTTTTGGCCCAGTGGCGACTCCGCTTTTCAATGCAACCGAATAGCATTCTCTTGCTACTCGTTGTTCTCCCTTTATTGATCGAACCCCCATGGTGTAGGGAACTTGATCACTTGGTGAAGAGTGGATGGGACAGCCTCCACGGAATGGATCCATGGTCTGCCGAGGATTACATTGTTTGCCATGTCCTCGGGCAACACTTGAAATAGTGTTTCCTTGCTAACTCCTTCAGCAAACGTTTTGAGTGTGATTTCACCCAAAGTCTTCTCCGCGGAGTTGTTGAAGCCAGTCAACACTGTTGCTTTGGGGATGACTTCCCCTTTCAGCCACATCTTCTTAATGGCCCCGTAGCTAATTATATTGACCGAGCTACGGGGTCAATCAGGACTCGTTTGATATCCGAGTCGTTGATTCTCAACATGATGACCAAGACATCGTGATGAGGGAACATCATCTCATCACAATCGTCATCATCAAATACAATCTCTTTACCCGAGCCTCCCACTCGAGTTCTCTTTTCCATTGTGATCGATAGCTTGGCGAACTTATTTGCAGCTGCGAAGTTCACCCCGTTCACCTCTGACCCCCCGGTGATAACATTTACAACTCTCTTAGGGGGTAGAGCTCGGGGAAGCTGTCCATCACCTCGGTTCTTGGTGTAGTTGTCATTTCCCTTGTTGGTAAGGAATTCGGCCAACACAGCCTTCTTCAACAAATGTGCCACCTCAAGGAGCAATGCTTTGCAGTCCTCGGTTCAGTGGCCATAATCTACATGGAACTCGCAGTGCAAATTTTGATCTCTTTTGTCCGCTGGAGTTCTCATGTCCTTGGGTTCTTACCCTCGCGGTTCCCTTGACTACGTTGACCAGCTCCGAGGTCGATATATTATAGCTGTAGTCAGGGATTCGAGGCAATTCTTTGTTCTTTGGGACCAAAGCGGGGCCTGAGGAATTTCTTTAGTTCGAGCTAGGATGAACCTTTCCTCCGAGCCGTTGGCTTACATGTGGGCTCACAAACGAGGTTCCAAAGGAATTTCCCAACCTTTGGCTGATAGGCTGCCTCGTGGGGGTGTATGGCTCGTACCTCCCCTTCGAGTTTCCTCGCGACGCCTCGGCGCGATACGAGGATTCGCCTCGGTTCTTGTAGTTATGACCTCGCCCGTTGTTTTTAAACTCAGCTTCCTCCAGCCTTATCTTGGAGTAAGCTCATTTGTGTAGATCTTCCCACTTCAGAACTTGGTACTGCTGAAGTTCTTTTCGCAACTCAGCGGCGGCGTCAGAGTTGTAAACATTGATACCCTTTTCAAACGCCATAATGGCTAGAGTATCATCCATTTGAGGTAGCTCCATGCGCTTAGCATGAAAGTGCTCAAGGAAGTCCTTATGTGGCTCACCGGGCCGTTGCTTGATCTCGCATATATCCTCCTTCCTTTGGAGAATCTTCTTTGGTCCGGGTGGGCCTTAACGAAGGCGTTAACCATTTCTTTGAAGGTGGAAATTGACCCTGCTAGAAAGCGCATGTACCAGCGCAGCGCTCCTTTCTCCAAGGATTCGCCAAACTTTTTCAAGAACATTGACTCGAGCTCTATTGCCGTTAAGTCATTGCTCTTTACCATCGCCATGAATTCAGTGACATATTCTTTAGGATCGGTGGTCCTATCATACTTCTTTAGGAAGAGGAGCTTGAAATTTTTGGGGGTTGGAGCTGGTGCTGCTTCGGGTTTGAATGACAACTCCCTATATTGGTCGATGTCAAGCTCATCTTCGGTCTTAACCACCCCGGGGACGCTCTCGAGGCACTTTTCCACGCGCGCTTCGACCCGAGCCTCGACTGTGGGCTTCAATTTCTCTGGTCAACCTCTCAACATCGACCGAAGATATAGTTTCTGCCATGGTGGGAAGCGTCCCGAAGTGTGGTGTTGTGCTCGGTAAGGTTCCCGAACCTCCAGATGTGGCCCCGTTTGGAGGTCCCCCTGTTATCGCGCCTGTAGGAACGAAGAGCGGGATGCCTCCACTTGGGGCCACAGGCTGGGCTCCATTCGGAGCGGAGCTATTCCTCGCGTCTATCGAGGCACAAAATTCGGCGTTGATGTTAGCTTGTTCATCCTGTCGCTCTTGAAGAGCTCTTAACGAAGTAACAACAAAAGCATGAAAGGCTTCGGTCGTCATTGGAGATGAAGAAGTGGGATCTGATTGAATTCCAGTCTGTCCATCGATAGGATTTCTGCTGTTTTCGGCCATATCGTTGTCGAAAGATTATGGGTTTCAACGAAAAAGAATGTTTAACTTTGGAACAAAGCGTTATGCTTGAATCCCCACAGACGGCGCCAATTTGTATGGGCCTAAATCAATTTAGGATCAAAAATCGAATTTGGGTTGGAATACAAGCAAATCTTCGTATCAAAGTCAAGAAAATGCCAAGAATAAGCGTAAATGCGTAAAAGTAACTGGATTTCAATATATGGTTGTGAGTACAAAATTTGCCAGAGTCTCTGTATATATTTCTGAATACGTACAATGTAAAATGAAGTGCTATTTATAGACACAAGAGCCTGCTCCACGTCCTCCATAACTCGTTAGTGGCCAAACCCACGTCTGGAGCATTTATGGATGAGGTTAATGGGTAAAGTAGTGGGCTGAATTAGTGGGCTGCTGAGCCGATACGACCGAGGTATCCTACCAAGGTGCAAATGTGTTACTTCGGTGGCGCAACTCCGCCGTTCGGTTGAAGCGAGGATCTCCGAAGCGCAGTTTACGGCTCGCCTTCGGTAATGACCTCGGTGCCTGGCCTCAGCGGCTCGCTAGCTTGCTTCGGTTTACAGCTTGTCATCACATGCTCGGTCGCCATCAGATCATGTTACCGAGACGACTTATAGTGAGTTGATTTTTACCCAATACACTAACATCTACTCTAATTAAATAAGAAAAGAGTGGCTAATCTTAATAAAAGGCTCAGAAATATTAATGAATAAATGGAACCTCTATATCGTATAGTTTCTCATTTGTTTTGTTTTTATTTATATGGATGTTGTCTGGATCAATTTGCACACACGAGTATTCTGCCAGGTGCGTAATACCTTCCTGCAGCAAGTGACTATACCATATAGTACTTTTTATCGAGCATCCAATAATGTGATGGTTACATCATTCACTGAACTGGTTGTTTGCCTCCAGCTCCAAGAATATGATCCATCATCAGCTATGTTCCTTTCTGTGAAAAATCCAGGCGGTTTTGGTTGCTGCAAAATGCCTTCGTTGGTCAGCATCAGTACCACAGAAGACATGCTTGGCCTATCCTCTGGACTTTGTTGAACACATAGCAATCCCACATGTATTGATCGTAGCACTTCAGATGTATAACATGAGTCAAGCAGGTTGGGATCTACCAGTTCCAATGATCTTCCTTCTCTATGGAGCATCCATGCCTGAATATTTATACATGTCTGTTAACAAATATTTGTCCAAATAGACTCTTTTCCCATTAATAACGATTAAATCAGATAACAATTTTACTAGTCCAGATCCTAAATTAAGTACCAGGAATTTTCAAGGACTAGTGTGGTTCTATTTTTTCTCTCTTTTGACAAAAGAGTAGTCTGTCACTGGACGCAACTTATAAGAGGCGAAATCGGATGTTGTACTTACATGTCCAAGGAGGTTGAGATTGTGATCCGGATGAATAAATCTTCTGTTCTTTTTTCCACTTACAATTTCTAATATCAATACACCAAAGCTAAATACATCTGATTTTACTGAGAAAATCCCGTCGACAGCGTATTCTGGGGACATGTAACCACTGCGTAAAATGATTCACAGGATTACATAATATGGAGAACAAATAAATAGTATCAAAATAGCAATAGGTACCACCAAAAATAATATCTCTTACTATGTTCCGACCACTCGGTGCGTATTGGCTCCTGTCTCATCTCCTCCAAAACTTCTAGCCATCCCAAAATCTGATATCTTTGGGTTCATTTCAGTATCAAGCAAAATATTGCTAGCTTTCAAGTCCCTGTGGATGATTCTAAGCCTAGAATCGTGATGAAGATACATAAGCCCTCGAGCAATCCCGTTGATAATGTTGAACCGCATAGGCCAATCAAGTAATTCGCTCCTCCTTTCATCTGCCAGAATGTATCAACTTACTTCTTTTAATTTGCTCTAGACATGAATAGTCACTTATATGACATCAATTTAAAGGTTCCATACTTCTTAAACTAAATCTGAATAACACAATTCTTGAAATCTTCTGTCCTCAAATTCGTTTGGAAAACATTAGTATATACTTACGTAAGATGTCTGTTATACTGAAACTAGTTAATGCATTGAAAGAAATGGATAGTACTAACCAAATATAAACAAATCCAGGCTTTTGTTAGGCATGTATTCATACACCAATATCTTCTCTTCAACTTGAATGCAGCATCCCAGAAGCTTCACAAGATTTCGATGCTGAAGTTTTGCAATGCAGATGACTTCATTCTTGAACTCATCATTTCCTTGTCTAGAAGTTTCTGAGAGCCGCTTGATAGCTACTTCCTCTCCCCCTTCTAGCACACCCTGCAAAATTTCACTTACTGTTAGTAGGTCCGAGCAATAATGGATTACTTGCATTATATCAAAGAGAAAAGGGGACATGTGCGTCTTTTTAGCATTCCCATCAGATTCATTGCTCTAAAGCACATAGTTTCATCATCCAATTCTATTTACTAGATATAATGGTACGAACTTTTTAACATTCGAATGATAGGCACAAAAAAGAAGTTTTTGACATTTTCCTTGTATTGGATAAAAACTGAATAGACTTTGGCAAGTGACACGTGTCGTCCACGTGGCACGAGCTGACGTGTCACCGGACAGACGCTTTCTCGGACAGACATTTCCTACGGGCAGATCTCGAAGAAGTTACTAAGCTTGTCAACGGTCAGTACGATTTGAACCAACGGTTACTAGCAATACAGGATGCGACTGTTCAGCAAACGGCCACTCAGCGGTTACAACCCTTCTGGATAAGACACCCGACGGTTACCCATTTTTGAAGGGCCTTATCCCCAACGGCTACTATTTCAACAGACGCCATCCAACTTCTATAAATAGCGTTCATCATAGCCAAATTGTAACAACTTTACTTCCTGCAATTACTATCAATAAAATTACTGTCTCTCTTGCATTCAAATATACTCTTTCACAATTATTAAATAGCACTGCTTGTTCTTGCGCAAACCAACAACTTCAATAATCGAATCGTCCGACGCGGCTACCGCCAACCGTCAGAGGAAACGATACGTTTACTTTGATCTTTCACGTTTATATTTTATTCTTTACGCTTCGCATTATTGTTATTTGATTAATTGCGTAGATCTTTAATCTCAACTATTGATCGTGACTCCGCAAATATAAATTTAATTGTTAATTGGCCTAAAACCGGATTTAGGTTAAACAATTTGGCGACCACAGTGGGAGCCGGTCAATAGCTTTCGTAGGTTAAAAAACTTCTGTAGGTTAATCGCTCATCGTATTTTATTCTCTGTTCGCTACTTTTCTTGCTCGTTGGTTCTCCTCGTTTTCTTTTTGAAATGGCAGATAACAATTCACACAACAACGCCCTCATCGATGGGCAACAAAACCTTAACGACGCGGAGCAAGTAGACCTGAATCCAGGCGGGGACGAGCAACAGAATGTCCCCGCAGACGACAACATAATTCCCCCCGCAGAGGACGAGAACGTGATCCCAGCGGAACAGGAGAACGAGCATAGCCAACAGAGTAGCAGACATAGCCACCTTCCTGGCCGGAGAAATTCCGATCAAGGGCCTGGAGGGCCCAGAAGACCCAACGGCCCTGGGAATTCGAGGAATTCTCAGGATCCTATCCTTGAGTTCATACGGCAGCATGCCGAAATCAACAGACAAATACGGGAAGCTATCGACGGACTACGAGGACAAGCCCCGCCAAACACAGGGAATCCACCCGCTGATCGCCCAAGGGATGCCTCGCCGTCCCGTGCCTCGAGACGCGCTGAAAATCAAAATGCGGGATCAACGGTGCCAACGGAGATGAGCGAAGTCATGGAAGCTCTCACCAAGCAATTCAAAGAAAGCCAGGAGGCACTCCAAAAAGCTCTCCACGAGAGAATTGACCAGATTCCAGGCGCCCCACCCACGCTAAAGAAAGTTGATGTCCAGCGCTACTCGCAACGGCCCTGGAAGAAGGAGGCTGCCCCGAAGGCGATACCTAAGACGTTCAAAATGCCTAACATCCCGAGGTATCGAGGAACATCTGACCCCAATGATCACCTCATGATGTTCAGCAACTTCATAAAGGCCAGTGATCTCACCGACGAGGAGATCGAATCCGTGCAATTGAAAAAGTTCGTAGAGACGCTGGCAGACGGAGCCCTGCGGTGGTATTCGATGCTGCCCCCAAACTCTATTGGATCCTTCGCAGAAATGGCTGAATTGTTCGTGAAGGCTCACACGGGCGCCCAAAAGACGGAGACCCGAGTAGAAGACATCTTCGAAATCAAGCAGAGGCCCGATGAGTCACTTCGCAAGTATGTGGACCGGTTCCAGAGAGAACGCATGATGCTCCCCAAAGTACCGGACAGGTGGGCAGCGATCGCGTTCACCAACAGCCTGGACATCAGGAGTTCAGAAGCCACACGAAGACTCTACGAGTCTCTTCGAGAATTCCCAGCAGCCAGTTGGTCAGATGTCTACAATCGTTATAACTCTAAGGTACGTATCGACGAAGACAAACTAATTGGAACAGGTGCTGCTCGAGGAAAACCTCAAGCTCGTAACAGCGGGTCTGGAGGAAAGGCGGACGTGGAGAAATCAGGCGCACGGTACGAGCCATACCCCGACCAATCGCGGAACAATTCCAAAGGCCGTAACCGCAACAACAACAGAGGGCTGTCCCGAGGGGAGAGTTCTCAGTCTGCCAGCCTGCCCAGCCTGCCTAGTTTCAACATTGAAATATCAGATATCGTGGCTGTGCTCAAAAGCATGGGAGAAAGAGTCAGGTGGCCGAAAGATATGAAGACTGACCCCAGCAAGCGGAACCAAGACGTATATTGCGAGTTCCACCGCGATCATGGGCACACTACCGAAGACTGCAAAGCCTTAAGGTATGAGATCGCTCACCTGTTGAAACAGGGATTCTTGAAGGAATTTTTGACGGAGAAAGGGAAACAAACCCACGCAAAGGCTCAGCAAAACAAGCCCGGTCCGCCACGAGCTTCCTCCCCGAAACGAACGGTCAATGTTATTTCGGGTGGAATCGAGGTGGATTCTGTTACCTTCACAGCCAAAAAGTATGCGAAAGTTTCCATTACCAACAACAAACGACCTCGGACGGAGGCAGCAATCACCTTTGAAGAATCCGACACTGACGGGCTTCAGTTTCCGCATGCTGACGCGTTAGTCATAACGCTACGCGTGGCGGAATTCGACGTAAAAAGAGTGCTCGTTGACGCGGGCAGCTCTGCCAACATCATCCAGGCACGGGTCGTGAATGAAACACAACTATCAGACAAGATTGTACCGATCTCTCGAGTTCTTTCCGGCTTCAACAACTCAAGCGAAAAGACTCTCGGAGAGATCACATTGACTACTCTGGCGGAAGGGGTAGCGAAAGAGACTACCTTCCATGTTGTCGATGCGGATCTAGCCTACAACATCATTTTGGGCAGACCTTGGATCCACGACATGCAGGCTGTCCCTTCTACATACCATCAAGTGGTGAAGTTCCCATCCGAATGGGGTATACGCGAAGTCCGAGGAGAACAACGTACGGCACGGGATTGTTACTCGGTGGCCCTCAGGTTACCCGAGGAGAACAAATAGCAATTACAGCACCCGGGACCGGACACTGCACCTGAAGAAGTCCGATACGACGTCCCGGAGTTCATCGCCAAAATGGACGAGAAGGAAGGACACATGCCGACGGTAGAAGCCTTGGAACCTGAAGAGCTGTTCACCAATATGCCAGAGCGAAAAGTGTACCTGGGGACCGAATTGAGCGAACGCCTGCGGGGAGATATCCTGCAGTTTCTCAAGGAACACCACACAACCTTCGCCTGGTCCTATGCGGATATGACAGGTATTTCCCCTGATATTATCACTCACAGGTTGCACGTTGACCCATACCACCGGCCGGTAAAGCAGAAGACGCGCCAACAAGGAGCCTTCAGAAACCAGGTAATCAACGACGAGGTTGACCGGCTGTTGAAGATCGGTTCGGTACGTGAAGTTAAATACCCAGACTGGCTAGCGAACGTAGTTGTCGTTCCGAAAAAGAACGGCAAGTGGCGAGTTTGTATTGACTTCACGGATTTGAACAAAGCCTGTCCAAAGGATTCGTACCCTCTTCCCAGAATAGATCAGCTGATCGACGCAACAGCCGGGCACGAAGTGTTAACTTTCCTCGACGCATACTCCGGATACAACCAGATACTGATGGATCCCAGCGATCAAGAAAAGACGGCATTCATAACTTGTCGAGGTACGTATTGTTATAAAGTCATGCCTTTTGGATTGAAGAATGCAGGTGCAACCTACCAGCGTTTGGTCAATCGAATGTTCCATGATCACATCGGAAAGACCATGGAAGTATACATTGACGATATGCTGATAAAATCCAAACGGGCAGAAGACCATCCGGCCCATCTGAAAGAGGCTTTCCGAATTCTGGATCAATACAACATGAAGTTGAATCCAGAGAAATGCGCTTTCGGAGTCGGATCGGGGAAATTTCTGGGATTCATTGTTTCTCAGCGAGGCATTGAAGTCAATCCCGCTCAGATTAAAGCTATAGAGTCAATCCCGGACATACTTCGCGACAAGAAAGAGGTCATGAGGCTGACAGGGAGAGTAGCGGCTCTACGGCGATTCATCTCCCGATCGTCTGACCGCTGCAAAAGCTTCTTCGATGTCCTAAAGCAAAATAAGGAGTTCGAATGGACTCCTGAATGCCAGCAGGCGTTGAGGGATCTAAAGAAGTATCTATCCAACCCTCCACTACTCACAACACCTCTGGAAGGCGAGCAGCTGTTAATTTACCTAGCAGTCTCCGAGTCATCGGTAAGCGCAGTACTAGTTCGGGAAGAAAAAGGTAAACAACTTCCTATCTACTATGTTAGCAAAGCTTTAATTGATGCAGAAACTCGCTATCAACCTTTAGAAAAATTGGCTTTAGCTCTAGTAACTGCTGCCCGAAAATTGCGCCCGTACTTTCAAAGTCATTCTATAGTCGTAGTTACTACCTTCCTTTTACGAAACGTCCTGCATAAACCGGAATTTTCGGGAAGATTGGTAAAATGGGCCATAGAATTATCTGAATTTGATATTACTTATCAGCCTAGGGTAGCAATAAAGTCGCAAGTCTTAGCAGACTTCGTGGCGGACTTCAGCATGAATGTGTACCCCGAAGCACAAAAGGAAGCCATACTCTACGCTGGACAGGCTCCAGGTACCTGGACCCTCCACACGGACGGTTCTTCGAGCGTGAAGGGATCGGGACTTGGGCTGGTCCTCGTTGCTCCATCCGGGGAAACGGTGAGGCAGGCTATCAAATGCCCCTTCATTACTAACAATGAGGCCGAATATGAGGCCGTTATTACAGGATTGGAATTGGCACGGAACTATGGAGCAACCATAGTCAAATTGAAAAGCGATTCTCAATTGGTAATCAATCAGATCAATGGGGGCTTCGTTGCACGAGAACCTAGGATGCTGGCATACCTTGGCCGTGTAAAAGAACTCCTAGCACAGTTCGATACCTGGGAAGCAGTTCAAATCCCGCGAGAGGAAAATCACGAGGCTGATGCTCTCGCAAACATGGGATCTGTTGCAGAAATAGGAGCAGCTAGCTCTTCGGCTGTCGTTCAACTTCTTTATACCTCCATGGACAGAGAAAGATTCGAAGTCAATACCATCAGCACTACCTGGGATTGGAGGAATGAGATAACAAACTATCTCATTCATGGAACTCTCCCCGCAGATGCAAAGGCTGCTCGTAAACTTCGAATAAAAGCAGCTCGGTACACCATCCTTAACGGCGAATTGTACCGCAGAATGTTCGCAGGACCTCTCGCCAAATGTCTTGGACCGAGTCAGACCAATTATGTGATGAGAGAGGTCCACGAAGGCTGTTGCGGGAATCACTCCGGTGGCAAGGCGTTGACTCGAAAGCTGATACGCGCAGGTTACTATTGGGACAAAATGGAGAAAGATGCCAACGAATTCGTCAGGAAATGTGATAAATGCCAGAGATTCGCTCATCTCCTCCATCAACCAGCCGAACCGCTGCATTCGATAGTCTCCCCCTGGCCCTTCATGAAGTGGGGAATAGACATCGTTGGTCCTCTCCCCACGGCTCCCAGGGGACTGCGTTTCCTGCTGATCATCACAGATTATTTCACAAAGTGGGTCGAAGCGGCAGCATATTCGAAGGTACGACAGACAGAGGTCATCGACTTTCTCTGACGTTTTGTGATATGCCGCTTCGGAGCACCAAAGGAAATAGTCATGGACAATGGGCCGCAATTTGTCGGCCAGAAAGTAACAAGGTTCCTCGAAGATCTGCACATCAAGAGAATCACCTCTTCTCCATATCATCCTGTCGCCAACGGGCAAGCCGAATCTACCAACAAGATCATCGTTGACTCCCTTAAAAAGCGCCTTGAGCAGGCGAAGGGATGTTGGGTCGAGGAGCTGCCTGGAGTACTATGGGCTTATCGCACTACGGTGAAAATGAGTACTGGGGAAACCCCTTACTCACTGGTATACGGTGCAGACGCCCTGATCCCAGTTGAAATAGGCGAACCCAGTTTACGATACGCACATGCCACTGAACAGTCGAACTCAGTGAATCTAGCCGAAGAATTGGATCTCCTTGAGGAACGCCGAGAACTGGCCCTCATACGAGTAGTGGCGCAAAAAGAGCGAGTCGAGAAGTACTACAATCGGGGACTGCGCGTACGGAACTTTCAAGTCGGGGACTTTGTACTCAGAAAAGTTTCCCAGAGCACACAAGAGACGAACTCGGGAAAGCTTGGCCCTAACTGGGAAGGACCATACAAGGTGATCGCTTCGGCCGGCAAGGGGTCTTACCGTTTGGCCCGACCAGACGGTTCGATCATCCCAAATAGCTGGAACGTAATACATCTCAAGAGGTATCATTTTTAAGCAGCAGGGACGGTTAGTTATTCGATCCCCTCGCAAAAATCTCTTTTTCTATCCTTGCATAAAAAAGTTTGCTACTTCTGCCCGTACTTATAAGCTATTACTTGCATGCTTATATAGAAATGCTTACTTTTACATTTACATGAGATTTCTTTCTTTTATACATTCTTTCTAAATGGTACTAACGGCCTGAACAAGGCCAGATCCGTTTAGCTCAACTGGCAGAGCTCGAAGTTCTTCAACTTCGCGGCTGTGGGTTCGAATCCCACAACGGACACACTCCACGTTTGGTTATATGTGTTCGATAGACAACTCACCGACAACCCTTTTCATATTGTCACCTTACGTGTTTCAACATGAAAACAAGGGGGGTGGTGAGGGCCCCATAGGCCAGGAAAGACCTTCATACAGGCATCAAAGACCTTCATACAGGCATGAGACCTAGCTTACCGGCAGGCAAAACTTTCATTTTCTGCGTGACAAAACCTCCACGGCAAATAAGAGGGGTCGTTCACAAAATAAAACCTTCATGTGACAGGACTTCCACAGCAAATAAGAGGAGTCGCTCACAAGGCCAAACAATCCGGCCAGAACATTAAAACGACCTGAGCTCAGTCAGCCTATTTACAACTTACAACTTTTGCCTAATAAAGGTGGGAGTTCAAAGCATCTGGGAAAGCCTGAGGAAGTACAAACTTAATAAAGTTTGGAAAGCAGCCCTAAGGCATAAAATCCACAAACACATGCATACAAAAAAAAAAAAAAGATCAAAAGTTCAAACTAAACATAGTCACTGAATGGATCTGAAAATTGCATATTTACATTAATCTGAGAATTTACAAAGATGCCAAAAATGGCTGACAGAAGTTCGCAGAGTGTATTAAAAGGCCAAACATACCGGCCAAAGGGTAGAGAAGTTCCTAGCAAACTCCCGCCCATCCAACAAAAGTCCGGCTCTCGCCGGACAGAACCAAAAATACATCAAATCCAAAGAAGAAAAATTTCAATTTGAAGGGCCGTGACCAGGGCTTAACGCACCAGCTCCGTTAGCCCCATCATCACTCCCTGATTCTTCGTCATCACCATCACCATCACCATCACCGTCGCTCGACTCTTCAGGAGAGAGACCCAATGCCTGTTGCACTCGCTGAATAGCACTCTTCGTCGCATGCAGCATCGAGTCAACGTCAACCTGCCCAGACCGGATTTGCGCTAACAATGCACGCTTGGCCTCAAGAACGGCCAGCTTAGTCTTGATCTCGGAATGATCGCGCAAGTTTGCCAAATCCTTAGTCAAAGTGGCCTGCACGCCCATCGACTGGGCAACCTGATCTCTGGCGGCTTGAAGCTCAGAACGGGCCCTGGTTGACTCCTCGCATGCCCTCTGCAAATTCAATTCAAGAGTTGCGCGTTCATCACTGGCAATATTCAGGCAATCTTGGCACTCGCCAAGGAGTCTCTCTAACCTCTCGACAGAGCGTGCGAACCCCTCTTTCTCTTCAGAAAGACGGTCCTTTTCCACGGTAAGGGCGTTGATCTGTTCAACGCGAGTATTGTTAACATCCGTTAACCGGTTAACTTCCCTACCGAGGAAACCACACTGCTCGATCAAGGACCTGTTCTCCTTCAGAGCCTCGAGCAATTCCTTCTTCACTTCCACCACCTGGTTGGCATTATTCAGCCGGGAGCGAAACATAATCTCAGCAGCCAGCATGCTTGACTGAAACATCAAACAAGTCATAGTTAGAAACCCTGGGACAGCAGAAGGTTTTTACTAAGACACAAAAAAAAAAAAAAAAAAACTTACTCGGGCAGAGTCGGAGGCAATCTGGAAGGCCAGCTCTTCGTCGGTCAGGTCTCTTAGCACCCATTCCTCTCGAGGACCGAGAAGCGAAGAAATTGCCTTCACCAAACCGCGTGGCCTGGCCACCAGGTTGGCCTCCGGGGCGATCCTCAGGGTATGCTTTCTTTCACAAAACTTGGGCTCCCTCGCCTGTTCGGAAGGGTAGTTCGGCCCAAACTTGTAGCGAACCCCCTTGATGTCGCTCAGCTCCGTCTGCTCCGATATAGCTGACAGCCAGACAAGTCTTGAGGACGAAAGGTTAGAGTCACCTTCCGCCTCTGGGTCCATGGTTTCGCACTCACGGAGGAAAACCGGGTTTGCTCCCTTAGAAGCCACATTTTCAAAGTCCTCAAAACGAAAAACCCGAGGACCCTGGCTACCCTCTTGGGAGACCTCTTCCCTGGCTTCTCCCCCGGCTGTTTCTCTTCTTGCCTCACTCGCTCCTTCTCCTACTCCTTCTTCTTCACCTTCTTCTTCTCCAACCTTCTTTTTGCCCTTGTCCGCACGGGAAGGACCTGCCTCCTCCCCGCCACCAACTCGGGGACTCCTTGGCGAGGATCGGGCAGCTCCCTCCTCTGTCCTTCTCTGATCACTGCGGAGATGGGGCCTCCGCCTAAGAGGAACATCTGTCTCAGTCTCAGTATCTGACAAATGTATGACCTCCTGGGCCGGACCCTCTCCCCGTGCAGACTCGGGAACATCTGCAGGTACTCCAGTGTCTGTCATCATGGGCTCTGGGGCACTCGCCCTCACTGAAGGGTCACCACCAGTCGCCGAAGTTTGTCCGGCGGACGCAGAAGCCTTGCGAGCGGACTTCTTCCGTGACCCGCCCTCGGCATGGCTTTTCCTCTTCCTTGACAGAGGACTCAACCCCTCGGACAAAAGCGGCTCACCACCTTCCCTGCTGCGCAAAGCACCGGCCGAAGCCAATATAGCGTCAGCTTCGGCAAGAGGGTCGGCGACAGGTTCGGTGGGGACGTCCTGAGGAGGAGCTGGGAAAAAGTTCCCTGAAGTACCAAGACCTGCGACAAAGGCAAAACGGTCAGTCACAGGAGAAACTCACGAGGAGTAATTATTGAAAAAGGGGAGATATTCTTACCGTGATGTTTTACGGTCAGACCATGGTGAGAAGCAAAGTGAGCCCACTCTCTTTTCGCTGGCTCAAATCGTGCCAAAATCGGCTCGACCCACGCCGTCAGCTCATCTACGGTTATGAGCCCGTCGTAGGGTCGCTTGACCGCTGCACAAAGGAAAATCGGTCACAAAAAAGAAGGAAAAATAAAATGTGCTCAAAGATATTCGGGGACTTACGTGCTTTGTTCCAGACTTCTGGAAGATGTGCTTTGTCGTCAAACGTCAAAGCAGAGGAGCGCACAAACAGGTATCGGTGCACCCAGCCCCGATCGCTGGTATCCTCGGAGCTGCGTACCAAACCCTTGCTCCCTCGCATCCTGACGTTTACGTACCCGTCCTTGAAAATCTGGACGCTGTACAAAGAAATAAAGTGTTTATACTCAAAGGACTGGTTAGTCTTAGTAGCAAACCAGTCCAGAAGTGCGACTATTCTATACACACTAGGGCTCAACTGCCCCGGGCAGAGAAGGTACTCCCTGCAGAGTCTGTCCAGCACAGGATGCAGGGGCAGCCTACACCCTACTGTGAAAGGATAAGTACCGATGGCTGTCCACCCAGCCCGGTGCGATGTGATATTCTCTCCGTCAGCAACTGGTAGTAAGGGGATTCTATCGTTCCAGTCACAATCTATCCTCACTCGAGGAATCACTTCCGTTGTGATCCCCGATTTGAATCTGTATGCCGGCCAATTACGCGTGTCACCTTCTTTGTTATGGAAGGCCTTAACATTGCAATCCGCTTCAAGCTCACCCCACTTTTTGGGGATTACTTCAGCGGCAGTAGCCTGAGAAGCCCGCGGCCTGGGGGTGGCCGACGAGCTACCAGCAGCGTCAAAATTCAAATTTCTTCTAGATCTCGAAGACATAATTTCAGAAGAAAGATAGAGTTGTCAAGGAAATTCAAGTGAGAAATCAAGGGTTTTTCAAAGAACAACACAAAGGAAATAAGGAGTAAGTAAAGGGTCTCTAGTCAAGTGAACTCCTATTTGTAGGAATCCTGGTGCGGACTCCTAACCTCCTTCAAGGACACGTGGAGGCTATCAGATGAGCCACTCGCAGATCCAACCGTCGATAAAGAAATAGGGTTAATCAATGCTTTGTAGCGTTATCATTACCCTGGAAAGCTGCAGTCACTTCGTATCCCACAAGCGACGTGCGCACGTGGAGATAGGCGGTTAAAATTATTGCTTTTTACCCTCGGGGAACGCAGTAGTCATTTCGGTATAAACTGCAGTGCCACAGACGTGCAGGTTACAGTTACTTTTCCGTGCGGCGCATTTAATGCGCATGTCACAGAGGCTTATCATCAATCGGATCAGAATCGCACGTCATCAAGATTACATCATAAGAAGACAAAAAGTTCGCAAAGACTCCCGCCAAAACTCTCATCCACTCCTCGGACAGATACTCTGTCCGAGAAGTGCGGGGACTATCTTTATTGGATAAAAACTGAATAGACTTTGGCAAGTGACACGTGTCGTCCACGTGGCACGAGCTGACGTGTCACCGGACAGACGCTTTCTCGGACAGACATTTCCTACGGGCAGATCTCGAAGAAGTTACTAAGCTTGTCAACGGTCAGTACGATTTGAACCAACGGTTACTAGCAATACAGGATGCGACTGTTCAGCAAACGGCCACTCAGCGGTTACAACCCTTCTGGATAAGACACCCGACGGTTACCCATTTTTGAAGGGCCTTATCCCCAACGGCTACTATTTCAACAGACGCCATCCAACTTCTATAAATAGCGTTCATCATAGCCAAATTGTAACAACTTTACTTCCTGCAATTACTATCAATAAAATTACTGTCTCTCTTGCATTCAAATATACTCTTTCACAATTATTAAATAGCACTGCTTGTTCTTGCGCAAACCAACAACTTCAATAATCGAATCGTCCGACGCGGCTACCGCCAACCGTCAGAGGAAACGATACGTTTACTTTGATCTTTCACGTTTATATTTTATTCTTTACGCTTCGCATTATTGTTATTTGATTAATTGCGTAGATCTTTAATCTCAACTATTGATCGTGACTCCGCAAATATAAATTTAATTGTTAATTGGCCTAAAACCGGATTTAGGTTAAACATTCTTCATATTTCTAGTGGGTTAAAAGTTCGTGTACTCATGCTCCCTTTGTTGTTTCTCAACCTATATTTCAACATGTTGTTCCCTGACTTCTTAGTTGTTGTATTGAAGCATACATATTACTATTTGTACTGATGCAAACAAGTGACTAATTGTCTTGGCTTGATCTACGAAAGTAACATGTAATATCAGGATTTCAATGTCCTTTACGCATTCTCCATAGAGCTTCATTACTTGGGGAAAGTTTATTTATTTATTTATTTTTGCAATCTTTACCTTGTAAACTTGCCCAAAGCCACCCTCCCCAATCTTGTTCTGAAGTGAGAAGTTATCAGTAGCCTTCATTATTGTGGATAAATCAAAGAGAGGCAGCTCAAAATCTTCATGGCCTGTTTGATTGTTATCATCTTTCTTGTAGGTGCGACCTAACCTTCCTGCAATATGCTCATCCAAGTAGGCAGCTCAGACAACCAGGTTAAAGAACTTAAAGTCTCAATGACCATTATGATACTATCTGCTGGTTTTACCAAGATAAAATTAGTGTGATTTTCTTACCCTTTTCTTTGATCACTGTTTCCTCTTTCCTTTTTTGTCTCTGAAGAATCAGACATACTCCTAAGCCTAGCAGAACCATCGCAACCAATAATGGCAGAGCTACTGCAAGTATAACAGCTTTCTTTCTATTTGATTCATCATTAGATTCTGCAAAAGTTTCTATCCAAATCTGTAGTAGTTAGTTATACTTAATTTCAGTCACAATAGCTTTAAACAGAAAAATTTATCAATCAATTTAATTGTGTCACATTCTTACCTATCTCTGAAGCAGCCATCCTAATATAGATATCCTGTCCTGATACAGATAGCTGTCTGATGTCTACCAGCTCCCCAATCCATTGCAAGCACCCACTTCCCCCATTGCTGATATCCAGGTTGGTATAACCCATACATGAACAATTTCTCAAGCAAAATACCTTGCACTCATCAAGTGTCATAGTCTCATTAAACCAGGAAAACCGTGTGTCAGGCAGTTTAACACCAGAATACTTGATAAATCCATCTCCTGTACAATTCAATGGACTTTTCCGGACACAACCACTGGACCAGTCAGCCCTATTCCAATCATTTGGATGCCTTGGTTCAAATTTGTCCAAACAACGACACAGAGGATCACTAAATATGTAGCAAGTGCCATATGCACCACATAATTTGTAAGTTTCACAATGATCTGCATCTGCGGAATGGTAATTAACCCACCCCTCTTTCTTTTCCACCCAAATCATACGCATTGCGTTACCATTAGGCCTTAGCCCAAATGTTGAAATGACCGACTCATTTACTAGTTCAAATTTGTAGTAAATTTCCTGATTGTTCATGACTAGCCCGAAAGAGGTTATCGAGTTGTTCACCATGTTCGGTGCTCCACTCCATCGAAGACCATTCCATGGCCCTGCTCTATATACTACATTAGGCCCTTTTCTCATAAGGTCTTGTGGATAACCAGTAGGATCACAGTGATATGTATAATCCCCAGGGGCAGGATCATCATCACTTTTCCACGATCTAAGATACCTGTTAAAGACATATGTATGAATAAAACAATGTGTTGTCTCTAACTATTTAATCTTTTAAATGAGATAATCGCACAATTCAACTTAATCATAGAGCAAATGGGGGTTCTAGGTTCAAGTCTCACCACCAAAAAAATTCTTGCACGTGCTAAGAGTCATATTTTCATGTGTGAAGGCGTGTTAAAGACATAAATAAATTAAGTAAATAAACTGTATTCACTTAACTTTTTAAATGAGATGGTAACACAATTCAACGTACCTTTCCAAGCCAGTCACCAAGTTTCTTCCGAGTTTCATACTTGCTAGCAAAGTATCGCTAGGATAATCAAAGCTTTGCCATATATAATTATCAGGGTCATGGTCATTTGCATCCCTCACTACCAAATTTCCTGTGTCCAGCAACTGTGCAATTGGATTTTCTACGGTTCTTGAAGAATTGGTCGACCATAAAGCGTCATTAGTAACATTAAGGAGAACAAGAAAACTTGGCTTGATGACTTTCAAGACTCCAGAAGTATCAGTAAGAGGAGCTACTCTATTAGCAACCCACACTGGAGTAAAAGCAGAGATTTTCTTGTACCATATACCAATGTAACGATTGGTAGAAGTATTCTTTGGACTAAAGAATCCTAACTCGAATGTTCCATCAGAGGAAACTATGGTCTGACCATCTTTAATAAATTGAACCGTAGTTATGGTGTCCCCTTGACAGTTAACAGTTTGAAGGAAGGAAAAAGTAAAGAGAAAGAAGAAAATTGTATCCATAGTTTTCTCTACTTGATGGCAGGTTTGAGATGGTGAAATCCAGGACACAAAATGTGATAAATATGAGGAGTAGAAGCTGTGGTGACCATAAAAAAATGTTGTGGTGACCAAAGTCAACTTGGACTATTCAACGACAGAGTTGTTAGGAGTATTTAGGCAGTTCACACACAGTGGTCCACGTTAAGATTGCTACTGATTAACATTGTTTAGCAGGGCACCGGATCGGACACACTGCATTATGACACAGGGCTGATGATTACCTATACTCAATGCATGCAGTAAATTATAGTACTCACTTTAAACGGAGAAGGGTTAAAAATACCCTTAACCTATTGGATTTGGCTCAAATATACCCTCCTTCCACCTATTGGGTCATAAATATCCTTAACCTTACAATTTGGTCTATAGTTACCCCTATAACTAACGGAAAAATGACTGGGATTTAAAAAATCCACATGTCACTACACTAGTGATACACATTTTAATACACCACCTGCCCCACAAACCCATATTTCCCAAAATGATCCAGCTCTTCTTCTTCTTCTTTATTTCATTCTTCTTATCCTTTTACCCACACAACTTTCTCTCTCTTAGATCATTTATTTCACAAATGGAGAATGATCATACCAAAGAATTTCTGGTAACAAGGGTTAAAGATAAAGAAGAAATTTATTCTAAGGTTAAAAACAGAGAATTGATAGATGATGAGAGCATCCTATAAACCTGTAGAGAGAAAGTAAAAGCGTGTGCGCGCGCGCACGAGGAAGACATGAAATTCAGCATCCGACAAGGAATACTGTGTGTAGACTAAAAATTGTTTTGTTTTTACAGGAACATATTCTGAAACTAGCAGTGATAAAAGACAAAAATATATATAAAGGAAAACCACATTTCACACATCAGATGGCTATACTAATGTAGTAGTTAATATACTATCTTTTTAACTTTGAAAAACTTCTTGATTTTTAACATTTGGGTGATTGGCTGCTGGTACAAATTCAAGAATTTGAGGTGTGTGCATTGATGATTTATGAGAGAAGAGTTGTGTAGGTAGAGGGCGAGAAGAATGAAGGGAAGAAGAAGGGCTGGATCATTTTGGAAAATATGGATTTATTGGCAGGTTGTGTATAAGCATTTGGATCAATAGAATAGTGACATGTGGAAATTTTTAATCCCAATCACTTTTCCGTTAGTTCGAGGGGTAAATATAGGCCAAATTATAAGGTTAAGGGTATTTATGACCCAATAGGTGGAAGGAGGGTATATTTGAGCCAAATTCAATAGATTAAGGGTATTTTTGACCCTTCTCCGCACTTTAAATGATGATTATACCTGTTGACTATAACTACGTGGGATGATGAGAGGGATAGGTTTTGCCTTTCATTCGGAAAATAGAGACGCTAAGAGTGAGTCATCTGGAATAAACCTCAAATTACTACTCTATCTATTCCATGTTATGTCATTGTTTCTTTTTATATCCTTAAAAATTGACGGCACGTTTATATATTGATAATGTATTTTCCAAAAATGTATCAGGTTTTATAATTAAATTTATATTTAGTTGAGTCTAAGGCGATCGTTTTATATCTTAATTCGATCGATTGATAAGCAAGTTACGTT
The DNA here is from genome assembly GCA_037355625.1 of Petunia x hybrida. Taxonomy (NCBI): domain Eukaryota; kingdom Viridiplantae; phylum Streptophyta; class Magnoliopsida; order Solanales; family Solanaceae; genus Petunia; species Petunia x hybrida. The sequence continues at coordinate 5,860,600 of JBBBVM010000484.1, forward strand.
GACAGGTAATCGACTTTAAGGGTTTAATCCGAAGACAATGCAAATATCGATCTCAAAGGTGCAACTACGATGACAATTTCGAATAAAAGATACGAGTGTAGCAATAAGCAAACACGATGAAGCAATTAACGAACTAGCACTTTACAATGATGCAAGTCCGATCAAACTCCTTATCGAAGACAAATTACGAGTTGATGTTAATCAAGGACAAATATTCTTAAGTCTTAATCAAGGACAAATATTCGAAGACAACGTTAAATACGATGACGAATGAATGAATGAGATATGCCCAATCAAATAATGCAATCGAAGAACAGCGATGACAATTTGTTAAATATGATCGATAATAACAAGCAAGTTGACAGATTCTCTTAATCGGAACAGCAATAACGAATTAATGAGGTCGAAAGCGATAAATCAACTATAGTTAAAGCAAGTAACAAGCAAACAACGATGGATGTACAGATGAATAAGTAAATAAAACGATAAAAACTTATTGTATTTGATGAATCGATGGATGGTGCTTCAATGGAAGAGATGGATCTCCTTCCACGTTTGAACCAAGCCGCGATCGAAGTTTGAATACAATGATTGCCTCAAGCACAGTAACTTGTTGATAATATGATGATAAAAGTGACTATTTTAATGAGAGGGGAGTAGCTTGAAGAATGAGAGTAATATTGTTCAGATGGACGTGTCTTCAAATGGAGGAGAAAGACCCTATTTATAGGCTGAAATGGTCAGCACTTCCAAACCCTAGAAGGACTCTTTTCTGCTCACGTCTCAACTGCCCACGTCCCTTAAAACACGTTGAGTCTGTTCCGATAAAAGTGGAATAAGGCCAACTAAGTTTATCTGCTAGAATCAATGTCTTCGTAATCTTCCGATCAAGTTGTTGAATCGAAAACATATCGACCAGCATGTGTCTTCGAAAACTGCAAACAACCACACAGCAAGACCGAACACATCATCTTTGTGTGAGGAACGGAAATCGACCAATACAGATAGTCCCCCCACTTGCCGAGTCCTGTGATCGTAAAACTTGGCAAGTGGCCTGATACTTTAAGCGGGAAAACACGTGGAGCGTCCGTGTCCCTTCATTTTGAAATGCTAAACCGTCACTTCAACTTTCAATCACGGCACGTGTCAAAGATCGTGCGGGTGACAGTTTTCGTCGGTTCCCAAGGTCATGATGGCTTTTTCCTTATAAATATCAGTTTCAAATCGTTTCTACAAACTTTACATCTTCTAAACTCTAAAAATTCTCCAAAGTTCTTCAAGACCTCTTAAGCAGATTTTTAGAATTCCTGGTTTGTGCTAATCAATTCTTGTTTCAAATCTTCCAGTTAACTGCTTCAACTTGTTGAGCTTGCTTTATAATGTCTTCTCAAAATATAACTGATGCCGGAATTACTCCCTCCGCCGCCGTTGCCGCCACGGCACCGCCGCAACTTGCTGCTGGACCTTCAGCAGGTAAGAAGGGAAAGAAGAGGGAGAGGAAACCCAAAAACTTTGGCCCAGAAAAACATTATACTGACATTCTCCCGAAGAAGTTCACATACGAAGACGATTGCAAGGTCAGTACTCAGAACGACGTTCAACTATCCAAAAAGAAGAACATTCCTGTAGATTCAGTTTCTTGTGCCGTCACTGAGGAATCGATACCACGAATCAGGGAGGATTGTGGTTGGAAAGAAGGTGAAATCGATGTAGTATGCCCTCCGAGGGGATCAAATCTGACAACTTTTTACGGCGGCCATTCCGCCGTTTTGACGTATCCATTCACGATAGGGTTCACTTTGCCGGTTGACCCAATAATCGAGGAGTTGTGTCGACTGTACAAAGTTTGTTTAGCGCAAGTTTCTCCGATGGTATGGCGCTTGGTCGCCATGTACCGGTGGATCGGCAAGAAGGTGGGGGTGGAGGTCACACTTGGACACATCCTTCACCTATATTCTCCCAGAGTTTATAAAGCTGGCATCATCACCGTGTAAAAGCGAGGGAGTCGAGCCCTAATTTCTGATAACGACGATGATCTCAGGGCGTGGGATCAACGCTTTGTTTATATCTCGACAGAGCAGCTCGTGGCTCCGGGGGCTGAACGTCTCCCAGTTGGCTGGAATCGCACACGTAAGTTTTTGATTTTGCTTGGACTTATATTTTTCCATATCTAACTCTTGTGCGTGCGCGCAGCCAGCAGTGTTATGTTCGAGCTAGTTCCGGACATCGTGGATTGGCTGAAGAAAATTTTGAAAGAAAAAACCAACGACGAGAGGGCCTGGAAGCCGATCGCAGCCCTTTTGAAAGTGAAGGCAAAGAACCATGGTAAGCTTAGTTCTGCCCTCAGCTGAGATGCATTTTTTGTTTAATTTTAACAGATTATTTTTAACAGGCATCACTGGCGCTGTTACTGGACCGGTTGAAGACTTGGTCGGCGAGGAAGAGGTCGAGGAGACCGAGGAGGTCGAGGGGGAGAAAGTGAGTGAAACTCCCCCGAAGAAGAAAAAGAAGACCTCTTACCAAGACCTTAGGGCAAAGTACTTGGTTAAGGGTGCTTCGCAAGGAGCTGGCTCATCGGCTGATCCTAAGTCGATCGAGCAGGTAGTGAAAGGGGTTGTCTCAGCAATTGAGGCAGCAAAAGCCATTAAGGGGGCAGTCTCCCTCGAATTCCCTCTGAGGAAGAGGGTGAAGAATCTGGGTCCGAGCTGCCGTTGGAGCGGCCGAGAAGGACAGGCAAGGAAAAAATGCTTGAAACGGCTGAGCAACTTAAAGCGGCTGTGGAATACGATCGAATTCAAGCAGCCGGCTTTGGTGGTGATAGGCAAGCAGTTCTTTCTCCGATAGCGGAGGATTTAATTGACATAACTTCCGGCTCGGGGGGAAAAGAGACTGTTATCTCCCCAGCCCATGGGATGTTTAATGTTGGGGGCGTCGACGATGCTCCTTCCGACGACGTGCCAAGGGAAAGGGATCCCAAGAAAGGTAAGCTTCCTCTTGACCGTTCCATGGCAACGAAAAAGTCAAGGCATACGGAGAGTTCAGGCTCATCGTTCTTCGCGTCAGACCATGAAGAGCCCATCGTTCGTCTTCCCCGATTTGAGGAGGCTGCTGCTTTTGCCGCTTATAAGAGGGCCAAGGTTGCGGGGGAAGCTAACACCAGATCGTTGACTATTAGCGTCCCTGGGGTAGTTGATCTGCTCAGATGCCCAAAGAATCTTGCCAATTATTTTTTTGATGTGATGGGGCCGATGGAAAAGGCTCGATTGAATTGCTACAGCGATGTGAGCCTGTCTTCTCAGATCGCTTTTAGTGCCTTTCGGGTAACTCTCTCTCTTGATTTCTACTGCTTGAACCTTTTCTGCTCTTACCTTCCTTACGGAATTGTCTTGTTTTGTCTTCAGAACACAATCATGGCCATCGAGTCAGCTGATCGGATTCGGCAGCTTGAAGCCGAGATAGCTCATTTGAACGAAAGAGTTGCCCTTCTTGCCTCCGCCGGTGATGGATGGCATAACAACTTGAAGATTTTGAAAGTGAAATATTCTGAACTTGAAGCCGAATCGGCTAAGAAGGCCACCTCTCATGCTCTTCGGGAATCAGAACTGGAGTCCCAAGTTCAGGCTTTGAACGATCAGCTTTGTCGGCTTGAGGCTAGTATGGGTGACAAGTGCGTCAAACTGGAGGCTGAGCTGAAAGCTAAAAAGTCAGAGTTTGTTCGCGTGAATGAGGAATTTCATACCCTTAAGGGTGTTAACGATGATTTAGCCGCCCAGAACGATGCTTTGTCGGAGAGGAATGTGCTTCTTCAGAAGGAGTTGACTGCTCAGGAGAATGACTTCGAAGGAAGGAGGGAGCTCATTCTAGCAGAGTCGAGGCGAGACTTGCTGCGAGAAATGTCTGAGCGTCAAGTTGATGTAGCCAAGGAACTCAAAGAGGCTGTCCAGGTTGTGAGGATGACTCGTGAAGCACTTGGCCTTTCTCCAGATTCTTCTGATGAAGGATCCGATGGAGATGAATGAACTTTTCAAGTTTTTGTTTTTTGATCAACTATGTAAAGGTCGTTCGACCGTTTGTGTAAATATCCTTAGTTGAGATGGGGTCGTCTGACCATGATGTGGATATTTTCTGTTAATGAATGAACTTTTCCGTTTCTCTTATCGCTGTATTGCTTTCCGAAGATAGTTCAGTTTATTCGTTCGAAAATTTTGATATTCAACGATAGTCGTCGAAAGAGATAATTGGGGCCCAATGTCTTAGTGCGTAGTGAGAAATGACGTCTCATTTTCACGTAATGCACTCTTCGAACATCTTCTTGAGTTCAGAATGAAAAAATTAACACTTGGTGAAAAACTCGGAATTGTAAAATCAGTTTAATATTTGAAACGATCACTCGAATCGAACAAATGTGAAAAGTCGAGAATATAACCAAAGTGTTCGTATTTATTGAAATGAGCCGCCGATGGGCTTTTAATACATTTTGGATCGTGTAATTCGATCGATTACAAGATGTGGCCCTTTGCAGGCACAGATTTTTTATCACTATCGGATCGTTTACATAACTCAGTTAAACGGATAACCCTTGGCTTCGAATAAAATTTTGGAGTCTTTGATAACGTTGGAACTTCTAGTTCAATTTGAAGTACGAACGAGTCCCCAGTTCGAGTGAGTGTCGGGGTCTTCGAGCTTTTGCCGAATTTTGAACGAGTCCCCAGTTCAAGTGAACGTTGGAACTTTTTGTCGAATTTCGAACGAGTCCCAGTTGAACTTTGAACGAGTCCCCGGTGTTGTCTTCGATTGATATCATTTCATCTTTCCATGGAAAGTCCCCAGTTCTTGTGCAGTCCCCAGTATCTTCCGTTGACCATCATGCTAACTCCATCCCCCCGTGTTTGGGTGCGAAGGGCGAGCAGCCGAACACTGGTCCTCGATGTCAATACCTGAAACGGTCATTGGGAGACAAGAAACAAAAAACCCGTTATAGATGAAGACCACGTTAGAATGTTCGTCAGACCTATCGACCCCGATCAGAGCGTTTTGAGCTCAGGTGTTCGTGGGTGATGTTTGTCATCATTCGATTCCAACTACGCCTATCATCTAAAAGTGTTAGTATCAAATAATCGATTAAACAGCGTCTTCCGATGGAGAAAGAATGAAAATTGTGAAGTAAAAGTAAAGGGTGAGGATTGATACCGCAGAACCTTAAAAGTAGTACTTCTTCAACTGTGTGATATTCCAATTGAAGTCGACCGATTTGGAGTCCATTGTTTCGAGTTGGTATGAACCTTTTCCGATCACTGCTTTGACTCGGAAGGGTCCTTCCCAATTTGCTCCTAATATTCCTTCGTTGGGTTCATCCTTCTTCGGTCTTTTGATCTTCAGCACATAGTCACCTACATTAAAAGATCGATACCTGATTTTTTTGTTGAGGTAATTTTCTGCCCTTTGTTTCTGTGCTTGTATTCGAACGAATGCCATGTCCCTTTTTGCTTCGACCATGTTCAGATCAACCAGCATGGCCTCTTTGTTAGCTTCTTCGGTGGAGTGGGCAAACCGAAGAATAGGTTCTCCCACTTCCACCGGTATCAGCGCTTCTGCTCCGTAGACAAGTGAGAACGGTGTTTCCCCAGTACTGTTTTTCACCGTTGTCCGATGAGCCCACAGTGCTCCGGGGAGTTCGTTCGGCCAATTGCCCTTTGAATCATCCATCCTTTTCTTCAAGTACTCGATTATTATTTTGTTGGAAGATTCAGCCTGTCCATTTGCACTGGGGTGATAAGGTGTTGATGTAATTCGCTTGATCCCCCACTTCTCGAAGAAGGCTGTGATTCGTTTCCCTACGAACTGCTTACCATTGTCGCATGTGATCTCTTTCGGGATCCCAAAACGACAGATGATATTTTGGTGAATGAACTTGGTAATCTCCTGTTCACGAATTTTAGCCAAAGCAATAGCTTCCACCCACTTAGAAAAATAATCAGTAAGAATTAAGATAAATTTTACCCCACCGGGCGCTGTCGGAAGCGGCCCGACCAAATCCATTCCCCACTTCATGAATTGCCACGGTGACGTAACCGAATGAAGTGGCTCTGCTTGTTGGTGTATGAGGTTGCCAAACCGTTGACACTTGTCACACTTGCGGACGAATTCCTTGGCATCATCTGCGATCGTTGGCCAATAGTATCCAGCTCTTTGATCTTCCGAACCAATGACTTGCTGCCGGAACGATTGCCGCACTCGCCTTCGTGAACCTCTTTCAGCACATAATTTATTCCATCTGGCCCCACACACTTTGCTAAAGGGCCACCAAACATTCGCCTGTAGAGTTGATTTTCGAGGAGGCAATATCTTGCCGCTTTGGCTTTAAGTGATCGGGCAGACTTTTTGTCACTGGGAAGGGTGCCTGCCTGCAAATAAGACAAATACTTGCTTCTCCAATCCCAAGTATGATTAACGTTGTTTACCTCTTTGATGCTTCGGCAAAGTGGGGATTCGAACAAGTGAACCACTGTTTCATCGAGTTTTTCATCGATGGCCGCTGCAGAACCAAGGTTGGCTAAAGCGTCTGCTTCGATGTTCTCTTCTCTCGGTATCTGAGCTATTTTCCACTCCTGAAAAGAAGTTAGAAAATTTTGTACCTTTTCGAGCAGTTGCTGCATCCTCGGATCTCGAACGCAGAAATCGCCTTGGATTTGATTTACCACTAATTGAGAATCACTTTTGATATCTATTCGTTCGACTTTCAAGTCCCTTGCGATCTTTAAACCTGTAGCGAGGGCCTCATATTCGGCCTCGTTGTTAGTCTTTGCATGTAATTTGATCGCGTACCTGAGTTTCTCACCGGTAGGTGCTATCAACAGGATTCCGAGGCCAGTTCCTTTTACGTTTGAAGCTCCATCGGTATACATTACCCAGACTCCGGGGTCTGGATCTCTCATCATCAACTCTTCCTTCTTGGCTTCCGGTAAGATGTTAGCGCTAAAGTTTGCTACAAAATCAGCTAAAACGTGAGATTTTATGGCGGTACGAGGCTGGTAAGTGATGTCGTACTCACTCAGCTCGACCGCCCATTTCATTAATCGACCAGAGAGATCTGGCCGATGTAAAATACTTCGCAATGGAAAAGTAGTTATAACAGATATTGAATGACATTGGAAATAAGGCCTCAATTTTCGTGCAGCAGTGACTAGTGCAAGTGCTAGTTTCTCTAAGTGTGGGTACCTTGTTTCGACATCTAACAATGTTTTACTAACATAATAGATAGGAAATTGGTTACCTCCATCCTCGCGAACGAGGACAGCGCTTACAGCGACATCGGAAACGGCCAAGTAGATCAGCAGCATTTCTCCTTCAATCGGTTTTGACAGAAGCGGTGGATTGGAAAGATATTGTTTCAGTTCTCTGAGAGCCTTTTTGCATTCTGCTGTCCACTCGAAGCTTTTGCTCTTCCTCAGCACCAAAAAAAACTTGTGACATCGTTCAGATGACCTCGAGATGAACCTGCTGAGATAGGCTACTCGACCGGTCAACTGTTGAACTTCTTTTTCCGTTGTCAGGTTCTCTGGGATGCTTTCGATCGCCTTGATTTTGTCTGGATTTGCTTCGATTCCTCTTTGCGATACGATGAATCACAAGAACTTACCGGATCCAACCCCGAACGCGCATTTCTCCGGGTTCAATCTCATGTTGAACCGCCTTAGTATCGTAAAAGTCTCCTCCAAATGACTTAGATGATTCCCCTTCTCAAGAGATTTGACCAACATGTCATCGATATACACTTCCACGGTTTTTCCGATCAAATCTTTGAACATAGTAGTGACCAGACGCTGATAAGTAGCGCCGGCATTCTTAAGACCGAAGGGCATGACTGTGTAGCAATAAGTCCCCATGTCTGTGATGAACGACGTCTTCTCCTGATCTAATGGGTCCATCGAAATTTGATTATAGCCTGAATAGGCGTCCAAGAAGCTTAACATTTCATGCCCTGCCGTTGAGTCGATCAGCCTATCGATGTGAGGCAGTGGGAACGAATCTTTTGGGCAAGCTTTGTTGAGATCGGTATAATCGATGCATACTCTCCACTTGCCGTTTTTCTTTGGTACTACAACAGTGTTTGCAAGCCATTCTGGATATTTTACCTCCTTAATGAAACCATTCATTAGTAGCTTTTCTACTTCGTTGTTCATCACTTTCCTTCGGAATCCTCCATTCGGCCGTTTCTTTTGCTTCACCGGCCGATATTTTGGATCGACATTTAGTTTGTGCGTGGCGACTTTTGGATCGATTCCCACCATATCTGCGTGGGACCAAGCAAAGCAGTCAGAATTATCCTTGAGGAAGGATATGATTCTTGTTTTTACTTCGGTATCCAATTCTGCCCCAACATAGACTTTCCGATCAGGCTTGTCATCGAATAACATCACTTCCTCTAATTCTTCTATTGTAGAGTCTCCAGCTTTTTGTTTATACGGTTCTCTCACACATGGTGGAACCTGCGCGAAGTCGCCTTCGACTTCGGATTCCAGTAGCTGCGTTAAGGCGCACGACGGAACCGAAGTGAAGCTTCCGGCCGCGGGTCCCACTAGCTTACATGGTGAAACCTGTGCGAACTCGCCTTCGACTTCGGATTTTGGTAGCTGTGTTGAGGCGCACAACGGAACCGAAGTGAAGCTTTCGGCCACGGGTTCCACTAGCTGTGATTGCTACAATCGAAAGCCTTCCTTGACAGCTACTGAGTAAAATTCTCGTGAAGCCTGTTGCTCGCCTCTGATTTCACGAATTCCCCATGGGGTAGGGAATTTTACAACTTTATGTAGGCTCGATGGGACCGCTCCCATAGCGTGGATCCACGGTCGACCCAAGATCACGTTGTATGCCATTTCGCCTTTCATCACTTGAAACGATGTTTCACTCTCCACACCTTCTGCATAGGTCTTAATTGTAATCTCTCCAACGGTCACCTCGCTCGAGTTGTTGAAACCCGATAATACCGTTGAGCGGGGTACGATCTTATCACTCAACTGCGATTGCTCAACTACTTTGTATGTATGATATTAACCGAACTGCCGGCATTGATTAATACCCTTTTTACATCGGCATCGTCGATCCTCATCGTGACCACAAGTGCATCGTGATGGGGAGGAATCTTTCCATCGAAGTCGGAATCCCCGAACACGATCTCATCGTTCATATCATGTCGTGTTCGCTTGTCTCGTGTGAACGAGACCTTTGCATATTTCTTTGTAGTGTAGGTTACCCCACAAACATCATCTCCTCCGGTAATCACATTTACCGTCTTCCTAGGAGCAGGAGGTTTTGGCGGCTCATCGTCTTTCTTCTTATTAAAATTGTTTCGTCCTCTTTCAGTCAAAAATTCGACCAAATGCCCCTTCTGCAGCAGGCTGGCCACTTCGTATCTCAATGCCTTGCAATCTTCCGTTGTATGGCCGAAGTCATGATGAAATGCACACCATAGATTCTCATCCCTTGTGTTTTGATTTGATTTTATGCGACCTGGGAATTTTACCACCTTATCACCCATCCCCTTCAAGTGATTCACCAAGTTTGGTGTCAATATGCAAAAATTGTACTCCGTCACTTTTGGAGGCAGTGGTCGATCTTTCGGAGCCGAGGATGTGTTCGACTGTCCCTTCTTCGACTGATTTTTCGAGCTACCAGCTTCGTGGTTGTTGCTCCCCATTCGAGGGAAACTGTAGGGCTCCCATCGTTGGTCCCTGTAGTTTCGCCTGTCATTCTCGACTCTCCTTGTTGGCCGATCATAATGATAATTATTTCGGGCTAGCTGCAATTCCTCCTCCTCAGCCCTAATCCTTGGCTCGCACTCGCAATACAATGCATCGAAAGTCCATGAATCGATTTCCCTGAGACGATCCTTCAACTTCCATGCCTCTATCGAATCAGTGCGCAAGTTATTAGCAAAGGTCAAACAAGCCCACCTTTCTTCGAGATTCGGGATATCAATCTTCTCATCATTGAACCGTTTCACAAATTGTTTGATGGTTTCCCCGGGCCGCTGCCTAACGTTCAAGATGTCTTCCACCCTTGGTGCTATCTTTTTCGCTCCTGTGTGTGATCGAATGAACTTCGCTGACATGTCATCGAAACTCAGTATTTCGTTTTCGGGCAGCTATAGATACCATTTCAATTCCGCTCCTTTCAATGTTTCACAAAACTTCTTAAGGCTGACCGAATTGATCTCCTCCGAAGTCAAGTTGTTTGCCTGAACTGCGATCGAAAACATATCAATGTGATCCCTTGGATCTGTGGTTCCATCGTACCTCAAACTTTCTGGTAGTTTGAAAGTTTTAGGTTTGGCAGCGGGGCTGCACTTGCTGGGAACGGACGTTTTGAAATCGATTTCTTAGCGACTTCGTCCGTTAACTTCGGAACACCTGGCAGCTTCTCCATAAATGACTTTATCTCACTGAACTTCTTATCCACTGTGTCATTCAACAAGGTCTGCATCGTGGCCATCATTCTCACCTCTGTCGTAACCGAGGCCGGAGCTCCCACAGCTTCGGCGTCCGTACCCGATCCTCCAGATTCGACCCCCACTGCAAGTCCTCCTGTAACGGCGCCCTGAGGAACAGAAGTCGGAATGCTTGCTGGGGGTGTGATCGGGGAGGTGGGTGCTCTATTTCCGATAGAGTTAGATAGGACCTTCAATTGTTCTTGTATCATTTCGAACTGAGCATCGTGCCTTCTCAATTACGCCATTAGGGCCGCATTTGCATCTCCTGACTCAGTTTCGATCGCGGGCTCCTTACCCGATCGCCGCCCTTGAGGCGCGTTCAACTGTGAACCAGTTGGAATGCCGTCATGAGTTGGATCCTGCTCGTGGTTGGTAGACTCATCGACCGCTTCAGCGTTGGACGGAACATAAACCCCGTCATTGGGATTGAGCTGTTGTTGACCGTTCAGAGCGGTGGTAACGTCGATGTTACGTTCATCTGCCATTTCAAGATAAGAAAGCAAACGTAAGTAGTATCAAACGATTCAAATTTCGGAATAAATCGATTGCCTAGACCCCACGGTGGGCGCCAAATTGTATTTACCAAAAATGTATCAGGTTTTACAATTAAATTTATATTTAGTTGAGTCTAAGGCGACCGTTTTATATCATAATTCGATCGATTGATAAGCAAGTTACGTTGACAGGTAATCGACTTTAAGGGTTTAATCCGAAGACAATGCAAATATCGATCTCAAAGGTGCAACTTGATGCAGCCCAAAGAGCTGATCAACCGAGGACACTTCAACCGAAGGCAGTGACTGATCAACCGAGGAGGCCAATCACTCGAAGCCAAACCAAGCTGCTCCATGACATGCACGTCCAACTGGCGATATCGGGAGGAAGCATGTGTTCGGAAGGAGAATTGCAAAGTGTTGAAACCAAGGGCTACATCTTCGAATTCGAGCCCGAGGACAAGGTTACCGAACAGCAGCTCTTGGCACCGGGCAGCACAGAGCCGAACACAACAACATGTGTAAGAAGCTAAGTCAAGCGCCCGAGGACAAGTGTGTTCGAGCAGACAAATTGAGAACCGAAGCCAAGGCTCACCGAAGTCGAAGACTGCCGAACACATTTTAACTCAGCCCTACGTGGCTTATTTCTATTGGTCGCCTGTGACCCTTTTACTAGTTTACCCTTAGTATTTCCTTTATAAACCTTGTTTCCTTTCATTGTAAAGAACTAGTTTTTGAATATTGAAATTGAATGAAAGTGCCGAGCACATTTCTTGTCTCCGTCGTGAGCATCCCCGGTGAGGGCTTCTATGGACTTGTGGCTTTCGGTAAATCCGATTGAACATTCCTCTTTGATCATTCAGTTTGCAAGAGGCAATGTTCACTTGAGGATTGTTGCATAGTTAGGGTGATTCTTGTGTCCCTTTTGATCGAGCTTTGAGACAGGTTCCTCACTGTTCTTTCAAAAGAAGCAAGTTTTGTCTTGCTTCTATCTTTTACATTCTTGTTTGTTCTTCCGCGTTTGTGCTAGCAATCCCTTCGGGTATTGCATTGCACCATCTTGGTATCAGAGCACGGTTTGGGCTTGTTTCTACAACCCCAAATCCTGTTCACGTTATCCTTATTTCGTGCGTTTGAGTCTTTGTTTTCCGTTTCGTGTTCTTGATTCTGTTGGTGTTGTTATTTTACAAAAAAAAAAAATGTTAAAAAGAAAATTCAAAAATTGTGTTTGATTGTTGGTTGTTTGGGAAAAACAACCATTGATTCTTGTTCACCATTGTTTCCTGATTCCAACAAGCACCCGACATACTGATTTTGTGACTAGGGTTTCTTGGTGAAATTTTGGACTGATTTGAGCTTTATTGGTGACTGAAAATTCGAACCCCATCGTGTTTGGAAGAAACCGATGAAGATTGGTGGTCCTTGAGTGATTTGGGTTTGTTTGTTGTTTGAAAATCGAAGTTCTAAGTTTGAAAACGTTGTCTGTACGCCGGAAAATTGTTACAAAATTGTAACAGCGTACGACACGGCGAGCTGGTTCTTAGCTCAAAGGACTTTGAATTCCTCCGATGTTGCTTGAAACCGGAGTTGAGAGAGCAACCCAGATCTGTTGATATTGTGATCAGTGAACCGAAGTTGAGCTGTCCGTACGCCGGAGCAAAGGTCACTGTTCCATTGGAGAAGAAAGGGGTAAATTTAAAACATCAAAACCCCCAGGTGAAATTTGTCGGCTGAAAAGGGAAAGTGGATAAGGTAAAACCCTATCCGTACCAAAAGGGGACCACTCTTGTACGGACAAGGGTTGGTGTGATCGAAAAAGATTCCAAAAGGGAATCAAAGGGTAGATTCTCCTAGGTTCTCACTTTCTTTTGTTCCAAAATTCTGGTTAGTGGATCTTTTGAGTAATTGTCCTACTCGAGGTCGTACTAACTCTTTTGAGCTGATAGGAATTCGTGCGAACGGGTGACCGAAGTCCAATCTTTCGTAGAAATTTCTTTGACTCCCCGAGCTCAGTTGAAAAGCGTCCGTTCCATCGAGTCGAACATCACTTCACTCTTCCCGAAGAGGCAGTGACTATTGTCGAACTTGAAGGATCTTAGAGGACAGGTCAATTGGACGAGCCACTGTTAACAAGTCCTTGAGTGACCAAAAACCGAACCCATAAATTGAGTGTACCCGAGTGCCACCCATCAAAGGTGAGGGAGAGTGTGAGGTGATTTCTAACCTTAACAATTGTTTGGTCTTTAACTTGTGCAGGTACCATGGCCGGAAATGTAACCGAAGGAAAAGGCATTGAAAGGCCCGAAGTGTCGTTGGCCGATCTCATGGCTGCGATACAAAGTGTCAGTGCCGAAGTAAGAGGAGTGAGTGTTCGAGTAGCTCAACTCGAACAGGGAAGTGCATCCGTGGCCGTGCATGGGTCCGGCGCTGGAACGAGCCAATCCACTCCGATGAAACCTGAGCTGTATGCTGAGCTTGTTCAACAACATCAGTTGACGAGTGAAGCAATTCGAAGAGAACTTAACTTGGGCAATCCCCAAGCACAACAAAACTTGGGCAGTCCCCGAGGAGAGAGGTTACCACTTCCAAGGGCCCGAAGAGACCTTGGCACTGTAACCGAAGAGGCTGATGAAGAGGAATTTCCCGAGGACGAGTATGAACGTGAGCCGCCATTCGCTCAACGAAGGCAAGCTCACCGAGGTCGTGGAAATTTCCGAGGTCGAGGCCGAGGAGCCCATGTTGAAAGAAATATTGAGCGAGAGGCTGATGATCGGAATGATGAGTATCCCGAACAGGTTCGTGGTGTTCGAGACTTAAACTTGAACAGTGTCAAGATCACTATTCCTCCCTTTAAATGAACTAGTGATCCGGATGAGTATCTTGAATGAAAGCTGAAAATGGGGCGCATCTTTGAAACCAATGAGATGACCGAGGAGTGAAAAGCTGCCCATGCCATTGCTTCATTCGAAGCTTATGCCTCTACATGGTGGGAAGCTGACAAGAGGCATAGACGAAGGAATGCCTATCCCGAAGTCAATACCTGGCCACAGTTGATGAGAGCAATGGATGCTAAGTATTTGAGTGCCAAAGTACAGGCAGACTCAAATGCAAAAACTCTATGAGCTAAAGCAAGGGACCAAGTCTGTCCAAGAATATCATGATGAATTCGAAAAGATTCGATTGAATCTTGATCTGGTCGAAGACGAAGAGCAGGCCATTATCCGGTTCAAAAATGGCTTGGCTAGGGATGTGTCATCTCAGTTGAGACTCCACGTGTACCACACGTTGGAAGATTTGTTTGATGCTGCTACCGAAGCTGAAAAATTGGTGAAGGAAGAAAAGGCAAATCGGTATCGAGGAGTCACTACTTCTACTCCATTGAACCGAGGAAAAGAATGGAAAAGTCCAACCCAAACAGGTGCCAACGCTGTTCGAGATTCGAAGAGACCCTTCGAAAGAGGTGTGACCGTTAACCAACCAAGAGAAGTGGGAGGTAAAGTGCAACTAAACTCTCCTAGTGCTTCAAATATTCAGTGTCACAAATGCAGAGGTTATGGTCACATGGCAAAAGAGTGTCCAACTCGCAAAGTTATGCTTCTGCTCGAAGATGGAACCGTCCATGAGCAAGCGAGTGACACCGAGGAGGAATTTATCGAGGAGACTGACCGAGCTGAAGTTGATGATGATCATGAGGCTGCCGAAGCTGATCATCCGGAAATGTTTCTTGTGGTTCGAAGGAATTTGAGCTGCATGACTCTTGAAGAAGAGGACAACCAAAGAGAAAACCTCTTTCATGCCCGATGTCGAGTGAGGGGAAAGGTGTGTTCGATGATCATTGATTCCGGTAGTTGTGCCAATGTAGTGAGCCAAACTTTGGTTTCACAAATGGAATTACCTACGATGAAGCATCCCAACCCTTACAAACTACAATGGCTGAACGAGTGTGGAGAATTGAGGGTTGTCAAACAAGTGTGGATCAAGTTCAAAATCGGCGAGTATCAAGATGAAATGATATTCGATGTGGTGCCGATGCAAGCTTGTCATTTGCTATTGGGACGACCATGGCAATATGACCGGGAAGCTGTTCACAATGGCAGGTCCAACACTTACACTGTAAAGCTCGAGGGCAAGAGTTTCATACTCAAACCCTTGTCTCCAAAGCAAGTCACCGAGGACTATAAACGGATGAAAGAATTGAAAGAAGCGGCCAAAGCTAAGCTTCCGATGGGAGCAAAATTGGGGGCCGAAGAGACAAACTCACCGACCGAAGAGAAAGGAATTTGTGCAATCATGCAACCCGGTGAGATCTTACGAGGCAACGACCACGGTCAGATGATGATTTGCCTCGTGCACAAGGGTATCTTTCTAAACTCTAGTGATGATTTTTCTAATGATAACCCTTTGCCTTTGTTTGTTCGTAAAGTTTTGCAGGACTTCGAGGACATGTTTCCCGAAGAAATGCCAGGTGGATTGCCTCCGTTGAGAGGAATCGAGCACCAAATTGACTTCGTACCAGGGTCTCAAATCCCTAACAAACCTGCATACCGGTGTAATCCCGAAGACACCAAAGAGCTCCAACGGCAGGTTGATGAATTGCTGAACAAGGGCCTCGTTCGTGAGAGCTTGAGTCCTTGCGCCGTTCCTGTTATCCTTGTCCCGAAGAAAGATGGAACATGGCGAATGTGCATTGACTGTAGAGCAGTCAACAAAATAACGGTAAAGTATCGTCATCCTATTCCTCGACTAGATGACATGCTAGATGAATTAAGTGGTTCTTCATGCTTTTCAAAGATTGACCTCAGGTCCGGTTACCATCAGATCTGAATGAAACCCGGAGACGAGTGGAAAACCGCATTCAAGACCAAATTCGGTCTCTATGAATGGTTGGTAATGCCATTTGGCTTATCCAATGCCCCGAGCACATTCATGCGATTGATGAACCATGTGCTCAAACCGTTCATAAACAAGTTCGATTGTCGTTTATTTCGATGACATACTTGTTTATAGTCGAACCATGGATGAACATGTCGAACACCTAAGGCTTGTGCTTGAAAAGCTTCGAGAAGAGAAGTTATATGCTAACTTCAAAAAGTATGCCTTTGGTGTCGATCGTGTAGTCTTTCTAGGATTCGTTGTCAGTACTAATGGTGTCGAAGTAGACGAATCAAAAGTCGAAGCCATCAAAGATTGGCCAACTCCAACCTCGGTATCACAAGTTCGTAGCTTCCATGGTTTAGCTAGCTTTTACCGAAGGTTTGTTCGTGACTTCAGCACCGTGGCAGCTCCTTTGACCGAGCTGGTTAAGAAAGACAATCCATTTGTGTGGGGAGAGTCCCAAGAAAAGGCTTTCCAAGAGTTGAAACGGAGGCTTTGCTCTGCCCCGTTGTTGCAACTCCCTGACTTCGGCAAAGCATTCGAAGTCGAGTGTGATGCGTCTGGAGTTGGGATCGGAGGAGTGCTGATGCAAGAATCGAAGCCGATCGCTTACTTCAGCGAAAAGCTTAAGGGTGCAGCCTTGAATTACTCAACGTATGACAAGGAATTGTATGCCCTCGTTCGAGCAGTCGCCCATTGGCAGTATTATTTGTGGCCTCGAGAATTTGTGATCAAAAGCGATCATGAGTCCTTGAAGCATCTCCGAGGACAGGAGAAATTGAACCGAAGACATGCCAAGTGGGTTGAATTCATTGAGAGCTTTCCCTATGTAATTCATTACAAAAAGGGTAAAGACAATGTTGTGGCCGATGCGCTATCAAGAAAATTTGCCTTAGCGACCACTCTCGCCTCTAGGCTCATGGGATTCGAAAGCATCAAGTCGATGTACGAGGTCGATCCCAAGCTGAAATTCGTTCGTGACGCAATCTTGAGTGGCCGAAGGGTTGAGAAATATCAATGGCATGATGGCTACCTCTTCAAGAATGGGAGGGTTTGTGTGCCAGTGTCATCGTGGAGAGAGCTCTTAGTTCGAGAAACTCACTCCGGTGGACTAATGGGACACTTCGGTGTCGACAAAACTCTTGGTATCTTGACCGAGCAGTTCCATTGGCCCAAAATGCGACGAGATGTGGAAAAGCTTTGCAACGCTTGCCTCGTTTGCAAGAAAGCTAAATCGAAGTCCAACCCTCATGGTTTGTACACCCCGTTACCTGTGCCTGATCGACCTTGGGTTGATATATCCATGGACTTTGTCTTGGGGTTACCGAGGTCGGGGGGAGGACATGATAGCATCTTCGTTGTGGTTGATCGATTTTCGAAAATGGCTCACTTTATTCCTTGCAAGAAGTGTGATGATGCACAGCATGTAGCTACATTGTTTGTTTCTAATGTGTTGAAATTGCATGGTGTACCTCGTACTATTGTGAGTGATCGAGACACAAAATTCTTGAGTCATTTTTGGAAGTGTCTATGGGGTGCCCTCGGCACCAAACCACTTTTCTCGACGTCTCACCATCCTCAGACTGATGGACAGACCGAAGTAGTTAATCGAACCTTGGGATCTTTGCTTCGGGCAATGACCAAAGGGAAGGTTGGAAACTGGGCTGATCGTTTGCCCATGATGGAGTTTGCATACAATCGAACGGTGCATCGAATGATTAACATGAACCCGTTCGAGTGTGTGTATGGATTTAACCCTTTAATTCCACTTGATCTAACCCCATTGCCTCGAGAAGTTGTTATTGATTTTGTAGGTACTAACCCAGCCAAAGCTCTGCTCGAGTTGCATGCCAAGACGAAGAAGAACCTCGAGGAAGCCTATGAAAAGGTTGCCATGAAGAAAAACAAGGGGCGGAAAAAGTTGGAATTAAGGAAGGGAGATTGGGTTTGGGTTCACTTCCGAAAGGAACGATTCCCGAACCTAAGGAAGGGGAAATTGGCTCCTCGAGGGGATGGTCCATTTCAAGTGCTGAGCAAAATAAACAACAATGCTTATGTCATCGACCTCCCAAGTGAGTATAATGTGTCCAACACCTTCAATGTTACTGATTTGACTCCTTGTGTTGTAGGCCAAATATCAGAGGCAGAGGATGAATCGATTTCGAGGACGAAATCCTCTCAAGAAGGGGAGGATGATGCAGCCCAAAGTGCTGATCAACCGAGGACACTTCAACCGAAGGCAGTGACTGATCAACCGAGGAGGCCAATCACTCGAAGCCAAGCCAAGCTGCTCCATGACATGCACGTCCAACTGGCGATATCGGGAGGAAGCATGTGTTCGGAAGGAGAATTGCAAAGTGTTGAAACCAAGGGCTACATCTTCGAATTCGAGCCCGAGGACAAGGTTACCGAACAGCAGCTCTTGGCACCGGGCAGCACAGAGCCGAACACAAAAACATGTGTAAGAAGCTAAGTCAAGCGCCCGAGGACAAGTGTGTTCGAGCAGACAAATTGAGAACCGAAGCCAAGGCTCACCGAAGTCGAAGACTGCCGAACATATTTTAACTCAGCCCTACGTGGCTTATTTCTATTGGTCGCCTGTGACCCTTTTACTAGTTTACCCTTAGTATTTCCTATATAAACCTTGTTTCCTTTCATTGTAAAGAACTAGTTTTTGAATATTGAAATTGAATGAAAGTGCCGAGCACATTTCTTGTCTCCGTCGTGAGCATCCCCGGTGAGGGCTTCTATGGACTTGTGGCTTTCGGTAAATCCGATTGAACATTCCTCTTTGATCATTCAGTTTGCAAGAGGCAATGTTCACTTGAGGATTGTTGCATAGTTAGGGTGATTCTTGTGTCCCTTTTGATCGAGCTTTGAGACAGGTTCCTCACTGTTCTTTCAAAAGAAGCAAGTTTTGTCTTGCTTCTATCTTTTACATTCTTGTTTGTTCTTCCGCGTTTGTGCTAGCAATCCCTTCGGGTATTGCATTGCACCATCTTGGTATCAGAGCACGGTTTGGGCTTGTTTCTACAACCCCAAATCCTGTTCACGTTATCCTTATTTCGTGCGTTTGAGTCTTTGTTTTCCGTTTCGTGTTCTTGATTCTGTTGGTGTTGTTATTTTACAAAAAAAAAATGTTAAAAAGAAAATTCAAAAATTGTGTTTGATTGTTGGTTGTTTGGGAAAAACAACCATTGATTCTTGTTCACCATTGTTTCCTGATTCCAACAAGCACCCGACGTACTGATTTTGTGACTAGGGTTTCTTGGTGAAATTTTGGACTGATTTGAGCTTTATTGGTGACTGAAAATTCGAACCCCATCGTGTTTGGAAGAAACCGATGAAGATTGGTGGTTCTTGAGTGATTTGGGTTTGTTTGTTGCTTGAAAATCGAAGTTCTAAGTTTGAAAACGTTGTCCGTACGCCGGAAAATTGTTACAAAATTGTAACAGCGTACGACACGGCGAGCTGGTTCTTAGCTCAAAGGACTTTGAATTCCTCCGATGTTGCTTGAAACCGGAGTTGAGAGAGCAACCCAGATCTGTTGAATATTGTGATCAGTGAACCGAAGTTGAGCTGTCCGTACGCCGGAGCAAAAGTCACTGTTCCATTGGAGAAGAAAGGGGTAAATTTAAAACATCAAAACCCCCAGGTGAAATTTCTCGGCTGAAAAGGGAAAGTGGATAAGGTAAAACCCTATCCGTACCAAAAGGGGACCACTCTTGTACGGACAAGGGTTGGTGTGATCGAAAAAGATTCCAAAAGGGAATCAAAGGGTAGATTCTCCTAGGTTCTCACTTTCTTTTGTTCCAAAATTCTGGTTAGTGGATCTTTTGAGTAATTGTCCTACTCGAGGTCGTACTAACTCTTTTGAGCTGATAGGAATTCGTGCGAAGGGGTTACCGAAGTCCAATCTTTCGTAGAAATTTCTTTGACTCCCCGAGCTCAGTTGAAAAGCGTCTGTTCCATCGAGTCGAACATCACTTCACTCTTCCCGAAGAGGCAGTGACTATTGTCGAACTTGAAGGATCTTAGAGGACAGGTCAATTGGACGAGCCACTGTTAACAAGTCCTTGAGTGACCAAAAACCGAACCCATAAATTGAGTGGACCAGAGTGCCACCCATCAAAGGTGAGGGAGAGTGTGAGGTGATTTCTAACCTTAACAATTGTTTGGTCTTTAACTTGTGCAGGTACCATGGCCGGAAATGTAACCGAAGGAAAAGGCATTGAAAGGCCCGAAGTGTCGTTGGCCGATCTCATGGCTGCGATACAAAGTGTCAGTGCCGAAGTAAGAGGAGTGAGTGTTCGAGTAGCTCAACTCGAACAGGGAAGTGCATCCGTGGCCGTGCATGGGTCCGGCGCTGGAACGAGCCAATCCACTCCGATGAAACCTGAGCTGTATGCTGAGCTTGTTCAACAACATCAGTTGACGAGTGAAGCAATTCGAAGAGAACTTAACTTGGGCAATCCCCAAGCGCAACAAAACTTGGGCAGTCCCCGAGGAGAGAGGTTACCACTTCCAAGGGCCCGAAGAGACCTTGGCACTGTAACCGAAGAGGCTGATGAAGAGGAATTTCCCGAGGACGAGTATGAACGTGAGCCGCCATTCGCTCAACGAAGGCAAGCTCACCGAGGTCGTGGAAATTTCTGAGGTCGAGGCCGAGGAGCCCATGTTGAAAGAAATATTGAGCGAGAGGCTGATGATCGGAGTGATGAGTATCCCGAACAAGTTCGTGGTGTTCGAGACTCAAACTTGAACAGTGTCAAGCAAACTCCTTATCGAAGACAAATTACGAGTTGATGTTAATCAAGGACAAATATTCTTAAGTCTTAACAGATTCGAAGACAACGTTAAATACGATGACGAATGAATGAATGAGATATGCCCAATCAAATAATGCAATCGAAGAACAGCGATGACAATTTGTTAAATATGATCGATGATAACAAGCAAGTTGACAGATTCTCTTAATCGGAACAGCAATAACGAATTAATGAGGTCGAAAGCGATAAATCAACTATAGTTAAAGCAAGTAACAAGCAAACAACGATGGATGAACAGATGAATAAGTAAATAAAACGATAAAAGCTTATTGTATTTGATGAATCGATGGATGGTGCTTCAATGGAAGAGATGGATCTCCTTCCACGTTTGAACCAAGCCGCGATCGAAGTTTGAATACAATGATTGCCTCAAGCACAGTAACTTGTTGATAATATGATGATAAAAGTGACTATTTTAATGAGAGGAGAGTAGCTTGAAGAATGAGAGTAATATTGTTCAGATGGACGTGTCTTCAAATGGAGGAGAAAGACCCTATTTATAGGCTGAAATGGTCAGCACTTCCAAACCCTAGAAGGACTCTTTTCTGCTCACGTCTCAACTGCCCATGTCCCTTAAAACACGTTGAGTCTGTTCCGATAAAAGTGGGATAAGGCCAACTAAGTTTATCTGCTAGAATCAACGCCTTCGTAATCTTCCGATCAAGTTGTTGAATCGAAAACATATCGACCAGCATGTGTCTTCGGAAACTGCAAACAACCACACAGCAAGACCGAACACATCATCTTTGTGCGAGGAACGGAAATCGACCAATACAGATAAGTAGTTTAAGTTTATGTTTTTTATATACTCCTTGTGATGTAGCTTATAGCAACGAAAATTTCAAGGCACATTTAATAAGATCAAGAGTTCCAATAGACTTTCCTTCTTACCTTCCCCCGAAAATGGATGGTGTAGTAATTATCAGAGTTGGATATATAAAGAAAAAAAACTAGAAATATCATCAAGAATATTTTTAATTAAAATACTCAATTTTTCCCAATATTGTTTCTGAAAGCTTTTCAGAAACCAACTTTTTAAATACAAATTCAAAACTAAATGTAGTCACCACGTTTGCATTCTCCTATTACTTGTGTACTAAAATGGACAATTCTCCTATCACTTCGTCGTCTTTTTTTTAGCGTTCAAACCTCCTTGAGTTGGAATTCAACGTATTAGCTGAACTTTTTTGATTAGGTATCGATTTCTCCTATTGGCTCTTTGTTAATTGAAAATTTGACTTTCCGCAAGAGTTAGTGGTTGGTGTTAGGTTAAAAAAACAAATAGTCATTTGAAGTCATTGTCTTGTCAACAAGGTAAATCGGAATTCTTTTTTTTGTTTGTTCTTTTTCATTTGGCGTTAAAGTCCTATGCACGTATAAAAAATGTTTATACAATTAAATCATTATAAAATAATTACAAGTAATGAATTTATGAGGGAAAATTTCATATCTAATCAAATATATACCATGGCCCTACATTCAAATAGTCATAGAACATCTCCACATATGCTAGCCAAAAATTACTCAATATAAATATGTCTAAGTTGATTCTATTTCTAAAAAGTAGTTAAGAAAAGGAGAAAATTAAGGAGCTCAACTCCCACCCAAGAAGGAGAAAATTACGGAGCCCCTAAAAAAAGTAAAAAAGTCTTCCTAGTAATTTACGTTATAAATCTAATTTGTTTAAAATAAGTAACTCATTTCCACACTGCCTAAATTATTAGCTTAAATAATAGACTACTAATATAATTGTGTAGTAGATGTGAGCTCTAATACACATGGATTTCTTTTAATTTTTGACGCTCATATATATTTAGTTTCACCAAAATTATTTGTAATCATTAAATAGATAAACATCAAATATGCATTTAAATTATTATTATACTTTCACAATATGCAATAGTAGTTGGTAAAATTTACGTCCAATATACATCGAATATAATTTATGTCCAACTACAGTGGAAATCTTTTGGTAAATCAGTTACGGATTTTATTTTAAATTTGGTAGTTGAATTACATAATCCTTACTCTATTGGCTTAAATAATGAATAACTACAAATATGTCAATTCTTCTTTGGGCGATTTTTTCTCCATTACAACATACACTTAACATCTCCAAAATAAATTGTATTATTAATTAGATACACAATATGTATGTTGTATGTAAGTATATATATATATATATATATATATATATATATATATATATAAATTAGATAACTTAATATATATTATACATCACATTTATATTGTAAACATATGTTGTTAGTAAATAAGTTGAAGACACCTATGTGAAGTATAGAGTATGCATAATTTATACATATCAGTTTGTATCCATTGCATATTTTTTAATGTATACATTTGGTATGCATAAATATAAGTTGTATTACATTTGATATGCATAAAATATATATGAATATGAGACACCCATGCTGGAGAAAATTGAATATTTGATACAATTAGTTAAAACTACAGAAGATACTATTACTATTGATAATGATCATGCTACCTTTAATTTATTGACTCAGCATGATTTATCACCTTATATGCATACTCATAGATTTATTCATATTGGTTTAATTCAAGTTGCATTTAAACCTTTAACCTTAAGAGGACTGAATGAAACGTTTATAGCTGCTCTTAGGGATGGTAGAAACCATAACTGGAAGAAATCCCTTATAGGGATTGTACAATCAAGTTTGGCCTATGGCCCGGTATATTTTAATGCTTATCCGAATTTACAGATATCATTATCAGATGAAAATGCTTTAAAAGCTCTAGTTTTAAATGTTAAACTGCATGGCTATGATTATATGCCTAATACAGAAGTCATATGTATCTGTTATATGCCAGACTTGGACAGGATCTTTTGCAGCATGGGGGTAACAGGAAACTTTACTGGTGACCCAACCCTGGCAAGGAGTGGCTGAACCCAAAATTAGGTTCAACAACAGCCCTAAACGCCATCCTCGGCTAAGCGGGCAAACAACAGAACCTTGGTTCTGGCATTCAACCTTCCGCCTGGGTTGTTTATCCAACCATACCTTTAACACCACCACCTGCTGGGATTCTAATCCTAATTTGTTATTAGAATCATCTTACCCCAATAGCCTAGTGTGACAGAGCTCAACACCTAATAATTTAGCCTATCATTAGGCCAAGTATCAAAGTTTAAATTTATTAAAAGAAACAAAATTAAAAGAACAATATTAAATACCTTGTTTTGCGCTCAGGCAATTAAGAGAATTTTATATACTTGAAAGTTTTTACAATAGGAGAGATTTACAATTTAGAGAGGGTTGTAAACTGATGCCCTCTTCGTTACAATTCCTATCCTTTATATAGACAAAGAATAAAACTAATATGGCCCCAAACTTTACAGATGGCCGGCTACAAATAAAAGAAGAATACATGGCCGACAACTTTATCAAAGCTGCTTTTATTAAAGAGAAAGTAGCATTATCAAAGCTACTTTATTAAAGGTTACTTTATAAAAGCTGAGTACTTTCTTTAATAATGTAACCTCAGAGTTTATCCTTTCCCTTGGCGTTTTGTGCCTTGGATGATTCCCCTTCTTTAGTCACTTGTGCAGTCACCTGTGTCATTATATTGGTGATATAATCATTTGCTTCATCTTCTGTAATTGATTGGGATTCCCCTGGTAGACAATATTCGCCTTCATCTTCTGTATTATTTGCAGAAGCCATTGACGTGTCTGACTGAATTTCAACCTCAAGATTTTTGATTAAATCTTTTTTAACTTCTTCCAAGTAGAAGGCTAACTTTTCCTCTTTGGTCAACAATCCCTTCTTCATCCTTAGCTTATGGAAAATGTGTTGATAAGGACTTGGTGTATTAGCTCGTTCCATATGATCAATCTGTTTATATTTCTCAAGTGATTGTTTTATTAAATCAATCGTATCTTGACAATGTAGATTCCCATCAGTTGTCTTTTGAATCATTTTCTTCCAAAACCTTGTATAAAATGTTCTATATAAGGCAGGAATGTTATGTGGGGTATAATCCACTTCAACGCTCCATTTCATAATCCATGGGATTGAATATTCAATAAAGAAATTCATATAAGAACTTCCCTCTATAAGAGTGTTATTTCCCTGTAATTCATGAATCTTGGGAGATACATCCACCCATTCAGTATATAAACTGAGCAGTGGCTCCGGTAGCAATTTTACCGTAGGACCATAAACGATCCACCACTGTGAAAACCAATTTGGTATATTGCTCTGTTTATAGACATTTGAGCATATTTTTATGAACCAAGAATGTTTCTTGTTCTCATTCTCATATAACAATGCTTTATAAAAGCTATCCACGTAGTCCCAGTAATTATATTTTACCGGTGTTTTCATCTCTGGGTGATTATAACTTCTTTCAGTTAGGGTACTTAAACCCCATTCTTCTGCGGATATAATCCGTTTGATTATCATTTTGGAAAAGTTAAAAACTTTTTTGGTATTAGCTGGGTAAAAGTGCGATATTTCGCAAGATTCAGTAGTGTTGAGTATCATCTCATAATGACCTCTATACTTATAAGTACAGGCTGCGTATGACGCATTATTTAAATATCTCGCCATTAATTTCCATGGCTCATCTTTCCATTGGAGGTCTCTATCTTCAAGGAATAATATTATCTCCTTGTAATCTGTCTTAATATAAGACTGGATAGTTTCATTATCATCTTCTAGTATAACAGAAGAATATGATGGAGGCATATTATCCTCTGTTCCCTTTTGCTTCTCTTGAGAATTTTTCCATTTCAGGAATTCTTGATACTGTTGGTATGACATTGTATCATTGCTTGTATTACTCTTCGAAGATGATCCTGTCAGGTCTTCGGCTATAAGCCTTTGCTTACCTATTTGGGCTATTACAGCACCTCTACCAGTGCCTCTTCCTCTGTTTCCCCTTCCTCTATTAGAGGTCGGGTTCCCTCGGGCCGGATGCATAACCTGCATATAATGGAGCATAAATTCATCAGGCCAGATGTATTGGATAAATTTCCAATACTTTACGGATTCCTATAATTTCCTTTGTAATATCTTTCATTCTAGTTTTTGCTGTGCATATAATGCTGATAACATGATCTACATCTTCTTTATTAAAGAACTTGGCGCGTGATAATAAATCCTCAGCCTCATACACCAGTTTTTTTCAATCTACTCTGTGTTGCACGCAAATCCCAATATATAGCATACATCTGCCTGGGTAAGAGTTGATTTTGGCAGTATGGACAATAATAAAGCATATTATCTCGTCTACACATATTAAATAACCTGCACATTAAGATAATGATTATTATCATTAACTAGCCAAATATTCTCTAGTCAAAAAATCAGGAAGGCTATTATCTTCCCCTTTTTTATAATGTATCTCAAAATCAAATGGAGCTAGGAGTGCCTGCCATCTAGCAAACATCTGTTTAGAGACATCATGCTTGCAATCTTTATTAAACATAAATTTAGCTGATTGACAATCAGTTTTTATAACAAACTTTTGATTGTATAAATCACCTTGGAATTTTAAAACACATTTTACTATAGCAAGTATTTCTTTTGCTACAGTTGAATAGTTTTTCTGACTGTTATTCCATTTACCAGAATGGAATTGTATCAAATATTCAATTTTCTCTTCTGGAGCGTTTTGTTTTAAAATACCTCCATAACCAATGTCTGACGCATCGGTCTCTATTATCTTTGGCCAGGTAGGATTAGCCAATGTAAGACAAGGAAGATTCTTTACCCTTTCCTTGATCTTTTGGACTGCCTTAGTATGGTCATCAGCCCATGGCTTTGGAATCTTTTTCAGTCTATCATATAAAATAGATGTATCCTTAGCAAGATCTTTATAAAATGGAGCAATATAATTTAAGCTCCCTAGAAATCTTTGCAATTGAGTTTTATCAGTTATAACATCAGGGAATTTAGAAGCAAACTCTATACTTCTATTAATAGGAATGATCTTCCCTTTTTCAATGTTATGACCAAGAAATCTCACTTTTGTCTGAAATAAAAACATCTTAGGTTTAGATATAACCAAACCATTTTGTATAATAAATTTTTCAAATAACTCCAAATGCTTAAAATGCATTTCGATAGTATTAGAAAATACTAAGATATCGTCAATATAAACGATAATAAAATTACTATAAGGAATGAATATGTCATTCATAATTTTCTGAAATTCAGAAGGAGCATTTTTTAAACCAAATGGCATAACGTTCCATTCGAATTGTCCTATTGGAACATTGAAAGCAGTTTTGTACCTGTCAGTTTCAGCTATTTGGATCTGCCAGTATCCTGATTTCAAATCAAATTTAGAAAATATAATAGCATTATAAAGCCTATCTAACAAATCCTTTTTATTAGGGATTGGATATCTAATCCATTTCAAAACTTTGTTCAAAGGTTTATAATTTATCACTAACCTTGGAACTCCTCTCTCCTGTTCCGCATGTTTATTAACATAGAACGCTGTACAGGACCATGGTGATTTCGATGATCGTATGAGACCTTTATGCAATAAAGAATCTATTTCCTTTTTGCATAATTCCAAGTATTCTGAATTCATCTGGCAAGGTCTCGCCTTAGTAGGGATACCATTAGCTTCAGAAAAGTCTTCCTCATAAGGAAGTGTGACCACATGTTTTTTCCTATCCCAAAAAGCATTTGGATGGTCACTACAAATTTGTACTGAAAACTGATTTATTATAAAATCAATCTTTTCTTTCAATTTTGGATTTTTTAGAATCTCATCAATGTTTAAAGTTAAAATTTCTTGTTTAAGAAAATTGATATGCTGATTCTTGCTAGCTAGCATATCTTTTAATTGATTTAAAACCCTGGTAACAGGTTCAGTTATAAAATCGAATACAATAGATTTTTTATTAAAAATTCCTGTTATACCATTTCTGTCAATTCTTGTAATAGGAAATATGCTTTGTAAAAAAGGTGTTCCAAGTATAACTTGGTTAGACATATTTTTTATCAAAACAAAACTTTGAGGTATACATACCTTATTTTGGCAGATATAAGCCTTGGGTAACTTATATTCAATCTGCATTCTCTCGCCATTAGCAGATCGTAAGCTATGAGTAGTTTTATGAAAATACCTTGAAGGAATTAATCCTTCCTGAACACAATTTAAATCTGCTCCGCTATCAACCAGAGCTATAAATTCTTTTTTGAAATTATAATCAATAAGAAGAGTAATTTTTATAAAAAACTTTTGATAAGTGAAAACTTCTAAAGTAGTTAAAAACTCACTCTTTTCTTCCTCCTGTATATCACCAAAGATATTAATATTATCATCAAGATTTTCCAGATTAGAAGGGTTTGCAGGGAATTCGTCTGTT
This sequence comes from Petunia x hybrida, assembly GCA_037355625.1. NCBI lineage: Eukaryota > Viridiplantae > Streptophyta > Magnoliopsida > Solanales > Solanaceae > Petunia > Petunia x hybrida. The sequence goes on from JBBBVM010000484.1 coordinate 5,888,659, forward strand.
TCTCTTCCCTTACCTTTCCCTTCGATTTTGGAGATCCTGTGATCTAGGATTCTATTCTCCTTCTTGAGATTATAAATCTCCTGCTTAAGGTTATAAACCTCTTTTTCCAAATCTTGGGACGTAGTAGGAGAACTAGTACGACTCATTCTCCTTTGTTCCAAAATCCTTTTCACTTCCTTCATGGTATACGGAGTATAATCCGTAGGAGTATATGTACCTTTTCTTACTTCCTCGTCTACCTTGGACTCAGACTCAAAATTCCCTTTAATTTGATCTATGAGCTTAGATCGGGCTTCTGGGTCCTGCATCATTTTAAACAAATCTATTAGACTTTCATTATTCAGAGTATTAATCTCTAATTGAGCAAACATGTTATAATATTCTTCGTCATCACAAGGCTGTCCACTGTTGCAAGGATCACATCCATCCTCAGAAGAACTTGTGATAATGTCGCTATCGTTATGGAATACTTTATTAAGTTCTTCCCTTGAGGGAACTTCCTCTGGATCCGATTCGTCCTGTTCCGGTTCAGAGTTTAAGAGAATTTTACACAAAGAATCTTTAAGCTCCTCATCCATTTGAAGAGATTTAATCCTCTTTTTTACTTTACAATCTTTCTGGAAGTGGCCAAATCTTCCACACTCCCAACAAGTTTTAGAATCCTTTGGATTCTTTGCCTTATTATTGCCTTTTCGTTCATTAAAGGCTTTCTTCCTCTTAGCACGTTTTTCTATGCGCCTTTTTATATATCTTTGCCTCCATTCCTGATCAGTATATTTCTTACCAGTTTTGCCTTTATGGGACTTGTGAGATCTTGACTTAACTCGGGGATCCTCCATTCCGAATTGTCCACAAAAATCCCCTAATTGCTGTCTTTCATTAAGACGATGGCTTTTAAGCTCTTGATTAAGTTTGATTTCATTGCATAATGCTAATCCTTCTTGGATGCATATGCCCACCAAACTTCCATAAGTATGTTCATCGTAATTGATATGAACTCCTCCCTGTCTAAGAGCTTTCTTAACTCTTTCTGCAAAGAGGTTAGGAAGTCCATCTATAAATTTAGATTTCCAATGAGCACTATTACACTCTGGTAATTCCATCACTCTGCAAAGGAATGTATCCTTATAATATCTGAATGAGGTTAAAGTTTTACACCTCATATTCTGTAAAAGAGTTCTGATACTCTCACTATTATCAGACCATCTTCCTGAAAAATATTCAATAATATTAACAACCAAAGCATAAACAGCATTAGTATAATTTTGCTGTTTTAACATAGTATTGATATGTTTAACAGTAACTTGCAAAGTTTGCTCATCAAATAATGTGGCAAACGCTGCAAAGTCAAGTTTATTCATTTTAAAAGGTTGCTGTGGAGGTAATACGGCATCAACAATTGTACCATTTGCCATTTCAAATTGTCTTTCCATGACAGCAATATTATTTGCTACATATCTTCCCATAAACCATAAGACAAAAGATATAAGCTTGTCATGCTTTTCAAGATCTTGATAGAATTCTTCTTGAAATGCATGTTGTTCGGTTTTATCAAAACTTTTAAAAAACCATTTTCGAAATAATGCCCACCTAGGTTTATAAAATTCTTCAGAAATTTTTTTCCTTGCGGGTGATCCCCGACTAAAATCTATTTTAGGCTTTAAATCCATTAAATTTTGAAATCCATTTCTGATGAAGTTATATCTACATCAACATCATTCATTTGTTGTTCCTTTATTGGAGCAACAGGAGTAACAATATTATCTTTATCAATTTTCAAGCTATTATATCTAGGCATTTCTTCTCTTATTTGAGAAGTAGAAGCCCTAGAAGGAGTTTCAACAATATAATCAATTGGAGAGATATGAGAATAATACAAAGAATTAGATCTAGATAAATTTTTAGAGCTAGATCTATCCGATCCCATATTTATCCTACTTACAACATCATCAGATTCAAATCTGATTTTCACATTGCCTTCTGGAGTCTGTTCAATTCCAGTTAAATCAGTACTTTTCAAATCTTTTGGGGGAGCAGCATCCTCCATGACCCACTCTTTAGGGAAATCTATTTCTTCCCACTTGATAGGTCTTCTGGTAGTAACCTTAGTTTTACCAAAATTAGTTTCTATTAAAATAGTCTCATTTTTAAAATCCATGATTTTACACATAGGATTTAAGGTATATAATGGTTTAAAATAAATCCTATAACAGATACATATGACTTCTGTATTAGGCATATAATCATAGCCATGCAGTTTAACATTTAAAACTAGAGCTTTTAAAGCATTTTCATCTGATAATGATATCTGTAAATTCGGATAAGCATTAAAATATACCGGGCCATAGGCCAAACTTGATTGTACAATCCCTATAAGGGATTTCTTCCAGTTATGGTTTCTACCATCCCTAAGAGCAGCTATAAACGTTTCATTCAGTCCTCTTAAGGTTAAAGGTTTAAATGCAACTTGAATTAAACCAATATGAATAAATCTATGAGTATGCATATAAGGTGATAAATCATGCTGAGTCAATAAATTAAAGGTAGCATGATCATTATCAATAGTAATAGTATCTTCTGTAGTTTTAACTACTTGTATCAAATATTCAATTTTCTCTTCTGGAGCGTTTTGTGTGACCATTTGAGATTTTAACTCGTTTTTCATATAACATGATCATTGATATGTTTATATTTATGAGTATAATTAATTTATGAGTTTCAACTCGTCTAAAACTAGTAATACATTCATTGAGACCTGACAGGATCATCTTCGAAGAGTAATACAAGCAATGATACAATGTCATACCAACAGTATCAAGAATTCCTGAAATGGAAAAATTCTCAAGAGAAGCAAAGGGGAACAGAGGATAATATGCCTCCATCATATTCTTCTGTTATACTAGAAGATGATAATGAAACTATTCAGTCTTATATTAAGACAGATTACAAGGAGATAATATTATTCCTTGAAGATAGAGACCTCCAATGGAAAGATGAGCCATGGAAATTAATGGCGAGATATTTAAATAATGCGTCATACGCAGCCTGTACTTATAAGTACAGAGGTCATTATGAGATGATACTCAACACTACTGAATCTTGCGAAATATTGCACTTTTACCCACCATCCTTTTAATTGACCAGTAAATCCTGCAATAATCATGTTAGCAACAGTTCTGTCACTATTATTATTTGATTTACAGATAGTACTGTACATCATCATTCTGTGTATGACAACATACATTTGTCTGTGGGTATGACCATCAATATTCCATTATGCATAAAATATATATGAATATGAGACACCCATGCATGCATATAATATGCATAATGTATACACACAAATATTTTTAACAATTACATAATTAATATTGCATATACATTAGATATAAGTTGTATACGGTAGAAAAAATACAAAAATACTTCAAGAAAAATTTGATAGAAACAATAGATAAAAAAAAAAAGGAACTGCGTAAGAGAATTCTAAAAAAAAAGACGATAAAGAAGGATTGGGACGGGGGAAGGTAAGTGGATATGCACAATTAAAATTCCCATTATCCATAAATCCCACAAAATTAGGCATTTAACTAGGTAAGTGTGAAATTAGTAATAATGGCTATTAAAAGTGGAATACCTATGGTTAAAGGTCTAGATAAATAAGGAACAATGTATCTATTTAATATTAGAGACACTAATAAATGTCTATTCTATGTAAAATTCACAATTTATTATCAAGTAATAGTGGGCAACAGGGACAATGGTTTGCTTAACTGATCTTGCTTAAAATAATTTGCAAGAATGACATCTACTAACTTTAAGTAAGTGCTGCCATGGGGCAACACTTCAAGTTATAAAATTGACAAGTGCAACCTCGGGGCAGCACTTCAAGTATAAATTGACAAGTGCTGCAAGTGTTGTCCCCGTGGAAGTACTTGATCTTTTATCTCTTTCAACTTTCTCCCAAGAAAACTTGAAGTGCTACCTTGCAGGCAGCACTTGCAGTACTTGTCAATTTATACTTGAAGTGCTGCCCCCGAGGTAGCACTTGTCAATTTATAACATGAAGTGTTGCCCTGCCGAGACCATTTTGCTTAATCATTCTTTAGTGGGGAATAAAAAACCATAACGAAGGATAAGGGGTACATATAGTGAATTTTTTTGTGGGCAAAATAGTAATTAGTAAGAATGATAACAAACCTTATATAAGTTAATACCTAACCGAATAAAAAAATTTACACCACTTGTATATATAACTTAAACAAAAAATTTCACTACATGTACCCAAAAAATTTCACGCAATGCCCTCTATAAGCACTAGTCTTACCAATTTTCCCTTACTTTTAAATGTTTTAAGTAAATGCCCTCCACATCATCCCTCATTATGCGAAAGGACTATTTTGCCCCTGCCTAAACCCTATTCACATGGAACAGACTCCTTCTCTCTTTCTTCCTTCCTTTCATTCTCTCATTCCTCCTTCATTTCCTTCTTTCTTCTTGTGTCCTAGAGAGATTTAAGAAATCTGTAAAAGTTTTATTTATTTTATTATTTTTCTTTAATTTGTGTTATAATGTAATTTTTATTTTGCCTAATCCTTTATTTGTATTTATTTTTTTCTGTATTTCTTTTTGGTAATTATTATATATACACTTATTTGTAAGTTTTTTCCATTTTGACTGATGATCGTTGAATTACATTTGACATTCCTGTGAATTATTTTTACTTCTTATGCTTGATTAAGATGATTTTAAGGTTCTTATTGACAATAGCAATTAGATATTGTTGTTGCTCATTGCACAGAGCTTAAAGTCTTGGCTATTACCATTAATGCAGAGGCTTTCTCTGCAAGTAGCCTCTATTGCACAGAGATTAAAATCTTGGCAATAGCCAAGACTTGAAGAGACTTTCTCTGCAAGTTGCCTATTGCATAGATCTTAAAGTCTTGGCTATTGCCAATACTTACAGAGACTTTGTCTGCAGGTTGCCTATTGCACCATATCGTAAAGTATTGACAAATGTCAATACTTTCAGAGACTTCCCTACAAGATGCCTCCTTCCACCCGACTTTAAAGTGTTGGCTATTGCCAAAAGTTGCAGAGAATTTGGTAAAATCACTTGGGTGGTGTTACCATTGATAAAAGAAGTTGGTTTCTTGATTTGTCCAGTGATAAGTTGACCCTTAATGACGATGTTCGTAACTTTCATTCAATCTTGTTTTTATTTTTCTTGTGTTAGATTCCACTTTGATTTCCTAGTTAAGGCGCCCATTACACCAGAGCTTGAACTCTTGGCAATAATAAAGACTTGCGGAGACTTTCTCGCAAATTACCCAATGCAACAAGGCTTGAAGTCTTGGCAATTGCCAAGAAGTCTATGCAAGGTGCCCATTGCACCAGAGCTTGAACTCTTGGCAATAACCAAGACTTGAAGAGACTTTCTCTGCAAATTACCCATTGCAACAGGGCTTGAAGTCTTGGCAATTGCCAAGAAGTCTGTGCAAGGTACCCATTGCACCAGAGCTTGAACTCTTGACAATAGCCAAGACTTGGGAGACTTTCTCTGTAAATTGGCCACTGCAATAGGGCTTGAAGTCTTGGCAATTGCCAGGAAGTCTTTGTAAGGTGCCCATTGCACCAGAGCTTAAACTCTTGGCAATAGCCAAGATTTGCAAAGACTTTCTTTTGCAAGTTGGCCACTACAATAAAGCTTGAAGTCTTGACAATTACCAGGGAAGCCTATGTAAGGTGCCATTGCACCAGAGCTTAAACTCTTTGCATAGCCAAGACTTGTAAAGATAAGTTGCCCATTACAACAGGGCTTAAAGTTTTTGCAATTGCCAAGAAGTATGTGTAAGGTACCCATTTCCAAGAAGTCTGTGTAAGATACCCATTTTCATAGATTTTCTACAAGGTTATCCAAATGAATGTAAGAGAGTAGGAATTTGAAGGAATTTAACCTTGAATCTTCGTTTCAATAGAGGAATCTGTAAAAGTTGTAGATTTTTAGGGTTTAGAGATTGTTTGAATGGATAAAAGGAAGGGGAGGATAGTGTGGGTCCTTTTATTAGTAGTGAGGGGTATTTTCGTCCGGAATAAATCTTATTAAACTAATCGAGGATAGTTTTGCTAAACCACTGTTATTGAGGGCATTTTTGCAAACCATTGCTTCCTATGTCATATTTTTGCAATTCAGCCACATGTACCCCCTTATCCTTGGTTATGATTTTTTGTCCCAGCTTAAGAATGGTTTAGCAAAATGGCCTCAGTAGGCAACACTTCACGTTATAAATTTACAAGCGTTCCCTCGGGGGAAACACTGCAAGTGTAAATTGCAAGTGTTGCCTGCAAGGCAGAACTTCAAATTATCTAGGGAGAAAGCTGACAGAGATCAAAGGTAAAGTGCTGCCACAGGAGCAACACTTGCAACACTTGTCATTTTATACTTGAAGTGCTGCCCCATGGGTGCACTTGTCAAGTTTAAAACTTGAAGTGTTGCTCCCGAGGGAGCACTTACTTAAAGTTAGTGAGGTCATTCTTGTAAAACCACTTTAAGCAAGGTCAATAAGGCAAACCATTGCCTAAGGTGTCATAGTTTTGTAAATTACCCAAACTTAAATCATCACATGAATTCTTATTAGACGTGCCAAACCATGGAATAAGATGGTTTATCCATTCCACAAACACCCTTTTTTGGCATGAGTGGAACGTTACTAGCAACGGGAGGGTTGAAACTCTTCGGCTATAATTAAAGGAAAAGTCAGATTACCATATTCCCTTTTCAAAAACTTAAATTTACCAAACTAAAAAACCACAGAAAACTCGGGCAAAAACCAAACTATGCAGTTGCACCAAAAAAATAAAAGACGCAACTCTTAGCAACCCTGGACTGGAAGAGATGTACTTAGTCGAAGAGCTATCAGTACTTATTGCTACGAGGTGAATATCGAGAATATGGAATTATACCTCCAAAAGAAATCCTTCTTCACATCAGTTCTTCTAACTTTATGAGTCAAAAACTCATTCACAAAACATCAATTACTTCCATCTTTTGATCAACTCTGGGATGGCCTCTACGTCATTCTTCTTGATTTCAAACAGGTACATCTTTTATACTCTTTATTTAATTACTTGTGGGTTTTCACTGATAAAATTTAAGTTGACGACTTAATTGCTATTGTCTCTCTCTAATTGGTTGTTGGATTTTCGTTTATAGATGGGCTTCTATCAAGATTAGAGATACGTTTATGTGTTCTCCTTTTATATATATATATATATATATATATATATATATATATATATATATATATATATATATATATATATATATATGTATGGGCCTAAATCAGTTTAGGATCACAATTTGAATTTGGGTAAGAACACAAGCAAATCTTCGTATCAAAGTCAAGATAATGCTAAGAATAAGAGAGAATGCGAGAAAATAACGTGTTTTCAATATATAATTGTGAGTACAAATTTTGCCAGAGTTTCTGTAAGTATATCTGAATAAATACAATGTAAAATGAAGAGCTATTTATAGATACAAGGGCCTAGCCCACGTTTCCCACATCTGGTAGTGCCCAAACCCACATTCTGAGTGCTCATTAATGGAGGTAGTGGGCTGAAGTAGTGGGCTGCAAAGCCGCTTGGACCGAGGTGCTCCACCGAGGCTTAAGTGCGTGGCCTCGGTGGTACGACCTTACTATTCGGCCGAGGTAAGTGCCACCGAAGCTCAGCTTGCGGCTCGCCTTCGGTAGTGACATTGGTGCTTGACCTCGGTGGTTTGATCATTTGCTTCGATCTTCATCCTTCGGAGCATCAGCTCGATTGTCCTCGGTTCATCATACCGAAGTTCTCTCTGAGTGCGTCGATTTTTACCCAATATAGATAGTCCCCCCACTCCTCGGTCATTTACCGAAGTTACCGAGGAGTGGAATGAAATTTCGCGGGAAAGTGACGTGGCTCGATCTTATCCAAGTGTTTCAAATTTATGTCAACGGTGTGCGTCCTTTCAGATTACTATTCCTTAAAACGTGTCAACTGCTCGTTGGTTGTTCGAACGGTCACGCCGTTTTCTTCGCTTTCTCCAACGTTACAATGATGGCTTCTGTGCCACTTGTCTTCCCCGCGCCTATAAATACTTCCCCTCTGAGTTTCTTTCGTTGTTTCCATCATCTATAAGAAACAGTAGCAACAAGGAAAAAGAACTTCCATTTTCGTCTTGATTAATCCCTATTTTCAAGAAATCTTCAAGCACTTAGAGCCATAATCATGTCTACCACACATTTCAGGCAAGATTCAAGCGACTCGGGTGAGAGGGTTAGAACTTCACGTTTAGCCGCCGCTACAGCTAGTGGCGATATCACCATCACCGTGCCTGCGATTCAGGTTATCACGGCGGAAGGCGGTGGAGAAGTGACATCCGGCGTCAGAGGCTCTAGGCAGCGTAAGGAGAGAGCCAGGCGCGATATAGCTGTAGTGAGTGAAGATGTCAGCATAGAGGAGGATGACGTCATCGGTGATGACGCCATGGTGGTAGTTGGCGCTGACGCTGAAGGGGTCACCCATAGGGATGACGATGGCGAAGGCGATGACGCTGAGGGCGAGGGCGAGGACGACGCCGAGGTCGAGGCCGAGACTGAGACCGGGGGCGAGCTGCCTACTGTCGAGGGCAGGCACGATGCCGAGGTTGGACCTTCGGACCCTGAGAAGAAATTACCAAAGATTCCCCTCCAGCAGGAGCTTGAGCCCCCTCAGATCATTCCATCGCACTTCGACAAAGGAAAGGATCTGAAGCTTCAAAAGCAGTCTGCCGATTAAGAGGAGCTGAACAGAAACGTGCCACTGAACACGACTCCGACCCGAATTACTCAATCTCAAGTACATCGGGTTCGGAAGGACTGTGCATTCGAGCCCGAGGTGAAGATAATTATCCCCGACCCCACTAGCAGAGTTTGCCATCATATGGAGGGGCTATCTTTTGCGTACACCTACCCGTTCACCATTGGGTTCACTCTCCCCGTTCACAGGGTGATTGATGATTTCTGCCGAACCTACAACTTGTATTTGGCTCAACTAGGCCCTGGTGTCTTGAGGGTTGTGCAGTGTTTGGATTGGCTAAGTACGAAGGCCGGAGTGGATTCTACCCTGCAACACCTTCTCTCTCTCTACTATCCATACTTCCACAAAGCTGGGGTTGTGGCTTTGAACAACCGGGGTAAATATGCGCTTCTTCACAAGAGTGAGGATCACGGAGACAGAGGCTGGTATGATCGCTGCATTTTTTTGGAGACCAGCATTTTATCTACCGAACCTGATTTCCCATAGAAGTGGAATAGCACACGTAAGTGTCCCTTCGTTCCCAATCTTTTATTCGATGACAAAACTTGTTTGCTAATCTTAACCTATTTTATGTTCTCCAGCCAACAAGGTTGCTATCATCCCCCCCGAGGGCTTGACTGAGTGGGTTAAGGCTGTAACCCGAGCTCGTGTACGTCCCATTTGGTCATGGATGGAGATAGCTGCCGACTTCGGTTGGCAACAGGGGCGGATCCAGGATTCGAAAGCTACGGGTGCCACTTTTTATATTTACCTTTAGCCCGAAAGATAAAATAGGTAGCTAGGACGGATCGGATCGTTAAAATTTTTGTTACTTCGACTAGGTTTATAAGTCTTTTTTTACAAATACACTAATAAGCTAGGATCAATTTAGTTATTCTTTTGTATGGTTGTTTTAAATTCTATATGATGGAAGAATATTTAAGTAAAAAGTATGAAAGAGTGCCTTAATTAAATAATTTATTCATAAATAGCTTAATTACTATATCTTTTTGTTTGACTAGATTAATTTTTCTTCAATACTCCTTCATCTTAAATTTTATGTTTTATAGAATTTCTCTGCACAACAAAAACGTCAAATTTTAATATATGAGAATTATCTCAAAAAATTTATTAATTAAACCACTTTATATTTCAAAGTTATTGCTCTTATAGATTAATGGCATATCATAGAAAAGAGAAATTTTTTTATATTAATTAAAATCAATTTATTTAGCAAAACTAAATTCGTCATGAATTAAAATATAATGCTAAAAACAAAGTAAAAAAGAAAAACAACAAAAAGAAAAAGAAGGAAAAAAGATAGAGGGAAGGAGAGATCATAAAATAAAAGGGAAAAGAAAATGAAGAAAAGAGAAGCTATGGTGGTGACCCCACCGGTACAAAACTGTTGGGACTTTGGGAGGGACCATTGAAAATTTGTTTAAAAAATACATTAGAAAGGGGATTCGAACCCTTGTTTTTAGGAAGAAAGAATGCAACCATTGCCACTGGCACCATGAGGCCTCTGTTTACCGTGGGTGCTAAAGTAAATATTTGTACTATTGCGCTTAAAAATACACATATTTACACATAGCCCCGCCGAAGCTTGCGGGTGCCGTGGCACCCGGTCATCACCACGTAAATCCGCCTATGGTTGGCAATGCAAAAGGCATGGTAAGTTGTCTATAACCTTCAACCTAAGTTGTTATTCAAACTCTTTGATTTTATCATTGACCTCTTTTTTCTCGGTATTAGGTTTTCCAAACCGTGCCATCAACAAAAAGAAAGATAAAAAGAAAAAAGAAAGAAGAAAGATGAGAAAGATACCGAGTCGGATGACGATCTGGCTTCGGTGGCAGGTCTAGCTGGTGACCTGAAGGAGTTAAAGGCTTCCAAGCCTTCGAAGATTTCAAAAGGGTCCTCGGGTCAAGGATCGTCAAAAGGTGAACATTTCTTTCGGTTAACTCATTGATCTTCACTCCTGTTCGTTCTTTCACTTAAGGTTTTTTCACTTTGTTCTTTGTAGGTGTGAAAAGGAAGAGGGCGGTCTCCAAGAAACCTTCTCGATCTGTAAATCCTCGTACCGAGGTGGCAACTTCTCCTCGACCCGAAGCGATGGCGGAAACGGGTCGAAGGCTAATTGATGAGCCCAGCGACGAAGCTGCCGAGGATTTGCAAGCTCAAAAAGAAATCGAGGTTGTGGATCTCGAAGATCAAGAGCAAAACTCTGAAGCAACAGTCGCTAAGGCCAAAGGCAAGGCCAAAGTAGGGGAAACTGGGGCTGCTGCCCTTGAAAAGGAGGCAGATGTCGGCGCGGTCAGGGCGCAATCTGAGCCTGCGAGGCTTTCGTCCTCAGTGGGTTCTTTACGAAAACTCGAGGTGCCGACCTCTTCAAACTTGCTGACGAGCACCCGAAGTGACATACTAAGCCTCATGCCTTTGCTCGGCCCAACAGAGGACAAAGTCGTGCAGTCGTTTCCTCCAGCTCAGCTGGTCAACACCCTCGCTGCCAATGCACTCAGGGTAATTCTTGTCATCTTTAATTTTGCCTCTGTCTTCGGTCAATTGCTTACAATGATTCTTTGATGCTTTCCGTTTAGGGCTTCGTTCTGTCGCTGAGAGCCATCGAGCTTGAGACCTCCAGGAATGAAGAGGTTCAGCGCGTTGCCCGTGCGTGGGACAGGCAAAGGGACAACTTCAATGCACAAATAGCAGATTTGAAGGCCAAGTATTCCAAGTCTTGCTCCGATCTGCGTGAAGCTGAGGCCGCTTCCGAAGCAAAAATTCAAGCCCTAGGTGATGGCTTCCAAGTTGAACGCACGAAACTAGAGGCCGAGGTTGCACGGCTCAATGCGGAGCTAGCCCAAGCTAGGGGAAAATTTGAAGAACTGGCCAAGAAGCATCATGAGCAGCTGAGAGACCATGTGTTTCATATTCAGAGGCTGGAAGGTGAAGTCTCCAAGCTTCCAGCTCGTGATGCCGAGGTTAGATCACTTCGGGAGGATACCGCTGACCGCAAAGCTAGGGCCAAGATCAAGGTCAAGAGGGTGGAGCTGGATAAGCGCTGGGCTGTGATCAAGTCTCAGCTAAAGCTGCTCAAGCAATGTCGTGCTGGTGAGCTTAACTTGGAAGAGGAGATCGCCAAAGCTGAAGAAAAAGCGGCCTAAGCTCAGGCTATCATCGACGATCTTCCCTCAAGTGAAGCTTCGAGCGAGGATGAAGAGGAGGATGAAGGTGATGAGGATGCCGAGGGGGCTTCCGAAGAGGGAGATGATGACCCCGAGGTCTAGATTCGTTTTCACTTCTTGTTTTGATTTTGTGTAAGCCTTCGGGCTCTTTTGATGTACATGCTTCGGACCTTCGGGTCCTTTTAATGTAAAGAACTTGCAGCCTTCGGGCCTTTGAATGAAAATGACTTTGCTTTTCTTGTTTTAAATGTTAGTTTTTGCATGAACCGAACACTTGAAGTAATTTTCTTGCAAGACTTAATTAAAACCGATGCGAATTTAGAACGACGTCTCGTTCTCGATTCAATGCATTTATACGTACAACTTTGGTGTGCAAGATCATAGAAACAAAAAGATATAGAATCAAGTTTATTTCATTGATAATATCAACGAGCCACAATCGACTTTTTACATAAAGCCAAGTCGAAGTAGACCTTAGGCGTAAAAACAAATCGACAACATGCCACTATCGGGCGTAATTACAATGTACTAATCTGTTCCCTGGGTGTCAGTCCCCGGTTGTCGAATAGATAGGCTTTGGTTGAGAGGCTCAGTGTCGACCTCGGTTGCAATCCGCCCCTTACCCCCCCAGTGTTCGAGTGTGAATCTTGATGAAGATCCGAGCACTGGAAATCGTTTTATCCGCTTCCTGAAAAGGTCAAGCAAAATGAAACGAGGAGCAAGTTAGTACATTTTGACTGTTGCCCTAGGAGCTTTCGGGCTCGAGGCTGAGGGTAAACTTTAAATAATCAAGGAATTCTTACCTCGATTTCAGAAGTAGTACCGCTTCAAATTGGAGATGTTCAAATTTTAGGGTTCGGGTATGCCTTGCAGATCTTCAATTTGATAAGATCCCTTCCCAACAATGGCTCTGACTTTGTAAGGTCCTTCTCAGTTTCCGACGAGTTTTCCCCCGTTCTTCTCCTTCATTGACTGATTCGTAGCTTTCAGCACATAGTCGCCAACTTTAAAATCTCTAAGTTTGGCCTTCCTGTTGAGATATGCCTCGATCTGCCTCTTTTGTGCTACTAGCCGAACCAAAGCCAACTTTCTTTTCTCCTCGAGCAAGTCCAATTCTATGCGCATGGCTTGCTGATTTGCATCCTTGGTGGTGTGAGCATACCGAAGACTTGGTTCGCCCACTTCCACGGGGATAAGTGAATCCATTCCATAAGCAAGTGAAAAAGGGGTTTCACTGGTGCCGTTCTTCTCTGTTGTTCGCATGGCCCACAACACACCTGGCAACACCTCCGGCCAAGGACCTTTTTTCTCATCAAGCCTCTTCTTGAGATTTTCAATTATCACCCTATTTGAAGATTCGGCTTAGCCATTTGTACTTGGATGGTAGGGGATCGATGCTATTATTTTTATTCCCCATTGCTTGAAGAAATCAGTGATAACTGCCCCCATGAACTGCTTACCATTATCGCAAGCGATTTCCCTTGGGATGCCGAACCTGTAGATGATGTTTTTCCTGATAAAGTCGATTACTTCCTTCTGTTTGACCTCGGTGAGAGCTCCTGCTTCCACCCATTTTGTAAAGTAATCGGTTAAAACGAGGATGAACCGAACACCACCTTTTCCCTTCGGTAAAGGGACAAAAATATCCATTCCCCATTTCATGAAGGGCCATGGTGACACGACCGAATGCAAGGGTTCAGCTTGTTGATGAATCATTCGAGCGTGGCGTTGGCACTTATCACACTTTGCACGAAGGCCTTTGCATCTGCGCTGATGGTGGGCCAATAGTACCCATCTCTAAGTAATTTGCGCACGAAAGACTTTCCCCCCGAGTGATTTCCACACTCGCCTTCATGTATTTCAGCCATCACATATCTAGCTTCGTTTGGACCCAAACACTTGGCCATCGGGCCGCAATACAATCTTCTATACAAATTTTCCTCGATCATAGAGTATGAAGCCGCTTGGGTCCTTAATTTTTTGGCTTCCTTCTTATCTTGGGGGACAGTCCCCGAGTCGAAGTTAGAGAAGAACGTACTCCGCCAATTCCATTTGTGGTCCACCAAGTTGACTTTCAATGTCATCTCTCTCATCTGCGTAGAAAATAACCGAACCACTGAATCAGTCCCGAGTGAACTTCGTCGACAGCCGAACCCAAGTTTGCCAGGGCATCTGCTTCGGTATGTTCCTCTCGAGGCACTTGTTTAATTTTCCATTCTTGGAATTGGGCAAAATCCTCTGTGCTCGGTCCAAAAATAGCTGCATCCTGGGCTCTTGGGCCGTGTATTCACCGAGCACTTGGTTTACCACCAGTTGTGAGTCGCATCTCAACTCAACTCTTTCCACCCCCATTTCTTTAGCGAACTCCGAGCCTGCTAAAGCTGCTTCGTATTCGGCTTCGTTGTTAGTCACCTTTTTAAACCGAATGGAATGCCTGATTTTCTCCCCGGTGGGCGCTTTCAACACTATGCCTAATATCAAACCCTTGGAATTAGTTGCCCCATCGATGTGAAGTATCCATAGTCCCAAAGCTGTCCCTTTCAACATTGAGTTCTCCTTTTCGGCTTCGGGTAGGATCCCAACACTAAAATCAGCTACGAAGCCAGCCAAGACTTGGGATTTAATGGCTGTTTGGGGTTGATAAGTGATGTCATACTCGCTCAATTCTACTGCCTATTTTGATAATCTCCCTGATAACTCAGGTTTATGCAATATACTTCTCAAGGGGAAGGTGGAAACTACTGCTATTGGATGACATTGAAAATAAGGTCGTAGTTTCCGAGCAGTAATAATTAAAGCAAGTGCTAGTTTCTCCAAATGAGGATACCTGGTTTCAGCATCGAGGAGTGTCTTGCTCACATAGTAGATGGGCTGTTGCTTGCCATCTTCTTCCCGAACCAGCACAACACTAACTGATACCTCGGATACAACCAAGTAGACTAGCTTAGTTTAACCTTCTTTTGGCTTGGCGAGCAACGACGCGTTAGCCAAATAGCGTTTCAACTCCCTTACCGCTTCTTTACACTCCGATGTCCATTCAAAGTGGTTGTTCTTCCTTAATACCGAGAAGAATCTGTGGCATCGTTCTGAAGACCTTGAGATGAATCAACTCAAGGCAGCGATTCGGCCAGTTAAGCGCTGCACTTCTTTTACCCCGGTCAACTTTTCGGGGATCTCTTCGATGGCTTTGATCTTATCAGGATTGGCTTCAATTCCTCGTTCAGAGACAATGAATCTAAAAATTTGCCCGACCCTACACCGAAGGCACATTTCTCAGGATTTAATTTCATTCTATATTGCCTCAGAACCGCGAAAGCCGCTCTCAAATGATTCAGATGATCTTCCATTCGAATAGATTTGATTAGCATATCATCTATGTAGACTTCCATAGACTTTCCGATGTACTCTTTGAACATGCGAGACACTAGTCTTTGGTATGTCGCCCCAGCATTCTTCAAACCGAAGGGCATCACTTTGTAATAAAAGGTACCTCGGTCAGTGATGAACGAGGTTTTCTTTTCGTCCTTCAGATCCATGAGGATTTGGTTGTACCCCAAATAAGCATCCAAGAAAGTTAATAGTTTGTATCCAGCCGTTGAGTCTATTAACCTATCTATTTGTGGCAATGAGTAGGAGTCTTTGGGGCAAGCCTTGTTTAGATCAGTGTAATCTACGCACATCCTCCACTTGCCGCTCTTTTTGGGTAGGACGACTACATTAGCCAGCCACTCGGGGTATTTTACCTCTCTTATGAAGCCATTCTCTTGCAGCTTCATAGTTTCATCTTCGATTGCTTTCATTTTTACCCCAACGTGAGGTCTTTTCTTCTGCTTCATCGGGGTAAATTTTGGATCCACATTCAATTTATGAGTCATGATCTCCGGATCGATACGCACCATGTCCATATGGGACCAAGCAAAGTAATCGTTATTGGACTTTAAGACTTCGACGATAGCTTTTTTCGACTCTGGGTCCAACTCCGAGCCGACAAATATTTTTCTTTCAGGAAAATCTTTCAATATGGTGAAAGATTCCAATTCTTCAATAGTTGAGTCCTCGGCCTTTTGTTTCCGAGGCTCTTCAATGCACGCCGGGATCTTTTCTGTATCTCCTCGGGGGTCCTCCTCACTCGGCCCCGGTTGCATTGGTTGCTATTGTTTTGGTCCGGTCGAGACGACTCCACTCTTCAATGCCACCGAATAGCATTCTCTTGCTACTCGTTGCTCTCCTTTTATTGATCGAACTCTCCATGGGGTAGGGAACTTAATCGCTTGATGAAGAGTGGATGGAACAGCTTCCATGGAGTGGATCCATGGTCTACCGAGGATGACATTGTACGTCATGTCCTCGGTCAAAACTTGAAACAGTGTTTCCTTGCTAACTCCTTCACCAAATGTCTCGAGTGTGATTTCACCCAATGTCTTCTTCGTGGAGTTGTTGAAGCCAAACAACACTGTTGCCTTGGGGATGACTTCCCCTTTAAGCCACATCTTTTTAATGGCCCCGTAGCTGATTATATTGATCGAGCTACCAGGGTCAATTAGGACTCGTTTGATATCAAAGTCATTTATTCTCAACATGATGACCAAGGCGTCATGATGAGGGAACATCATCCGATCACAATCGTCATCATCAAACACAATTTCTTTACCCGAGCCTCCTACTCGAATTCTCTTCTCCATGGTGATCGACAGCTTGGCGAACTTCTTTGCAGCTGCAAAGTTCACCCCGTTCACCTCTAATCCCCCGGTGATAACATTTACAACTCTCTCAGGGGGTGATAACATTGTCCATCACCTCGGTTCTTGCTGTAATTGTCTTTTCCCTTGTCGGTGAGGAATTCGGCTAACACACCCTTCTTCAACAAATGCGCCACCTCGAGGCGCAATGCTTTGCAGTCCTCGGTGCGATAGCCATAATCTGCATGGAACTCACAGTGCAAATTTTGATCCTTTTTGTCTGCTGGAGTTCTCATGTCTTTTGGTATTCTTACCCCGGCGGTTCCCTTTACTACGTTGACCAGCTCCGAGGTCGATATATTGAAGTTGTAGTCAGGGATCCGAGGTAATTCTTTATTTTTTGAGACCAAAGCTGGGCCTGAGGAATATCTTTGGTTTGAGTTGGGAAGAACCTTTCCTCCAAGCCGTTGGCTTACATATGGGCTCACAAACGAGTTTCCAAAGGAATTTCCCAGCCTTTGGCTGACAGGCTGCCTTGGTGAGGTGTATGGTTCATACCTCCCCTTCGAGTTTCCTCGCGACGCCTCGGCGCGATACGAGGATTCGCCTCGGTTCTTATAGTTGTGGCCTCGGCCATTGTTTTTAAATTTGGCTTCTTCCAGCCTTATCTTGGTGTAGGCTCGTTTGTGGAGATCGTCCCACTTCAGGGTTTGATACTGCTGGAGCTCTTTTCGCAACTCAGCAGCGGCCTCGAGGTTGCGAACATTGATACCTTCTTCAAACGCCATGATGGCTAGAGTATCATCCATTGGAGGTAGCTCCATGCGCTCAGCGTGAAAGCGCTCGATGTAGTCCTTGATTAGCTTACCGGGTCGTTGCTTGGCCTCGCATATATCCTCCTTCCTTTGGAGCATTTTCTGCGCTCCGGTGTGAGCGTTAACGAAGGCGCTAACCATTTCTTTGAAGGTGGAAATTGACACCGCTGATAAGCGCATGTACCAACGTAGCGCACCTTTCTCCAAGGATTCACCGAATTTTTTCAAGAACATTGACTCGAGCTCTATCGCTGTTAAGTCATTGCTCTTTACCATCGCCATGAACTCAATCACATGTTCTTTGGGGTCGGTGGTCCCATCATACTTTTTCAGGAAGAGGAGCTTGAAATTTTTGGGAATTGGGGCTGGTGCGGCTTCGGGCTTGAATGGAAACTCCCTATATTGGTCGATATCAAGATCGTCTTCAGCCTTAGTCACTCCGGGGATGCTCTCAAGGCGCTTTTCCATGCGCGCTTCGACGCGAGCCTTAACTCGGGCTTCGATTTTACGGCTTAACTTTTCAACGTCAACCGAAGATGTAGTTTCTACCATGGTGGGAAGCATCCTGAAGTGTGGCGTTGTGCTCGGTATGGTTCCCGAACCCCCAAATGTGGCCCCATTTTGAGGTCTCCCTATTATCGCGCCCGTAGGAACGAAGAGCGGGATGCCTCCATTTGGAGCCACAGGCTGAGCGCCATTCGGGGTTGAGCTATTCCTCGCTTCTAGCGAGACGCGAAATTCGGCGTTGATGTTAGCTTATTCGGCCTGCTGCTCTTGAAGAGCTCTGAGTGAGACAACAACATAAGCTTGAAACGCTTCGGTTGTCATTGGAGATGAAGAAGTAGGATCTGATTGAACGCCAGTCTTTCCATCAGGAGTTAACTGCTGTTCAATAGGATTTCTTCTATTATCAGCCATATCGCCGAGTGTGTCAAGTAAAAAACGTGAATTCAAATAAAGAAGACGTTCAACTTTGGAACAAAGCGTTTATACCTGTATCCCCACAGACGGTGCCAATTTGTATGGGCCTAAATAAGTTTAGGATCACAAATCGAATTTGGGTAAGAACACAAGCAAATCTTCGTATCAAAGTCAAGATAATGCTAAGAATAAGCGAGAATGCGAGAAAATAACGTGTTTTCAATATATAATTGTGAGTACAAATTTTTCCAGAGTTTCTGTAAGTATATCTGAATAAATACAATGTAAAATGAAGAGCTATTTATAGATACAAGGGCCTAGCCCACGTTTTTCACATCTGGTAGTGCCCAAACCCACGTTCTGAGTGCTCATTAATAGAGGTAGTAGGCTGAAGTAGTGGGCTGCAAAGCCGCTTGGACCGAGGTGCTCCACCGAGGCCTAAGTGCGTGGCCTCGGTGGTACGACCTTACTATTCGGTCAAGGTAAGTGCCACCGAAGCTCAGCTTGCGGCTCGCCTTCGGTAGTGACATTGGTGCTTGACCTCGGTAGTTTTATAGTTTGCTTCGGTCTTCATCCTTCGGAGCATCAGCTCGATTGTCCTCGGTTCATCATACCAAAGTGCTCTCTCAGTGCGTCGATTTTTACCCAATACAATATATATCATGAACGGGACGAAATGTTGATTTATTCCACATAAATATGTCACCGAATAGGTTCATGATACAGGTATTATGCTTATTGTAACTTTTATTGGTTGGTAATTAAGCTTATATAACTATGTTCTTGATTATTGCGTTTTCATTTTAGAGTGGAATTATTTCGGACATTTTTATCAAATTTTAGTTCAATATGCTCCCCCTTCCTCATTAAAATTGAAATCAAGAGAATTGAATTGGATATAAAGAGCCCAAGTTTTGAATGTATAGTTTTTAATCGATTTGTTATTTATCTCTTTAAAGTAGTCTTGGAAGAATCTTCTGAGGCTTAGTTTATTTTGTTTACGATTATACTAATATGTGTTTTTTGTTTACGCATGTATCTGCAGCTTCTTTGAAACTCATTGCCCACTAATTCATCAAGTTAGAAAAAACAGTAATTAAATGCTGCCATTAAAAAAATCATAGTTCTATAAGATATTGAAAGTAGAAATCAACTCTAAAGCAATTTTAGTTCTAGTAAAAAAACTTCCAATATCTTCTCTGCAATCTATGTGTCTCTGCCAATATAGTTTGGTTGGTCGAAAATGTCTTATCATACCTTGGATGTTTATTAGCAAGTTAATGGTCTGCCTTTGCCAGCTATGGTAGTAGCAGTCTCTCTGTAACATGGTCTTACAATAGAAATGCTTATAGTAAAAATAACTATCTCCAAGTCAGCACTTAAGTATGTTAGTTGAGCATTTTTTTTATGGAAACTTTCAAATGTTTGGTTCTGAAGAAGAACTCAGCTGTTGGATTCTAATAGGACTCAGACTACTGATGAAGGATCAGGATCAGTTTTGGTATCACAACATAAGCCAGTTCCAGACGTGGACTATCTGCAGGTTTGATATAGCCTTCAACTCACTACTAGAAACTGCGCCTTTTACGAGAGAAGAGTTGGCTAGGAAATTCCCTCTCCAAACACACAGAGAGGGAATTCCCTCTCCAAATATTAAATTTCACTCGCCAAATTTTTTAAAAATAAAAGTTTACAAGTAGCTAAGGAATTCCCTCGCCGATTTAAAAAAATTTACTTTTCTCTCCCTTACTCGGCGAGGGAATTCTCTCTCTGAAAATAGCAACATAAAATAAATTTTATCTCTCCTACTTGGTGAGGGAACTCCCTCTCCAATTTTAAAATATATTATATATACTGTTCACATTGTTCACAGCAGCGTTCCCATTCTCACAAAAAATATCCCCTTTTCTCAAAGAACTCCTCCATTCCAACAAAAAACTGATTCAGGTAACCTTCTTAGTTTAAATTGATATTTCTAAATGTAGTTTTTCTAAGAAGGTTTTCATTAGTTATTATTTCCTTTGCCTCTAAACGAATATTAGTAGTTACTCCTATTTTAATTAGTTCGCATACGCCAAAATATCAATAATCAATATTAAATTCCTCGTACTATAATTAACATTTTTGTATTTTATTATCACTGGTCAATTTTAAATGTTTTGGACAAGGCATTTTATGGTCTTTCAATCCCTAATAATTTCTTTTCCCGTGTGGAATCATCGTTACTAAAACGTATTTTTAGATATCATGGATAACAACACCGAAGACTCAATTGATATGGTACCGAATACAATCAAAGACTCAATTGATATGGTACCGGATACGATCGAAGACTCAATTGATATGGTACTGGATACGATCGAAGACTCAATTGATATGGTACCGGAATCGGACTTGGATGAAGAAGTTGAATTGCCGATATTGGACTTCGATGAAGAAATTGAATTGCCGGAACCGGACTTGGATGAAGAAGCTGAAAAAAGAAAATTTTTAATATTGTTACCTATTTTGCTTCCCTGTGAGTATTAAGAGGTTATTATGAAAAGAAGGATTTTGTTTAATTGCCCGATGGTGGCTTTGTTGTTATGTTAGACAGGTTATGGTGCTATTATAATGGTTATTTTGGAACTTTATACGTTGTGGTGCTTGTAATGGATGTATTAGTTGTTGCTGCTGCTATTGTATGATGTATTGGTTGCTATTGTATGTTGTATTGGTTTTTGTTGCTGCTTCCAGTTTATAATTGCTTGTTGTTGTTTTTGTTATTGCTTCCTTAATTAAAATATTTTTTGAGCAGGTTTTATTTGTTAGAGAGGGAATTCCCTCGCCAAACGTAAATATTTGGTTTTTCTCTCTCCTCATTGGCGAGGAAATTTCCTCTCCAATTAGGAGAGAGAAAATTCAACTCCACGTCCATCGGCTAGGGAATTCCCTAGCCAAACAAAAGCAGTATCGTGTCAGGGCCTTTGGCGAGGGAAATCCCTAGCCAAAGGCAAAATTAAATACATACTTTATACACAGCAACACCAGTGTTCAAAGTTTATATACAACAACTCCCATACTTTAACATAAAAAAATTTCCCAGCAACTCCCACTCCGGTGATTCACAGCAACTCCCACTCCAGCAATTCCTAGCAACTCCCACTCCGACGATTCCCAGCAACTCCACCGGTGACTCCACCTGCGACTCCTCTGGTAACATTCTCTCCGTTTAATTTTAGTTTTAGGGTTTTTTTAATAATCAGTTTCAGCTGCAATCAGAAAGTTTGGATTGAGATGTTTTTACATTTTGATTCTCCTGAAATTCTTTATGTATGGTTGCAATGCTCATGCTTTCCTTTTTATGATAATGTTCGAGTTTCATTGAAATTCTTTATGTATGGATTCGGATTGGGAAAGCTACACAGAAATTTTGGATTGGGAATTTTAGGTTGAAATTGGAATTTTAGCTAAAATTTAATGTTTGAACTAAACAACAACTCAAAAACTAAACAAATGCAGTAGCCAAACCAAAATCACAAGGTGGTTCACAAGCAACATTATATGGTGTAGGATTAACTGATGAAGATATGAATAAACCACAAATTGGAATTTCATCAATATGGTATGAAGGAAATACATATAATAATTAGCTGAAGCTGTTAAAGAAGGTGTTCTGGAATGGTTGGATTTAGATTTAATACTATTGGTGTTAGTGATGCTATTCTAAAAAGTATAAAAAAAAAAATTGTTACATTTGGCGAGGGAATTAAGTAAAAAAAAAAATTTGATTACATTTGGCGAGGGAATTCCCTCTCCAAAAAATACTGTCACACTTTAGTGAAAAGGGGCCTACCTATCTGTTGGCTAGGGAATTCCCTCGCCAAAAAAGGTTTTCTATGAAGAGTTTTTTAAGGCGCGTGCAGCTAGGGATTTCCCTCTTTATTGCACGTTTGGAGAGGGAATTCCCTCGCCAAACTCCCTCGTAAAAAACGTAATTTCTAGTAGTGACTCTTTGATATTAATCTTATACTTGCTTGTGTCGTATTGGAAGTGCAATGTGAGAGAGTATATTGTTTGAATAATTATCATCCTTTATATTTATTACTTCCACTTGGCACTTAACATATTTTGTTTAGTAAATGAATATGAATATGAACGGTCATACCAAATTCAACATAATTATTTACTGAATTTCCAAGTTATATCTAACTGTGGTTGGGTTATTAACTCTTTTCTGTGATGAATATTTGGACTGGCTCTTTCCTTTAATACTACAAAATCCTAAGTGACAATCTCTGGTATATGTAATCTTTAGAAGGAGCTTCTTGAACAGCCATCCATGAGCCATTCTCCTATGTTTGGTGTTTAACCTAGATCTGACTTTAGGCCAATTAACAATTAAATTTATATTTGCGGAGTCACAGTCAATAGTTTAGATTAAGAGTTTAGCATAATTAAATACGGAATTGCGTTAGTTACTAGATTATCAGTATATGCACGATTTCCAATGACGATAATCGACAATATGGGACTAATAAAATATAATCGAAAGTAAATAAGATTAAAGCGTGAATAAAATAGACAGAAGGAACCGTATCGGATCACTTAACCCCGGTGAGGATTCCTCGTTACTGACTATGCTTGAAGACTTGAGAGCAAAATATCCAACAAATGTAAATGAGGAACAGTATTGAGCCAGACTAAGAGAGAGTAGTATTATTATTGATATTGTAGATAGAGAATGAATTGTGTGTTACAATGATTTGGAACGAGTGCTATTTATAGATCTGATAGGCGTCCATTGGGTTCGTAACTGCTGGACATGTATCCGTTGGATACGTAACCGCTGGATTGTGTAACCGTTGCCTTCATTACCATTCATTGAGCAATCGCGCATGATTAGGTTGGTAATCGCTCATTCAAATCGTGCTGACCTGGGAAGGGTTACGATACTGCTCTGGGTCTGCCCGTGGTAACCGCCTGGCCAGTCATTTGCCCGTTAGCTATCTGTCCGGGGAAACCTCTGCCCGTGCCATGTGGCAGACACATGTCACTTTTTAGGTGACGTCAGTTTTTATCCAATACAGATAGTCCCCGCACTTCTCGAGCAGAGTTTATGCTCGAGGAGTGGATGTGAATGTTGGCGGGAAGATGGTGCAATGCAATTCCCGAAGGGAAAGCTAAGCACA
The DNA here is from genome assembly GCA_037355625.1 of Petunia x hybrida. NCBI lineage: Eukaryota > Viridiplantae > Streptophyta > Magnoliopsida > Solanales > Solanaceae > Petunia > Petunia x hybrida. Next base: position 5,912,247 of record JBBBVM010000484.1, read on the forward strand.
GTCGCGGAAGAAGAACAAGTAAAGAAGAAGATAAAAGCAAGACAAAACTTGCTTCTTTTGAAAGAACAGTGGGGAACCTGTCCCAAAGCTCGATCAAAAGGGAGTCAAGAATCACCCTAACTATGCAACAATCCTCAAGAGAACATTGCCTCTTGCAAACTGAATGATCAAGAGGAATGTTCAATCGGACTAACCGAAAGCCACAAATCCTTAAAGGCCCTCACCGGGGTTTTGCTCACGACGGAGACAAGAAATGTGCTCGGCACTTTCATTCAATATCAATATCCAAAAACTAGCTACTTACAATGTAAGGAAGTAAGGTTTATATAGGAAATACTAAGGGTAAACTAGTAAATAGGTCACAGTCGACCAATAAAAATAAGCCACGCAGGGCTGAGTTAAAAATGTGTTCGGCAGCCTTGACTTCGGTGGGCCTGGCTTCGGTTCTCTATGGCCTGCTCGAACACATTTGTCATCGGGCGCTGACTTAGCTTCGAACACATAATGTTGTGTTCGGCTCTGCGCTGCCCGGGGTCAAGAGCTGCTGTTCGGGAACTTTGTCATCGGGCTCAAACTTGAAGATGTAGCCCTTGGTTTCATCACTTGGCAACTCCTCTTCCGAACACATGCTTCTTCCCATCGTATTCAACTGGACGTGCATGTCATGGAGCAGCTTAGCTTGACTTCGGGTAATTGGCCTCCTCGGTTCATCAGTCACTGCCTTCGGTTGATCAGCACTTCGGGCTGCATCATCCTCCCCTTCTTGAGAGGATTTCGTCCTCGAAATCGAGTCATCCTCTGCTGCTGATGTTTGGCCTACAACACAAGGAGTCAAATCAGTAACATTGAAGGTGTTGGACACATTATACTCACCTGGGAGGTCGATGACATAAGCATTGTTGTTTATTTTGCTCAGCACTTGAAATGGACCATCCCCTCGAGGAGCCAATTTTCCTTTCCTTAGGTTCGGGAAACGTTCCTTTCGGAAGTGAACCCAAACCCAATCACCCTTCTTTAACTCCAACTTTTTACGCCCCTTGTTTTTCTTTAAGGCAACCTTTGCATAGGCGTCCTCGAGGTTCTTCTTCACCTTCGCATGCAACTCGAGCAGAGCTTTGGCTCGGTGAGTACCTGCAAAATCGATAGCAACATCTCGAGGCAATGGGGTTAGATCAAGTGGAATTAAAGGGTTAAATCCATACACACACTCGAACGGGGTCATGTTAATCATTCGATGCACCGTTCGATTGTATGCAAACTCCATCATGGGCAAACGATCAGCCCAGTTTCCAACCTTGCCTTTGGTCATTGCCCGAAGCAAAGATCCCAAGGTTCGGTTAACTACTTCGGTCTGTCCATCAGTCTGAGGATGGTGAGACGTCGAGAAAAGTAGTTTGGTGCCGAGGGCACCCCATAGACACTTCCAAAAATGACTCAAGAATTTTGTGTCCCGATCACTCACAATAGTACGAGGGACACCATGCAATTTCAACACATTGGAAACAAATAATGTAGCTACATGCTGGGCATCGTCACACTTCTTGCAAGGAATAAAGTGAGCCATTTTCGAAAATCGATCAACCACAACGAAGATGCTATCATGTCCTCCCCCCGATCTCGGTAGCCCCAAGACAAAGTCCATGGATATATCAACCCAAGGTCGATCAGGCACAGGCAACGGGGTATACAAACCATGAGGGTTGGACTTCGATTTAGCTTTCTTGCAAACGAGACAAGCGTTGCAAAGCTTTTCCACATCCCGTCGCATTTTGGGCCAATGGAACTGCTCGGTCAAGATACCAAGAGTTTTATCGACACCGAAGTGTCCCATCAGTCCACCGGAGTGAGCTTCTCGAACCAAGAGCTCTCTCCACGATGACACTGGCACACAAACCCTCCCATTCTTGAAGAGGTAGCCATCGTGCCACTGATATTTCTCAACTCTTCGGCCACTCAAGATCGCGTCTCGAACGCATTTCAGCTTGGGATCGTCATCGTACATCGATTTGATGCTTTCGAATCCCATGAGCCTAGAGGCGAGAGTGGTCGCTAAAGCAAATTTCCTTGATAGCGCATCGGCCACAACGTTGTCTTTCCCCTTTTTGTAATGAATTACATAGGGAAAGCTCTCAATAAATTCAACCCATTTGGCATGCCTTCGGTTCAATTTCTCCTGTCCTCGGAGATGCTTCAAGGACTCATGATCACTTCGGATCACAAACTCTCGAGGCCACAAATAATGCTGCCAATGGGCGAGTGCTCGAACGAGGGCATACAACTCTTTGTCATATGTTGAATAATTCAAAGTTGCACCCTTAAGCTTTTCGCTAAAGTAAGCGATCGGCTTCGATTCTTGCATCAGCACTCCTCCGATCCCAACTCCAGACGCATCACACTCGACTTCGAATGCTTTGCCGAAGTCAGGGAGTTGCAACAACGGGGCAGAACAAAGCCTCCGTTTCAACTCTTGGAAAGCCCTTTCTTGGGACTCTCCCCACACAAATGGATTGTCTTTCTTAACCAGCTCGGTTAGAGGAGCTGCCACGGTGCTAAAGTCACGAACAAACCTTCGGTAAAAGCTAGCTAACCCATGGAAGCTACGAACTTGTGATACCGAGGTCGGAGTTGGCCAATCTTTGATGGCTTCGACTTTTGATTCGTCGACTTCGACACCATTAGCACTGACTACAAATCCAAGAAAGACTACACGATCGACACCGAAGGCGCACTTCTTGAAGTTGGCATACAACTTTTCTTCTCGAAGCTTTTCAAGCACAAGCCTTAGGTGTTCGACATGTTCATCCATGGTTCGACTGTAAACAAGTATGTCATCGAAATAAACGACAACGAACTTGTTTATGAACGGTTTGAGCACGTGGTTCATCAATCGCATGAATGTGCTCGGGGCGTTGGATAAGCCAAATGGCATTACCAACCATTCATAAAGACCGAATTTGGTCTTGAATGCGGTTTTCCACTCGTCACCGGGTTTCATTCGGATCTGGTGGTAACCGGACCTGAGGTCAATCTTTGAAAAGCATGAAGAACCACTCAATTCATCTAGCATGTCATCTAATCGAGGGATAGGATGACGATACTTTACCGTTATTTTGTTGACTGATCGACAGTCAACGCACATTCGCCATGTTCCATCCTTCTTCGGGACAAGGATAACTGGAACGGCGCAAGGACTTAAGCTCTCACGAACGAGGCCCTTGTTTAACAATTCATCAACCTGCCTTTGGAGCTCTTTGGTGTCTTCGGGATTACACCGGTATGCAGGTTTGTTGGGGATTTGAGATCCCGGCACGAAGTCAATTTGGTGCTCGATTCCTCTCATCGGAGGTAATCCACCTGGCATTTCCTCGGGAAACATGTCCTCGAAGTCCTGCAAAACTTTACGAACAGACAAAGGCAAAGGGTTATCATTAGAAAAATCATCATTAGAGTTTAGAAAGATACCCTTGTGCACGAGGCAAATCATCATCTGACCAGGGTCGTTGCCTCGTAAGATCTCACCGGGTTGCATGATTGCACAAATTCCTTTCTCTTCGATCGGTGAGTTTGTCTCCTCGGCTGTCAATTTTGCTCCCATCGGAAGCTTAGCCTTGGCCGCTTCTTTCAATTCTTTCATCCGTTTATAGTCCTCGGAGACTTGCTTTGGAGACAGTGGTTTGAGGATGAAACTCTTCCCATCAAGCTTCACGGTGTAAGTGTTGGATCTGCCATTGTGAACAGCTGTTCGGTCATATTGCCATGGTCGACCCAAGAGCAAATGACAAGCTTGCATCGGCACCACATCGAATACCATTTCATCTTGATACTCGCCGATTCTAAACTTGATCCACACTTGTTTGACAACCCTCAATTCACCACACTCATTCAGCCATTGTAATTTGTAAGGGTGGGGATGCTTCATCGTTGGTAATCCCATTTGTGAAACCAAAGTTTGGCTCACTACGTTGGCACAACTACCAGAATCAATAATCATCGAACATACCTTTCCCCTCACTCGACATCGGGCATGAAAGAGGTTTTCTCTTTGGTTGTCCTCTTCTTCAAGAGTCATGCAGCTCAAATTCCTTCGAACCACAAGAAACATTTCCGGATGATCAGCTTCGGCAGCCTCGTGACCATCATCACCTTCAGCTCGGTCAATCTCCTCGGTTAATTCCTCCTCGGTGTCACTCGCTTGCTCATGGACGGTTCCGTCTTCGAGCAGAAGCATAGCTTTGCGAGTTGGACACTCTTTTGCCATGTGACCATAACCTCGGCATTTATGACATTGAATATTTGAAGCACTAGGAGAGTTTAGTTGAACTTTACCTCCCACTTCTCTTGGTTGGTTAACGGTCACTCCTTTCTCGAAGGCTCTCTTCGGATCTCGAACAGTGTTGGCACTTGCTTGGTTGGGACTTTTCCATTCTTTTCCTCGGTTCAAGGGAGTAGAAGTAGTGACTCCTCGATACCGGTTTGCCTTTTCTTCCTTCACCAATTTTTCAGCTTCGGTAGCAGCATCAAACAAATCTTCCAACGTGTGATACACGTGGAGTCTCAACTGAGATGACACATCCTTGGCCAAGCCACTCTTAAACCGGATAATGGCCTGCTCCTCGTCTTCGGTCAGATCAAGATTCAATCGAACCTTTTCAAATTCATCGTGGTACTCTTGAACTGACTTCGATCCTTGTTTCAGCTCATATAACTTTTGCATTTGAGTTTGCCTGTACTTGGCACTCAAATATTTACCATCCATAGCTCTCATCAACTGTGGCCAGGTAGTGACTTCGGGATAGTCGTTCCTTCGTCTATGCCTCTTGTCAGCTTCCCACCAAGTAGATGCATAAGCTTCGAACGAAGCAATAGCATGGGCAGCCTTTCTCTCCTCGGTCATCTCATTGGTTTCAAAGATGCGCCCCATCTTCAACTTCCATTCAAGATACTCATCGGGATCACTAGTTCCTTTGAAGGGTGGAATAGTGATCTTGACACTGTTCAAGTTGGAGTCTCGAACACCACGAATCTGTTCGGGATACTCATCATCACGATCATCAGCCTCACGCTCAATATTTCTCCCAAAATTTGCGCCTCGGCCTCGACCTCGGAAATTTCCACGACCTCGGTGAGCTTGCCTTCGTTGAGCGAATGGCAGCTCACGTTCATACTCGTCCTCGGGAAATTCCTCTTCATCAGCCTCTTCGGTTACAGCACCAAGGTCTCTTCGGTTCCTTGGGAGTGGTAACCTCTCTCCTCGGGGAATGCCCAAGTTTTGATTTCCAACTTGGGGACTGCCCAAGTTTTGTTGTGCTTGGGGATTGCCCAAGTTAAGCTCTCTTCGAATTGCTTCACTTGTCAACTGATGTTGTCGAAGAAGCTCAGCATACAGATCTGGCTTCATCGGTGTGGATTCGCTCGTTCCAGCACCGGACCCATTTCTGCCCAAGGATGCACTTCCCTGCTCGAGGTTAGCTACTCGAGCACTGAGGCCTTGTATCGCAGCCATGACATCGGCTAACGACACTTCGGGCTTCTCAATGCCTTTGCCTTCGTTTCCAGCCATGGTACCTGCACAAGCCAAAGATCAAACAAATGTTAAGGTTAGAAATCACCTCACACTCTCCCTCACCTTTGATGGGTGGCGCTCGGGTCCACTCAATTTATGGGTTCGGTTTTTGATCACTCAAGGACTTGTTAACAGTGGCTCGTCCAATTGATCGGTCCTCTACGATCCTTCAAGTTCGACAATAGTCACTGTCTCTTCGGGAAGAGTGAAGTGATGTTCGACTCGATGGAACGGACGCCTTGTAACTGAGCTCGGGGAGTCAAAAGAAATTTCTACGAAAGTTTGGACTTCGGTCACCCCTTCGCACGAGTTCCTATCAGCTCAAATGAGTTGGTACGACCTCGAGTAGGACAATTACTCAAAAGATCCACCAACCAGAATTTGACACGAAAGAAAGTGAGAACCTAGGAGAATCTACCCCTTTTGATTCCCTTTGGAATCTTTTTCGATCACACCCACTCCTGTCCGTACAAGAGTGGTCCCCTTTGGTACGGATAGGGTTTTACCTTACCCACTTTCCTTTTTCAGCCGACAATTTTCACCTGGGGTTTTAACATTCAAACCTTTACCCCTTCTTCTTCAATGGAACAGTAACCTTACTCCGGCGTACGGATGTTTCGACTTCGGTTCACTGCTCACAATTTTTAACAAGATCTGGGTTGCTTTCAACTCCGGTTTCAACGACGGAGGAATTTAAAGTTCTTCGAGCCAAGACTTGCTCGACGTGTCGTACACTGTTACGAACTTGTAACAATTTTCCGGTGTACGGACAACGTCTCCAACTTAAGAACTTCGATTTTAAGCAATAAACAAACCCAAATCACTCAAGAACCACCAACCTTCATCGGTCTCCACCAACACAGCTGGGGTTTGATTTCCAGTCACCAAGGAAACTCAAAACAGTCCAAAATTCACCTCGAAACCCTAGTCCCCAAATCAGTACGTCGGGTACTCGATGGAATCAGACAGCAATGGTGAACAAGAATCCAAGATTGTTTTTCCCAAACATCCAACAATCAAACACAATTTTTGAATTTTCTTTTTATCACCTTTTTTTTTTTTTTTTTTTTTTTTTTTTTTTGTAAGAACACCAACAATAACAAAATCAAAATAGGAACACGAAACGGAAAACAAAGACACAACGCACGAAAATAAAGATAACGTGAACAGGATTTGGGGTTGTAGAGACAAGCCCAAACCGTGCTCTGATACCAAGATGGTGCAATGCAATTCCCGAAGGGAAAGCTAAGCACAGTCGCGGAAGAAGAACAAGTAAAGAAGAAGATAAAAGCAAGACAAAACTTGCTTCTTTTGAAAGAACAGTGGGGAACCTGTCCCAAAGCTCGATCAAAAGGGAGTCAAGAATCACCCTAACTATGCAACAATCCTCAAGAGAACATTGCCTCTTGCAAACTGAATGATCAAGAGGAATGTTCAATCGGACTAACCGAAAGCCACAAATCCTTAAAGGCCCTCACCGAGGTTTTGCTCACGACGGAGACAAGAAATGTGCTCGGCACTTTCATTCAATATCAATATCCAAAAACTAGCTACTTACAATGTAAGGAAGTAAGGTTTATATAGGAAATACTAAGGGTAAACTAGTAAATAGGTCACAGTCGACCAATAAAAATAAGCCACGCAGGGCTGAGTTAAAAATGTGTTCGGCAGCCTTGACTTCGGTGGGCCTGGCTTCGGTTCTCTATGGCCTGCTCGAACACATTTGTCATCGGGCGCTGACTTAGCTTCGAACACATAATGTTGTGTTCGGCTCTGCGCTGCCCGGGGTCAAGAGCTGCTGTTCGGGAACTTTGTCATCGGGCTCAAACTTGAAGATGTAGCCCTTGGTTTCATCACTTGGCAACTCCTCTTCCGAACACATGCTTCTTCCCATCGTATTCAACTGGACGTGCATGTCATGGAGCAGCTTAGCTTGACTTCGGGTAATTGGCCTCCTCGGTTCATCAGTCACTGCCTTCGGTTGATCAGCACTTCGGGCTGCATCAAGTCTCATCTTGCAACTTTCAATCTTTGTATGACAAAACTGGGTGACGTGCGCATCTCATCAGCTACATGACAAGTTTCCATGATGTGCGCATTAAATGCACGATGTAAAAAGTAACTGCAACTTGCAAGCCTGCACGTCCGCCATCAGCTACGAAGTGATTACTACGCGTTCCAAGGGTAAAAGTAACGATTTTAACCGCCTCAGTCACGTGCACACGTCCGTTGCCAGTTGTGAGGTGACTGCTGCACTTCAGGGCAATGATGATACTTCGAAACTCGGTGAAACTTATTTTTCCTCTTGACGGTTGGATCTGATCGTGGCTTCTTCGATGACCTCCACGCGTCCTGTGGGAATTTGATGGGCCGGATTCCCACTCCTATAAATAGGGGTTTGCTGAATTTTAACCCTTTTACTTGCTTTCATCTTACACCTCCCAAATCTTGAGAAATCCTTGAATATCCTTCAATCTTCCTTCTAATTTTCTCAATACTTCTTGAATCATGTCTCCAAAAGCTAAGAGAAACCTAAACATAGATGTTGCTGCCGGTAGTTCTTCCGCGGCTACTCCCAGACCCAGGGCCGCTCAGGCCACTGCTGCAGAGATTATCCCCAAGAAATGGGGTGAGTTGGAAAAAGACTGGAATGTCAAGGCCTTCAACAATTACGGGGATGTACGCGTATGGCCAGCGTACAGATTCAAATCTGGGATCACATCGGAAGTGATCCCACGAGTTAGAGTGGACTGCAACTGGGACGCGAGTGTTCCCCTCTTGCCGGTATCTGAAGCGGAGAACATTACTTCGCATAGGGCTGGGTGGACGGCCATGTGCACCTACCCATTTACAGTAGGCTGCACATTACCCCTGCACCCTGTGCTCGAGAGGCTCTGCAGGGAGTACTTACTCTGCCCGGGGCAACTGTGTCCCAGCGTGTACAGGATAGTGATGCTTATGGATTGGTTTGCGGAAGAAACCGACCAAATTTTTGAATATGAACATTTTATTTCTCTGTATAGTATACAAATCTTCAAGGATGGTTTTGCCAATGCTAGGATGCGCGGGAGTAAGGGCTTGGTGCATAGTTCTGAGGATACAAGTGACCGAGGTTGGTTGCACCGGTATGTATTCGTGCGCACCCAGGCACTGTCCTTTAACTCCAAGGCTCCTCTTTCCAAGATCTGGAATAAGAAGCGTATGTCCCCGAGTTTTTCTTCAAAGTTTTCATATTTTCCCCCTTCTCAAGTATTTATTCCTTTGATTTTGCCTTACAGTTGCCAAGCGACCATACGACGAGCTCATATCGATCGATGAGCTGACAGCGTGGGTCGAGGCTATTCTGAGGAAGTTCCCTGCTGAGCAGAGGGAATGGGCGTACTTTGCTACGCAAAAGAGTCTGACCGTAAAGACTCACGGTGAGAATTTCTCACTGTTCACAACTATTTTTTTCTCTTCGTGGTTTTGTTGTATCTGACCGTTCCGTCCTTTGCAGGTTTAGGCACCCAAGGGGACTTCTTTCCTGCCCCTTCTCCTCAGACTGCGCCATCTGGGCCCGCTGTCGACCCCGAGGCTGAGGTTGCATCTATAAGGGCTTCAGCGGAGGCGCTGCGTGGGAGGGAAGGCGGCGAAGAGCTTCTGTCCAGTAGTCTTAGTTCCTTGAAAAGGAAGAAGAAGGGTCAAGGCGAGGGCGGAGCACGGAAGAAATCTGCTCGTAAGGCTTCCGTTGCTGCCGGGCAGACCTCAACTGTTGGAGGTGCAACCCCACCTGCTGCTAGTGTGCCTGAGAAGGAGAGGGCCAGGAGTCCTGCTGAAGTCCCCGAGTCTGTGCGGGGAGAGGGTTTAGACAAGGAGGTTATCGATATTTCAGATGCTGAGACTGAAGCTAACGAACCCCTTGCGAGAAAGCCCTTTCTTCGAAGTGACAAGAGGAAGGTTGAAGAGGAGTCTGCCCGTATTCCGGAGGGGAGTCCCCGAGTTGATGACGGGGTGAAGGCGACTCCTTCTCGTGCAGATAAGGGGAAAAGGAAGGTTAGCGAAGAAAAAGAGGAGGAGGAAGAAGAAAAAGGAGAAGAAGAGATTCCCCAAGAAGATGGCCCGGGTCCTCGTGTTTTTTCGTTTTGAGGACTTGGAGAATGTGGCCACTAACGGGGCAGTACCTGTCTGCTTGCTCGAATGTGACACAAAAGATGCTGGAGCGGCGGATGACTCGGATGTGTCAAGCACGAGGCTCACTCGGCGGACCACCATCAGCGGTCAGACTGAACTAAGGGACATTCGGGGCGTGCGCTACAAATTTGGTCTGAACTACCCCTCTGAGCAGGCTAGGGAGCCCAAGTACTGCGAGAGGAAGTGCACTATGAAGCTAGCCCCCGATGTCAACTTCATGACCAGTCCTGGCAGTTTAGTCAAAGCAGTTTCATCGCTCATCGGTCCTCGCGAGGAGTGGACGATGAGAGGAATGAGTGATGAAGATCTGGCATTTGCCATTGCTGCTGATGCTGCCCGGGTAAGTGCTTCTTTATCATTTTATGAGTTGGAAGTAGTTGCGAATCCGTACCTCTGAATTTTTTCTCTCTTTTGCTCATTTCAGTCGAGCTTGATGGCTTCCAAGTTGATGTTCTGCTCTAGGATCAACAACCCCGACCAGGTACTCGAAGTGAAGAAAGAATTGCTGGAGGCTCTGAAGGAGAATAAGGCTTTGGCAGAAAAGTATGGTTTCCTTAGTGGTGAAGCTAACCGGTTGGCTGAGGCTAACAACCAATACTTTGAACGGATCACTAGGATCACCAAGGAAAATGACCTTCTGTCTGAAGAGAAAGAAGGGTTCGCACAGTTTGCTCGGAGCCTGGAGGCTTTGCTTGAAGAATGCAAATCTTCGCTGAACAGGGCACTTGATGAGCGTAGATCTTTTGAGATGGACCTGCTGAGGGCAACAGAAGAGTCTATTAAAGCCCGAGCTGAGCTGCAAGCCACCAGAGATCAGGTTGCCCAGTCGATGAGTGCTCAAGGTGCGTTATCCAAGGACTTGGCCAACCTGCGTGATGAATTTGAAATCAAGGCGAAGCTTGCTGTGGTCGAAGCCAAGCGAATATTGCTCGAGCAGGTCCATGCCGGTCATATCAACGTCGAAGAGACGATGCTGAAAACGAAGTGCGCTGTTCGTAAAGTGAAGCAAATGCTAAACCTTTCTCCCGAAGAATCTGAAGTAGACGAAGATGAAGACCATGAAGAGAGCTCGGGTGACGAGGACAGAGCCGATGGAGCTAGTGCATCGGGCTCTGGTCGTAGTCCCCAAAACTGATGCCTCTCCCTAATTTGGATAGGTTGTAGGTTTATGTATCTGGCGAAAGCCGGATAGTTGGTTGCGGATAGAGGTCTCCTAGGGACTCTCTGATCCTTGTTTGGCCGGTTTCATTGGACTTGATCATTCGACAAAACTTCTATCAGCCGTTTTCGGCATTTTATCATTTTGTCAGGACAATGTATATAATCTCAGATCTTCTTTAATTCAACGACTGTATGTTGCCTAAATCTTTGATCTTTTGTTTGGATGTGCTGTGGCCTTCGTGCCTTTTATTTAGGAGCTTTTTAGAAGTTTGAGCTTTGCTAAGTTCTGGTTTTCCAAAGTCTCTTCGAATGTTTTAACTTAGCCTTTCCCACGGAAGAGGTCATAAGTTGTGAATGATCTGCGTAGATGTTTTATTCTGACCGAGTCGTGGTCAATAGGTTCTGGCCGAATCGTTGGCCTTTGCGAACAACTTTGCTTATCGTCTTGATAGTCGAAAGTTGCCTCAGAAAATTTATAGTTTAACTCTGGCCGAGTTGCTGGCCTTGTGAACGACTTCTCTTATTTTCGTGGGAGCTTGTCACATAAAAGTTTTAAAAACTCGCTTTAAAAAATCACCTAATTGCAAGGTCTTTTGCCTTTATGAAGGTCTTGTCTGGCCTAAGGTCTTATCTGGCCTACAGGGGCCTCCTGCCACCCCCTTGTTTTTATGTTAAAATACGCAAAGTTTGAACATAAAAAGAGGTAAGGCTGATCGTAGAGAAAAGAACACATATAACCAAACGAGGAGTGTGTCCGTTGTGGGATTCGAACCCACAGCCGCGAAGTTGAAAAACTTCGAGCTCTACCAGTTGAGCTAAATGGATCTGGCCTTGTTTAGGCCGTTAGTACCATTTAGGAAAAATATGACGAAGAAAGTAAGAATGGCGTAAAAGTAAAAGGCAGGAATAGAATAATTGACCGTTTTACTTTCAAAAATGATACCTCTTGAGGTGAACCACTTTCCAATTGTTTGGGACGATTGAGCCATCTGGCCGCGCCAAGCGATGAGATCCCTTGCCGACTGATGCGACCACCTTGTAAGGGCCTTCCCAGTTAGGGCCTAACTTTCCCGAGTTAGCCTCTTGTGTGCTCTGGGATACTTTTCTTAGTACAAAATCTCCAACCTGGAAGCTCCGTACGCGCAGTTCCCGATAATAGTACTGTTCAATTCGTTCCTTCTAGGCGACTACTCGTACGAGTGCCAATTCCCTTCGTTCCTCGAGGAAATCTAATTCTTCGGAGAGATTGACCGAGTTGGATTCTTCAGTGGCATGCACATACCGTAGACTTGGCTCTCCAATTTCGACCAGAATTAGAGCATCTGCGCCGTATACTAATGAGTAAGGTGTCTCAGCTGTACTCATTTTTACTGTTGTCCGGTAAGCCCATAGCACACCGGGAAGTTCTTCTACCCACCATCCTTTGGCCCGCTCAAGGCGCTTTTTGAGCGACTCAACGATGATTTTTTTTTCGACTCTGCCTGTCCATTGGCAACCGGATGGTATGGAGAAGATGTGATCCTTTTGATGTACAAGTCGTCGAGGAACCTAGTCACTTTCTGGCCGATAAATTGAGGGCCGTTATCCATGACTATTTCCTTAGGTGCTCCAAAGCTGCATACGACATACCGCCAAAGGAAGTCAATTACCTCTGTTTGTAGTATCTTTGCATATGCTGCATCTTCGACCCATTTGGTGAAGTAATCTGTGATGATTAGCAAGAAACGTACTCCTCTTGGCGCAGCGGGGAGGGGACCAACGATGTCCAGCCCCCATTTCAAGAACGGCCACGGGGAGATGATTGAGTGGACTGGTTCTGCCGGTTGGTGAAGAAGGTGTGCGAACCTTTGACATTTATCGCTTTTTTTGACAAACTCATTTGCGTCTTTCTCCATTTTATCCCAATAATACCCTGCACGGATCAACTTGTGCGCCAACGCTTTGCCCCCGGAATGATTACCACAGCAGCCTTCATGGACCTCCCGCATTATGTAATTGACTTGGTTTGGCCCCAGGCATTTGGCAAGGGGTCCTGCGAACGTCCTGCGATAAAGATCACCGTTGAGGATCGTATATCGAGCAGCTTTTATTCTGAGTTTGCGGGCGGCCTTTGTGTCATCAGGCAGGGTTCCATGAACAATATAGTTCGTGATTTCATTCCGCCAGTCCCAAGTTGCATTTATGGCATTGACTTCAAATTTTTCTCGATCTATGGTCGTGTAGAGGAGTTGAACAACAGCCGTAGAGCTGGCTACCCCCATTTCTGCTACTGAACCCAGATTTGCCAAGGCATCTGCTTCGTGATTTTCTTCTCGTGGAATTTGGAGTGCTTCCCATTTGTTGAACCGGGCCAGGAGTTCCTTCAGACGGGGCAAGGTACACTTGCATTCTAGATTCTCGTGCAATAAATCCTCCGGTCACCTGATTGACCACTAATTGAGAGTCACTTTTGAGTTCGATGATGTTTGCTCCGTAGCTTCGGGCTAACTCCAATCCTGCAATTACGGCCTCATATTCGGCCTCACTGTTAGTAATAAACGGGCACTTGATGGCCTGCCTGATGGTTTCTCCGGACGGGGTGATAAGAACCAGTCCAAGACCAGACCCCTTGACGCTCGAAGAGCCGTCAGTGAATAGGGTCCACACACCAGGGACCTGCCCAGCATAAAGAATTGCTTCTTTTTCTGCTTCAGGGTATATATTAGTGCTAAAGTCTGCTAAGGCTTGTGAATTTATCGCTACCCAGGGCTGGTAGGTAATATCGAATTCGCTCAATTCTTTAGCCCATTTAACCAACCTTCCCCGAAAATTCGGGTTTATGCAAAACATTACGTAAAGGAAAGGTTGTTACGACAGCTATTGAGTGACCTTGAAAATAAGGGCACAATTTACGGGCAGCAGTTACTAGTGCTAAGGCTAGTTTTTCTAAAGGTTGGTAACGTGTTTCCGCATCAACTAGAGCTTTACTAATATAATAGATGGGAAGTTGTTTACCTTTTTCTTCTCGAACCAAGACCGCGCTTACCGAGGATTCTGAAACCGCTAGATAGATCAACAACTGCTCCCCGGGCTGAGGTGTAGAGGTAGTGGCGGGTTGGATAGATATTTCTTCAAATCTCTCAGTGCTTGCTGACATTCGGGAGTCCATTCGAACTCCTTGTTCTGTTTCAAAACATCGAAGAAGCTTTTGCACCGGTTTGACGAGCGGATATTAATCTACGCAAGGCTGCCACCCTTCCGGTCAATTTCATGACGTCTTTCCGGTTGTGGAGTACGTCTGGAATTGACTCAATGGCTTTGATCTGAGCGGGATTGACTTCAATTCCACGCTGAGAGGCAATGAAGCCTAGGAATTTTCCCGACCCGACTCCAAATGCACACTTCTCTGGGTTGAGCTTCTTGTTGTATTGGTCGAGTATTCGGAAGGCTTCCTTCAAGTGCGTCAGGTGATCCTCTGCCCGTTTTGACTTGACCAACATGTCGTCAATGTACACTTCCATGGTCTTACTGATGTGATCATGGAACATTCGATTAACCAGGCGCTGGTACGTTGCACCTGCATTTTTTAACCCAAATGGCATAACCTTATAGGAATACGTACCTCTGCAAGTTATGAACGACATTTTCTCTTGGTCGTTGGGATCCATCAATATCTAATTGTACCCTGAATATGCGTCGAGGAAGGTGAGCACCTCGTGCCCGGCGGTTGCGTCAATCAACTGATCTATCCGGGGAAGAGGGTACGAGTCCTTCGGACAGGCTTTGTTCAAATCAGGGAAGTCAATGCAGACTCGCCATTTGCCGTTTTTCTTAGGCACAATGACCACGTTGGCTAGCCAGTCTGGATACTTAACTTCACGTACAGATTCAATCTTCAATAGCTGATCGACCTCATCATTGATGATCTGATTCCGAAAGGCTCCTTGTTGGCGCTTCTTCTGCTTCACCGGACGGTGGTACGGGTCGACGTTCAGCCTGTGAGAGATAATATCTGGGGAAATACCTGTCATATCTGCATGAGACCAAGCGAACGTTGTGTGCTGCTCCTTAAGGAACTGGAGGATGACTCCTCGTAAGCGCTCGTTCAATTCGGTCCCTAAGTAGATCTTCCGCTCCGGCTTGTCTGCGAACAATTCTTCGGGCTCCAGAGCTTCCACAGTCGGTGTGTGACTTTCCCGTGCCTCCAGCTTCGTGATGAATTCCGGGACCTCGTACTTTGCATTTTCATCTGTGGCGCTAGATCCCAGTTGCTGTAATTGCTATTTATTTTCCTCGGGCAGCTTGAGGGCCACCGAATAGCAGTACTTCACGTACTCCCCATTCTGATGGGAATTTTAGTACCTGATGATAGGTGAAGGGTACAGCTTGCATATCATGGATCCAGGGTCTTCCAAGGATAATGTTATAAGCTAGGTCCGCGTCGACGACATGAAATG
This sequence comes from Petunia x hybrida, assembly GCA_037355625.1. Classification (NCBI taxonomy): domain Eukaryota; kingdom Viridiplantae; phylum Streptophyta; class Magnoliopsida; order Solanales; family Solanaceae; genus Petunia; species Petunia x hybrida. The sequence continues at coordinate 5,927,577 of JBBBVM010000484.1, forward strand.
TCGTCTCCATTGCTACTCCCTCGATAAGAGTCGTGAGGGTAATCTCGCCAAGAGTCTTCTCACTTAAGTTGTTGAAGCCGGAGAGAACTCGAGATACCGGCACGATCTTCTCCGACAGTTGCATCTCCCGGACAACCCATGATTGAATGATATTCGCCGAACTTCCCGCATCAATGAGCACTCTCTTGACATCAAATTCTGCCACGCGCAGTGTTATGACTAGCGCGTTAACGTGTGGAAATTGCAGACCATTTGTGTCTGAATCCTCAAATGTTATCGTCTCCTCTGACCGTGGACGCTTGATCTTTGTAATAGAGACCTTTGCGTAATTCTTCGCCGTGAAAACGACGGAGTCCACTTCGATCCCACCCGAGATAACATTGACTGTCCTTTTGGGGGAGGATGCTCGTGGAGGGCCAGGTTTGTTCTGCTGAGCTTTCGCGTGAGTTTGCTTTCCCTTCTCGGTCAGAAGTTCCTTCAGAAATCCCTGTTTCAATAAATGGGCAACTTCGTACCTTAAGGCCTTGCAATCTTCAGTGGTGTGGCCGTGGTCGCGATGGAATTCGCACCAAACCTCCTGATTTCGCTTACTTGGATTAGTCTTCATGTCTTTTGGCCATTTGACCTTTTCGCCCATATCTTTGAGGGCTGCAATTACTTTAGTCATCTCGACATTGAAATTTGGTAGGCTCGGGGCTCCACGAGTGCTTGATTCTGGGTCATCTTCTCGTGCGAGTCCTTTGTTATTGCGGCTTCGCCCTTTGGAGTTGTTGCGTGACCGGTCAGGGTACGGCTCGTAACGCATATCTGACCGTTTTGATTCTATCTTCCCGCCAGAGCCACCGCTCCGCGACTGAGCCTTCCCTCGGGCGCTGGTTCCTATCAATTTATCTTCATCAATACGTACATTTGAGTTGTAGCGATTGTAGACATCCGACCAGTTGGCTGCTGGGAACTCGCGAAGGGATTCGTATAGCCTACGCGTAGCCTCCGAGCTCTTGACATCTAAACTGTTGGTGAATACAATCGCCGCCCACCTGTCCGGTACCTTAGGCAACATCATGCGTTTTGGAAACGATCCACATATCTACAGAGAGACTCGCCGGGCTTCTGCTTGATCTCAAAGATGTCCTCCACGCGAGTTTCCGTCTTCTGAGCGCCCGTATGAGCATTTACGAACAATTCCGCCATCTCCGCGAAGGACCCGATGGAGTTTTGTGGCAACATTGAGTACCATCGTAGAGCTCCATCCGCTAGGGTTTCCACGAACTTCTTCAATTGGACTGATTCGATCTCCTCATTGGTGAGATCGCTTGCTTTTATAAAGTTGTTGAACATCATGAGATGATCATTGGGATCAGATGTCCCACGATATCTCGGAATGTTTGGCATCTTGAACGTCTTCGGTATCGCCTTTGGGGCTGCTTCCTTCTTCCAAGGCCGCTGGGAATAGCGTTGGACATCAACTTTCTTCAGTGTGGGTGGAGCGCTTGGTATCTGATCGATCCTCTCGTGGAGAGACTTTTGAAGTGCTTCTTGGCTTTCCTTGAATTGCTTGGTGAGTGCCTCCAAGACGACGCTCATTTCTGTGGACACCATAGACTCTCCATTTTGATTCTGGTTGACTTGGGTTGCTGGATCCATGGTTCCTCCGTTGTTGGCCGCATTTTATTCTCCACCTTGCCTTGAAGTGTGCGAAGAAGGAGCACCTCGACCTCGGACTGCAGGATCAGTTCTTGCAATTGGAGGGATTTGCCCTCGGAGAGAGTTGATCGCCTCGTTTATCCCCCTGTTGACCTCCGCTTGTTGTTGCATAAATTCATAGATCGTCTCCTGGAGGTTCCTCTAGTTAGGGGAAAAACTCCTATGGCGTCGTCTCCTAGGCGGGGTCTCACTCTGAGAACGTCCACGCCTGTTCCGTTGCCTGATTGGTCCTTGGGAAGAATGTTCCTGCCCATCGGACGAGTAATCTGGAGAATAATTAGGGCTTGACGAAGGAGTACGTACCTGTTCTCCTCCCACAATAGTTCGTTATGAATCGCTTTCTGTCATGTTAGTTGCAAAACGAAAGATTGACAGGAAAGGGTAAAACGTACGCAACAGATAAACTATTAACCTACAGAGGTTATTGACCGGCTCCCACTGTGGTCGCCAAATTGTTTAATCTAGATCTGATTTTAGGCCAATTAACAGTTAAATTTATATTTGCGGAGTCACGGTCAATAGTTTAGATTAAGATTTTAGCCGAATTAAATACGGAATTGCGTTAGTTACTAGATTATCAGTATATGCACGATTTCCAATGACGATAATCGACAATATGGGACTAATAAAATATAATCGAAAGTAAATAGGATTAAAGCGTGAATAAAATAGACAGAAGGAACCGTATCGGATCACTTAACCCCGGTGAGGATTCCTCATTACTGATTATGCTGGAAGACTTGAGAGCAAAATATCCAACAAATATAAATGAGGAACAGTATTGAGCCAGAATAAGAGAGAGTATTATTATTGATATTGTAGACAGAGAATGAATTGCGTGTTACAATGATTTGGAACGAGTGCTATTTATAGATCTGATAGGCGTCCATTGGGTTCGTAACCGCTGGGCATGTATCCGTTGGATACGTAACCGCTGGATTGTGTAACCGTTGCCTTCATGACCATTCATTGAGCAATCGCACATGATTAGGTTGGTAATCGCTCATTCAAATCGTGCTGACCTGGGAAGCGTTACGATACTGCTCTGGGTCTGCCCGTGGTAACCGCCTGGCCAGTCATCTGCCCGTTAGCTGTCTGTCCGAGAAAACCTCTGCCCGTGCTACGTGGCAGATACGTGTCACTTTTTAGGCGACGTCAGTTTTTATCCAATACATTTGGTACTTCTTTTGAAACTGCGGTCAAAACCTCAGCCTGCTATGTCAGTAAGATTATGATAAAGAAGTTATTTGTCAAATTGTAGCTGGCAAGAAGTCTAAAGCTACTTAGCTGGGTAATTCAAATGTCATTTTCAGCTGCAAATTAGGAAATACTCTTAGGAAGATATAGGGTAAACATCTTTGGAGAATGTTGTGTCAAAGGGTGAAACCTTCTAAATTGTTTCCTTTTTTGACTGCACATTTCTTTGAAGATAGACTTACCATTTGTAAGCGTCATCACTGAAGAATTTTTACTCTTATGCTATTTCACTTATTGAAGTGATGAAATTTTCTTCTCACATACTGATGGTTCGGAAAAAATTTATACTTTCTATTTCATGTATATTTATTTACTCAAAGTTTCGTTTAGATAGTATTGATGTTATTTTACAAAACCGTATATTCTATTATTGTGCTTACACGTGCAACACACGTACAAAGGCGGAGCCATGATATTTCAGAAGGGGGTTCAGGATTTGAAGAGATGAAAAATAAAATTTTCCAATAGAAGGTGCATAGTTTTTTTAAAGACATTATTTAATATTAAACTAACAATATTTTTTATCAGAACTCGCTTAGGATCAATATGTGACACAATTAGAGGGAAAAAAAGGTAAAAATATATTATAAAATAATAAACTAAATATGAACTAAATGGGTGAAAAAATATAGTTTAACAAAAATTAGCTTGTTCAGAGGATTTTCAGATACTAATATTTAATCATAATATGATTAAGCACGAATTACATTTGTATATATATATATATATATATATATATGATAAATTTTCTAATTATAGTAATTAATTAAAAGGAAAAAAATAAAGAAATGAGAAAATGGGGATAGATAACAAGATTAGAGAGATCTAATTGAATAGAAGCACACATTCAGAGGAGTTAGCGGGACCAGTGGTCAGAATGGGAAAATAGATGGAAATTACGGTGAAAACTGTCACTTTCTCTTTGAAAAATGAAAAAGACTTGACTGTGCGCTATTGCCTGGATTCAAACTAAGGACCTTCTGCTTAATCATGAACCTCCTTGCCAACTGCACAAGTGTTCTTTCATGTTTGAAGGGGGTTAAGACGTGTATATCACCGTTATTTGATAAATTTTAAACAGGTGGAACATGCAAATTTCCGGCGTAAGGGGTTCAATTAAACCCCTGCCACCAGGTGGCTCCGTGCCGAGAAACTAGTATATCAAAAATTTGTATATATGTAAATATATAAAGTTGCACCCACACTGAACTTCACTAGCTTTATATCCTAGATGTGCCTTTTTACCTGGACACAAGTATCTATATATATATTAAAAGGAGTGTTGTAGCCAACCATGTTTAGCCAAGTGGCATGTCAAGAAAAAGCCATGTGTTAGTTGTTAGGACAAAGTAGTTAAATTAGGTGATTAAGTTAATAACTAAATTACATGATTAACTACAATAATTTAAAAAAAATGGAGAAAAAGTTAAAAAAAAGAAGAATAAAAGGATAACTTCTTAGTGAATTAGTGGGTAACAGATATCCAAATTTAAATACAAAAAATTAAAAAATTAAAATTCAGAAATAATAAGTTAAAAATGAAAAAAGAAACGTACAAAAGAACTCCTATTATATGTACATTTGAATTTAGTTGTTAGTATTTAAGTTGGAAAAATTGTAAAAATTACAAATCGTGTTATTATTTTTGAAAAATTGTAAAAATTACAAAGATCTTCTATTATTAAAAGCAAGAAAGTCTTAGGACATGGTTATTCTGTTAAAATTTTAAAATTTGAAAAAGATAAATTTTTGGAATGGGTTTAGTTAGTTTTAAAATTTGAATGTAAAGATTAGCGAACTGCTTCTTTGCACCATATATAGCAAACGGCCAGACATATATACTTCAAAATTTTTATATATGAATAATCACGTAATCCCAACAATAGAGAACTGCTTCTTTACATGATAGGAGTAGTTTTAACCACCTTGGAGTCCTCCAAAAAATTCTCTCATGAGATAAGATGAGTCCAAATTAAGATATGGATAAATAACTGATGAGTCCAAATTACATTTGAAACTGGATAACTGACGAGTGCAACAAACATCAGTTAGCATATGGCCTCTATATTCTGAGAAAAAAAAAAGATAATGGCAAAGTAGTGGGCGGATAGGCAAATCGTCAGTTACTAGATAACTGCTAAATAGTGGGTGGATAGTTCAATTAAAATTTAAAAGAAAAATGAGAAAGAACTATTTAAAGACGTCCTTCTAAGACGAAAATCAAATTCACATCTCTTGCAGTAAAAACTCCTAACACGTTCTGATCAAGAAAAAATGATACTCCTAGAAAAAGACGATACTGCTAGCAAAGTCAAATCCAGAAAAAGTTGACAGGAAAATGTTAATATGGATTGCAAGTTCGATACCTTCTCAACAGACAGGAACTAAAATTCTCAAATTCCTAATTTTATGTTGCTTCACTCTGTCGTGGCTATTATGATACTTGAAGTAAGATATATCTTGATAATTTAACTGCAGGTCTCGAATTGGTTGATGAATGCTTGGATAAAATAAACTATGCATGTCAATGGTGGATGAAATGTATTTGGAAGAGGTAAAGAATCAAAGTTTTAAAATATGTCTTCCTTATATTCCTTTTTCTGGTGAATAAGTTAGATGTCTAAAGGAATGCAAAAATATTTTGCCTCCCAAGTTTTGTTTACATCTATCAAAAGGTGAAAAAAGAATCTAGGTATGCATAAAAATATTTATATGATAGAATGTTTATACTTAGTCTATTTATGAATAAAACAACGTTGTCCTTTGAAATGGCTTGATTAATGATTACTCCCTGGCTTTTTATTTTCTTTATTTTCGATTGTTTATTTCGGAAAGCATGATATGTTAATTTTCTCTTGCTACAGATCTATCTTGCATGGAAGATGCCTTCAAGAGAAAGCTTTCAAACAGCACTCATCTGCTTAATGTGGTATACAATTTTGCTACACTACTATGGTTACTATTAACAGTCTCAGATGACAGGCACTCTTATAGTTACATGCACATAATCATGGATAAACCTTTGTTTTCCTGTATGCATCGTGTGACAGGAGTAATATCTAAGCAGGCCATCTTCACTTCTTACTGCATATTCTAAAGGGAATCCTACAGGTAATTAGTTCACCTATTTTTGAATTTGAAAGATAAGTGTAAACTTTTGAAAGATAACTATTTCAAAGTCGTCATTATATTGGAGTGGTGCATCAAGCGAGTAAGATAACTAGAATGTTCCGGCATTACGTAGTCATAAGAATTAATAGAAATATAAATATTATTGAGGCGGATTGAAACTAGACATTATTTGTCGAAGCCGCTGTCAATGGGAAGATAACCTCAATACTTTCTTCCCTATCTTCGATAGAGAAAGTTTCCCATATTTGTAGCTTTCTTCTTCAAATCTATGTGTATTCATTCTCTCCGTCACATGGAAAACTCAAAAGACCAAAGATTAACATGGATAATTTCGAAACGGTAGTCAGTGAATTATGGAATGTGCAATCCTCCGTAACATCTGTACATTTTCCAGGCAGGAAATGCGGCATCGATCTCTCCTAGGTATCAAGACTCCTTTTGTGATGAAGTAGTATACTTAAGTCAATGGAGGCTGATCAAGATACGAGGGGAAGAGAAACTACAATTACAATGACAAAGACATTTGTATGATGCACGAAGAATGTTACATGGTTCAGAATGATTTTTTTCAGAAACCTATGTGTTAAAATATCTATTTGGATGGATGGTAAATTACTGTCCCTTCGGAGACATCCGATAAAATGGTTGATAAATTACTTGTGTGTGAAGGCATTATGTAAGATATCTAGAAGGAACACTATTTTATTTCTTTGTAAGTTCTATCAATCTTTGAATGGAAAAGAAGAACTCTGTGAAGGAAGTTCTTAAATCCTGGAGACAAAAGAAAGTTATCTAACGAGAATTGATTAGAAAAGTCCTCATTTTCTATGAGTTCTTATGATATTATGTTTACTCTGGAATTCTTGTATTTGAATTTAAAGATGGATTTTTTTTTTAAAAAAAAAAGATATTGAATTGAAATCTACTGCGTGTTTTTGGTTTTATGGGCATAAAATTGTGAAAAATACAAAATATTAGCTGGAGAAGAGATTCTGTACATGTATGAAGAGTCCCGTAGTATTGATTGCGGTTAGTTTTGTTTAAATAGCATCTGTAAAACCTGTTTATCTCAATTATTTATTTATGTGTTTGTTATTTTCTCTTATTTCATAATTGTGAACTGCACTTTTTTTTTCCTCTTTGAAGGTTGTATATTAATTATCAGTGTCCCTTTGCTCAGTGTGTGCGAATTACCAGAAATATCAAGTTTTCTTTGATGCATTTTCATTTGAAAAATATAATCTAAAATTATTTATTTAATTACTCTTATTTTCTTATTGATTTCTATAATGCCTATTGTTATCTAAAAATTATAATCCAAAATTATAATGATTATTGTTATCTAAATACTTTTTTTTTTTAAGGCGTTGACCTTATTTGAAGTTGATGTTTCAAAAATAGTGTTGAATTTACCTGAATGTATGCTTTTGTACAAACGATGGCTGATGGAGGTAGTAGTTGAGAAGACATGTAAAGACCATTTCTGCGCGTATATTCAAAATTCCATTGGGCCTCGAAATGTAGCCTACAACGGTTTCTTTTTCCTGATGAAATTTGTTATTCTTCATCCTCATGTTTGTCACATTTTCTTTCATTTTCCAATATGGATTGAAACATTTACGTGATTCATATTTGCATTATTTCATTTGTTGTGATTATGCATAGATGGTACTCATTCTTCTTCCCAACAAATTTATATATTCAAGGAACTCTTTATATTCCTAACTACAGGGAAGAAAGAAAGGAGGTGTGTTGTTGAAGGCATGAAAATATGTTGTGTATAGTTTACTTTATATATAGTGTTCTTTGTGCACATTCAAATATTCGTAGAAATTTGAAGTAAATGCAACTTGCGAGACAAGAAGCTATATAATTATTTTTCACTTTATATAGGTCAATATTTTTCATATTCTATACTTGGGTTCTCTTTATTTCTTTCAACTACAAGTTAATTATAGGAGAAAAACATAAGACACTCGCATTCGAATTTTGGAACTGTGATATGGGTGTCCTGTTGCCTTGCCTCATAATGTCCATGACGTTCTATCATTGTTTTGCTCACTTGATGTGATGCCATTTAATTTGACTAAAACTCAGTGTCTGTGAATGCAGTTTTGAGCTTTTAAGTTTTTTTTCCCATTTAATGTTAACAGTTTAAAAGAATGCTGAGGCAACATCTTCTACTGAGAGTGCAATCAGTTGTCTTCCTATTATTCTATAAGTAATCTGAGCATTCAAATCCCATATGTTTTTCTACCTCCAATTCTTGAGATTGCATTAAATTTAATTATTAACCTCTCTGTAGAAAATTTGGACGAATTCAAAATAAAAATTTAAAAAATAAATATAAATAGTGTTTGAATTACACGTGAAATAGTAAATGGTGAAAAATTAAGTAATCGTATTGGAAAAACTATTGTATAAATACAAGGTGAAAGATAACGAGAGGGAAATTATACTTTGAGTTAATGTGAGGGTATGACTAATCTTATATTTGAGATGATAAAGTCTTTTCTAATCATGATAACAAATATTTTACTATTTATAAGGCCACGTACTAGAAATATTTTTGACAGATAAAGTCGAAAAACAAGTATATCAAAATATGGTAAAAAGTAACACATAACAGTATTAAAAATATCCTTAATGTTTGCTACTTTGATACAAAATTTAATTTCTTTTGATATTATCCGCGCATCGCGCGGGTACTATACTAGTATATAATCAACAATACGCCCAAGAGTCGGATGTAAAAAATATTTTGCTGGGTCAACCATGTGTTTACTTAGTCTATGCCCTTCTCCATACGAAGGGTTAGCACTTAATGCACAAAGTATTTTTTTTGTTTCTTATCAACTAGTTTTTTAACACGTGCGTTGTACGTGCAATCCATATTAATAAGCAAATACTTTTAAATTTTAAGGTCAGTAACACGGTATTTGATAATATTAGTTTTTTAATACTTCTATAATACAAAATTCAGATGTGAATAAGAGTAACAACAACTGTAGTTTCAAATGCTTCATGTCTTAGAGTTTCTGTCTTGTTTAAATGAAACCTTAGTGTCCTATTTATTTACGGTCACACACATATCAAGAAATTATTATCGAATAAAAATAGTATTATGCAGAAGTTTTCAAAATACGATCAACATATGACTTCCTTAGAGCGACTAAGAAATTATTGTCAATTTCATGATGTATGTCTGCAAAGAATGAAGGTGTAGTTTTCGTGATAGAGATACTTAATGGCGAGTCATATCAGAAATATTTTTTGAAGCATATAAATTATAATTAATTTCACGTGAAATTGTATTACAACTATTTTCAAAGATAATTATAATTTGACGAATCAAATAGTAAATATAATTCCCTATTCACGATGTTTTAAATATAATTAGAAAGAACCCGATGTCTAAAGTAAAATGACAAAAAAAATAAAACATAAACAAAAATTTGATTAAATTGCAAACATGATACTATTATATTAAAGGAGAATAAGAACACCAAATTTAAATATAATTCATGAACATAGATAAGTCATCTTTAAGATAAACAAAAAATAAATATTAAAAAAATGTAACGCACTTGTAGAGATAATAACACATTATTTAGTTGTATTTGAGATCATTGAAGGATTATTTCATGCAAAGATCACAAATGGCATGAATATCCAAAATAATTTGATATAAATTAATTTTTAGGCGTTTTGAGATATCCAAACGAAAATTCTTTTCACTAATGTATGATAGTAATAAATTGTCACATTCATGCATGATATAAAATTTATAATTGATGTATAGCTATTACCAAAAAATAAATATAACAAAAAGAGGAATTTCATAATGTACTAAATAAGAGTGCGTAGAGTTTCTAGCCAGAATTGCACAAATAAAAATACATATATAGTTTTATGAATGCTCATAGAAAGTAAAAAAAAAAAATAGAATGCACTAAGCTGAGTTGACATTTGCAGCATTAATTTGTGTGTCGCAGGAGTGTACATATTATCCTAATTTATAATAATAACATATCAATTACATAGTTTCAGGAATGCCCGTACAAAAAGGAAATCAATAAATGAATTTACCAGAGTTGACATTTTCAAAGTAAATTTGTGTGTTGCAAGAGATGATCATATAATTTTAATTTACTGGAAATAGAATATTCAAAATATTGTGAAGTTCACCTAATAAAAAAAATATAATGAGAATTCAACAAAGAATTAGATGGTTTATTGATTTCCTCCCTCTATTGAAATAATTTATGAGCATTTCAGATGTCTAATGGTTTGCATTTTGTAGATGAAGCCGATTTGTACAATTACATTAGTCAAATAAATTTATCCTAAATTGGATTGCCACATGCAACTCTTTACATTCTCCATATTTTTGTATCAATCCATTTGATGTATATTTTATAATTTAATCTTTTATTTTATATTTTATTTATTTGAGTGTGTATTTATCTTCTTGTACACAACTATACTCAGAACAATATTCAATTAAGGGGTCAATATGGTCTTTTGACTTTGCAACTTATGGGACTTCCCACTTATAGAGTAGTAATAGATGATGATTAACACATTTGCACAGAACGGTAGATGAATGATTCCTTTTTAAAAGTAATCAAAACTTAATCAAATAATGAAAGGTGATTTTAATTTTTTTGGTGAAGGATAAAATAATCAATCAATTTTTGAGGAGGCTTCCATTTAATAAGTATTTTTTATTATAATTAAAATAATTAATAAGGGTATTTTAGTAACCTAAATAATTTATGAGGATATTTTAGTAATATGACTTTACATTAGGGGGTTCTCACTTTTATAATAATATGATTTAATTCATATATTACACTGATAGCAACATGCACGAACCAATATGAATATCATTATGACCGTTTCATATGAATCTTGAGTATAAAAACAACTGCAAGCATTTTCTTTGTAAAGCATGAAGAAAGTGACTACGGGAAAATTAATTGGACGCCAGCAGATTATATTGAAAATTGTCCATCAGATTTCCTTGATTTGCTTATTCAATTGATACTGAGTCAAACAGAAAAGAAGAGATTTCCAAATATTATTTCAAAAACGAGGCTATAATAAATGGAGTGTATGGTATGGTCTTTACCGAAGTTATTTCATTTGAAGGAAGACGATGAAATGAAGTGGTCACAGGACTATATAAATAGTACCAAATTACTAATCAAAATAATAGAATAGGCTGGGAGAAGACGGTCAAGTATCACCGTCCTACTCGAACTGTTTTGTTCTATTTTGTTGATATTAACATTTTTCAATATTTTTTGAATATATGACTTTTTCAAATCCAAGGCTAATAAATTCATCATTTTCGATCAAAGGGATATCAGAAACGTATATCGACAGACCGTAGTGATATCATCTTTTCATCAAGGAAAATGGTAAATTTTTCCTCTAAATTTCATGAACTTAGCCATCCATGCCCTCCGTTACAATTTCACTTCAAAAGCCACAATTTCAAGAAAGCTCAAGTATACCTCCAACAACTTAAGCCAGTAAGGACTAACAGTGTAGCACCAAGCTTCGGATGGAAGAAAATATAGCACCATCGAACAGAGTCATTTACTTGATGAGAGAAAGATTCAGCAGCAGTTTAGAGCACCTTTCTAGACGAGCAACCAGTGATTGGAGAGCTTGGGGAAGTCGATATGATCCTTATCTCGAATCATCATGGCTAGACTAGAGGGGCGATATGCACCAGGATTACAGAGGACCCAATCGAAGAAATGATGCAGGAACATCTAGTGCTAGGAAAAATCGGATATACCAAGGCTATTTGAGTACAACTTCAACGTCAATGCAACTGAATTGGTACCAACACTAAGAAACATTTGCCACAGAGATAAATGGTCTTGGGACATGAGAACAGATCCCAACAAGAGAAGCCAATTTTTTTTTGGTGCGAGTGTTATAGTGACCATGCATGGCACAACACTGAAGTCTACAAAGATCTATAGTGATAAGTAGCTCACCTTTGCAAGAAATGGATGCTTCAGAAGCTGCTCACCGAAAAAGGAAAGCAAACATATTTTAAAAAATTGGGGTGGAGATGAACCACCAAGAACGGTTAGTGATCCACCTGATTAGTTAGCATTAGTTGATTTTTATTAGTGTAGATTAATTCTTCGTACAAGTTTGTATCAGTTTGTTCTTTTATTTATTAGATAGTAGCCCAAATGTATAGTTAGTCGGCCCATTTTATACTGTGTAATTTTTGATTTCTGTACTTATGTAATTCGTCCCATAGCATCAATACTTGGTCCAACACATTTACTAGTAGAGAGATTCATTTCCCACAAACACTTCCGCTTCATTTTTTCTTCCCTTTTCTCTCCCGTAACCCTAATCATATGTCGCCGGCGATTCATCGTCTCCGACAACTTAACATGGTATTAGAGCGGATCATCGTATAGATCCCGTCTCCCTTTTTACTCCAATATTACCCTGATCTCATTTGGATGAGTTTTCGTTGAAGTTTTCATAAACCCTAATTTTCAATTTTGGAGATTTCGTTATTTTGTGGTCATTCCTGTGGATCGGTTGTTTTCAGAGCGATATCTTTCATCTCTGAACAAAGTCACGGAGAGTTTTTTCCCTGTTTTTGCGGTGATTCACGGAGGAATATCACGACGGTTGAGATTACTTGGTGGCGGAGCAGTTTCAAATTTCTATGTCGTCTTATTTTTCATATGCAAAGGCATCTGTAACTTTTTGTCTTTTTTCATTCCTCTAGGCTTATTTGCTTATATTTTTCTATTCTAGGGTTTGTGATTTGCATCTGAAACTTGTTGATATTTTAGTTTCTGTATTGCTAGAGTATATTGTTCAGAATCTGTGAACTCTCTAGAACTTTCTAGGATCCCTCGCTATAGTTCTCTAGTGATTTCCTGTAAACCCTAGAACTTTACTTCTCTAATCATACCATGGCGGCATCTAGTTCACAATCCAACAATAATAGGGCTATCGACTCTTCTGATCCCCTATACGTACACACTTCTGATGTTCCTAGAATTTCCCTAGTCTCCAGCCTATTAGATGGAACTGGGTATAGTGGATGGAGAAGGAACATGCTAATTGCACTCTCTGGTGGAAACTAGATTGGTTTCAGCAATGGGTCATGCACCAGACCTGGAGATGACTCTTCCCTCCTCAGACAATGGGAGAGTCAATGACATAGTAACCTCTTGGCTGCGGAATTCCATAACTAAGGAAATTTCTGATAGTGTCATATATGGATCATCAGCCAAAGAGGTGTGGGATGAAATAAATGAGAGATTTGGTGGTGTAAATGGAGGGAAGGTTCTGGAGCTGAAGAGAGAGCTGACTCTAATTTCACAAGGTGCTATGGACATAGCTACCTATTTCACTAGGATTAAAAAGTTGTGGGATGAGTTGAGTCTGGGATGCACCAGCCCCTCCATTAGGTGTACATGTGGGGCTAAGGTAGAGTTCAAAAAGACTGAAGAGGATAAAAAACTCTATCAATTCCTGATGGGATTGAATGAGTCATATTTGGGAGTCAGAAGTAATATCTTAATGATGTCTCCCTTCCATCTGTAGCCAGTGCATATAACATGTTGACTGCTGATGAGCAGCAGAGGTATATGCATAATGGAAGCCAATTCTCTTCAGACTCTGTATCTTTTCATGCTGGCTCATCACCCCACAGTACTTGTTTTCCATTCTATGCTGGTCCATCTTCCTATAATGTTGGTTATTCATCTTATTATGGTGCTAGTTCACCATCTTCTTCCTATGGCCCTGGATCTTCATCCTCTTCTTATAACAATAAAGGAAGCCAGAAACCAGCCTCTCAAAGATCCAGCTTTCCCCAGTCTCAGAATTCTGGACAAACTTCTTACAACAAAAATCAGAGGACCTATCCCTAGATGGTGAATTTTGATCAAAGAACCTAGAGGAAGCCCATTTTTTGTACACACTGCAACAAAAACCTAATCATACAGAAGACAATTGCTATATCAAGCATGGGTTTCCTCCTAATTACAAGTCCTCAAGAGAGAGAAGGTCTTCTACAAATGTTATGTCCAATGTCTCCAATATTGATAATTCTGTTGTTGATCTTGATTCTTTTGGTGGTCCATCCTTCTCTTCCCCTAGACCAATGGCTCTTGCTTTGAGAATGGATCAATATAATCACATCATGATGCTGCTCCAGAGATCAGGGAGATCTGATTCCACTGAGAAAAATCTTATGTCTTCAGCTATGTTTGCTAGTAAGGCAGCTAGTTTATCTCATAATTCTTGCACTTGTATGATGTCTAAGCTGCAGGAATCTTGTTGGATAATTAACTCTGGGGAAGTGACCATATGACTTCAAATCTTGACCTCATGTTTGACATTCAACCTCTCTCTATTCCTTTCTTAGTTACTCTGCCTAATGGATACAAAGTCAAAGTGACATGCACTGGATCACTTTGTCTTTTACCATTTTTAACTCTACGCAATGTGCTTTACCTTCCTTCTTTTCAATTCAATCTTATATATGTGATTAAATTGATTTCTCAATTACATTGCACTGTTCAACTCATGACTCTTGTCCGATTCAGGGACCTTCCATGATGAAGCCACTAGTTCTTGGTAGACAAGATAATGGGTTGTACAAGTTCTTCAGACCATCTGATGTCCCATTTTCTGTTAATAAATCACTTGTACTTACTAGTTCTCTTACTTGTGGTGATAGTGCCAATTGTAATCATTTCAGCAATTGTAATCATTCTTCATCAATGAATATAAAATGGATTTAGTTTGGCACCAAATAATAGGGCACTTACCTTTTGCAAAAATGAAGCCAGTATCTAAAATTTCAGCATCTTTATCTCCTCAATCATTTTTTCAGTGTAGTGTCTGTCCTATGTCCAGACAACGTAGGTTGTCTTTTCCTAACAGTAGCAATAAATCTAAGTTTCCTTTTGAACTGGTGTATGTTGATACTTGGGGACCCTATCATGCCCCTACTACAAATGGTTCTAAGTATTTTCTGACCATAGTAGATAACCATACCAAAACCACTTAGACTCACCTTATGGGATCCAAGAGCAATGCATTCTCTCTTCTTAAAGCTTTTATCCTCATAGTCTAGACACAATTTGACCTTAAGGTGAAAACTATAAGAAGTGATAATGCTTTAGAATTGGGTCTTTCCAATTCAGCCATTCTTTTTTTCTCAGAAATAGGTATCATCCATCAAACATCATGCTCTCACACACTTCAACGGAATGGTATGGTTGAGAGAAAACACAAACACCTTTTTGAAACTGCCAGGGCACTCCTATTTCAATCTCACTTGCCTTTAAAGTTCTAGGGTGACTGTCTCTTAACAACCACCTATCCCATTAATAGGTTTCCTACACCTATTCTTAATGGCATCTCTCCTTATCAGAAACTCTTTGGGCTACCTCCTTCCTACTCTCACCTCAGATCTTTTGGTTGCCTCTGTTATGCCACTATTCCTAAGGCTCACAGGGATAAGTTTCAACCAAGAGCTATTCCTTGTGTGTTTATAGGCTATCCTTTTGCCAAGAAAGCTTACAAACTCTTTAACTTACAAACTAAACAATGCTTCATCTCCAGAGATGTGGTGTTTCATGAATCTATTTTTCCCTTTGCTTTCAGTGCATCACAGTCATATACATTCCCACTTCCTGACAATTTGTTCACCGCAGCTACTCAAGATCCAAATATGTTTGCTCCTGAGTCAGACCCTATTTTTCCTGACTCTCCTCCTCCTACTACTCTTCCTACTCATGTCATTCCGCCTACTATGCCCTCTCCAGCTCCCATACCACCTCCTCAGTCCACCAGAAAGTCTTCCATAACTCATTCCCTTCCTGTTCATCTTCAGGATTATGTATGTCAGTTTCCTGGTTCCACTTGTTCCAATGTTATATTCCCTGATAAGTCTGCAGCTGTATTTGAACTAAGGACATACCAGCAGGCAGCTTCTATCCCTGCTTGGCAAGAAGTAATGCTACATGAATTCAGGGAACTAGAGGCAAATAACACATGGAGTATTATTCCTCTTCCCTAGGGAAGAAGCCTACATGGAGCAAGTGGGTGTATAAGGTGAAGTATAAGGGTGATAGATCTATTTCTAGTTAGGGGTGATTCTCAGGTTGAGAGGATTGACTATACTGAGACCTTTTCCCCTATTGTCAAGATGAACACAGTCAAATGCTTGATTGCTATTACTGTGAAGTCTAATTGGGTTCTCTTTCAACTGGATATTAATAATGCATTCCTCTATGGAGACTTATTCTCATGAAGGTGCCTCTTGGAGACTCTGTTGATTTATCTGCCTATCCTGCTGGTCCTACTTCTACAGTAGCTTGCAAACTTCACAAAAGCATTTATGGGTTAAAGCAAGCATCCTGGAAATGGTATGTTAAGCTTTCCCAGGCCCTTGAGTCAAGAAATCTGGTGCAACTTTGTATTCATTAGGAAATCTGGGGTTTCTTTGGTTATACTGGCTATTTATGTGGATGATATCATCCTCACTGGCAATGATAACTCTGAAATCTAGTCCATCAAGGCCTTTCTTGATGATCAGTTCAAGATTAAGGACCTGGGCACTCTTAACTACTTTCTTGGCATTGAGGTCACCACTGTGCCTACAGGTTTACATCTTTCTCATAAAAAGTTCATCTCTGACATATTATCTGAGTTCCACTGCTCTACTGTGTCTCCTGTTATGGCTCGTTTGGATTTAAATGTTATACTCTTTGCTGATGTGGGAGAGTTACTCCCTAATCCTGAAAGATATAGGTGCTTGGTGGGAAAGCTGAGTGTTTTGGTCCACACTAGGCCAGACTTGGCTTTCTCAGTACAACACCTTAGCCAGTTCTTGAAGTCTCCATGTGTGCCTCACATGAAGTCTACTTTGCATGTCCTAAGGTATTTGAGAGGTACAACTGACTATGGTATTCTTCTCCACAGTTACTTCAGAATTTTCTCTTACTGCCTACTCTGATAGTGACTGGGCAGCATGCACAAACATTGGTAAATCTGTCATTGGTTTCTTCATATTTCTGGGTGGCAGTCCTATTGCTTGGAAGGCCAAGAAGCAGCATGTTGTATCTCTGTCCTCCACTGAAGCTGAGTATAGGGCTTTAAGTAAAGTAGTTGCTAAATTAACCTGGGTGATTAGACTTCTTGGTGATTTTGATTTACCTGTTCTTACTCCTGCTGATGTCTTTTGTGATAACCAGGCAGTTCTCCACATTGCTCACAACACTGTGTTTCATGAGCGCACCAAGCATATTGAAGTTGCTTGCCATTTGTCAGAGACAAGTTTCTTGAAGGTGTGATTAATCTTCTCCATGTGCGCACTGATATTTAGCTTGCGGACCTTCTCACTAAGCCCATTCTTGCCCATCATCACAGACAATTCTTATCCAAGTTGGGGGTTTGTCCACCCTCCAACTTGAGAGGGTTGTTGAGGATCAAGCTAGTGATCCACCTGATTAGTTAGCATTAATTGATTTTCATTAGTGTAGATTAATTCTTTGTACAAGTTTGTATCAGTTTGTTTTTTTATTTATTAGATAGTGGCCCAAATGTATAGTTAGTCGACCTATTTTAAACGTTGTGTAATTTCTGATTTATGTACTTATGTAATTCGGCCCATAGTATAAATACTTGGGTCCAACACATTTACTAGTAGAGAGATTCATTTCCCACAAACACTTCCTAATCATATGTCACCGGTGATTCATCGTCTCCGGCAACTAAACAAGAACTCGATCCCCTAAGTGGATGGTCAACATTATTACCCGAAGGTAAGAAGTAAGAGACATCACCTACAAAGGATATGTCAAGGTTTATATTACAAAGGGGGAGCAGAGGACACACGCGCGTGATGCTTTTTCCAAAAACAACATAACCTTTCATGATGTCGATATAGACAAATTGTTGTTCCCACATCACAATGATCTGGTTATTACTCTTCGTGTACTTGATTTAGATTTCAAATGTGGTTTAGTTGATGCAGGTAGCTCACTGATGAGTCCAATGTGATTAGGGTATTCCTACTTGTTCTTGTCAAATTCTAGTATAGTTTATGATATCGTCCTACTGAGATTGGGTATTCTATCCTACATACCTGAAATATTTTAATCACTATTAGAGAAAATCAAACTGATAAAAGGTGAGTTTTTAATTTTAATTTACTTTAACAAAAACAAACAACTTTCGAAAAATCTCTAATATAAAAAGAGTCTGAATCATCGAAAACTGTGAGAGAATATTTTCACTAAAACTCAATAATCTAGCCGATGATAATTCCTCCATGAGAATTGAAACTGAGGCAAGCAAGATTATGGACTTGAAAAAATATATTTTTCTCTACTATTTTATTCATCAATTATTATACATTAATTTTATTTCGTAAGAATTACTAAATTAATATAAAAATAACTTAGGGATAAATAGACGGATGTGATAATCATATATGATTAAGTAAATACTATAATTCCATCACAGTATTAAAATGCGATTAGAAAATTTCTGGCCAAACATGTATTAAATTGAGATAAGTATTATAAATATTAGCGATTTTCATCAACTATCCCAATGAAAGATTACTCCATTATAAAGTAAATTTTTTTTTTAAAATATAAAGACTATAAAAAAAAGTATTTTTTCTAAAAAAATGACTACAAGAGTTTAAAATTATAAAAGACAAAGAAAGAGATAAAGACTAGTTCTTGTCTCTACAAAGTGAATTAGTAAGTTTTTCATACAAAGTTGGCGCCTATTTATTAAAAAAAAGAAGTTTAAGGTCTTCCAAGTTCCAAAGATACAAAGGTGAGTAGAGATTGATGACTTCATCACAGATGCAAAGGTAACTAAATTTATGGACTTTCTTTTTTTTTTTTTTGCATTTTTGTTTTTCAGCGTAGAAAACTCACGGATGTGACTATCAGTGTTATAGTCGCACTACGAACAGTGTAGTCATCAATGGTCATTCTTTTATTTTTCTTCAATTTCAGTATCTTCGTTTTCCTGCAAATATGTTAGAAAATATGGGAGAGTGGATATGTTTATTCACATTTTTTAAAATATTTAATATTTTACTATGAAATATATGAATAAATTATATCTATCAATTTTTCCATACTTGAATCTTTGCTAGACCTCGAGGAAAAAGATTTTTTTTTTACTTAAAATATTTTCTTCAAAAGTCATGCTCAATACTATTATTTTTTTACTTCACAAAATTCTTTACCTTATTTCTGAATTTTGACTTGATCAACAAGCACTTCCAGTTTTCTTCCCATGAATCAGAATTGATAGATTTATGATCATATAATTAGTAAGTATCATAGAATTGTCTATGGGCTTTCTCGTCATATTTATCTCCATTAATGTAGATTCAGTATTGATTTTCAAAATCTTTTAAAATTTTTTATGACTTGCAATGTTAGACTTCAGGCTGGTGGGATAATGATATTTGATACTATTCTTCTTCCAACTTGGAGCTAACATTTCTCATAATTTTCTCCATTTGAAGATATTTACTCTTGCTTTCACAAAGCCAAAATCATAGATATGAAAAATCATATGGTGAATATTAAAAGAAATAATATTGAACGTAGTGAATTTTTTTTATTGTTATAAAGACCAAGAATAAGACCATAAATAAGAAGAAAATAGTATATAATATATAAAAGAAATAAAACATATATAATTAAATATAAAAGCTTTAAAAATCATATTTATATCAAAATAGCCTCCCTCACACATGAACGTTTCATTCTCATGGATGAAATACATTTTTAGACAAGTGAAAGAAAGAGGAGTGAAAAAGGATTGAAGAAGGATCAAGTGGCTGGATCATATATATATAACATATTATTAGTAATACAAATATAGCACTTTATTTGTAAAATAAAAATCATTTTGGCTTTCAAATATACGATCATAGAAGAACGTATAAAAGGAACTGTGATCACATATGTTCTATGTGTAATATAATGGACTAATTTTAGGCCTTATCAGTCACGGGGTCCTGGTTTGAATATAAATAAGAAAATTACATGTGCCAACATTAGACCTGCACAATTGAATGGTTGATAGTAATTTAGGCATACCGATCACAATGGAGTTGCTCCTCTATAGCTGGCACTATTTTTATAGAGGCTTTCATGAGATGTTCCAGTTGTACAATAATCTGGATATTAACCAGATCAATTGGTTAAGTATTTAATTCTCTAAATCTATGTTGGACCTATGAGGCTCCATTGCTTCTCCCTCAATGGAACCATAGTTCTGAATTTAACATCGTCAGCTCGACGATGTAACTGTGTCATTCATCAAACTATCATGGTTATCGAAGGGTGTTGCTCAAAATGTCCTGCATAATACAGTGAGTAAATTCCACTTACCCCCTTAACTTTACAGGTTTGGGATAGTAAACCCCCTTCACCTATTGAATGAGATAGTAAACCCCTTTGATCCTAAATCAATGGTAAATAATGAGTTGATCTTTGCATGTATTTACTTAAGTTCAAAACTAGCCTCTTCAGAAAATAATAATAATAATTTTTTTAAAAATTAATTATATTGAGTATCTGAAAGTATTCTGATTATTGTATATAAATGCGTTAATTACATTTCATCTAACTGCCAATATTTTATGTAGGGAATAATAATGCCTCGAATAAAAATAATATTTGAAATAATATTTTAAGGTTGTTTTAAAAGTGCGAAATATCATGTCATCACCTCTAAATTATAAGAATAATTAAAATTTTCACCTTTTTTTTTGTTATGATTACTAATGAAGTATTTAAAATTAATTAAACCACACAATATGCAACGATGACGAAAAATAGAAAAATATTTTATGTGAAATTACGACTCTAGTTACGTTAATTTTCAGTAGCTACAACAAATATAATTAAATTTTGATGCTCTATGAAAAAAACCTCTATAAAATAAAATGAGTTTTTTAAATCAAAAGTAAAAAATAAAGGAGTAAAATGAGATACTTTAAATTTTAAATATATGTATAAATACTTCATTAATATTTGTAGAAAATATATGTTAAAAATTTATCATAGTTGATGGTTGTTTTTCACCTTTTAAAAATGCATACAAATGATAAACTCATTTTTAAAGATCTACAAGAAAATCCTCTATAAAATAAACTGAATTTCTTAAATCAAAAGAAAAAAAATAAAGGATTATAATGAGATATACAATTTTAAATATTTTTATAATACTTCTTTAATATATTTAATCGTGTAGACAATATATTATAAAAATTCATAATTAAAGGTTGTTTTTGACTTTTTAAAAATGCATACAAATGATTAACTCATTTTTGACCGTTAATTTAAAGATTAAGAGGGTCTACTGTTCCTTTCAAAAGGTGAAGGGGGTATTGTCTCCCAAACCCAAAAGGTCAAGGGGGTTTAGTGAACTTTACTCTAATTCAATTTTAACACGTGACTGTTGACCTTAAACTTCTATCCTCCATTGATCTCTTGGATTTCAATTGATAAGTATAGGGTAACAACAGTACCATTATAAGAACTTGTCCACCTGAATTTTATTTTACCCGGGAATAGCCTGAGACGGCTATTATGAATAAGAACCTGATCTCCAATTTTATAATTTTTTGGTCTGATCAAATTGTTATGCCACTTTTTTCATTTTTTCTTCGTAAATCCTGGTATTTTTATAGGGTTCTATCCTTAGTTCTTCCAACTCATTTACCTGAAAAAATCTATTTTTACCAGCTGAGGTTAAGTCAAATTTCAATGCATTTAGTGCCCAAAAGGCTTTATGTTCCAATTCAGCTGTCAAATGAAAAGCTTTTCCAAAAACTAATTTATATAGGGATGTTCAAGTCGGCATTTTAAATGTTGTTCTATCGACCCATAATGCATCAACTAATTTTAAACCCCAGTCTTTCTAGAGATTCCAACTGTTTTGTCAAGTATCTATATCTATATCTATATATCTTCTAATTGAGAACTATAAGCAAGTGAGGTGGCATGCCTCTATGACCACCATTCACTACAAAATGTATAAAAATGCACAATTTATTTTCCCTCACATTCTAATGAAATATTTTGTATTCTATCTACTAATTTCAGTCTCTTTTAATCACAACAATTTAATTAAGTGAATTGTGGCCCACAAAACTAAATGCCTCACTTAAAGCCCACAAAGAAATATAACGGACAAAAGCCGAAGACCACGTATAGCTTCACCTCTCAAATCCACGCCTCTTCAAACAGCTTTTATCCTCTTTATTTTCACAACTAATGTCTTTATGATAGTTACTACACATCTTTACGTGTCTTTATGGTCACAATTAAGCCAGTAACTCTTGATTTTCTAATGGTGGTCTAATTATTTATCTTGATGAATAAACGGTTGCAAAATTGAATAAAAATAATGGTGGAAATTGAATGCCTTACTGAGTCTTTGCTAATGAAACAATTACAACAAAATAATGGTGCCCATATTTTTTTCTTTAAATAGTAGCCATGAAGTAGGACGTACATATATACACCCAGCAAAGAAGAAATCACACATGCTATCTAGAACCACATAGCATTTGGCAAGTAAATCATAAATCGAGCCAAAAGCATGTCGGCTTTAAACAAGCATTCAGATATGAAACAAGATATTTACTTGCAATCTTGCCATTCCATAACAAGAGAAGGGTTGATTTTGTGGCGAGAATAAGGATAAGAGAGATATTCTGGAAGGATATTCAAATTTGAATGGGTATCTGCTGTTGGAAATTGGATTCGGGGCACCCAGTTCAATGTCAGCCGGATTTCTAAGCACTAGTCTTTCCTTCTCACCTGCTAACTCATAGAAAGAAATAGAGTCAACCCATGCGCCTTTCGCGGGGTGAGCAAAAAGCCTTTCCCTGGATCCTGGGTCAACCCGGATCCATATGTAATTAAGTAAAATATATATAATGAATTATATGTATCTATTAATAAAAGGGAAATGACACAACTATTGGGAATAGTCCTAGTAGTTGTATCTATTCATGATTATAAAAGAAGGTTTCCTGGCAGAAACCCAAGTAACTTTTCTCCTTTGAGAAAAAAAGAAGCGTTCCTTTTTCCTGTTCCAACAAGAAAGAATAACTCTCTTCTTCCATGGTGAAGAACTTCCATGGAAAATTCTTACGAAGAACAAAAGTGAACGAACTTCTACGAATTGGAATATCTTCTGTAACCAGGTACGACTTAGACTGTGGTCTAATCTTTACTGTTCGTGTTCTATACATGTGATTGTATTGTAGACTAGTGAAACAAATACGGTTAGACCCTGAGCGAACTTTGCGTTCTTGGATTGTGTGTAATCCTTCATTGATATCAGAGCTAGGTTATTTATTTTCTAGTCCCGATCTTCCTTTCGTGAAAAATATTGTGCTAGCAGAATCTCTTTACTGTTCATTAAAATTTGTTTACCGGGTCCTGGGTGATAGCCATATGCTCAAACAAATGAAATTATATTGCATCGAATGTTGTGTTTCTTTTTGTTTATTTGTTGTTAGTCAGATTCTTTCTATCCACGAAATTATTGTCAATGAATAACTATTGCGTCATTCATGAAAAATTTGGTTTAAAGGAACAGGTCTGGAAATAAGGATATGGCACCGGATGGTTAACTGGTTTTAACCAGATAATGGAATAAAATGTTAGTAAAAGTTTCTGGAAAAAGTTTTCCTGTTAAGAGCTTTGTTATGGAGTTGAAGTTGGATTTGACTTTTGATGTTTGGCATTTTATGCCAATATTTCCTTAATATTACCGCATGTTTGAGCTTGTTATTCGCTCGTTTTATAGCTTGTGACTGTGGTTTTACACTGATTTTATGTCGTGCGTGTGTAGGTTGTTACACAGTACATTTGGAGCTTTTAGGAGCTTGATTGAGCAAGAATTGATTGGAAGTTGATTGAAGATTGGATTGAACACACGAAGGCACGACACAAGCAAGGTTTCGGACCAAGGAAGTCAGTTTTTGGCTGGGCGCTATAGGCCATGCGCCGCGCCCTCCAGCACGCGCCACCCCCAGGCGCGGTTCTCCATGCGCCGCGGAGCAAAAGCGGGCAGATTCTGGCATCCTCTGTCTTGGTTCACGCTTTTCGAGGCGCGGGGCGCCCGTTATAGCGCCCCTTGTGGGCGTTTTTACGTCCTATTTCGTCTAGGCTTGGGTCTAACTTATTACTAGGCTTTTGTAAACTCTATAAATACTCTTTTACTTAGTTTTTCATGGGGGTTCAGACTTTGGAGTAATTGGAGAGCTCATAACATCAAGAACAAGGGTTTTTCTTCCTTCTATTAATCTATTACATCATTATTTCATTATTTCATCAAATCCTTGCATTTTTATTATGAGTATGCGTAGCTAAATCTCTAGTTCTAGGGTTAGAGTATTTCATGAAAGTTGATGTTTGAAGATTGATTCCCATTAATTGAATCCCATTACGGGTTACTTATTCTTTCTTGATTTCACTTGTGTAATTGTCAGGGCCCGATTATTACGCATTATCTATGGTTTTTAGATTGAACTCGAAAGAGGGAATTTATTAACGCAATAAGAAAGAGTAGGGCTAGATTGTGAACCTGGTCATCGGGGAACCAATTTGTGAGTAGGATAGACATATACTTGCTCGCCTAGCTTAACTAATTACAGAAATCGTTAATGCGTGCACGTGATTCAACCCATAGACATATAGGGATTGGAGTAGCCTGCATAGACCGTGAAGAACTGAAAGGTTTTCACGGGTACATTTACTCTGTTAGTTAGTAATCCGGGATTTAAGAAGTGGAATCAATTGGAAAACTCAACTGGATTGTTCGTAACTCTGACCCTGGACCGTCTCCTTATTATTGATAACCACCAAGTTTTGCTCCATTGTTTAAATCCACTTTTACCCTCTTAATTACTGTTCTTTTGTTACTAAACTCATCACTATTGAAAAAGATCCCTGGATAGTTAGTTAGAAATTGTTTGTTAAGTGTCAGTCTGAATAGTCCTCGTGGGAACGATACTCTACTTATCACTTTATTACTTGCCGACCACGTATACTTGCGTGTGCGTTGGGAGCAACAAGTTTTTGGCGCCGTTGCCGGGGACTAAACAATTGACTGTTTCTTTTCAGACGATTTATTATTTTCTATTCAGGTTTAATTTTTGTTTGGAGTTTTGTGCTGTTTCAGGTATTAGGTCCTGCTTGATCTTTACCTGCAGGGATGGCAGCAGAACAAGCTTTAGCTGTGCGAGATGTTGCTCTCCCCAGCCTGGAGGGAGTAGCCTCGAGCATAGTTAAGCCTGAAATTACTGGACACTTTGAGATTAAGTCCGGCATGATACAACTGTTACATGCGACTGGACAATTTGGTGGATTACTTCATGAAGATCCGCAACAACATATCCAGAATTTCTTGGAGATCAGTGATACTTATACACCAAAGGGAGTGCCTATTGATTATGTTCGCTTGACATTGTTCCCGTTTTCACTGATTGGTACAACAAAGAGGTGGTTAAAGGCTGAAAAGTCTGGGTCTATCACCACTTGGAATGATTTGGCTAAGAAGTTCTTGGCTAAGTTTTATCCATCTGCCAAGACAGCCCGGGTGAGGAGTGAAATTATGTCCTTCAGACAGATAGAAGGAGAGTCTTTGTATTCAGCCTGGGAGCGGTTTAAAGCTTTACTGAGAGATTGTCCACACCATAACCAATCCAATGAGGTTCTTGCACATACTTTTGTGGAGGGGTTGACTGCGCATACTAAGATCGTGGTAGATGCTGCTGCTGGAGGCCAAGTATTGGCTTTAAATTTTGACCAGATCTATGATTTACTAGATAAGTTTTCGCAGAGCAATCCTGACTGGCAGGGTGATGGTAGAGCTACTACACAGAAATCTGCAGGGGGTACTTCAGTTAGATGCAGTTTCAGAGCTCAGGGCGAGGATGGATGCTATTTCCAATCAAATTAGCAAGCCAGCTCTGCCAAAGACTCAGCAACCAGTGGCTCTAGTGCAACAACTCCAGAGTTTTTGTGAGGTTTGTGGTCAAGACCATGCTACAGAGGTTTGCTCTTCTAATCCAGAGTCAGTTTATTACGTGGGTTATCAAAACAGACTGCAGGGTCAAAATCAGTTTGGTAATGCTTATTATCAAGGCAATACGAGAGCCCCGAATAATTACCACCCACTTCCAGCTCCACCACAGCAGGTTAGTAGTTCAGTTGAAGATATGCTAAAGCAGATAATGGCGGGCCAGCAGAGAATGATAGCTGACACTGCAGCCCATGCACAAGCCATACAAGATCTTGCCAATGCTCATAAGAACCTGGAGCACCAGTTGGGGCAGTTGGTGGGAGAAATAAGCACTGTTAAAAAAGAGCCTGAACAATGTCTTGCAGTGACTTTAATTGAAGGTGGAGAGTTGATGGCCAAGCCTGAGGAGAAAGCTGAAATAGAAAAAGTTGAAAAAGTGGAGAAGGTAAAGAAAAAAGAAGAGAGAAAGGAGGCACCTCTGCCACCTCCACCATTCCCCCAAAGGCTTATACCATTGAAGGATCTGGCCCAGTATCAAAAATTTGTGAGTATGTTGAAAGAGCTTCAAGTTAATATTCCGTTGACTGATGTGTTTGAATTGATGCCATCTTTTGTGAAGTTTTTAAAAGAGATTTTAGTCAAGAAAAAAAGCCTCAAGAGATAGATGCAATTGAGTTAGTTGAGGAGTGTAGCACAATCTTGAGCAAGCTACCTCCAAAACTTCAAGATCCAGGGAAGTTTACTATTCCTTGTACCATTGGAGGGCATAGTATCACTGGTGCCTTGTGTGATTTGGGTGCGAGCATAAATCTCATGCCTCTGTCTGTTTGCAAAAGGTTAGGGCTAGGAGCAATCAAGCCCTCGTCAGTTACTCTTAAGATGGCGGATGGATCACTCGCTCACCCTGATGGTAAATTGGAGGATGTGTTGCTAAAAGTTGGTAAGTTGACATTCTCTGCTGATTTTGTAGTCCTAGATTATGAAGAGGACCGAGAAGCTCCAATCATTTTGGGGAGACCATTCTTAGTCACCTTGAAGGCAATTATTGACATGGAGCTGGGTGAGATGACTGTTAGAGCGCATGGGGAAAAGGTTACTTTCAAGGTGTATAATGAGAAGGAGCACATAGCTAAGATTGAAGAGTGCTCTATGATTGAATGTGTCGAACAAGAACATGGAAGTACACCACATGTGAAGTTGAAGAGGGGGTTCTCTCAAAGAAAGGAAGAAAGCAAAGGTTCGGCGTAAGAAGAGAAGACATAAATGCCGGAAGTGAGCTAAAAGTGTCGTCGTGCCACGACGTTAACTAAGGCGCTTCTCGGGAGGCAACCCGAGTTTGTACTTGTATTATTTTATTTATAGTGTCACGTAGTTTTTGTTTTTCCTTGGATTGCAGGTTCATGTAATGTCAAGGCTAAGTGTGGGGTGTCCTCACCCTTGCCTAATGTTGATGACATGATGAGGGAAGTCTGATTACCTCATACTATATGGAAGCTTGGAGGATGCTAGCACCAAGGACTAGAATCTTCAGGGAAGTTTTCTTTACCCTTGCACTTTCTTATTTTTAGCACTGAGGACACTGCTTGTTTTAAGTGTGGGGTGGGGAACTCTCCTCTATTTTTGAGGTTTGGGATGCATGTACCGTAGGATTTTCTCTTGTCACTTAACTTTATTTTTATTTGTTTCTTGCTTTAATATATGCAAAAATGAAAAAAAAATTAGAAAACCAATGAAAAATTCCAAAAAGATTTTCTTTTTAGTCTTTATTAGTGGTACATGTCATCCACCCCGTGGTTTTTCTTATGGCCTCGGTTCTTTTCCACGGGGAGGCCTTTGAACCGGGTAGTTTTTATTTTTAGGATTAGAGTAGTTAGTATAGGTGGCCCTAGACGGAAGGAAATAGGTGGAATGCTAGGTGCCTTTGATTTGTTTGATACCGGTGGACTTGAACTTGTTGCATGTGCTATTTGTGGTGTCCTTGGGTTTTAATTGTGATGCATGCCTAGGAAAAAATGGAACAACCCCCTTGAGATGCTTGAGTCCGCTTGCTTGACTTGATTGTTAACCTTTGTGCATGAGTGCTTAAATTTCCACGAGTTGCATTCTAGATGCTTAGTTGAGAGTTGTTGATGGAACCTTTTTGTGTGGATCATGTGCAATGTGTGTGTGAGGCGTGTTCTTGTTTACTCCATGTTGCATATTAATGTCTAGAACTTGCCCCGTGTGTGTGCAAAGCGAAATCCTAGGTTTGCTCTAGTCGAGAAATGATACAAGGCCTTCTTTGATTTGCCTACCCTTACATATATACCTTGAAAAATTGTTGTTGTGATTTCTTTGACCCTTTTTGTTGGCACCCACACCCCGAGCCTACCCATTTTTTCTAAATTATCTCTTTTGGCCCTTTACTCCTTAAGCACTTTAGTAATATTGTGTTGTTATTTTGGAGTTGTGGTTGGATGTTGGGAGGTTTTTGAGTGGAGCTAATGAAGGGGAATAATTGTTAAAATTGTGAAGTAGTGAAAAGCATTGGCAAGGTTGGAAGTTAATGAAATTGAAAAAATAATTGAAAAGGGAAAAAAAAAATAGCAAAGTTGAAAGTAAAAAAAAAAGAGAGAAAAAGATATCCATTCCTTGCTAGTGTGTGCTAAAGAAGAAAGAAAAATATTGCTACTTGTTGAGAAGGTGTATGTGTGAAAGTTGTTGATTGGGTAGCTTGTTGAGAATTGTGATGAAATATTTGTGATGTATTAAAGTGCTTAGGGAGGTAGTCACTATTACCATATGTATCCTACCCGCCCCTTAGCCTACATTACGACCTTTCTAAAGTCCTAGTTAATCCCGATTGGAGTGAGCCTACATTAGTGGAGTCCTACACTACGGGCAAGCCTATGGTACATTGTGTGTGGCATGTGAGGTTTTCATGAGAGTGAGTGAATTCATTTGTTATTGCCCCCATTCTATTCATGATATTTGTTTTTGTGTGTGATCTTTGGGGGGAGGGGGGGGGCACTCTCTTTCATATTGGTGAGGGCACGTGGTTTGCATGAAATAGGTGAAGTTGATGGTTCTTGGTTGAGTAGATAGGTGTGATTTTGTGGGAGCATGGTTGCATTAAGTTGAGTTTGTGCACTTGAGCTATTTTGGGGTGGTTGTTCTCATATTTTTGGTTTTGGTAAATTGTTGGCATGTTGTGGATCCATAGTAGTCATGTGTGCATTGGTTCAATGGTTGGTATCAACCATAGTCATAGGTAGACCTGTTTTACCTAGGTTGGGGAGTTAGTTGTGACTTGCTCGAGGGCGAGCAAGGGTTCAAGTGTGGGGTGGTGATGTTTGGCATTTTATGCCAATATTTCCTTAATATTACCGCATGTTTGAGCTTGTTATTCGCTCGTTTTATAGCTTGTGACTGTGGTTTTACACTGATTTTATGTCGTGCGTGTGTAGGTTGTTACGCAGTACATTTGGAGCTTTTAGGAGCTTGATTGAGCAAGAATTGATTGGAAGTTGATTGAAGATTGGATTGAACACATGAGGGCACGACACGAGCAAGGTTTCGGACCAAGGAAGTCAGTTTTTGGCTGGGCGCTATGGGCCATGCGCTGCGCCCTCCAGTGCGCGCCACCCCCAGGCACTGTTCTCCATGCGCCGCGGAGCAAAAGCGGGCAGATTCTGGCGTCCTCTGTCTTGGTTCACGCTTTCAGAGGCGCGGGGCGCCCGTTATAGCGCCCCTTGTGCGCGTTTTTACGTCCTATTTCGTCTAGGCTTGGGTCTAACTTATTACTAGGCTTTTGTAAACTCTATAAATACTCTTTTACTTAGTTTTTCATGGGGGTTCAGACTTTGGAGTAATTGGAGAGCTCATAACATCAAGAACAAGGGTTTTTCTTCCTTCCTTTAATCTATTACATCATTATTTCATTATTTCATCAAATCCTTGCGTTGTTATTATGAGTATGCGTAGCTAAATCTCTAGTTCTAGGGTTAGAGTATTTCATGAAAGTTGATGTTTGAAGATTGATTCCCATTAATTGAATCCCATTACGGGTTACTTATTCTTTCTTGATTTCACTTGTGTAATTGTCAGGGCCCGATTATTACTCATTATCTATGGTTTTTAGATTGAACTCGAAAGAGGGAATTTATTAACGCAATAAGAAAGAGTAGGGCTAGATTGTGAACCTGGGCATCGGGGAACCAATTTGTGAGTAGGATAGACATATACTTGCTCGCCTAGCTTAACTAATTACAGAAATCGTTAATGCGTGCACGTGATTCAACCCATAGACATATAGGGATTGGAGTAGCCTGCATAGACCGTGAAGAACTGAAAGGTTTTCACGGGTACATTTACTCTGTTAGTTAGTAATCCGGGATTTAAGAAGTGGAATCAATTGGAAAACTCAACTGGATTGTTCGTAACTCTGACCCTGGACCGTCTCCTTATTATTGATAACCACCAAGTTTTGCTCCATTGTTTAAATCCACTTTTACCCTCGTAATTACTGTTCTTTTGTTACTAAACTCATCACTATTGAAAAAGATTCCTGGATAGTTAGTTAGAATTATTTGTTAAGTGTCAGTCTGAATAGTCCTCGTGGGAACGATACTCTACGTATCACTTTATTACTTTTCGACCACGTATACTTGCGTGTGCGTTGGGAGCAACAACTTTCTATTGATACTCCTATTAAATAAATGGTCTGATATCTAGTCACTACCACCCCAAAATTGTAAAAGAGTTTGCTTACTTTCGGGTGTTTGAGATACTTGACGGAGTGAGTTATTTTTCTTATTTCAAGAAAATTGTGTTTTTCTTTTAAACCTCTAACAATACTGCCTAGAAAACTTGAACAATATATGGCCTTTGGCAGGAGGACTTGTTTTCATCATAAGTTAATAGATTTATGGGTGAAACTTTGATTGAATTCTGTCATCGCCATCTTAATTCTCTGTCTAGCGCATTCTAATGAGAGTGTGAAACCAAATGTGTCTTTGGATTATGGCATAGGAGAACCAAAGTGAGAAGATAGTTAGTATTATTTTTTCTCATCTGACGTCTCAAAAAGGATACGATTCCAGTGTCTGACATTGGTGTAGAATTTTGTTTGTTTGAAAGTGTACATTTTTTCTATTTTTAGTGTATATGTTACAAAGGAAAATACAGAAAAACTTGACACTTTTATATGAGGTTTTTATTGTAAAACCTTATTATACATACATAAGTGTATATATATATATATATATAAAAAAAAAGAGAAAAAGGTGGAATGTTGATCCCACAATAGGACATTCATTGTCCTGTGAGACAAAATGCAAAGAAGCAATTTAAGGCAACTCTTTGTAATCAAAGGAAAACAGAAATAAAAACAAGGGAGTTTATTAGATGTCCTTTATGCCACCAGTTTCAAGCATTGGTAAGTATTATGGAGAAAAAGAGGCATATTTAATTAGTGTAATATGTCTATGTGACGTTTTATTTATATAAGTATGTGCATCTTTATGACATTCTCTTACTTCGTGCTATATTTTTGATGGATATTTCTATTTCGGTTATAGAATATATGCTTATTTAGTCTTGAATATTAGTAGTAATTTAAGACAAGTGTTCCCTACGTGATTGATTATGTTAAATTTATCGAATATTAGAATTTGGATGATGATTGGGAACATAGTGAACTTTCGATTCTAAATCTAATATGAAATAAATTTTAACATGGTTAAATTATTTTAGGGATTAGTATGTATATGAATTTTAGGCTTTAACAAAACACATTGATGTCTCACTGTAGTTTACACTTGGTAATATCAATATGTCAACTGCTATGAGAATATTGTCCTGAGTTTAGCAAAATTGTTAGCAGTGACAACAAAATCCAGTATGTCCGAAACGAGCAAGAGGCTCTAGAGACTCTAGATATGTCTATGATGTCTCATGAAAGTGACGTTACATTCCATTGTAGTTGGTACATTATGACATCTGTAATTCAAATAATAAAATTATTCTAAGTCAGTTACTTATATTCCATATAAGCTATGGACAGATGAAAATCCAATTCCTATTTACTATTGGGTTTGTGTTGCTTTGGTACATAAACTTTTTCCCTACATGGAAAACTAGTTCCAAGGGGAAGGACATGTGTCTTTGTATTATACTATTTCAGTCCAAGGTTTATGTGTTCATATGTGAACAAGAGATTGGCACTGTAACGGAACATGAATCACATGATGTTATACATTTGTTAACTAATATTTTTTCTAAGTGGGGCGAGATTGGTTAGGACTAATCTCAAGGTGAAACTGTGGACCAAAATTTCTTCCACTATCGATAATCAAATGGATTTGAGTAATAGTAACTCTAGTGACAGTGGATCTATTCCGATTAGTACTAAAATGATTAGAGAATCCATTTAATATCCTTGGTCCCAGTGGGAGTAACTATCAATTGATAAATCAATTTTATCGATCTCAACCTCGACAAATGAGTCGTCTATGTATTCCCCACCATCGATTTGAGATCGAAGGGGAAATATATAAAGTTATTCCACAAGATGAATAAGAGCTATGAGATATAAATGAGGCTCTTAAATACCCTACTAAGAATAAGTACCTAGAACAATGGAACATGAAATGAAGTAGTGAAATCGAACCAAGAGTTGAAATTGGTTGATCTACTCATGGGTCATAGAGCCATTTGGAGCAAATGGGTTTTCAGAATACGCCTAAGACCTAATGTAGAAAAATTATGGGTGAATTGTTGAAATTCAGGATCGTTCAAAGGGATTGTAATCTCTTTCAGAAAAATCTTATATTAAGAAATTTTCTTGAACGATTTATTATGCAATAGTGCAAACCCGTTAATACTCCTATTTCTAGAGCCTGAAGAGTTAAGTGGGAGGATGTGTCCTCGTGAACCCATAGGTATATGATTTGGTTTATGATGCCTGATATCTATTATTCAGCTATGGGA
Source organism: Petunia x hybrida (assembly GCA_037355625.1). Classification (NCBI taxonomy): domain Eukaryota; kingdom Viridiplantae; phylum Streptophyta; class Magnoliopsida; order Solanales; family Solanaceae; genus Petunia; species Petunia x hybrida. The sequence goes on from JBBBVM010000484.1 coordinate 5,960,742, forward strand.
TATCAGTCTGACTTGTAAACGGAATTCTGCAAAGCAGTTAAAAGGATACAAAGGTATCTCAAACACACAGTTGTTTATTCCTTGTGTTGTCAAGGAAATGATCGGCAATTAAAAGGCTATATTTATGATGATTGAGAAGGAAGTTTAGATGAGAGAATATCTACATATGAGTATGTCTTTCTTTGCTAAACAATAGTGATGTATATATTGTTTGTGTAGCAAAAAACAATCATCAGCCTTATTTATAAAGAAAGCTGAATTCGTAGCGTTTCAGCAACTGTGCAAGAAGCTGTTTGGCTTAAACGTCTTTATGATAAATTTGGGTGTGTTTGATAGTGCTATTGAATTAGTGACAATCAAGTGTTGATAGTCAAGTCTCAATAGTTTACACAAACGTCCCAAGTATTATTAGAAGACAAACCATATTGATATAAGTATAATTTCCTTAGAGATATAGTTGTACATAGAAAAGTAAACATGAAATACATCTGTATGCATTATGTGATAGTAGATCTGATAATGAAACTCATAGAGTTTGATGCTTATGAGTCATGTGTGAAGGCAATAGTAGATCTGATAATGAAACTCGTAGATGTTGATGTATTTATATTTAAATTTTCCCAAGCATGTTCACATAAAACTGCATTATTGGAGTAAATGTAGTTGAAGCCTAAATTGATTGTTTAGTTGGTTCATATATATAGAATGGTTTTATGTTTAGTACATAAATTTGAAGTATGTCGGACAGACAAAAAGATTGGCCTATTCACACAGGCAATCGCCTCTGCTGTCTAGGTGACTAATAGAGATGAGACAATCATAAACTTATTATTATCTGAGGTGATTATAATAGAGAGCTTGAAGTTTATAATATGAATGTCGCTTGTTATTTTTGATTAATCATATTTGATTAAATGTGAGTCTGTCTTAATGCCAGATGTGAGTTCTGAAGGATAAAATGTATGAGTAGATGTGTGAACTCAAAGTTAGACATATGTTGTCTGAACTATCATCTGCACAATATTTAATTTATGAAAGACATACGCTCCACGGGAAAGGAGTCAATACTGTGATACGTGATTGATACCATGTATGCATAAAGTGACCTCTGGGCGATACTAGTTTAATCTCTACTTGCTTATCATGTGAAGCCCTAAAAATTATAAGTAATTTTCTTTCTTTGTACCCTCATTACTTTGACCAGCTTCTCTAGATTCAATTTGATGTTTGCTATCTTAGAATATTGCCAAGAGATCATGGATGATTCGGTCTGGCGGGACATTTCTAGAAAAGCGAGGTAGATTGAGATTAAGAGATTCTTGAGATGAGGAAGATCATTGAGTATTATCACATTAATCGTGTTCATTGACATGTCCATTATGTTTGTCTTTGAGACAAGATCATAATGATGAACTCAAATTAATACATAGAGATTATGAGAGATGTGGATGTGATAAATGATTTAGGGTACTGCATACTACAATCTACTTCAAGGTTCTGTTAATCGAAATGCTATATATTCCTAACAGATGTATAGCAACTATGCTCTCGAAGTATGCACTGGTCACACAGTCTAGTCGTTAAGTATGGAATGTTACAGATTGGGAATGAGAGTTGACCCACTATGTGTGAGTGAGAGATGTTAGAAATTGGATTCGGGGCACCCATGTGGGTCAACCCAGATTCATATGTAATTAAGTAAAATATATATAATGAATTATATGTATCTATTAATAAAAGGAAAAAGACACATTGGGAAAAGTCCTAATAGTTGTATCCATTCATGATTATAAAAGAAGGTTTCCTAGCAGAAACCAAAGTAACTTTTCCCCTTTGAGAAAAAAAGCAGCGTTCCTTTTTCCTGTTCCAACAAGAATGAATAACTCTCTTCTTCCATGGTGAAGAACTTCCATAGAAAATTCTTACGAAGAACGAAAGTGAACGATCTTCTACGAATTGGAACATCTTCTGTAACCAGGTATGACTTAGACTGTGGTTTAATCTTTACAGTTCGTGTTCTATACATGTGAATGTATTGTAGACTAGTGAAACAAATACGGTTAGACCCTAGGCGAACTTTGCGTTCTTGGATTGTGTATAATCCTTCATCTGCTGATGAAGGAGTAAGACATCATATATTGCTTCTTTTGTTTCAAGTAATGTGACAGCCTTTTTAATTGGAAGTATTGTGTGTATGTTTTAATTTCTGCGGCATATATACCTTCCCTATCACATTCTTCGAACCAATGAAGCATGAAAACTTCTCACATTCAGAGGCGGACCCAGGATTTCAACTCAGTAGGGGGCACAAGTTACAATTGAAGAAAAGAGTATAAAAGAAATTGTACGAGCTGGGATTCGAACCCAAGTCTCCATCTTCGGAGCAAACTTTAAACATCTACGTTACCAGTGCATCTAATTAGCTTTCGTTCTTTTGGGTGCACATTTAAATATATATAAACACGTTTTCTGTCATATATACATATATATACACAGAATTTTTTCCGACACCAGCGGGTGCCGGTGCACCCACCCCCACTATGTATGTCCGCCCCTGCTCACATTAGAATTCAAAAAGGAGAATAGGTAGCGGGTTCACAGCTTTTGTAAAAGTTTTGTCTTGAAGTTACAATCGAGCTGATATTCTTTTGTATCGTAGTGTAGTTTTACTCTTTTTCTCCTCTTCTCTCTCCCTTTTCTTATTGAAACACTTCGAATTTAAATGAAGATCTGTTATTTGGGGATTTTGCAAAAAGTTAGGGGAGATTCAATAAAAAATAGCACGAAAGTTGGGATTGACTGATATGTGGAGTAGCTTACGATCTTTATAGGTTCCTTGAGATTACTCTAGGATTAATGTAAGTTTTTTCCTTCCTTTACTCCTATTTATCTATAATATACATTAGTTGCTCGGGATGCTTCCAGTAATTAATAGTATAAGTACACTTTTGTTACTCTTTTGGTCTCTTGCAAAGCTTGTATTATCTGTGTCTATATTCAGAAACTACTAATTTTATGGAGAAAGTTATATCTGTATTAGAATAGTAGAAATTAATAATGGGCAAAATACATAAACAGCCCCTTAAAGTTGGCGCCAGTTGTCAGATTGACACCCCAACTTTCCTGATGATTTTTCAGACACTTTATTAAACCTATAAGTGGAATTTTTAAACACCTCTGTCTGACGAACTTCATGCGTGAGGTGCACTTGCTGCTGACATGGCAATATAACAAACAAGAAAATGACAAGTGTAATTTTAAGGGAAAAATAATAACAGAAAATCAAAACAAAAAAAATATTTTGAAAAAAGGAAAAGCCCCCTACCCCCACCAGTCTCCTTCTTCATCAAAATGCAGAACCTAGCCAAAAATACATTTTCAACCTCATATTTTCAAGACTCATCAGTTGCCCAACTCTAACGACTTCCTTCTCCGGACCCAATCCAATCCCTCCACCACCATCATTCTCCCAAAGACCTGATCATTAATCCGCCATAATCTCACCTTACCCAGTTTCCTGAATTATTCCATGAAGCTAAAAGAGAAAGAAGCAACAGAAAGAAAAGAATCTTCTGATTCGATTAACATGACTGAAAATTAAAAGCTGACGAAAAAATTCATTTTCCGGCGAAATAGCCATAACTTCCGGTGAATTGAAATTAGCATTTGAATAATTTGTTTCCATCTGGAAAGTCGCCTGAGTTGCAGATCTGGGTATTAGTTAAAATGAGGCTAGTTTATACAGGAACATGAGAAATGACTACGGAAAACATCTATGGGCTGGAGAAAAATAAAAAAACTATGCTAAAATTAAGCATGGCTTATTCAGCGTGGTTATATATTTGGGCAAAAAGTGGTGGATGGTTTATTATATTATTAACTGCAGCTTGGAGATTATTATGGTAATTTATCATGGTTTAGTTTTAATTTGAGCTTTATCCACTTTCAATTCCAATAATATGACAAAACTAAGGCTTCAGTGGCTTGTCAATGGTGGTTGCCGGTAGAAAAGGGTGAATGAGGGGGATAAGGAGTAAATGGTAGTGGAGGAGTGAGGTCCACATGGAATATTTCAGTAGAAAAAAGAAAAAAAAGCATTATTAAGGGCTCACTTGCTCAAATGCAAGTGAAATACACTTGCTTTGCCAAGTCAGCGTAAAGTGTTTAAAAGATCCACTTATAGGTTTAATAAAGTGTCTGAAAAGTCATCAGGAAAATTGGGGTGTCAATCTGACAACTGGCGCCAACTTTAAGGGGCTGTTTATGTATTTTGTCTTAATAATGAGTGATTTTTCTGATTACGAGAGATAAAGGAGGGTTGAGTTGGTTATTTAAGGATAACAGTTTTTTGTTTTTCAAGAATGACCAAAACATACGTGTATATTAAAAGAAGGAAATAAGGTAAGGTTACATACAAAATATTATGAAGAGGGCAACTATATATACCGGGGAAAAAATTAAGGAAAGGTGGATAGATAAACAAGATAGCTTCTCCACACCCTCCACAGATCCTACTTATTAGATCATATTGAATATATTGTTGTGGATAGATAAACAAGAGAAATAAGAAAAATGAGAAAGAAAATTTTCAAAAACATGAAGGCAATGGAAAAGATCCCACCAAAGCCATTTTCGCTATTTTTATTTATCTACAAAATTCAAATAGAAACTACTTTCTTATTTTTTCTATTTATGAAAATAAGAAGTAGTAAACCAGACTAGCATACCAATTTATTAAACTTCTCATAATTGTGAAATAGTTTTTTTTTTTTTCACTTAAAAATAACTAATAAAACAACTAAAATAATGGTCAAGAATAAGTGTGCATAACTGTTCCTTTTGAATTGGTGATGCCTATTAAATGTAGGGAAAGAAAGTTGGCCAATAATAGACTTGACTATTTGTTATTCAAAAATTACTTTTGTAAAATTGAATTGAATCTTGGCTTTCAAATGAATGGTAATGATAAGACCCAAACCTCCTCAAAACCTTTCACTCGGAGTCAAGCCAAGTTAATCCAAGACACCCATCTTCACTTGACATGGAAGAGCATAGAAGAAGGCCCCAAGAGCAACTTGAAGACCATACTTTGGTGTGCCATGGATGGGGGACCTTCTAGCACACTTGACGAGGCATCCGGAGCATGTTTGGAAGCAACTCAAGAGGCCACAGGACCAGGCGGACCGCCTACTCAACTAGGCCGGCCGCCTAGTTTTTGACAACTCTCTGGAAATCACCAGGCGGACCGCCTCTGCAGGATGGGCGGACCGCCCACTCCCTCAGCACACCAAGAACAGGCGGGGCGCCTAGTAAGAGTAGGCTGGGCGCCTACTTTTGTGAAGGGTTGCGCGATTTCTAGTTTATTTGCTATGTTTTGGACAACTATAGCCCTACGTGGCCTTTATTGTTTAAACCCACTTTAGGGGTATTTTTGAGCTTTCATTACATGTAAGTGAAGTCTATAAATACTTCACAAACCTCTTTCAAACCTTAGCTACCTTTGATTATTGATGAATGAAAATAGAGTTGAACTCTTTGGAAGAAACCCTTGTCTTTTGGTTGCTTGAATTCACTAGTGGAACCTAGTTGAGTCTTGAACCGAAACTCCGACCATTCTACTTGCGAGTCCGTTGTTGTCTCGAGGGTAGTTGCATAGTGTAGGTCCTTCTAGACGCCGATTCGAGGGTATCTCGGGACAAGTTCCCCGTGGTTACTTCGAAGGGAGTTCGAGAAGTGTCTCGCTCTCCTATCTTTTTGTTTATCGTATTTGATTCTTATCATCTTGGTATCAGAGCAAGGCTCGGGTTTTGTTTCTACAAACCCCCGACCCTTGATTCTTCGTGCATAGGTTAGTTTCGCTTTTAGGTTCTTGTTATTTTGTTATTGAAAAGAAGAAAATCACAAAAAAAAAAAAAAAATTGAAAAGAAGAAAAAACACCAAAAAAATTTGATTGTGGATTCTTGGATTGTTGGATTCGTTGTGTGATTGTTATTGGGGTTTGTTCTTTATTGGAAACCCGTTCTTTTGGTACCCTATACAGTCGATTTGGAGTTGAAACACAAGAATTGGAATTTTGAATCCCTTGAAAAATTGAAAAGGTTGAAACCCTAGCTATGAACATGATGAACATGGTAGATTGTGCAATTTTGATTGGGGTTTGATAAAATTGATTGGGGTTCATTCCTTGTGATTGAAACAACATTGGGGTGCCTTTGAATTGCTAAAACAACGTTGGAACTGTTGGATTTTTGGGTGCAAAACCAAGAACATCGTGTTTGAAACTGTGCTGAAAACTGCAGTAGGCTGGGCGCCTAGTGAGACAGGCGGACCGCCCCTTTTGGTTGAACTCTCTGGATTTTCCAGAGGCGGACCGCCTACTAGAGAAGGCTGACCGCCTACTCCTCTGTGCAGTGAACCAGGCGGACCACCTAGTCCAAACAGGTGGGGCGCCTACTTCTGTCGGGTGTGGTTTCGGGTAGATTCTTCTAGGATCTCTTGTTTGTTTGATTGCATCGCATTTAGTTAGCACTTCTTTGAGTAATCTTGCCTACTTGAATTGTGCTAACCCTTCTAAGCTATTAGGAAACTCAAGCCTAGACCGGAGAGTAGAACTCAAAGAAACTTCGTAGTCACTTTTGGCTCAAGTCCGCACTTAAAGAGCTATCGTTCCGATAGAGTCCTATTAACTCAACTCACCCCGGAGCTCATTGGGCTTTTGAGTTGAGTGATCAAGTTGAGATTTACTATTCAACTTCGTGAAGCTTTGTATTCAAGCAAGAGTGAAAAATCCACCACCCACTATACGAGTGATCCGAGTGGAAACTTGTGAGGGAGTGAGTGAGGTTGTTTTTGCTAACGTTTGTTACTTGTGTAGGTACGATGGCTAACGAAGGACAAGATTTCATTAAGGAGGCCTTCGCTAACCTTCTTGCCAAGATGGACCTCATGAATCAAAGGATTGAGTCTCTCGAAAAGGGTGCCTCAAGTGCTCTAGTTGAGCAAGGGACTTCCAATGTCCCATCGGAGAAAGGGACCCCGAGTGTCCAAGTTGAGAAGGGGACCGCGAGTGTCCAAGTTGAAGTCTCAAGTACTCCTAACTTTACCCCGGAGCAAGTGAGCCATGTCGTTGAATTGCTCAATCAACAACGGGTAAAGGAGGATCGAGAGAGAGTTGATCCAATGTTGGGCAATCCCCAACGAACGGGCATTCCCCGTATCTTAGACAACCCTCCAAGAAACGTTCCACTACCAAGGCCCATCCGAAATGTGCAACCTCTTGAGCAAGTTGATGAAGCTCAAGAAGGGGAGGAAGCCGAATATGGAGATGACATGTATGGGCTTGATGATCCCTTTCAACCGAGGCGAGGTATGAATTGGGGTAGGAATGTGGATAGAGGTAGGGGCCGAGGTCGAGGGCCACCTATGGGCTATGTTGGAGGGAATGTGAGGAGAGATTATGGGGGTTATGGAGATCACTATGGGGGCCAACCGGAGCTTTTCCAAGGAGGTCGTGACAACAACCACAATCTCAATAGTGTGAAGCTTAATCTTCTACCCTTTAAAGGGAATTGTGATCCAAGTGCTTATATTGATTGGGTGCTCCAAATTGAAAGATTGTTTGACACCAATGATATGACCGATGAGAAGAAGGGTACTTATGCTATTTCCTCCTTTGAATCCTATGCATCCACTTGGTGGGAGTCCGTCAAGAGGTCAAGGAGAAGAGCGGGAGTCCCTGTGAATGTGGGATGGCATGACTTGAAGGGTCTCATGAGTATCAAGTACATTACTCCTAGATATCGTCAAGAACAACTCAAGAGACTTTATGAGTTGAAGCAAGGTGTCAAGACGGTACATGAGTATTATGATGAGTTTGAAAGGGTTCGAATGGCCTTAGACATGGACACTGAAGATGAGGAGCAAGCCGTGATCCGATTCATGAATGGTTTGAGCTATGGTATAGCCTCACAATTGAGGTTGCATTCTTATCTCTCACTTCAAGAAGTCCTTGATGCCGCTATTCAAGCCGAGCAATGGCTTGACAAAGAGAAGTCCAACCGTTACAAAGGCAACACTTCTACTTCCATGAGCAAGCCAAAGGAATGGAAAAATTCTACTCCCAATGCAAGATTCACAAGTGCAAGTGGCCCTAGCGGAGCAAGTGATAACAAGGAGGTGAAGAAGCCATTTGAAAAGTACACACCCAATGCGGGAGGTAATTCTAAAACCCAACTGAATACTCCTACTTCTTCTTCCATTCAATGTCATAAATGCAAGGGGTATGGGCATTTTGCCAAGGAGTGTCCTACGAAAAGGACCATGGTTGTTGTTGGTGAACATGCATATGAGCAAGAGAGTGAGCCGGAGGAAGATGAGGGAGTAGAGGGAGATGAGGGAGTAGAGGAGAATGGTGAAGATGACACGGTGGAGGATGAGGAACCTCATACTTTTCTAGTGGTGAGGAGGAGCTTAGGAGCTATGATTGTGGAGGACGGCGAAACCTTGCAAAGGGAAAACCTTTTCCATGCTAGGTGTCGTGTCAAGGGTGTTGTGTGCTCTATGATCATTGATTCGGGGAGTTGCACTAATGTTGTGAGCCAATCTCTTATAACCCAATTGAAGTTGCCTACCGTGAAACACCCCAAGCCATACCGGTTACAATGGCTAAGTGAATGTGGGGAGCTCAAGGTGGTGAAACAAGCAATGATCAAGTTTAAAATGGGTAGTTATGTAGATGAGCACTTGTTCGACGTTGTGCCCATGCAAGCTTGCCACCTTCTCTTTGGGAGGCCGTGGCAATTTGATCGGCAAGTGGTTCACAATGGACGTGTCAACACTTACAAGCTCCAACATGAAGGAAGAAAGTTTGTGTTGAAGCCCCTAACTCCTAAACAAGTGAGTGATGACTACCAACGAATGAAGGAGTTGAGGGAAGTGGCAAAGGCTAAGTCAATCATTGAGACTAGCCCTTTGTCCAAAAGCATGGTGGCAATCCCACCTACTTCATCTACCGGTGGCATATGTGCCATGATGCAACCGGACGAGCTCTTAAAGGGAAATGATGGCAACAAGTTTCTTCTATGCATTGTGCACAAAGGTATGGTTCTCTCTTCCGAACTTGATTATTCTTCTAACCCATTACCTAGTGCCATTGAAAGTATTTTGAAGGTGTACAAAGACATGTTCCCGGATGAAATGCCAAGTGAACTCCCTCCCTTGAGAGGGATTGAACATCAAATTGACTTCATCCCGGGTTCTCAAATCCCGAACAAACCGGCTTATAGGAGTAATCCGGAGGACACAAGAGAATTGCAAAAGCAAGTAGATGACTTGCTCTCCAAAGGCTTGGTCCGGGAGAGTTTAAGTCCATGTGCCGTACCGGTGATTCTTGTGCCCAAGAAGGATGGATCGTGGAGAATGTGCGTGGATTGCCGAGCCGTGAATAAGATAACGGTAAAGTACCGTCACCCTATTCCACGACTTGATGATATGTTGGATGAATTGAGTGGGTCGTGTGTCTATTCCAAAATTGACCTTAGGTCCGGCTACCATCAAATCCGGATGAAACCCGGAGATGAATGGAAAACCGCGTTCAAGACCAAATTTGGTCTCTATGAATGGCTGGTAATGCCCTTCGGGCTTTCCAACGCACCTAGCACCTTCATGCGACTCATGAACCATGTTTTTAAGCCTTTTATAAACAAGTTTGTCGTTGTCTATTTTGATGATATCTTGATCTATAGTAAGACAATAGATGAGCATGTAGGCCACTTGAGTCAAGTTCTTGAAGCGCTACGAGCCGAAAAGCTCTATGCCAATTTGAAAAAGTGTGCCTTTTGTGTGGAGAAGGTTGTCTTCCTTGGGTTTGTTGTGAGTGCCCAAGGAGTAGAGGTGGATGAGTCTAAGGTAGAGGCCATACGTGATTGGCCTACTCCTACTACCGTGACTCAAGTGAGGAGCTTTCATGGTCTTGCTAGCTTTTATAGACGATTTGTGAAAGACTTTAGCTCCATCGCCGCTCCACTCACCGAATTGGTGAAGAAGGACCAACCCTTTGTTTGGGGAGAGCCTCAAGAGAAGGCCTTCCAAGAGTTGAAAGGTAGGTTAAGTACCGCCCCCCTATTGCAATTGCCCGACTTTGGAAAGGCATTCGAGGTCGAATGTGATGCCTCGGGGGTGGGAATTGGTGGTGTATTAATGCAAGATAGCAAACCCATCGCCTACTTTAGTGAAAAGTTGAAAGGGGCCTCCTTGAATTATTCTACATATGACAAGGAGTTGTATGCCCTTATGAGAGCCCTTGCCCATTGGCAACCCTACCTTTGGCCTCGAGAGTTTGTAATCAAGAGTGACCATGAGTCACTCAAGTATTTGAGAGGCCAAGAGAAGCTCAATAAGCGGCATGCCAAGTGGGTTGAATTTATTGAGTCCTTTCCCTATGTGATCCAATACAAGAAAGGGAAGGACAATGTTGTGGCGGATGCGCTCTCTAGAAAGTTCGCACTAGCCACCACTCTCACCTCTAAGCTCATGGGATTCGAGAGCATCAAATTGATGTATGCTCATGATCCAAAGCTAAAGAGTGTCCATGATGCTCTAGAGAAAGGGGAGAGAGTTAAAAATACCAATGGTCTAATGGATTCATCTTTAAAAATGGTAAAGTGTGCATACCCAAGTCCTCATGGAGGGAATTGCTTGTGCAAGAGGCACATTGTGGAGGACTCATGGGTCATTTTGGGATAAGAAAGACTTTGGCCGTTCTTCAAGAACAATTCTATTGGCCGAAGATGAGGGTGCATGTGGAGAAGTTTTGCACTAATTGCCTTGAGTGCAAAAGTGCCAAATCTAAAGCCCACCCTCATGGGTTATACACCCCGCTCCCCGTACCTACTAGTCCGTGGTTGGATATATCAATGGACTTTGTCATGGGATTACCAAGGACTAGGGGGGGCCACGATAGCATCTTTGTTGTCGTGGATAGGTTCTCAAAGATGGCTCATTTCATTCCTTGCAAGAAATACGATGATGCCCAACATGTAGCTTCCTTGTTTGTTGAAAATGTTTTGAAGCTACATGGTGTGCCTCAAACTATAGTGAGTGATAGGGACACTAAGTTCCTAAGCCATTTTTGGCGATGTTTATGGGGTGCTTTAGGCACCAAGCTCTTGTTTTCTACGTCCCACCACCCGCAAACCGATGGTCAAACCGAAGTGGTTAACCGAACCTTGGGAGCTCTTCTTAGGGCAATGACTCGAGGTAAGGCCGGGACGTGGATTGATCGATTGCCTATAATGGAGTTTGCCTACAATCGCACATTGCATAGCATGATTGGCATGACTCCTTTTGAATGTGTTTATGGTTTTAACCCCTTGATTCCCCTTGATCTAACCCCTTTGTCAAGGGAAATGGTTGTTAATTTTGAAGGTAAAGCTAGAGCCAAGGCTTTGGTTGAACTCCATGCAAGGGCGAAGAAGAATTTGGAGGAATCTTATGCTAAGGTTGCTTCCAAGAAGAACAAAGGACGCAAGAAGGTGGAACTCAAGAAGGGTGACTATGTGTGGGTGCACTTCCGGAAGGAAAGGTTTCCAAACCATAGGAAAGGGAAGTTGGCACCCCGGGGAGATGGCCCTTTCCAAGTGCTCTCGAAGATAAACAACAATGCCTATGTGGTCGACTTGCCAAGTGAGTATCAAGTTTCTAATACTTTCAATGTTTGTGACTTGGTTCCTTTGGATGTAGGTAATGAAGAGGTCGTGACTGATGATAAAAGGGTCGTGAATGATGGTTCGATTTCGAGGACGAAATCCTCTCAAGAAGGGGAGAATGATAAGACCCAAACCTCCTCAAGACCTTTCACTCGGAGTCAAGCCAAGTTAATCCAAGACACCCATCTTCACTTGACATGGAAGAGCATAGAAGAAGGCCCCAAGAGCAACTTGAAGACCATACTTTGGTGTGCCATGGATGGGGGACCTTCTAGCACACTTGACGAGGCATCCGGAGCATGTTTGGAAGCAACTCAAGAGGCCACAGGACCAGGCGGACCGCCTACTCAACTAGGCCGGCCGCCTAGTTTTTGACAACTCTCTGGAAATCACCAGGCGGACCGCCTCTGCAGGATGGGCGGACCGCCCACTCCCTCAGCACACCAAGAACAGGCGGGGCGCCTAGTAAGAGTAGGCTGGGCGCCTACTTTTGTGAAGGGTTGCGGGATTTCTAGTTTATTTGCTATGTTTTGGACAACTATAGCCCTACGTGGCCTTTATTGTTTAAACCCACTTTAGGGGTATTTTTGAGCTTTCATTACATGTAAGTGAAGTCTATAAATACTTCACAAACCTCTTTCAAACCTTAGCTACCTTTGATTATTGATGAATGAAAATAGAGTTGAACTCTTTGGAAGAAACCCTTGTCTTTTGGTTGCTTGAATTCACTAGTGGAACCTAGTTGAGTCTTGAACCGAAACTCCGACCATTCTACTTGCGAGTCCGTTGTTGTCTCGAGGGTAGTTGCATAGTGTAGGTCCTTCTAGACGCCGATTCGAGGGTATCTCGGGACAAGTTCCCCGTGGTTACTTCGAAGGGAGTTCGAGAAGTGTCTCGCTCTCCTATCTTTTTGTTTATCGTATTTGATTCTTATCAGGTAAACATCCAAATGTTATGAAGAAAAGTTCCATGAATCTTTTATCTTCCTTTCAAAGGATAACGAAACTGTTAATAGTTAATGAAAAAGTTATAACAATCAAAATAATGGTGAGAAATAAAATTGCAATAAATATAATTATACACTCTTCTTCACATTTCATCTTTCCCATATTGAATGTGTACATGAATAAACTTTGTTATTGTCAAACAGGCTCTTTATGTGAATAGCTTCCGCTCTAATTAATACCTCTTTTTTGTTAAATTATATATCATCTTATTCAATCATCTAACTTTATTTCCGTAGTTAATACATCTTTTTTGTTAAATTATATATCATTTTATTCAATCATCTAACTTTATTTCCGTAGTCAAGAAGATTTAGCACTCTAATGCAAATTTTTGTCTTGACTGGCGGTATTTTTGAGAAAGAGTATAGTATAGGCCGTGAAGTTAAAGAAACTTTAATCTCATATTCGTAAAATGAGAAAAAAGCTTACTTAAAATATTTTTCAAATAGTAATCAACCTTAAGAATACAGTTATATATATCAATAAATAATTGGTAGTAATACTGTCGAAGTATATATTGAAAAAGAAATTAATGTAAGAGTAAATATTTATTATGTTGTTATAAAATTTATATCAATGGTTATTTAGCTATATACTTTTTTATTTTTTTAATGACCTTGCGAGCACGGTCGAGTTCACTAGTATATATTAATTGAGAACTATATAAAAGTGATGTGTCATAGCTTAAATGACAACGACGGATCGTTTCGGCTCTTTTTGCTCATTTTCAATTCACTCCTTCAATTGTAGTTCTCCTCACTTTTTTCTCATTTTCAGTTTACTCATTTTCTGGAACGTCTATTTCCATAATGGTCCATAAAGACAATTAACATTAAATATCATAATGACCAATGGAAGTGTGCTTAACGTTACCGATCCTTTTCTTCCAATCTTTCCGTTACGTATGTTTTCCCTTAGAATGACTCCATCCTTCTCAAATAAGAGGTTATAAATAGTTGTATACATGCAAGTTCAAGCCTTCAAGGGAGATTGATGTATCTACTAGAAAGGGTTTTAGGTGGTTTATCAAGGATATTGGTTATTATCTTTCTTTGATGTGTAGTTCTTTTATAATGGGAAGGAACTTCCAAAAGTTTCAAATGTATGAGTAGCAAAGAGGCTGCAAATATGCTATTAAATCTTACCAATTGCCAATCCAGGTTTATTTATTTATTTATCGAATTTAGTCATCTCCAGTTAATAAGATGAGTAAAGTGTTCCCTATCAAAAAAATTTTCCTTCTTAAAACTCTAACCCAAGTTTTGCTTAGTGGTGTATAGAAATCTCAATCATTCCACTACATCTTTTAGTGATAGTATAAAGTTATTCACTTTATATTTTCTTTTTCTCTTTTTTTTTTTTCATGTTCTTCACTTTTATTCATATAATAGGAGATCGAAACTTGGACTCAAGCTTAAATATGAATATATTAATTGTACAACAGGCGAAGATATTTTTTGCAATAATTAGGTTAAATATTTGAAAAGGACTATGTAACTTTTGCTCTTTCTTTTCCCTCAATCATTTAAAGTTCGTTTAGAATCTGATAACTTTAGTTGCTCATAGTAATCATCACTCTTTACATTTTCTGAATTGTAGATAGTGATAAACCATTACTGTTCAGAGCCAAATATCAATAAGTTCCCAAAGAGGTGTCCTTACCCCTCTATATATATATATTTTTTCGATAAATATAATTGGCCACACTAATTGTGGCCCAAACATCCCAAAAGAGGTCATTATAGTAATTTCATGCTCATTTTTAATTAATTCGTTAATTTTCTTCCATTTCTACCCCTCGGCAGATTTTAGCTTAATTTTGAATAGTTTGTTTAACTCTCTTCATAATACTAATTCCATGTCAATTCTCAAAACACTTTCACATCTACACATACATTTGATTATTTCCCATAAAGTAATTAATGATGATATGTATATCATAAAAATACACATGAAATATATACGAAATACATAAACTATACTACAATTATTATGTATATACTACAACATATTATACTAAACTTATCATTTATATACACAACTATTATTTTTCATTGGTCATTTTATAATACTAATACTTTGAGTAATATATATACACCTTTAAATGTTGACTGCCGCACCTAATAATTCCCTCCACTTTAATTTTTCATCCAAGAATTTTATTAGACATTTTAGTTTAAAAATTTGTGCCTACATTTTCCCCTCCTTGAATTTCCCCTAAATATAATAAGCTACAACATTAAATAAAAAAATAAAAAGTTAGTCGTATGGCTGATGATGCTATTCCAGCAAAGTGGTTATGGGCGTATTAACATGAGGTGGTGGTTTAGGGTTCGAGCTTGGTTAGACTCTAATTTTTTTTTTATTATGTGCTTTTTAAAATCATAATCCCTAACCCTAAACCCTAAACCCTAAACCATTAACTAGTAACCCTTAGGGGTCGTTTGGTTGGTTTGATAATGATAATAGTTATCCACCATTTTATTAGTAGTATTAATTAATTCGAGAAAGATTTTATTGCTAAATTATTTTTATAATTTATACCATGGAGGTGCTGAGATTATTTATGGGATTCTCTTGATATTTAGTCCCGTCAACCAAATGATCCCTTAAGGTTACCGATATCAATATCTACATATGATCACATATAATTGTGTTCTTTGCCTACATGATGCAATTGAAGTGAGTGATCACATGTAATGACACCATTAGATATCTCACATTGGCCCGTGTGGTGAGTTAAGGTCACCGGTATAATGTCGTACTTGTACATCATGCTATTGCATACAAGTGAGCACTTATAATTATGTTCTTGTGCCTTCATTATGCAATTGAAGTGAGTGATCATATGTAATAACACCATTAGATACCCCACATTGGTCCATGTAGTGAGTTAAAGGTCACCGGTATAATATCGTACTTGTACATCATGCTATTGTATACAAGTGAGCACTTAAAATTGTGTTCTTGTGCCTTCATGATGCAATTGAAGTGAGTGATCATATGTAATAACACCATTAGATATCTCACATCGGTCCATGTGGTGAGTTAAGGTCACCGGTATAATGTCGTACTTGTACATCATGATATTGTATATAAGTGAGCACTTATAATTGTGTTCTTGTGCCTACATGATGCAATTGAAGCGAGTGACCATAGCCAATGACACCCTTAGATCTCCCACATATAATGTTGTTCTTGTTTAATTAATAGAACATTAAAATATTTGATAATATTTTATTAAATATAATTTGTATAGAGTCATTAATTAAATGACACAATAATATCAGTCTAAAGAATACAATTAGGGTCAATATTTAAACTAACAGTCTCATTAATGTTTATGTTTATAATTTCACGTCGTTAAGTGTGCCTACATTAAATTATGTTACGCACCTATTGACGACCAACTACAACATTAAATAAAAAATGAAAGTTAGTTGTTTTGGCAGAAGATTCTATTCTAGCAAAGTGGTGTTAAACATAATAACTTGGTTCGAGTTTTTTTTTTTTTTTTTAAGCGAATATCACTAGGCTAGGAGCCTAGTGACTAGTTTTATAAATAATAAATTCCTCAAAGAGGACAATACAAAGTAAGGAGGGCCATACCATACCTTACATCATCCTATCGAGGTGAGACCTCGCTCCTAACAAGAATGCAAAAAATAAGAACTAGCCAGAACCAAATAAAGTTTGATCATCACAGAGTTTATAACACACTCTATGATGATATTACATATGAAAATACTAAAATAATGAAATAATATAAAAGCTAGAAAGAAAGTGGAATCATGCAATCCGCACTTCCTTCTACAAGTGATGAAATGGAAAATGTAGAAAGGCCCTACTATACTAATTTGAAAAAAAGATATTTGTGGCTGTCTATCACGATCATATATGCTATCCATCATTTCTTCGACTTGTTCGACCTTTTGGATTTTGATTTTGTACTCCTCGTAGGTTGCACCCTAGTTGGCTCTAATGGGCGCCTTACCCTTCTTACCCTCTTTGGGGCATTATCATGAATTTCCCTAGGCGACAAATCTCCTTCTCTAGCCACCATGCTAAAATTATGTGCGGTGGATTCCTCCTCAAGTTCCTCTTCTTCAAACAAATCATCATCCTCCACCAAATAATGTCCTTGTGGAACCCTATCTTGGAATGATGCCACTTGCCTTGCCAAAATACCCCTCGTATCATTCAAATCCATTCGCTTGACAAGTTCATCATCCGTGGGTAAATACTTTGGATATGGGACAAGCTGCATCAATGATTTAGGAATAAAAGAAGGAGCATTTATGTTCAAAAAAGACTTACCAAAATTAGGAGAAGCACTTCTACACAAACGTTCAAGTTGAGCCGTTGGAATTAGATCTTTCCCAACAAATCTTGGTTTGGTCACACTCACAGATTCCAAACTCGTGCTCACCTCAAGTGAAGGAATTGTTAAAGCTTGCTTATTTTCCACGCAAATTCCCTGGCTCGCAATGCCACCTTCTACCTCACAAATATCCAACACTGGATCATTAGTGCCCACGAGAGAAGTACAAACTGCAGCTGCATTCAGATCCTCACTATTTAGCTCATCAATATGCTCTCCCACATCGACAATAGGAGCCTTTGGTGAGTGAGAATCGTGCACCCCAGCTGCATAACGAAAATCCTTACCAGTAGGAGAAATTGCAGGCGTAATTAAGTCAGACGCTGCATCATTCCTAGGCTTAGCTGGAGTAATTAATGCGCTCCCACGAGCTAAAGGATAAGCTGAAGGCAGTTTTGCATCAACAACCCCACGTGATTCCTCAACATTTAAAACATCAGTCTCATTCACACTAGGAATTAAAGCTGAAGGCTGTAAACCCACACCGTCATTAATATCATTAAAAGCTGAAGGCTGTTGAACCACGCCCTCATTAATATCAACATTATCTACATCAAAAAATGCACTCCCATGTGAATCTGTAGAAGAAGGTAAGGGTACATCATCCCCACGTGATTCCTCAACAATTAAAGCAGCCGACAACTTCTTAATCCCACACGGACTCCCATACACTTTTGGAGAAAAAGCTAAAGGCTGCTCATCTATACCTAACTCCCCTCGTGACTCCACAGACTTTAAACCATTATTAATCAAACTAGGAGAAAGGCTGCTATCCAATAACGTTGCCTCATTCATACCTGCATGCACATGCAACACAGAATCAAGAGCTTTAGCTCCCAAACCTTTAGCTCCAGTTGCATTAAAGCTCTCCAAACCCACAGCTTCATTATCTAATGTTGCCGCAATAAGAGGGATCTGTGAATCAAGAGCTCTTGCAGCTTCAACGCACGCTTCAGCTTCATTAACTCTCGTCACTTCAGCTCCAACATAAGTCAAACCAGGTGCACGAGTTAAAGCTGAGGGTTTTTCTACAGTAATAAAAGATGATGAGTTTAATGCTTGCCCAGCTTGGCTCCCAGCTTCAATACTCAAAGACCCAGCATTAACTTCAGCTACAAAAAAAGTGTCAGCACCCAAAACCTCATGCGAAACAGCCCTAAACATACCCGTACCAGATTTAACTGAAACACCCACATCGTCAACCTTAGGGTGATCTTTAAAAGCCTCACAAACCCAACTCCTAGTCCTGATCTTAGGAGATAAAGAATTCCCACCCTTGGTTGAAACGTCCACGCCCTTAGACACAGCAGCAGTCGACTCAAAAACGTGCGACTTCTCCTTAGCCCCACCTGCCTGTTGAATTAAAGTCGCAACATGGTCAAGCCCAACCTCATCACGCCGTTCATCAACCACGTCCAGCATAGCAAAACCATTAGTCGTAGCCACTGTATCACTTTGATTAACACGAGCCACATCCATTGTAACTTGTTTGGATTTATTCTCAACTCTTGTCCACGCATTGGGATTTCTATTGGGATGAACATATTTTTTAAATTTTTTTCCTTGTCGATCTTGAATTTGAGTTGGAACAGGAGCATCTTTTTCAACCAAATTCTTACCCTCTCCAGCCTTGTTCAAAGGACCTACAATTTTCCCACTTTTAAGCACCTTCAAAGGCTCTTGTCGAGCAGACTCAACCCTTGGTGCAAGTTCATTAGCATCTTCACGTGGAACTAAATCCGAATGAAGCACATAACAATCTACTTCATTATGTCCTTGCAGCCTACACTCACTACAATATTTTGGAACGTAATCATACATGATCTTGATCCATTTAAACCTTGTTTCTCCATTCAAAGAATTCTTGATGCCAATTCTCAAACGTTGTGGCCTTGGCGCTAACAAGTCGACTTCAACTTTAACCTTTGCGCAACTTGGTCTGGATTTAGATTTTGTGGCAGCATCAAGCTGCAAAGGTCTTCCAACAGCCCTAGCCAATGAGAAAACTGAATTTTGACCAAAAAACACCGGAGGCAAACCTGGGAACGAGATCCATGCGACACCAATGGAAGTTTCCTCCTTAGCATCAAACCAAACTTCATATTTGAGCCCTCGCATTTGGTGAAGCCTATGTCCTATCTTAATGTAGAATGCAGGACGTGACAATAGGTGTACATAGTCTTCCAGGAGCGAGAGCCTAAACTGATAAGGGGCAAAACACGCGGAAGCTAAACACGAGACAAATAATGCGGAAGCGATAAAACACAAGATAAATGATATCAAAGATATCGGGAAACAAGGATTGGGGAGTCAAGAAACGAGAAGAAAGAACGGATAAATGAATTCAAGACATGAATTAAATATCCAAAAGGGAGAAATGAAACTCGAACCTTACAAGGAATTCATACTAGTGATGAATCTCCATAGGTTATCAAGTCGTACAAGATTCACGAAGCGATCCGCTTCGAACTCGAAGGCTCGGCCTTTCTCGTTCTCTCTCAATTTCTATACTCAAAGCTAGCTAATGAAGAAATGGCTAAGTGTTCCTACTTATAGTCTTTCACAAGATTAGGTGAAATGTCTAAAATGCCCCTAAAGCTAATTAATACATACAAGCCACTTAAGGGCAAAATAGGAAGTTCAATGCCAAAATTAGTAGTCTTCAGCGTGCTAGGCGGGGCGCCTGGAACTTAGGCAGTGGGCTGGGGGACTTGTGGCAAGGCTGGGCGCCTGGTGGCCAGGCGGGGCGCCTGGGTGGCCGGGCGGGGCGCCTGAGTGGCTGGGCGCCTGGCCGGGCGGGCCGCCTGGGTGGCCGGCCGGGGCGCCTGGCTGCCTAGGCAGTGAGCCCTCTAGGCGGGGCGCCTGGCTGTGCTGGGCGTCCCTCCTCCTCCTTGGGCGTGTAGCCTTGAGCCGAAATCATCCGAAACACTTCCCAAGCCTCTTGACTTCGATTCCTTGCATCCTTCAAGCTTGGCACACGTTGAAAAGTGTCTTGGCTCGATTTGCCCCGCATCATCCTCCCCTTCTTGAAGAGATTTCGTCCTCGAAATCAATCCATCAAGCCTACGTCCAAAGACAAATACAAACAAAAATTCTCTACTCCAAGAGTAGGTTAGTGCTCAATAGTGTGGGAAAACACACTCTTGTGATAGAGCCAAGCGTCAATGACAATTAAAAGGTTCATGCCTCCCAAGGAGACAACACGTACTTGACTCGACAAGAAAGTGCACCCAACACATCCACAAGCAAAGAAATCAATAGAGCATGGAACATGCAAGATGTAGCAATCAATTCCCCTATGATCTCTAAGCTTACTACCAACATACCAAGCCTTCAAATCAATTTTATCACAATGCGACACATTGGCTTCGGCATGCCCAACACTCAAGGTGTGCTCAACATATGGGATGGAGTAAGTAAAGTAGTTCAATTCACAACTAACATCGACTACTCCACTCCCCTTCTTAAGAGCATTCTTACACACACCAAGAGGTACCTTCTCACCTCCAAATACTCCTCCAAGACAACCCTCGTCACTAGACAAACTCCCAAGGGAGGTCTCAAACAATGGGTTATCCATAGAGTTAGGCATTCCAATCCATGGAGGTCCAAACTCACACTCTACTCTAGCTTGATACAATTCACCATTTTCATTGAAGTTGCTCTCATACAAAGGATTAGTATAGGCACACTTCTCAAGTTCATTGGCAAGCAAAGGTGAAGTTCTCAAACTAGAGACATCATCGACACTTGAGGAGTCATCGAACACAAGTCGATCTATCTCATTCTCAAGAGACTCCTCAAGGTTAAAACCTTCCTCATCACGACACAAGATACCACCGCTAGCAAATAAGCAATCAAAGGGAAGAATAGGATAATCATGCAATTCATCTTCTCCTTTATCAAACATGGGCGGTGTGTCATAACAAGGGTCACAAACAAGGTCAACTTCAACATCTTCACTAAAGAGAGGTTCAATGAAAACCGAGCTCACATCATAATGTGGCCTTTCAACCCTCTCAACTAGTGGTTCATTTTCACACACAAGTTGACCCAAAGGCTCTACACTAGTTGCAAACACATTATAGTCATGCAAATCATCAACTAGTCTAGAGTTCTCACTAACAACATAACAAGACAAGGAAGTAGCATGCTCAAGGGATGAAGAACTAACACATACCTTTGAAGTGTCAAGAACGTCTTCACCTTGTAGCTCACATTCGGCATCTCCTTCACCTTGTCTTTCCATCTCAGAACATGGTTGAGGCTCCATCGGTTTGCCTCCAAGAATCCCTACACAAGAATTCAAACACATAGAAGAAAAAGATAAAGGGTTAAGGTTAGAATAAGGGGTGCCCTCACTCTCAATTTTTCTTTTTCCCTCTTTCTTTTCCCTCATTTTTTTTCCAAGGTCGGGTGTAGATTCGGGTGGTGACAACCCACTCACATCACTCAACACAACCTCTCCTTTTTCCACTCGAGAGTTGTCACCAGTCGCTCCCTTACTCCTCTCTATCTTTTGTCTCTCAAATTCGGGTGAATTGGGACGAGGCCCAAGAATACCCATAGCCGGAGTAGGTGGACTTTTCACGTCAACCCGGAATCTAGGACTAGGAGACTCATCACTTGATGCCTCCTTCTTCTTTGTTGGTGAACCACTTGGTTTTGCAACTTGTGGTTGGTTCACCTTGTTGACATTCATCAACTCCTTTGTAGCACTTGTTCCACCACTTCTTGTAATTGTAGGACTCCTTGATTGCTCAACTATACCCATGGAATGAAGATCTTGCTCCTTGCTCATTTGCATTGCCAAAGAAGGTGCACTAGTAGGCACTCGGCTCTTTGCCCGGTAAGGCACAAAGTCATAGACTCTTTGCCCTACGCCCACAAGATACGCATCCTTCACCACACTATATTGCACCCTCTTCCCTTCCAACCACCGGTCACCTATCCACACATCGATATGACGCATGGGATACACATCACACCACACATAGCATTTATAATTCCTATGAGATATGAGTACCCGAGCCTCCTTAGAAACCCACACTCCATCATACTCATAAGGATGTTCTAGCTTGTGGCATGGTATCCTAAGCCTATCAACCAAAGAGGTGCTAATACAATTGGCATCGGTACCACCAATCTTGAGCAAGTATCCTCCAATACCATCTACCTCAACAACGAACCTACATCTACCCAAGTCTTGCACATTGGCACCCAAATGAGAATTTGGACGCCCACAAGTGTCAACACCAATAACTTGGGTCTTCCTTATCCCTCCACTACTAGCAAGATTGCTAGTGTAACTTCCACTTCCCGTCACTCTCCCAACATTAGAGATGTTGTTGGAAGTCGAGGAAGGATCCTTGCCATGGAACCCATAAGTGCCTCTCGCCTTGGTTCCATAGCCCATAGTACTACTCCTACTACAACCATCCACGCCCCTCACGGCATACAACCCCTTTGTAGCAAAAGCAACACCATCTCTCAAACCAACCTCCATATGGGAATTAGAAGCATTAGGCCGCTTAGCGTACCTAGAAGATGCAAGCTTCTTCTTTCCCACGGAACAACCACCACCACCTCCCATACTAATGGAAGGTCCTCCACTACTCCCTTGTACTCCGTTAGCAACACTAAGAGAAGATGCATAAGAATAACCCCTTTGTTCATCATCATCATCAACTCTACCTATGTCACCATCATCAATATCAAATTCTTCACAAGAAGAGTAAGTAGGATCATCATACCTTGAAGCGTCACCATCTTCGATTTCTTGACTAGAAGCATAGGCATCGTCACATTCTTCATCACAAGCCTCATAGTCATCATCAATCTCACGATCATCATAGTGAACCGCTTCATCCTCATACGAGCCATAGTCCCCCGAGTCATCATAGCAAGATCCATCATCACCCTCGTAGGAACCATAGTCTCCCTCGTCTCCACATGAGTCATACCCTCCACAATCTTCATCCGACATAGTTGCAACACCAAAAGACAAACCTCCCAAAAGTCACTCCCTCACGTGTTTCACTCGATTTATGAACACTCAAAGGCGAGCCTTAACAACTTGGGAACCAAGGTGATCACAACTAGTATGTCCAAGTTAAAGTTCGGAATGGAGTTAATGAGACTCGATGTACGGACGGCTATTTAAGTGCGCACTTGAGGCCAAAAGGAGTTCTACGACTCTTCTTTGAATTCTAATCTCCTCTACGCACGAGTGTCCTAATACGCTCAAGGATTAGTGTCAATGGAGTAGGCCAATTACCCTAGAAACACTAACCAAGAAGTTAGGAAACAAACGGAACACAAAAAACTACAAAAAGAAGTGAACCGGGCCAAACAGGGTGCCAGGCGGGGCGCCTGGGTGCTAGGTGGGGCGCCTGGACACTTTCAGCAGCCTATGCAGTAGCCAATCTAGGCGGGGCGCCTGGATCTAGGCGGGGCGCCTAGGCCTGTTCGACAGCTTTTTCCGAAAACGGGTTTTTGGTGATTTTGGCCAAATTTTTGGTTCGATTTCAACCCGATACACAAAATTAATGATACCCAAAGGTGTATACAACTATATTAACCAATCCCCAATGGTTTTCAACTCCAAACAAACAACAACAAGCTTCGATTCAAGATTGAAGCGTTTTCAAGAATTTTCAAACTTTTTGGATTTTGATTTTGGAAATTTTGAATCGTAACACCAAATTGTGATATATGGGTATCAAAATGACGGGAATACAATAAGGAACAAACCCCACTACTTTTTAACACTTGGGGATTCGATTCCAACCCGATCTACCAAAGTTTCTTCAAGTTTTCTAGTTTTTCAATTTTTTTGTTTTTCTTCAAATTTTCAAGAACAATTACAATAACAACAACAATACTAACACGATGAACAAGGAACGGGGTTTGTAAGAACATAACCCGAGCCTTGCTCTGATACCAACTGATAAGGGGCAAAACACGCGGAAGCTAAACACGAGACAAATAATGCGGAAGCGATAAAACACAAGATAAATGATATCAAAGATATCGGGAAACAAGGATTGGGGAGTCAAGAAACGAGAAGAAAGAACGGATAAATGAATTCAAGACATGAATTAAATATCCAAAAGGGAGAAATGAAACTCGAACCTTACAAGGAATTCATACTAGTGATGAATCTCCATAGGTTATCAAGTCGTACAAGATTCACGAAGCGATCCGCTTCGAACTCGAAGGCTCGACCTTTCTCGTTCTCTCTCAATTTCTATACTCAAAGCTAGCTAATGAAGAAATGGCTAAGTGTTCCTACTTATAGTCTTTCACAAGATTAGGTGAAATGTCTAAAATGCCCCTAAAGCTAATTAATACATACAAGCCACTTAAGGGCAAAATAGGAAGTTCAATGCCAAAATTAGTAGTCTTCAGCGTGCTAGGTGGGGCGCCTAGGCCTAGGCGGGGCGCCTGGAACTTAGGCAGTGGGCTGGGGGACTTGTGGCCAGGCTGGGCGCCTGGTGGCCAGGCGGGGCGCCTGGGTGGCCGGGCGGGGCGCCTGAGTGGCTGGGCGCCTGGCCGGGCGGGCCGCCTGGGTGGCCGGCCGGGGCGCCTGGCTGCCTAGGCAGTGAGCCCTCTAGGCGGGGCGCCTGGGCTAGGCGGGGCGCCTGGCTGTGCTGGGCGTCCCTCCTCCTCCTTGGGCGTGTAGCCTTGAGCCGAAATCATCCGAAACACTTCCCAAGCCTCTTGACTTCGATTCCTTGCATCCTTCAAGCTTGGCACACGTTGAAAAGTGTCTTGGCTCGATTTGCCCCGCATCATAAACAGAACATGTCGAGATTCTAGAAAACCAATGCGACACTCACCTTTAAGATCTAGTTGCAACGGCAGTTGCTTCTTCAATTCATTAAAGTCCGGCATGCCGTAAGCAAACTTTCCCACCACTGCAAATTCAAGCTCTTCATTAATCACCATTTTATCAATGTCCTGATCTTCCCAAAGGAAAGACGGTTCGCCATGATGAAGTTCAAATAGAGGTTCGGCAGTGGCTATATTTGGCGTGGAAGTAGGAGTTACTATGGATTTGTATGAAAGTTGTTGTGGTTGTAATGTTAAAGGAGGATTTGGATTAGTATTAGAAACCTGGACAACCCCAGTAGGGGGCTGTCCAGTAGCGACGTTGACCATGAAAAAGCAGATCTCAAAATTCACCCTAAATCGCCATAGCTAGAGAGAAAAGTTGGGCGCGGGGGTTCGAGTTTGGTTAGGCAATGTTAAGTTTTTTTTTAATGTGCTTTTTAAACCCAAATTCATAAAACTCTAAACAAACCCTAAACCCTAAAGGTCACTAGTTTAATTTCGTACTGTACATCACGATATTTGTATACACGTGATCACATATAATTGTGTTCTTTTGCCGACATGATGCAATTGAAGTGAGTGACTATAGGTAATAACACCCTTAGATATCCCACATTGGTCCATGTTATGAGTTAAGGTCACCGGTATAATGTCGTAGTGTTCATCATGCTATTGTATACATGTGATCACATATAATTGTGTTATTGTGACTCCATGATGTAATTGAAGTGATTGATCATAGCTAATGACACCCTTAGATCTCCCACATTAGTCCTTGTGGTGAGTTAAGGTCACCGGTATAATGTCGTAGTGTACATCATGCTAATGTTTAAATGTGATCACATAAATTTGTATTCTTGTGGCTACATGATGCAATTAAAGTGAGTGATCATAGTCAATTACACCCTTAGACCTCCCACAAATAATGTTGTTCATGTCTAATTAATTATGTGATAAAATATTTGAAATATTTTGTTAAATATAATTTGTATTGAGTCATTAATTTAATTACACTTAATATCAGTCCAAAATATACAATTAGGGGTTATTATTTTAAAAAAATAGTCTTATTATTGTTTATATTTATAATTTCACGTCATTAAGTGTGCAAATGCGTATGGTATAAGAAATATATTTTAATAAATAAAGTGTATTTAAAAAACCAAAAAAAATATAATTAGGCACTATATACATACATATACGGATAAAAAAGTGTATTTTAAAAAGTTCATGTCTAATTAATTTTGTCAGAAATTATTTGAAATATTTTATTAAATGTAATTTGTATTGATTCATTTATTTAATTACACTATAATATCAGGCTAAAATATGCAATCAGGTGTATTATTTTAAACAAAGGGTCTTATTATTATTTATGTTTATAATGTACGTCATTAAGTGTGCAAATGCGTATGGTATAAGAAATGTATTCTAATAAATAAAGTATATTTTAAAAACTAAAAAAAAGTATAATAAGGTACTATGTACATATTACTATGTAAAATTAACCTTTCATCTCCCACACATAAATATTTAGTAGGGCTCAAGATCTTGAGAATAAGCTATATTTATTAGATTGTTGTGAGGGAAGATTTTGGAGGGAAAAATTTGTTTGAGTGGCCAAACATATATTAAGGCTAAATTAGTCTTTATACGGGTGTGGCCATAGTTGAGACAAACAGGGTGTGGCCAAATAGCACTCTCCATTTTTTTTTTGCCCTAAAGTCTTTTGTTGTTGGGTGCTGTTATAGATTTGTCAAAAACTAATTAACATTCTATTTAATTATTTTGTAAATGAGCGCTTAGCAGTTATCACCTATCAAATGGAGAATTATAAAGAAGCCAAAAAAAAAAAAAAAACCACCTCAATTGCATTGGTGTATTCTTGCGCTTTCTTAGTGTATTGGATAAAAACTAGCGACATCTGAAAGGGTGACATGTGTCTGCCACGTTTCACGGGTAGAGTTTCCTCCGGACAGACATCTAGCGGACAGATAGCTAGCCAGGCGGTCACCACGGACAGACCCAGAGCAGCAATGTAACGCTTCCCAGGTCAACACGATCTGAATGAGCAATTATTAACCTGATCATGTGCGATCACTCAATGAATAGTCATAAAGGCAGTAATTACGACCCGCCGGTTACATATCCAACGGATACGCGCCCAGCGGTTACAAAACCCAACGGACGCCTATCAGATCTATAAATAGCATTCGTTCTAAGCCATTGTAACATAACTTTACTTCCTGTCTACAACATCAATAAGAATATTCTCTCTCACTCTTGCTCAAATACTGTTCTTTGCTTATATTCGTTGAATACTTTGCTCTCTAGTTTTCTAGTACGACCAATGACGTGGAACTCTCACCGGGGTCAAGCGATCCAACACGGTTACTTCTATCTATTTCATTAACGCGTTAATTCTACTTATTTCTGGTTATATCTCATTTCCATATTGTTACTCATTATTACTGGAAAACACGAATACAACGGTAATATAGCGATTAGCGTAATTCTTCATTTGAACTCTTAATCTAAACTATTGGTCGTGACTCCACAAATACAAATTTAATTATTAATGGGCCTAAAATCGGATCTAGGTTAAACAATTTTGCGACCATAGTGGGAGCCGGTCAATAGCCTCTATAGGTTAATAGTTTACCTGTTGTATACGATTCACCCTTTCTTGTCAATCTTTTATTTTTACAACTAACATGGAAGAGAGCGATTCGCAACGGACTATCGTGGGAGGAGAACAGGTACGTACTCCTTCATCAAGCCCCAATTATTCTCCCGATTACTCGTCCGACGGACAGCAACAATCTTCCCAAGGACCGGTCAGGCAGCGAAATGGGCGTAGGCACTCTCAAAGCGCCACTCCGCCTAAGAGAAGACGCCATAGGAGTCTCTCCCCTGGCCAAGGGAGCCTCCAGGAGACACTCTATGCATTTATGCAGGAACAAGCGGAGGTCAATAGAGGGATAAGGGATGCGATCAACTCTCTCCGAGGGCAGACCCCTCCAGTCACAAGGGTTGATGCTGCAGCACCAGGTCGAGATGCTTCTTCCTCGCACACTTCGAGACAAGGTGGGGAGCAAAACAACGGAGGAACTGTGGATCCAACGACTCAAGTCAACCAAAATCGAAACGGAGAATCTATGGCATCCACCGAAATGAGCATCGTTGTGGAGGCCCTCACCAAACAATTCAAGGAGAGCCAGGAAGCGCTTCAGAAGTCTCTCCACGAGAGAATCGATCAGATAGCAGGTGCTCCACCCACACTGAAGAAAGTTGATGTCCAACGCTACTCTCAGCGGCCTTTGAAGAAGGGAGCAGCCCCAATGGCGATACCTAAGACGTTCAAAATGCCAAATATTCCGAGATATCGTGGGACATCCGACCCCAATGATCATCTCATGATGTTCAACAACTTTATAAAAGCTAGCGATCTCACCGATGAGGAGATCGAATCTGTCTAATTGAAGAAGTTCGTAGAGACCCTAGCGGATGGAGCTCTACGATGGTACTCAATGTTGCCACAAAACTCCATTGGGTCCTTCGTAGAAATAGCTGAGCTGTTCGTGAAGGCACACACCGGTGCTCAGAAGACGGAGACTTGCGTAGAAGATATCTTCGAGATCAAGCAGAGGCCCGACGAGTCTCTCCGTAAATATGTGGATCGCTTCCAACAGGAGCGTATGATGTTGCCCAAGGTACCGAACAGATGGGCAGCGATCGCGTTCACCAACAGTTTGGATATCAGGAGCTCAGAGGCTACGCGAAGGCTATAAGAATCCCTTCGCGAATTCCCAACAGCCAACTGGTCGGACGTCTTTAACCGCTACAACTCAAAGGTACGTATTGATGAAGATAAATTGATTGGAATAGGTACCTGAGGAAGGACTCAATCGCGCAGCGGCGGCCCTGGCGGAAAGGTGGAGACGGAGAGGTCAGACGTACATTACGAGCCGTACCCTGACCAGTCACGCAACAACTCCAAAGGATGCAGCCGCAACAACAGAGGGCTATCCCGAAGAGAGGATTCCGAGTCGAGCCCCCGTGGAGCCTCGAGTCTGCCAAGTGTCAACGTCAAAATGAATGAAGTAGTGGCGGCACTCAAAGATATAGGAGAGAAGGTCAAATGGCCGAAGGACATGAAGACCGACCCAAGCAAGTGAAACCAGGACCTATGGTACGAATTTCATCGCGACCACGGTCACACCACCGAAGACTGCAAAGCCTTAAGGTATGAAATTGCACATTTATTGAAACAGGGATTCTTGAAGGAGTTCCTGACCGAGAAGGGAAAGCAAACTCATGCGAAGGCTCAGCAGAACAAACCTGGCCCTCCACGAGCATCCTCTCTGAAGAGAACAGTCAATGTTATCTCGGGAGGGATCGAAGTGGATTCTGTCACTTTCACGGTGAAGAAGTATGCAAGAGTCTCCATCACAAAGACCAAACGTCCACGACCAGAGGAGACTATAACATTTGAAGATGCAGACACAGATGGATTGCAGTTCCCACACGCTAACGCGTTAGTCATAATGTTGCGGGCGGAATTCGACGTTAAGAGAGTACTCATCGATGCGGGCAGCTCTGCAAACATTATTCAATCACGAGTTGTAAGGGAGATGCAGCTGTCAGATAAGATCGTGCCGATATCTCGAGTTCTCTCCAATTTCAACAACTCGAGTGAGAAGACCCTTGGCGAGATTACTCTTACAACTCTCGCCGAAGGGGTAGCAAAGGAGACGACATTTCATGTTGTTGACGCAGATCTGGCTTACAATATCATCATGGGGAGACCTTGGATCCATGATATGCAAGCTGTTCCTTCCACTTATCATCTGGTGTTGAAGTTCCCATCCGAATGGGGAGTACGTGAGGTTCGAGGAGAGCAACGCTCTGCTCGTGATTGCTATTCAGTGGCCCTTAAACTGCCAGAAGAAAACAAATAGCAATTACACTGACCGGGACCAGACGTGCCACACGAAGAAACAAAGTACGAGGTCCCAAAATTCATCACAAAGCTGGGCGAACAGGAGAGCCATATA
The DNA here is from genome assembly GCA_037355625.1 of Petunia x hybrida. Lineage (NCBI taxonomy): Eukaryota > Viridiplantae > Streptophyta > Magnoliopsida > Solanales > Solanaceae > Petunia > Petunia x hybrida. The sequence goes on from JBBBVM010000484.1 coordinate 5,990,729, forward strand.
CTGACCGTGGAAGTGTTAGAACCCGAAGAATTGTTCGCAGACAAGCCGGAGCGGAAGGTCTACTTAGGGACCGAGTTGAGCGAACGCTTACGAGGAGATATCCTCCAGTTCCTCAAGGAGCGGCATACAACATTCGCCTGGTCTCATGCAGATATGACAGGTATTTCTCCAGATATTATTTCTCACAGGTTGAACGTCGACCCATACCACCACCTAGTGAAGCAGAAGGCGCGACAGTAAGGAGCTTTTCGGAATCAGGTTATCAATGATGAGGTCGATCGGCTGTTAAAAATCGGATCTGTACGTGAAGTCAAATACCCAGACTGGCTAGCCAATGTGGTCGTTGTGCCAAAAAAGAATGGCAAATGGCGCGTCTGCATTCACTTCACAGATCTAAACAAAGCCTATCTGAAGGACTCATATCCCCTTCCCAGGATAGACCAATTGATTGACACAACAGCCGGGCACGAGGTGCTCACCTTCCTCGATGCATACTCTGGGTACAACCAGATATTGATGGAACCCGATGACCCGGAGAAAACAGCGTTCATAACTTGCAGAGGTACGTACTGTTATAAAGTTATGCCATTTGGGTTGAAAAATGCAGGTGCAACGTATCAGCGCCTAGTCAATCGGATGTTCCATGACCATATCGGTAAGACTATGGAAGCGTACATCGATGACATGCTGGTCAAATCCAAACGGGCAGAGGACCACCTAGCGCATTTAAAGGAAGCTTTCCGAATTCTTGATCAATACAACATGAAGCTGAACCCGGAGAAATGTGCATTCGGAGTTGGATCGGGAAAATTCCTGGGCTTCATTGTTTCTCAGCGTGGAATTGAAGTCAATCCCGCTCAGATCAAAGCCATCGAGTCAATTTCAGACGTACTCCACAACCGGAAGGACGTCATGAAATTAACTGGAAGAGTGGCAGCTTTGCGAAGATTTATATCCCGATCATCAGACCGATGTAAGAGTTTCTTCGATGTGTTGAAGCAAAACAAAGAATTCGATTGGACTCCCAAATGCCAACAAGCACTGAAGGATCTGAAAAAGTATCTGTCCAATCCACCACTACTCTCTATACCTCAACACGGGGAGCAGTTGCTGATTTATCTGGCGGTACCAGAATCCTCGGTAAGCGCAGTTCTGGTTCGAGAGGAAAAAGGTAAACAACTTCCAATTTATTACATTAGCAAAGCCCTAATTGAGGCAGAAACACGCTATCAACCTTTGGAGAAATTGGCTTTAGCACTAGTAACTGCTGCTCGTAAGTTACGCCCTTATTTTCAAAGTCATTCAATAGCTGCGGCGAAAAGGATGGAGCAAAGGCTGCCATCTTATGTACTGGGCAGGCCCCTGGTGAATGGACCCTGTACACTGAAGGCGCTTCAAGTGTCAAAGGGTCCGGTCTTGGTCTGGTCCTTGTCACCCCATCCGGAGAGACCGTCAGGCAAGCCATCAAGTGCCCGTTTATTACTAACAATGAAGCCGAATATGAGGCCGTGATTGCACGACTGGAGTTAGCCCGTAGCTATGGAGCAAATATCATCAAACTCAGTAGTGATTCTCAATTGGTAGTCAACCAGATAACTGGAGGCTTCATTGCACGAGAATCCGGAATGCAAGTGTACCTTGCCCGAGTGAAAGAACTCCTGGCACAGTTTGACGAATGGGAGGCACTCCAAATACCGCGGGAAGAGAACCATGAAGCCGATGCTCTCGCGAATCTAGGTTCAGTAGCAGAAATGGGGGCGGCCAGCTCTTCAGCTGTCGTTCAACTCCTCTACACGACCGTAGATTGAGAAAAGTTTGAAGTCAATGCCATAAACGCAACTTGGGACTGGCGGAATGAAATTATAAGTTATCTTATTCATGGAACTCTGCCCGCCGACGCGAAAGCCGCTCGCAAGCTCAAGATAAAAGCTGCTCGGTATACAATCCTCAACGGTGAGCTTTTACCGCAGAATGTTCGCTGGACCCCTCGCGGAATGCCTCGGACCGAACCAAACCAACTACGTGATGCGGGAGGTCCATGAAGGCTGCTGTGGTAATCATTCCAGGGGCAAGGCATTAGCCCGCAAGTTGATTCGTGCAGGATACTACTGGGATAAGATGGAAAAGGATACGAATGAGTTTGTCAAAAAATGCGACAAGTGTGAGAGGTTTGCACATCTTCTTCATCAGCCGGCAGAACCACTCCACTCAATAATTTCCCCGTGGCCATTCATGAAATGGGGAATAGACATATTTAGGCCACTCCCCGCGGCGCCAAGAGGAGTAAGTTTCTTGTTGATCATCACCGATTACTTCACCAAATGGGTTGAAGCAGCAGCATATGCAAAGATACGGCAAACGGAGGTTGTTGACTTCCTTTAGCGTTTTGTCGTGTGTCGCTTTGGAGCACCTAAGGAAATAGTCATGGACAATGGCCCGCAATTTATCGACCATAAAGTGACTAGGTTCCTCGATGATTTGCACATCAAAAGGATCACATCTTCTCCCTATCATCCAGTTGCCAATGGACAGGTGGAGTCGACAAATAAAATCATCGTTGAGTCACTCAAGAAGCGCCTTGAATGGGCAAAAGGGTGTTGGGTGGAAGAATTGCACTGTGTGCTATGGGCTTACCGGACAACAGTGAAAATGAGTACAGGTGAGACACCATACTCATTAGTATACGGCGCGGATGCCCTAATCCTAGTCGAAATCGGAGAACCCAGCTTACGGTATGCACATGCCACTGAAGAGTCCAACTCGGTCAACCTCTCCGAAGAGCTTATTCTCCTCGAAGAACGAAGGGAACTAGCCCTTGTACGGGTAGTCGCCCAAAAGGAGCGAATTGAACTATATTACAATCGGAGACTGCGCGTACGAAGTTTCCAGGTTGGGGATTTAGTACTAAGGAAAGTGTCCCAGAGCACACAGGAAGCAAATTCAGGGAAGCTAGGCCCTAATTGGGAAGACCCCTACAAGGTGATCGCCTCAGTCGGCAAGGGATCTTATCGCCTGGCACGACCAAACGGTTCCATTGTCCCGAACAGTTGGAACGTGATTCGCCTCAAAAGGTATCACTTCTGAGTGGTAAAACGGTCAGTTATTTTCTTCATGCCTTTTACTTTTATGACAGTTCTTACTTTTATTATACTTCTTCTAAATGGTACTAACGGCCTGAACAAGGTCAGATCCGTTTAGCTCAACTGGTAGAGCTCGAAGTTCTTCAACTTTGCGGCTGTGGGTTCGTATCCCACAACGGACACACTCCTCGTTTGGTTTTATGTGTTCTTTTATCTAAAACTTGCCTTAACTCTTTTTATGTTATCACTTACCATATTCCAACATAAAAACAAGGAGGGTGGTGAGAGGCCCCTGTAGGCCAGATAAGACCTTCATAAAGGCAAAAGACCGTGTGAAAAGGCAAGTTTTTCAAACTTTTATGTGACAAACTTCCACGAAAATAAGAGAAGTCGTTCACAAGGCCAGCGACTCGGCCAGAGCTAATCTACAAATTCCTGCGACGACTTTCGACTATCAAGGCGATAAGCAAAGTTGTTCGCAAAGGCCAACGATTCGGCCAGAAATCTATCAACCACGACTCGGTCAGAATAAAATATCTGCGCAGATTATTCACAACTTACGACCTCTTTCTTGGGAAAGGATAAGTTAAAACATTCGGACAGACTTTTGGAGACCAGAACTTAATAAAGTTCAAACTTCAAAAGCTCCTAAACATGAGGCACGAAGGCCACAATACATATAAATGAAAGATCAAAAATTCAGACTAAATATAGTTATTGAATTAGAAAAGATCTAAAGTTATGTATACATAATCTTGTAAAATGATAAAATGCCGAAAACGGCTGACAAAAGTTTTACAGAGTGATCAAAGGCCAAATGGAACCGGCCATACAAGGATTAGAGAGTCCGTACGAGACCTCTATCCACAACCAACTAATCCAGCTCTCGCCAGATGTACAAACTTGCAACTTAATCAAATTTTGGGGGCATCAGTTTTTGGGGCTACGACCCGAACTCGATGCACCAGCTCCGTCAGTTCTTCCATCGCGACCCGAATTCTCGCTGTCATCCTCATCTTCATCTTCGTCTGCCTCAGACCCCTCGGGAGAAAGATTCAGCACTTGTCTTACTCCGCGAACAGCACTCTTTGTTTTCTGCAACATCTCCTCGATGTTGATCTGCTTAGCTAGGACCTGCCCGAGCAGTGAACGCTTAGCCTCGAGCACAACAAGCTTTGCTTTGATTTCAGATTGATCACGAAGGTTTGCCAAGTCCTTCGATAACGCGATTTGAGCACTCATCAACTTGGCAGCCTGATCCTTAGCAGCTTGAAGCTCAGCTCTGGCCCTAGCAGACTCTTCATTAGCTCTCTGCAGATCCATCTCAAGAGATCCACGGTCATCAAGAGCTCTGTTCAGCGAAGCCTTGCATTATTCGAGTAGAATCTCCAGACCCTAGGCAGAACGTGCGAACCCCTCTTTCTCTTCAGAAAGAAGGTCCTTCTCCTTGGAGAGTTCGTTAATCTGCTCAATGCGCTCATTGTTAACTTCAGCCAATTGATTAACTTCACCTCCAAGGAGACCACACTGCTCTACCAGCATCTTATTCTCCTCCAGAGCATTCAGCAGCTCTTTCTTCACTTCGAGTACTTGATCAACATTGTTGATCCTGGAGCGGAACATCAGCTTAGCAGACATCATACTTGACTGAAGAAACAAAAGAAACAAAGTTAGAAGTATGAAATCAAATTACTTCTAAACACAAGCGGCAAACACTTACTCGGGCAGAATCGGCGGCGATTGTAAAAGCCAACTCCTCGTCACTCATCTCCCTCATTGTGTCCATTCCTCTCGGAGACCAATGAGTGAAGAGACAGCCTTGGCTAAACTACCCGGCCTAGATATAAAGTTGACGTCAGGGGCTAGCTTCATGGTATGCTTCCTCTCGCAGTACTTGGGTTCCCAAGCCTGTTCAGAGGGGTAGTTGGGACCAAACTTGTAGCGCACACCCCTGATGTTCTTTAATCCAGTCTGACCGTTGATGATTGACCGCCAGACAAGCCTTGTTGTTGATAAATCGGAGTCACCCTCCACTCCAGGATCTATCGTGTCGCACTCGTGAAGACCAACAGGCGTCGCCCCCTCAGTGGCCATATTTTCCAGATCCTCGAAATGAAAAACACGAGGTCCTCAGCCACCCTCTTGGGGAACCTCTTCCCTTATCTCTTCTTCTTCTTCTTCTTCTTCTTCTTCTTCTTCTTCTTCTTCTTCTTCGTTTTCTTCTTCTTCACCCACTTTTCTTTTCCCTTTGTCTACACGGGAAGGAGCCACCTTCACCCCGTCATCAACTCGAGGGCTCTTCTCTGGAGTACAGGCAGCTTCTTCCTCAACCTTCCTCTTGTCACTCCGAAGATAAGGTTTTCGCACATGGGGTTCATTGGTTTGGTCATTGGTTTCCATCTCAGTATCCGAAAGATCAATCACCTCCCTATCTAAACCTTCTACCCGTGCAAACTCGGGGACTTCGGCAGCGACCTTGGTACTCTCTCCTACAGGCTCTGGTACATTGGCTTTGGGCAAAGATTCACCTCCAGTAGTTGAGGGTTGCCCAGTAGCAACAGAAGTCTTACGAACAGACTTCTTCCGTGCTCCGCCCTCACCTTGGCTCCTTTTCTTTCTCTTCAAAGAACCAAGGCCATTGGATAAGAGCTCCTCGCCACCTTCCCTGCCGCGCAGTGCCTCTACTGAAGCAAGTAAAGATGCGACTTCAGCATCGGGAACAGCAGTAGACCCAGAAGGCACGGCCTGAGGAGGAGGAGCAGGGAAAAAGTCCCTCTGAGTACCTAGACCTACAAAAGGCAGAACGGTCAGACACAACGAAAATACAAAGGAAAGAAATGGTCACAACAGCAGAAAATTTTCACCGTGAGTCTTGACGGTCAGACTCTTCTGCGTAGCAAAGTACGCCCATTCTCTCTTTTCAGGAGAAAACTCCTTCAAGATCGCCTCGACCCACGCCGTCAGCTCATCGATGGATATGAGCCCATCGTAGGGTCGCTTGGCAGCTACAAAGAGGAATCAAATGGTTAAGCAAACAATAAGAGAAGAGGAAGCACGAAAAACTCAAAAGAAAACTCGGAGACTTACGCTTCTTGTTCCAGACTTCAGAAAGTAAAGCCTTGGAGTTGAGGGACAATGCCTGGGTATGCACGAATACATATAGGTGTAGCCAACCCCGGTCACTCGTATCCTCGGAGCTACGTACCAACCCCTTGCTCCCGCGCATCCTGACATTCCCAAAACCGTCTTTGAAAATTTGTATACTATACAAAGAAATAAAATGTTCGTATTCAAAAACTTGGTCGGTTTCCGCCGCGAACCAATCCAAGAGTGTAACTATTCTATATACGCTGGGGCACAGTTGCCCCGGGCAGAGTAAACACTCCCTGCAGAGCCTTTCAAGCACAGGATGCAGGGGTAGTTTACATCCAACTGTAAAAGGGTAGGTGCACATAGCTGTCCACCCAGCCCTATGTGAAGTAATGTTCTCCTCTTCAGAGACCGGCAAGAGGGGGACACTCTCGTCCCAGTTGCAGTCTATTTTGACCCGTGGGTTCAACTCCGATGTGATCCCAGACTTAAATCTATACGCCGGCCAGTTGCGTATATCCCCATGATTTCTGGAAGTTTTAATGTTGCAATCCTTTTCCAGTTCACCCCACTTCTTAGGAATGATCTCCGCAGCAGTGGCCTGAGTAGCCTTAGGCCTAGGGGTGGCTGCAGAAGAGCTACCAGCTGCATCCATATTTTGGTTTTTCCTAGCTCTTGAAGACATAATTCCAGAAGAATTGAGAAGTTCGAAAGAAAAGTCGAAGGATGTTCAAAGAATTCTCAAGATTTAGCGAAAATGAAAGCAAGTAAAAAGTTTCTCACTCAACAAAACCCTATTTATAAGAGCGAAAATCCGGCCCATCAAGTTTCCTCGAGACACGTGGAGACTATCCAAGAGGCCATAATCAGATCCAACCGTCAAAAGTAGAAGTAGATTTCACCAACTTTTAACAGTATCATCATTACCTTGAAGAGCAGCGGTCACCTCGCGATCAGCAGTCGACGTGTGCACGTGATTGAGGCGGTTAAAATCATTATTTTTACCCTTGGGACGCGCAGTAGTCACTTCGGAGCGGACTGCAGACGTGCAGGCGTGCCAGCTGCAGTTACTTTTTTATACGGCGCATTTAATGCGCACGTCATGGGGATTTGTCACGTAACTGATAAGATACGTACGTTACTTAGCCTCGTCATACAAAGATTGGGTTTTGCAAAGTGAAAATTCCCGCCAAAATTCACATCCACTCCTCTAGCAGATACTCTGCTCGAGAAGTGCGGGAACTATCTGTATTGGATAAAAACTGGAGACATCTGAAAAGGTGACACGTGTCTGCCACGTGTCACGGGCAGAGTTTCCTCCGGATAGACATCTAGCGGACAAATAGCTAGCCAGGCGGTCACCACGGACAGACCCAGAGCAGCAATGTAACGCTTCCCAGGTCAACACGATCTGAATAAGCAATTATTAACCTGATCATGTGCGATCACTCAATGAATGGTCATAAAGGCAGTAATTACGACCCGGCGGTTACATATCCAACGGATACGTGCCCAGCGGTTACAAAACCCAACGGACGCCTATCAGATCTATAAATAGCATTCGTTCTAAGCCATTGTAACACAACTTTACTTCCTGTCTACAACATCAATAAGAATATTCTCTCTCACTCTTGCTCAAATACTGTTCTTTGCTTATATTCGTTGAATACTTTGCTCTCTAGTTTTCTAGTACGACCAGTGACGTGGAACTCTCACCGGGGTCAAGCGATCCAACACGGTTACTTCTATCTATTTCGTTAACGCATTAATTCTACTTATTTCTTGTTATATCTCGTTTCCATATTGTTACTCAGTATTACTGGAAAACACGAATACAACGGTAATATAGCGATTAGCGTAATTCTTCATTTGAACTCTTAATCTAAACTATTCATCGTGACTCCGCAAATACAAATTTAATTGTTAATTGGTCTAAAATCGGATCTAGGTTAAACACTTAGTAAGAAATAACTTTAGTATTTACATTGGTCATTTTTTTGATCCTTTTCACTTCATTGTTTTTCAAAAAGTAGAATCTTATTTATCTTTTTCTTTTCTTTTTATAACTCACACATTCATATACATAACCGTTTTTCTTATACTCCATCATAACGCTCATTCCCTTCATGTCCTTAAGCCGTAACTTCCAAAAAGTATAAGTTTATGGCACCTTTTGATTTCCCACTCTCTCTATATATATATGCTTGTATAGATTTAGAGGAGGCATAATTCATTAGGTCATCAATGGAGGTATAAATTTCAGTATTTGATAGTACATACATTCATGGAAAAATACCAAGAAGTTTAATTTGTTGACTCTTCCGTGTGTAGGCAAAAAGGTAATGCAAATTACACTTTATGCATAAGAAAATTTTCTTTGTACTGTTTGGTTAATACAACATAACCACGATGGCTATATCTATACGGGTGAAGATATTTACAACAACAACAACAACATACCTAATTTATCCCGCAAGTGGGATCTGGGGAGGATAAGATGTATGCAGACCTTATCCCCACCAAAGTGGAGAGACTGTTTCCGATAGACCCTCAACTAGGAAAAATAAAACATAATTTTAGACAACTCTAAAAATCAAGACAACAATACAATAATAGACAACAATACAATGCTAGAGAGAAAGATAAAACTAACGCTTATCCAAAATAAACATAAAAATCAGTAGATATAACGGTGCAGACTAAGATGAGAATCTGCTATATTCATGAACTACAACATCCAAAAAGAGAACAGACACTCGACTACTACCTAATCTTCTACCCTAATCTTCGACCTCCATGCCCCCCTATCTAGGATATTAATAAAATTTTATTTCTCTCTTTTATTTTTTTATTTGTACACATTTATTTTGAGGTTATCAACTGAGATGTTGCATACTGCGTTCGTAAAAATAATATAGCTTGCATCAAACCTTCTATAGTGTGTAGTGACAAGGTACTTCAAAAGTTTCCCCTATTGTATCAAGCGTGAGTTAATTCTTAGTTCCATCGACCTGTTCTAGATCGAAGATGTGATTATCGGCTGAATCATGTTAATCCATTCAAAGCTCCGTGTATCTTTGCATCGAAAATATAGAACTCACCTCTCGTGATTGAGGAAGGAACATCTTAGTCAGAATAATCTGGGCAATGGTATCATCATATTATCCAGATATGTTTTATTCCAAGAGTTCGGTGTTCGTGTTATAATCTTGATTCTTTAATCATGAGAAAAAAATTCCGTGGGATAGTTTATGAAGGTCGTGCAAGTTCTTTTGTTATCAGCGTGAATCTTGCTTTAGACTTAGGCTCGTTCGAGGACGAACGAGAGTTTAAGTGGAGGAGAATGAAACGACCTCGGTAAGTCGTTTCGGAAGTTAGGACTCCGATTGGTGTGCCGATAATTTTAAAATATTTGTAAGGTCCATTGAGACTTATCTGTAAAATTTGAGCTAAATCAGACCTCATTTGGTAGGCATCGGAAGAAGGTTTCAGTTTTTATTGTTAATAAAATATTAAAAAGAGATTTTCGAGCTCGGTTTTGGCGAATGAGCTTCGATTCGAAATCCGAAAGCGCTGTTAGGTTCGTATGATTATTTATGACTTTTGTGATCTTTCGAAAGTGAATTTCGATGTTGTTCGGCTAGTTTCCGCTAAAATGCCGAAAGTTAAATAATTTGACTTCTTTTCCATTTAATTTGCATATTGAGTTTTGGGAGTCCGATTTGAGATCCGCCTTCGCGAGTATGTTACATATATTTTGTAAAACTTGTATGCAAAAGTTGGAATTATTTCGAGTATCGCAGGGTACCGTTTTAATTTTCGTCGCGCAAAGAAAATAAAAGAAAGCAAAAAAAAAAAAAGAAGAGAAAAAGACAAAAAAAGAAAATAAAGGCAAAAGAATTAGGTGGTGGGCTAAGGGATTAATATCCCTTAGCCAAAGTGCTTAGCAGCACTCAAGAAACGAACAGAAAGGGAGAAACGCGAGAAACAGAAAACACACAGTGGAAAAATGCCAGAAAATGAGAAAAAGAGCCGGAGAAAAATAGTATTTTTATCCCTGAAACATTCAGGTAATGATCCTAATATATTATTTGAGTTTATTACATGTGCTTGAATATATTTTAACGGTAAAACTTGGAAAATTAGACATCGTTTTAATAAGTTCAATTAATAGTTTAAAGGGTCAAATGGACCCTGATAATGGAATTGATTATATATTCGTACTCAGTGAGTTATGCGCAACTTATAAATATAATTTATTTAGGGTTTGGTTATGTGACCTTAAACCCTGTACATAGGCCTGACCTGCGTATTGCGTATGCGAATAGGGTATCAGGTTCCTAACCGGATTGCCCTAAGATGTGAGGAATGAAGCCTTTAGCCTAATTTGATACATTTTTCTGTTTATTGAATAGAGTGGGATCGTTTGGCAATGAAACCAAAAGACAAAGCGGTTATTGAGTGGCTGTACTGACTTTGTAACAAGGTAAGTGTTTATATCCATTTCTTTGGAGGCACCTGGCCTCGTGGATTTGCTACCACGTGTTCCTTACGTGTGTAGCTGCCGATAGGCGTACTCCTTATGCCTTAGCTTTGGATTTACCTTATATATTATATGTTATGTCCTGTTGTTGGTATTGCATTGAGGATTTGAGCACTGTACTCTGGCTATGAGCTGGCATGTACTTTCCAGCTGTCGATAAGAGTCCCACGCTGGTGATGGGTTATTATTGCATCATGTTGCATTCATATGCATTACATTGCATCATATTGAGGGTAGGAGGATTCCGCCCTCGGAGCAGGAGGATTCCGCTCCATTGCATCATATTGAGGGTAGGAGGATTCCGCCCACTGAGCAGGTGGATTCCGCTCCACTGCGTCATATTGAGGGTAGGAGGATTCCGCCCTCGGAGCAGGAGGATTCCACTCCATGGCATCTTATTGACGGTAGGAGGATTCCGCCCTCGGAGCAGGAGGATTCCGCTCCATTCATTTGGCACATGTGACCCTTTGCATCATTTCATTTCATCTCATTTCATTTAATCTCATTGTGTAGACTTGTGGTACATAACTACTGTTCTGCTTATACGTGCTTTGCTTATTTGTCTATATATTTCTGGCTCGTATTCTGGGTTGCGTGGATCGGGTTGCACGCCGCAACATGATGTATTTCTGATTGTTGATATGTTCGGGGTACATATATGTTCTGGCTATCTTACGTTCATGGTGGTTAATGAGTTTGTGATTCCATACGTGTTTCTAGTTATTATCTAGATTTGCCTTTTCATAAATTAAATAACAGGAATTTTGTTTATTTATTTCTTTTCTCCCTGGCTAGCTATCCAATTTTTGAGATGGCTAGTCTGCCCCACTTATTGAGTCCTTTTGACTCACCCTTGTTTGTTGTTTGTTGTTTGTTGTTGTCTATCTATTTCGTTTCGGCAGGTTCGCTCCAGGATTGAGTTCGCCACGTTGTGAAGGAGCGAAGACGACTTCAGCTGTCAGGGTGAGCCAGCTTTTATTCCGGATGGCCACCAGTTTATTGTTTATTACTTCAGTTGCATTTTGCTCCCTTCAAGAGGTATCTGTTTTCTATTGTACTCTTAGATGTCTAGTCTGGATAACCCTAAACCTAGTATGTTGGGTAGTCAGCTGTAATTTCTTTTGTACAGCTTAGAGGTATCAATATGTCTGTGTTGTTTTTTTTTAAGTCTTGTCCTTATTTGTGAATTGTTATATTTATTTTCCTGATTTAATTGGTAAGGGTTCGCCTGACGGGTCTAGGGGAGGATGTCGGGTTCCCGCACGGCCTAGCCGGATTTCGGGTCGCGTCAGAAAGGCTGTAGAAAAGAAGGAGGAAAGTATTGAAAGACCATCTGTAGAACCTAAGGTAGAAGGTAATGTCACCAGTGTGGTTCTGGTCACAACTAGCTTAGATGCTGAGAAAATTGTGGATGAAAAGTTAGATACCAAAGAAGTAGTGGAATCTCCAAAAAAGACCCAGTCGACAAACCTAGTTTGGAGGTTGTTTCTTCAGAGAAAGAATGCACAAGGGAAGAGGTGAGTAGTCCAGTTGGGGGTGAGCCAAGCTCTGCTGTAGTTAGCAAAGAATCTGAGAAAGAACTTATTACTTCTTCAGTTCCTATGGCAACTGATGATGCAGAACTGGAATGGGCAGATTCTGAATCTGAAAAAAAAAGAGGAGGGAGTGAAAGAAAATGTGGAGTCTAGGGAGTCTGAGGAAATCTCAAAGAAAACTGTAAAAAGAAAGTTTGGAGATGAAGATAAGAAGATAGAAGAGGAAGAACAAGAGGAGGTAATATTTGTGAGTGAAACAAAACCAAAACAATAAAAGAAAATAAAGGTTGTGAAAGAAAAAAAGAGAAGGCCAGTAAAAGGAGGAAGAGTAGTGTCTCATAGGGGATTAATTGATGAAAGTGAGGATGAGGACTCTCGGACTGGTGGTTAGAGTATGAAGGAGCCTGCTATTTCTGCAGCCCCTAGGAAGGTAGCTACAAGGTCTGCTCTGAAGCAGCAGCTTGAGAATTTGGAAAAACATTCTCTAAAGCAGAAAAAAACAGGGGTTGAGGAAAAGCAGGTGACTGATGATAAGGAGGATAGTGATGAGGATGGGGACTATGTGGAACCAAGTGATTCAAACTCTAACACTGAAGTGGACACAAAGAAAAAGAAAAAAGAAAACAAGGATGAAGTAGACAGGGTGGCCTTCTTTCTAGGCATCAGGTGCTAGCTTGTAGCATTTTGTGTGATCTAGAGGAGCCTGAGATAAAGCCCTTGGTCAGGAAGGTGAAGAACCAAGCGTGGATGAAGCTTTTCATAAGGGAGGACAGGTGTCTGTATGTTGATGAAGTGAGGGAGTTCTTTGTGAACTGTAGTATATCCAGGAGGAGAGTATTCTTTGTGGTAAAGGGTGTGGAGCTGGAGTTTGGTGGAGAGGAGCTGAGAGTCATACGTGATGTGCCTGTTGAAGGTTATTGTAGTTATGTGAGGTTAAATTGGCCAAAAAGAACTGATAAGTTTACTCCTCTGGATGTTGTCAAGAAATTCACTGGTAATCCCAAGCTTAGGAAAGAAAGGAAAGTTGACAAGAAACAGATGGAACCAGCTCATCAGCTGGTATTTGAGTTTGTACATAGGTTCTTGCTGCCTAGAGGGGAGAGGAATAGTGAAGCGTGTGCTCTTAACATGACTTACATGGACTTGCTGGACAGAGGGATCAAAATTAACCTGCCTGGGCTGATAATTAGGCCCATAAAAAGGATTGCAGACACAGATAACAAGCCACATTCTCTTGTGCATTCCTACATATTACAGCAGGTGTTTGAACATTTTGGAGTGCCCTCTGCTAATGGGAATAAGCCCACACATTATCAGATATTTGGGAAGAATATCCTGAGGACTGTGATTTCTTCAAGGAAAAGAGAGCCTCAAACGTTCAGTGCAAGTCAAGACAGAAGAAGCTGATGAAAGTGAGGAGTTTGGGTCAAAAGAAGCTGTTGAAGAAGTGCAGGAATCGGAGTAGCACCTGTTGGAGCTAAACAAAGAAAATGCAGAGTTGAAGAAACAACTGAAGGTGAAGGATCAAGAAATTGATCGCCTGACTATTGAGTGCAACAAGCATGAGGCCGAGCTGGTGGTAGAAAGGGCCAAAAATTCAAAGAATCTTGAAGCACTTGTCAAGCACATAAACAGTTAAACATGAGGAGCTGAAGCCTGCTCATTCCTTTGCCCTGTTCTAGCCTCAAACCCTTCCTTACTTCCTCCCCTATGCCTTTCATTTGATGCACATTTAAGACAATTCACCTTTTGGTCTGTATCTATTTTGGGCTACATATGTATGTGCTCTGGATGATTGGTTTTAAATTGCTTTTGCTGTTTTAATGGTTTCTATTATGGTATTACTGGTTCTGGTTGGGCCCTTGGATTATTCATTGTGTTCTTAGTTAACTTGTTGCCTTGTGTTGTAGTCTGGACTGTACTAACTTATTCTTGTAGGATTTTAGAATCTTTTCGGTGATGCCAAAAGGGGGAAGAAGGAAATGTTGTTGTTTGTTGGGATGTTTGTGACCTGACTCATCTGTTTTAAATTCTTTCAAAGTGTATTTTTTTTTTTTTGTGTTTGTATGTACACGTTCTTAGGCAATATTTGTTTGTCATCATCAAAAAGGGGGAATTTGTCGAGTTTGATGTTTTGAAGAATGACAAACGAAGGACTCAGTGACTTGGAGAAGAACTTAGTCCTTGATGAGAAGAGCACGACTGATCGAAAATATTTTGTGGAATGCAAATCCATGCTGAACTAAGAGTAGTGGCGTGTAGACTTATGCTCATCCTAGTCAGCAAAAAGAAGTTGTGTTGGGGCTGTCTCATTGAAGTGTGAACAAGAGTTAGTGCCGAACAAGGAGAGTATAACAAGAAATCTTGACTTGCCATATTTACAAGGTTTCCTAGTGACATACTACCAGGGTTACGAAACCCATATAAAAGCAAGTAATTGATGCAGCCGATATCAGTCACTCACATAGAGAGTTGAGAGCAAACACAAGGCAAATTAAATAACTCTTAAAGTGGCGTAACTGTTGAAGACAACCAATGAAGAACTAAGAGTACAAGAAGTGAATCAGTTTAGGTTCTCTATTGTAGTTGTCATAGGTTTTATGCTTTGATTATATTACATATCTTCTTATATTAGAAGCCATCGTAATAGGTGAACTTTGAGTGATTGCTTTGTAAAGCTAGAGTTTAGCTTTGTTGAGCGATTAGGTTCTAGAGTGTAGCCCTTTGGTTACAAAGTTTGTAATCTAAAACTTTCTCTTTATGTTAGTGAAGTGGTTTCAAAATCCCAGAGTGTTGGTCATGGTTTTTCTCCCTTGAGCAAGAAGTTTTCCACGTAAAAATACTGTGTCTTTTAGATTGCTGTTTACTTTTGTGTTTGTGTTTTTCCGCAGAGGCAACAGCACAAGAACAGGGTTCTTGTGATTAAGAGTCAGGTTCTTCGGCGAAAATCGGAGGACACTATTCAACCCCCCCTTCTAGTGTCCATATGAGGTGCTTAGATTATAACACGTACCGGTGATTCTTGTACCAAAGAAGGATGGGACATGGAGGATGTATGTTGATTGCCGTACGGTTAACAAAATAATGGTAAAGTATCATCATCTCATTCCTAGACTTGATGAAATGTTTGATAAATTGAGTAGTTCTATTGTCTTTTCTAAGATTGATCTTAGGTCCGGCTACCACCAAATCCGAATGAAACCAGGTGATGAGTTGAAAACCGCATTCAAGACCAAGTTTGGTCTCTATGAATGGTTGGAGATGCCCTTTGGCCTCTCCAATGCATCTAGCACTTTTATGAGGTTAATGAATCATGTTTTGAAACCATTTATCAACAAGTTTGTGTTTGTCTATTTTGATGATATCTTGATATATAGTAAGTGAATAGATGATCATATTCTCCACTTGAGGCAAGTCCTTGAGCTGCTAAGAGCCGAGAAGCTCTATGCCAGCTTCAAGAAGTGTGCCTTTTTGTGTTGAAAAAGTTGTCTTTCTTGGTTATTTTGTTAGTGCCAATGGTGTGGAGGTTGATGAGTCCAAAGTTGAGGCCATTAAAGATTGGCCTCCTCCTACTACCGTTTCTCAAGTTAGCAGTTTCCATGGCCTTGCTTGTTTCTATAGGCGATTTGTGAAGGACTTTAGCACCATTGCCGCACTTTGTGTTGGGAGAGCCTCAAGAGAAGGCTTTCCAAAAGTTGACAAGTAGGTTGAGTATGGTCCCTTTGTTGCAATTTCCCGACTTTGGTAAGGAATTTGAAGTTGAATGTGATGCCTCGGGGGTTGGTATTAGAGGTGTTCTCATGCAAGATGGGAAACCTATTGCCTACTTTAGTGAGAATTTGAAGGGTGCAACCTTGAATTACTCTATGTATGACAAGGAGTTGTACGCCCTAGTGAGAGCTCTATCTCATTGAAAACACTATCTTTGGCCTAGGGAATTCGTGATTAACAGTGATCATGAGTCACTCAAACATCTTAGGGGCTAAGAGAAGTTGAACAAGAGGCATGCCAAGTGGGTAGAGTTCATTGAGAGTTTTCCTTATGTAATTCATTACAAGTAGGGAACGGAGAATGTTGTAGCTGATGCACTTTCTAGAAAGTTTGCTCTAGCTACCACTCTTGCTTCTACACTTATGGGTTTTGAGAGCATTAAATTGATATATGAACATGACCCAAAGCTAAAGATCATTCATGATTCTCTAGTGAGAGGGGAAAGGGCGGAGAAGTATCAATGGGTAGATGGCTACATTTTTAAGAATGGGAGAGTGTGTGTACCCGAGTCCTCATGGAGAGAATTGCTAGTGTGTGAGGCACATTATGGGGGCTTGATGGCTCACTTTGGGGTGGACAAGACTTTAGCAATACTCAAAGAGAAATTTCATTAGCCTAAGATGAGACCTCTTGTTGAGCACTTTTGCAATGCTTGTTTAGATTGCAAGAAGGCTAAGTCTAGGTCAAACACCCATGGCTTGTACACTCCTTACTTGTTCCTACTAGTCCGTGGGCTGATATTTTTATGGACTTTGTTATGGGCTTGCCAAGGACTAGAGGAGGACATGACATCATTTATGTTGTCGTTGATAGGTTCTGCAAGATGGCACACATCATTCCGTGCAAAAAGAGTCATGATTCACAACATGTTGCTTCTTTGTTCATTGATACTGTGTTAAAGTTGCATGGGGTGCCTCGTACCATTGTGAGTGATAGGGACTCTAAGTTCCTTAGCCATTTTTTGAGGTGCTTTTGGGGTGCTTTTGGCACCAAGTTATTGTTCTCGACGTCCCACCACCTTCAAACCGATAGGCAAACCGAGGTGGTGGACCGAACCTTGGGAGCTCTACTTCGAGCTATGACCAAAGGTAAGGCGGGGACATAGATTGATAGGTTGCCACTCATGGAGTTTGCATGTAACCATACTTTGCATAGAATGATTGGTATGACTCAAACTGACTGTGTTTATGGCTTTAACCCTTTTAGTCCACTTGATCTTACCCCTTTGCCTAGAGATGCAGTTGTGAGATTTGAAGGTAAGAGCCGGGTTAAGGCTTTGTTTGAGCTTCATGCGAAGGTGAGGAAGAACTTGGAGGAGGCCTATGAGAATGCATCACCCAATAAGAACAAAGGGAGGAAGAAGTTGGACTTGAAGAAGGGTGATTAGGTTTGGGTGCGCTTCCGCAAGGAGAGATTTCTAAGCCATAGGAAGGGGAAGGTTGCACCATAAGGGGATGGACCATTCCAAGTGCTATCAAAGATAAACAAAAATGCATATATGATTGAATTTCCAGGTGAGTATAATGTTTCTAGCACTTTCAATGTTTTTGGCTTGACTCTTTGTGATGTAGGTGATGATACCTTGAAGGATGATGCCTTGATTTTGAGGATGAAATCTTCTCACGAAGGGAGGATGATGCAATCCCAATTACCTCAAGACCATTCACTCGGAGCTAAGCTAAGTAGACTCAAGATGCTCACCTACACATGGTTTGGAAGAGCTTGGAAGATAGAAGCTCGGGAGTGATTTGAAGATTCTGCGCTTCAGCATATGCGAGGACGGTCAAGGTGGAGCGTTCCTTAGCACTCCACAATCACTCCAGGACAACCTTCAGGCCAAGGCAGACCGCCTCAGGAAGTGGGCGGACCACTTGCCCCCAAAGTCACTCAAAATGCGGCTAAGTGTTAAAGATACAACTCTCTAAAGTTTGATGAGGCGGGGCGCCTGATTGCAGATGCGGAGCGCCTCTTTTTGAGGCCACTCTCTGAAGTTTTTGAAGCGAGGTGCCTCCCCCTGTTAATGTAGTGACGGGATTTTAATGAACTCTAGGTGTATTTCCTATTTTGACCCTGTGTGGTTCTTATTGTTTTGACCCAACTTGTGGGCTATTTAGAAATTTCATATTATGTGAAGAGGAACTATAAATACCTCTCTTAGGGTTTATTCTCATTTAGACACCCTTGACATTAAATCAAACACTTGAGAATGCTCTCAATGAAAAATCCTTTTTTGGCTTGATTTCTTTTGGTACCTCCAATTGAACATCAATCCTCTTTGATCAAACTCTTTTGCAAGACTCGTGTATCTCTTGAGGATAGTTTGCATAGTATAGGTGTCTCTTGTCTACGTCGAAGGTGTATCGAGACTAGTTCCTCGATGCTACTTTGATTATCGTTCAAGCTACGTCTTGCTTTTATCGATACTTTTAGCTTCCGCATTTTATATTGCATCACGTTTGACCAAGTAAACCTTTTTGGCTGTATGTTCATATATTTGAAGCCGAGTGGGAGAATCGTCTCCTTAACTGCTTGTAATTTCAATTATGAATTTTCAATATATGGAATTATGCTGTCCTTCTTATATATGTATATATATATATATATATATAATTTTTTCTCTAATGGGTTTGAGACTTAATTGAAAGTCATTAATATAATATTCACACTAAGAAATTCTTTTCTCATTTTTGATGAAATGTTTAGATTGTAGATGATGATCGGAAACTAAGTGACCTTTTGATTTTGCACTAAATGTGAAGTCATTTATGGGAATTAATTTGCTTGAATGTGAATACATGCATAGTTTTATTAAAGTAAAATATTGATGGGTAAAACTTGCTTAAATAACTCATTAAATATATATGGCACCAAAAAGTATCATTACTGACTTAAACAATGGCGAAAAACTAAACGGTAAAAATTACGACATCTGGAGTCATAAGATATGGTATGTACTGGAAGAGCAAGATGCTCTAGAAAGTATTAACCATGTTTTGGTTCACCAAGAAGAGTGTAACACTGCCCAACATAGAAGAGATTTCGAAGCTTACAAAGCATTGATAAAGAAAGATTCCACTGCACGTGGAATTATTGTGAGTTCTGTTGTTGATGATCTCATTCATGAATGGAACAATTCCCTACTGCTCATGCTATGTGGGCGCATTTGAGAGAAACATATGGGGGTACTGCTGTGACCCGCCTTAGGCAGCTGACTATCGAATTTGACACTTACAAGAAGCGTCATGACCACAGTGTCAAACAACACCTTAGGGTGATCTCAACTATGATAGCTCAACTCAAAAGTGTTGGTCATATTCTCTCTGATGAGCAGTAGGTTCAGGCAGTGATTCGGTCTCTTCCCAATAATTGGGAACATTTGAAAGTAAACTTGACCCACAATGACAGCATCAAAATTTTTGTTGATGTCGCCCGCTATGTGGAGATTGAAGATGAGCGGCTTGGTGCTGCGAAAGATATACCCAGTGCCTCTGTGGCAGAATCAAGTGGTAAAAAGGCTTAAGAATTCAAGCGAAAAAAATGACTGGAAGAAAGGCGGAAATGGCAAGAAGACTGGTGAGGGACCCTCAAAGAAAAGAAATAAACCGAACTCTAAGAAAGGAAAGCGGTTCTTTAAGAAGAAAGACAAGAGCAAGATGAAATGCTACAACTGCCAACTACCGGAACACTTTGCCCGTGAATGCAACTTTATATTGTGATAGTCATGCGGCTATTGATTTTATAAAAGATCCTAAGCATCATGAAAAGACCAAACACATTGACACCATGTATAAGTACTTAAGAAATATAGTTGCAAGTGGTGAAGTACCTATACAATGCCTATGCTGAAAATGGTAGCTGATCCTTTTACAAAGGCGATATCTAGAGACTAGTTTGAGAAACATGTTATGGCTCTAGGTTTGCGTAGAATATGACTATGGTAATGTATTGTGAAAAAATATGAATGTTATGCTCATCAATATATTACTATTTGTGTTATTTGCATGTGATGAAATCCGTTTATGTTTACAGTGTCGAACAATTCACGAGATCGGCTCTCTCACACGAGCGATCGCCTCTGACGTTGAGGAACGTGCAGAGGTGAGACTGAATTGAACCTTAATTGTATAAGATCATGTGCATTTTAACTAAAACAGTTGGTCTTGACTAGAGTTCAGACTTATGGATTCATATATCATATATGACTTGTTTCGCAAGCCAGATGGGAGTTTTTAAGAAGATTGGAATTGAGGATTGTTTGAAGAAAAAATCGGGTTAGACATTTAGTAGTGTCTAGGCCAATATCTATAGGCTGTTTATATATTTTATAATGAGACACACGCGCCGAATTAGTCAAGAACACCGTAATACATGTTTCATAACACGTATGTATAATCGACCAATAAGGTAATAGAAGAATGGATCCCTGCTTCTTCATTGTGTGAGACCCTAAGAAAAATCAATATGATTTTTCATTAGAATACCCTTTGATCTTTTACTGTCTCTTGAAGTGAAAATCTGTATTGCTACTTTAGCATGCTACTAACAGCCATGAGTGATTCGGCAATGCGGTGCATGTCTAGGAAAGCAGCTGATTGGAATGAATAAATTCGAGTAGATTGGGAAGACAATTAAAATAATTTATAATTTGATTGTATTCATAGGTCGACCATTACATTTACTATGAGGGTTTCAAGTGTAATTGTGGTACAAAGTTAAATAGGAACTCGAGTTCACCTCGTTTGAGGATGAGGAATCAGATAACTAGCTACTGGAGTAGCGTATAATGTCTTGGGTATTGCAAGTAATAAGATCCTAAGTTACTAGTGAATCCTTTCTGTATATGATTGAATTTCTACATGGAGCTATTGTACAACCTTAATAGGTATGGCTTTTGAAGATGCTCGCAGGTCGCATGAACTATTTGTTTGTATAAATTATTTGTGTTATTGACATGGTACTGGTTTGGGTCCAGTCCACCATGTGCGAAGTAGGAGATGTTAGTTATTTAGGTTATTGGATTATGGGTCGCCCATGTGGTCTGACCCAATCCAATACTTGACCCAATTAAATTCAGATAAGTGAGAGTGGTTAAGAGAAGCTACCACTCCCCTACAACTCCTTTATACACGTTATGTGAGTAGTGGTGGGTCCCTCTCACTTCTTCGGATAAAAAGAAGAAAAATTGAGCGTGTAACTTACTTCTTCTTTAACTGAGAAAATACCTCTCTAATTTTCTCCATAAGAAACACATAGAGAGACACTTAGTTTGTGAAATTTTACTTTGTTTTCTCGTGATTCGATGTCTGACTTGGGGCAAACATCAAACGATCTTCCGCCGCGTTGATTATGCTGACAGGTACACAAATTTGTTCCTGATACGGTATATAATTTCTAACAACAAGAAAGGGCTTGAAAAAATAAAATATTTTTAACAATATTTGGTACACAAAGAACATTTAAAAGTTGTAATTGACCACTAAAATAATAAAGAGAAGCATACAATATGAGTTATTTACAACCCGTAGCCATTACTACGTCTAAATCATTGTATTCATTGGTGATATTGAGTGACTAGATATAGGATGTGATGTTTTAAGTGTGTTAGTAAATTATGTCATTTATTGTTCTGAAATAAATAGTATGCTTGAGGCATAAACAAAAGTTGGGCTGCTGAAGCAAAGGGGTCCTTTGGTTAAAAGGAACTCTTAAGTCTTTATATAGGCAAAAGGGACAAAGTTTTAAAAAATAAAGTAAAAGGGACACATTTAAGATTAGCACTAATGACTAACTTTTAAAAGCCCCAAATTTTTCTTATTTACACAAACACACTTACTCCCCCTTTCCCCTCTAACCCACCAACCTCCTCCCTCTTCCTCTATCTCTTCCACTCTTCTCTACCTTTCTCCCCCGTCCTTCATCCGCCTTTACCACAATATTCCAGCCATCTGTCCAGGTGTTCCGGTACTCTGGAGAGATGTTTCAATATCTGGAGAGATGTTCCGGCCATATGTGCAGGTGTTCCGATCATCTATACAGATATTTCCACATCAGGAGAGATGTTCCGGCAATCTGTCCAGGTGTTTCGGTCATCTATTTAGATGTTTCAACATCTGGAGAGAGGTTCCGGTAGTCTATCCAGATGTTCCGGCAATCTGTCCAGATGTTCCGGCCATCTGTTCAGATGATCCAGCCATCTGTTCAGATGTTCCCGTCATCTGTTCAGACGTTCTCATCCATCTGTCTACATGTTCCAGCCACCTTATAAAAGGAAAATAAAAAATAAAAAATAAAAAAAGAAGAAGAAGAAGAAGAAAATGAAAGAAGAAAATAATGATTATCTTCACATAGAACACAAATAAATTTGAGCAAAAAAGGAGAGAAAGAAGAAGAAAATGAGGAGGAGAGAGAGGAGGAAGAAGAGAAAAGAGAAACAAAAAGTCAAAATGAAGTAAGAGAGAAGGAAGAAGTAGATAAGGAGAGCAGGGAGGGAAATATTAAAAAATTGAAATTTGAATTCTAGGATTTTAATATTTACCCCAAACTCTTAAAAATTTTAATTCGGTCCCCAATTAACTCTTAATCAAGTTTTAAAAATAAAAGAAAAGATAAAAGAAAAGGTGCTCTTTTTTCTATATTTAAGACTTGAGAAGGTCTTTCAACCCAATCTTCTCCAAAGTCTTTCATATTGAAAATGGAGCGCTGAAAATTCTAAAGAGAATGACTATTGGATTAAGTTGTTGTTGTAGTAATGAGTACCGGAGTTGTAGCATCACGCCAATTGATGTAATTTTGGTGACCATAGATTTGGCAATGACCATGTGATTTTGGATTATTTCTATAGTTGGTTCAGTATTGACCTAAGTTATTCGAATTTCCACTAGTTTTTAAAACTATGGTGGTTGTTGGTTCAAGTGAAATCTGATGAAGAATTTCAGAACAAATAAGTTTCTCATGGAGTTCATGGAATGAAACAAGTTTTATTCTTATATTAAGAGAAGTTATAATACTACGGAAATCTAAACCAATATTGCGATATTACCACATTGAATTCAATTTGAGTTGGCTTACATGTAACACGAAGGTAATCAAAGATAGATTTTGTGCGCCGTTCTGCCAAGTCAAGCAACTTATGGGGCGCCTTTTGGGGCAGATTTTGGCCAATTGGACGAGACACATGGCATCACTCTTAGCTTACATGGCACACTTTAGCTTACATGCTGATTTTATATGTATTGATAGTTGTATACACATGGGGGACACACCAGCTTTTCTTTGAATTAAAGTAGAAGGCATGCATCTTGTGGCAATGTTCATTAGACAATCATTTAATGCGTTGTCTGCCTACTTTTTCAGTATAAATAGGCAGCTTTCCCCTTGTAAATAGTTTCAGCACCTTGTATAACTTGTAAGCATACTATTGAGATTATAGTAGAGTGGTTTCTTCCCCATTTCGTGTGTCTTTCTATCTTGAGTTCCCCTTTGACACTTACTTTGCTAGGCAAATGTTAGGAGACTGACCCGATCTAGACAACTCTTAGGTTGTAAAATTAGGTACCAGTGACGTGTTTTTGGCCCATAATTTAGGACGTCACAAGGTTGGTATCAGAGCTTATTTGAGACGGAGAGATGGCTAACGTTAAAGACAACTCAACCAGTGGTGCTGAACAAGCCGTTCTTGGGCTTGAAGCAAGAGGACACAGTAAGAAACGGACTAGCATGAGCATGAACAAGTATATCCGCTCAAGCGTTGCAGCAAGCATGAGAGCACGCGGTCCAGATCCATCTACCCATGAGGTTAGTGATACTGAAACGGGTTTCAATTCACTTAACGAGGGCTGGGTTCATATGGTGATTGCGGGGTTGGAGGCTATTGAGAACTTTGGGCAGCACCTTGTTGAGGCGGAGAGCTCACTTGATAACGTGAAGCTCACTGTTGGTGCCATTGTTGATGACGTTAAAACTTTTAAAAGCATCGTTATAGATCTGATTGGCTCGGAGGAACAGCGTACCCACAGCTTTTGTGAGCTGGAATGCAAGCTTATGAAGGCGATTTCGGGGGTGCAATCACGCTTGGAGGCTGTTGAAGCCAAGCTAGCTGCTGGTGAGGGCACTTCTCACTTTGTTGTTACTAAAGAAGCCAAGCTGGATGTGCCTAAGCCGAAGGAATTCAAGGGAGACCGCGATGCACAAGCTGTTGAGAACTTCATTTGGCAAGCTGAAGCATACTTTGATACCCTAAACGTTGTTGATGATAAGGTACGTATCAAAAACACAATCACTTATTTATCCGACACCGCCATGTTCTGGTGGCGTCGTAAGAAGTCCAATATGGAAAAAGGGCCGTATAAATTGGACACTTGGGACCAATAGGATTTGGATCCTTAGGATTCACCTAGTGTCGCCCGGCAAACCACCTATAGGTCTATTGATGTTTGAAAATATTTGCCTATTTTACCTTAATATTTCCTCGAATTTTGATACGTTATTCGCCTATTACACGGAATAATTGCGATTCTTGCGCTCACTTATTGTGTTTGTGATTTTAGGAATGGTTTGGATGAATTCGAGGCAAGAACAATCAAAATGGATATAAACGAGCAAAGAGTTGATGGGCTTAGCAAAATATGGGACATGGTATTAGAAGGAAAGGCTATGGTGCAAGCTGTAGATCTGTCACAGCTTCAGACTTTAGAATGCTGTGAGCCATATGATGCCTTCAGTACATCACGCAATATCTAGAAGCGAATTGGCTAGCAACGGTTAGAGTGTAGCTTGAAGTTCAGCGACTTAGTTTAGGCTTTGGATTAACATATGGTAGGACTTTGTAAACACTATAAAGGGTTATTACTTCGTTATTTTAGGAGGAGGTCAGATTTTGGAGCAATTATTGAATTCCTAACACATTGAACCAAGAGTTTAATTCTTTTACATCATCTATTACAATATTCAATCTTCCTTCCATGAACTATTGTGTTGTTATTATGAATATGCGTAGCTAAATATATCGTTCTAGGGTCAGAGCAATGACATGAAGGTTGATATTTGAAAGTTGATTTCTACCTATTAATTTACCATTACGGATTGTTTCTTCTTTCTTGAGCCTAATTGTTTGGTTATTGAGGCTTGATAATTGAACACTATCTACGGTTTACAAGTTGAACTCAACAAAGAGAACTTGTAAACGCACATAAGAAAGAATAGGGCTTGATTGTGAACCTGGGCATCAGGGAATCGATATGCGGGTAGGATAGACATATACCTATTCGCCTTGCTTAGCTAAATACAGAGTTCTTTAATGCATGCATGTGATTTAATTCCATAGACATATAGGCGTTAAAGTAGCTTGTATAGATTCGTGAAGAATCGATAGGTTTTCATGAATATAATTAACCTGTTAGTTAGAAATCTAGGAAATCAAGAAGTAGAATCAACTCGAAAGCTCAACTGGATTGTTTGCAGCTCTAACTCTGGACCGTTTCTTTCTTACTGATAACAACTCATAAATTGCTCTCGATTACTTGATTTCATTACTTGCTTTTAATTATTGTTTACTTAGTTAGTAAATTACACACCATCATCAAAAAAGATCCCTGAATAGTTTTTAGGAAATTGTTTGCTAGGATTCAGTCTGAACAATAGTCCTTGTGGGAACGATACTCGATCTTATCACTTTATTACTTGTCGACCACGTATACTTGCATGTGCGTTTGGGAGCAACAAGTTTGCCGGGGACTAAATACATTGACTGTTTTCTTTTTAAACGATTTATTATTTTCTATTCAGGTTTAATTTTTGTTTTGAGTTCTTGTGTTGTTTCAGATATTAGGTCTCGCTTAATTCCTTACCTATAGGAATGGCAGAAGAACGAGCTTTAGCTGTGCGAGATGTTGCTCTTCCAGACTGGAGGGAATAGCATCGAACATTGTTAAGCCTGAATTTACTGGACACTTTGAGATTAAGTCCGGCATGATACAGCTGCTCCATGCGACTGGACAATATGCTGGATTACTGCACGAGGATCTACAACAACATATCCAGAATTTCTTAGAGATTAATGACACATACACACCAGCAGGCGTCTCAACTGATTATGTTCGATTGATACTCTTCCCGTTTTCATTGATCGGGGCAGCAAAGAAGTGGTTAAAGGCTAAAAAGCCTGGGTCTATCACTACTTAGGATACTTTAGCTAAAAAATTTTTGGCTAAATTCTATCCATCTGCCAAAACAGCTAGAATAAGGAGTGAGATTTGGTCTTTTAGACAAAGAGATGGAGAATCCTTCTATTCAGCCTGGGAAACATTCAAGTCATTGTTGAGAGATTGCCCGCACCACAACCAGTCTAATGAGGTGTTGGCCCATACGTTTGTGGAGGAATTGAATGCTCATACCAAGATCGTGGTGGATGCTGCTGCTGGAGGCCAAGTCTTGGCCTTGAATTTTAATGAGATTTATGAATTGCTGGATAAATTTTCTCAGAGCAATCCTGACTGGCAGGGTGATGGTAGAGCTCCAAGTCAAAAAGGTGCTGGAGTAATTCAATTGGATGCAGTTTCAACGTTGAATGCAAAGATAGATGTGATAGCTAACCAAATCAGCAAGCTAACATTGCCACCAACTCAGCAACAAGTGCAATCAGTTAAACAAGTGCATCAGTTCCAAAGTTTTTGTGAGGTATGTGGACAAGATCATTCTACTGATGCTTGCCCCGCCAAACCAGAGTCAGTCTATTACGTGGCGAACCAAAACAGGTCTCAGGCACAAAATCAGTTTGGTAACACTTATAATCCTAATGGGCGCAACCATCCAGATCTCTCTTGGGGTGGTATTCAAGCTAATCAAGGCAACATGAGAACTCCAAATAATTACCAACCATATTCGATTCAACCACAGCAGGCAAGCAATACAGTCGAAGATATGATAAAGCAGATTTTGGCAGGCCAGCAGAAAATTATAGCTGACAATGCAGCCCATGCACATGCCATAAAATATCTCGCTAATGCTCAAAAAGATCTGGAACGCCAATTGGGGCAGATAGTGAGCGCTCAAAGTTCTAGACCACATGGAGTACTTCATGGTAATGTTGAATCGAATCCAAATCTAAAGGGAGTTGAGCAATGTCTTGCTATAACTCTAGTTAAATGTGAAGAGTTGATGGCCAAAACTGAGGAGAAGGAGCAAATTAAAGTAGCGAAAGTAGAAAAAGTAGAGAAAGTAAGGAAGAAAGAAGAGAAAAAGGAGGCACCTCTACCGCCCCAACCATTCCCACAGAGACTTCAACCATAAAAGGATATGGCTCAATTTCAAAAATTTGTGAGTATGATGAAAGAGCTTCAGGTTAACATTCCTTTGACTGATGTGTTTGAACTGATGGCGTCATTTGTGAAGTTCCTAAAAGAGATTCTAGTTAAGAAGAGAAAGCCACAAGAGATTGATACAATCGAGTTGACGGAGGAGTGTAGTACAATCCAGAGTAAATTACCTCCAAAACTTCAAGATCTTGGGAGGTTCACTATTCCTTGCACTATTGGTGGTCATAATATTTTTGGTGCACTGTATGATCTGGGGGCCAGCATAAATCTCATGCCTCTGTCTGTCTATAAAAGGTTACGCCTAGGAGATATCAAGCCTACTTAAGTTACTCTTAAGATGGCGGATGGATCACTCACTTGCCCCGATGGTAAGGTGGAGGATGTGTTGATTAAAGTTGGGAAGCTTATGTTCTCTGCTGATTTTATTACTCTAGACTATGAAGAGGATCAAGAAGCTCCAATAATTTTGGGAAGACCATTCCTAATCATCTCGAAGGCAATTATTGACATGGAACTTGGGGAGATGAATGTGAGAGCGTATGGAGAAAAGGTTACTTTCAAATTTTATAATGAAAAGGATCACTGGGTAAGTTTGAAGAGTGTTCTATGATAGAATGTGTCAGACAAGAACATGATAGTAAACTGAAAGAGGTGTTTGAGCGGGATGTAGAACGAGGCAACCACGACACAATAATTGACAAGCTGAAGAAAAATTCACCTAGAGGAAAGAAGAAAGCAAAAGTTCGTCGTAAGAAGAGGAGACGTAAATGCTGGAAGTTAGCTTAAAAGTGTTTTCATGCCATGACGTTAACTAAGGCACTTCTCGAGAGGCAACCCGAGCCTTGTATGTAAACAAAACAAATAGAAAAAGAAAAATATAAAAAAGAGTCGTGCCGCGACGTTAAATCAAGCGCTGGTTGGGAGGCAACCCAATTTTATTGTTTTAGTCGTTTTTATTAATATTACGCAGTTTTCTTATAAATTTTGTAGGGGCTCGAGAAGTTCAGAAGGCAAGTCATGTATGAGAAACAAGGGCAGAAATAATTGAGGCGAAAGGGTGCGATATGGAGAAAGCCTTATTAAAAGCATTACTTCTAGGGGCTTGGTAAAAACATGGATAGAAACAAATTGGAGGAAGCTGTGAGCGTGCTAAACTTCTACCATCGCACAAGCAAAATAGAGAGTGGAAAAATGTTTAAAACTGAGTAAGGCGTTGCACTCTCAATAGCCTTCACTGCCTGGAAAAACTTAGAGAAAATTCTGTTAAAGAAATATGCAAGCAACAGTTCAAATCAGAGCACCCAACATCGCCTGTTCATAGTATCGCTGGTTCAAAAGGAGAAGCTCTAGACTTTTCTAAAGCGATCTCTATAGCGTTGCATATGGTATAGCTTCGAGTTCTGCATACTTGGAAAATTTGTGGAATAAAATCTGCATCAAGCCAGAGCTGACGCGACGCTCTCAGTATCACGGGTTGTGAAACAGTGAGGTCCAAAAACTGTGAAGAGATGGCCAAGCGTCGCTGTGGTTATCGCTCGCCAGCTGCGTCAAGCCATAGCTGAAGCGTCGCTTCTCCTATCGCATGGAGTAAAACAGAATGTCAAAATTCTTTCAAGCGATCCTCACGCGTCGCTTTGTTCAGAGCCCTCAGGTAAGTTTTAAATTTTTTCGCGGGTTGACCCGGTTTCGACCCGTTGACCCGTGGAATCAAAACTTAAAAACACAAAGAATCTTTTTCCCTCTTCTTCCCTGTGTTCAAACGCAAGTGAGAGAGAAATATTAAGTAGAAACAACTGCTATTCCATCACTCCAAGTCTTTCACTGCTACACAACTGCTACTAGTAAGTTCCTTCCATCTTTCTGGTTCTCTTCGATGCTGCTAAACAGTAACAGTCGCCCCTTCCCTTTCACCCTTTAGGATTGATTAGATCTTCTGTTAGTTGAACCCTTGTCGGGTCTTTGTGTGAACATTATTGTACCCTTGTTGGGTAATTTAGATGGTTGCTGCTGGAGTGGAAGTCCCATGTAAATTTGGAGGGTTCTTCCCTTTGAAATAAATATGAAACTTCAGATTAAATATTATGCCTACAACCTGTTCGACAGAATGCCTAAGTGACTAAGAGGTGAAAATTTGTGAATACTTGATTAGAAAAATTACATATAGGCATAAATTGAACATTGTGATGCTCTTCCAGATTAAAAATAGGCCGCTTTTGAGCTAAATTTGACATGACTATGAGTTAAAGTGTGCCGTAGCCATTGTCGGACACTAGTCGTTGCCAAGTCCCGACCTTTTGAATCCTTCCTATTGCCCCCATTGCTCTCCTGTGTTAGTTTTAATTAGTTAGTTAGAATTACTTCCGTAGTAGTGTAATGAGGAGTAAGTGTGGGGTCGGTACGACGCCCCAATTTTATCGTGTCTGTAGCTATATGTTTTGCAGATTTAGATAGTGTCGAGCTCAAGTGTGGGGTGCACACACATCCAATGCCTTATCAACAACATATCGGGAGAAGTCTGAGTACCCTGTGGACGGACGCTTGGTGGGTTCGTGATGGAGATGGTGCCACTGCTAGCACCAAATGCTAGGCCCTTTTTGGCGTTCACAGAAGTTTCTTTATGGTGCAAGCTAAACCGGAGGTGAAGCTAAACACGAAGAACACGGAAAAACAACTAGAAAGTAAAGATAGAAGCAAGAAAAATCTTGCTCTGATTCAAAAGAACATCGAGGAACTAGTCTCGGGTTCGATTGAGTCGGAGGCAAAGAATTACCTATACTAAGCAACAATCCTCAAGAAGTCATGCTTCTTGCAATTGAATTGCCAAATAAGAAGATTTTTCAATCGATTCAACACAGAATGACACAAATTCTTTAAAATCCAACATCGGGGTTCGGCTCCATCAGAGACATTTAATAGCAACAGCTATGTTTAATCATTCATCAAAAACTCGTTGTTCTACAATGAAATGTGAAGGAGTATATATAGACTACTCTAGGGACAAAACAGTAAAATGGTCACATGCGACCAATAAGAAGAAACCACGCAGTGGCTGACTAAACTAAGTGTTCGGTTCCTGGAATTTGAACACTCTCAATTCGGACGCCTTCATGCGGTTGCTTTCAATGGTTGGCGTAGAATTCGATCATATGAACTCGAACACTTGAACTCGGACGCTATTCCTTCGGCTGGCCTTTTATTGGTCAGCGTCGATGTTAAGTGTTCGGTTGCTCCCTTCTTCGGGCTCGAGTTTGTAGATGACGCCTTCGAATCTTGAGCTCGGCCAGTCAACTTTGGAGCGGCTGCTTTCTCCCAACCAAGCCAATTGAATGTGAGTATCATGCAACAACTTGGCTTGGATTCGTGTCATCGGCCTCGATGGAATGAATGTCTGATCAGCACCAAATTGGGCTGCATCATCCTCCCCTTCTTGAGAGGATTTCGTCCTCGAAATCGAGCCCTCCTCAGCCTCTGATACTTGGCCTACAACACAAGGAGTTAAGTCAGCAACATTAAAGGTGTTGGACACATTATACTCACCAAGGAGGTCGATCACATAAGCATTGTTGTTGATCTTGCTCAGCACTTCAAACGGACCATCCCCTCGAGGAGCCAACTTTCTTTTCCTTTGGTTCGGGAATCGTTCCTTTCGGAAGTGAACCCAAACCCAATCTCAATTCTTTAATTCCAACTTTTTGCGCCCATTGTTTTTCTTCATTACAACTTTTGTATAAGCTTCCTCGAGGTTCTTCTTTACCTTTGCATGCAACTCGATGAAGGCAGTGGCTCGCCGAGTACCTTCAAAATCAATAATAGAATATCGAGGCAATGGGGTTAAATCAAGTGGAATCGAAGGGTTAAAACCATACACACATTCGAACGGAGTCATTCCAATCATTTGATGCACTGTTCGATTGTATGAAAATTCCATTACGGGCAAACGATCAGCCCAGTTTCCGACCTTGCCTTTGGTCATTGCTCGAAGCAAAACTCCCAAGGTTCGGTTTACTACCTCGGTCTGTCCATCAGTCTGAGGATGGTGAGACGTCGAGAATAGTAATTTTGTGCTGAGAGCACCCCATAGATATTTCCAAAAGTGACTCAAGAATTTCGAGTCTCGATCACTTTCGAGTAGCTACATGTTGTGCATTATCACACTTCTTGCAAGGAATAAAGTGAGTCATTTTTGAAAAACGGACTACAATAAAGATGCTATCATGTCCACCCCCTGACCTCGGTAACCTCATAACAAAATCCATGGATATATCAACCCACGGTCGATTAGGAACAGGCAACGAAGTATACAAACCATGAGGGTTGGACCTCGATTTAGCTTTCTTGCAATCTATACAAGCATTGCAAAGCTTTTCCACATCTCTTCGCATTTTTGGCCAATGGAACTACTCGGTTAAGATACCAAGAGTTTTGTCGACAGCGAAGTGTCCCATCAAGCCTCCAGAGTGAGCTTCTCGAACCAAATGCTCTCTCCACGATGACACTGGCACACAAACCCTCCCATTCTTGAAGACGCAGCCATCGTGCCACTGATACTTCTCAACCCTTCGGCCACTCAAGATTGCATCACGGACGCTTTTCAGCTTGGGATCGTCTTCGTACATCGACATGATGCTTTTGAATCCCATGAGCCTCGAGGCGAGAGTGGTCGCTAAGGAAAATTTCTTCCATAGCGCATCGGCCACAACGTTATCTTTTCCCTTTTTATAATGAATTACATAGGGAAAGCTCTCACTAAATTCCACCCACTTGGCATGTGTTCGATTTAATTTCTCCTGGCCTCAGAGATATTTCAAATACACATGATCACTTTTAATCACAAACTCGCTCGGCCACAAATAATGTTGCCAATGGGCGAGTGCTCGAACGAGGGCATACAACTCCTTCTCTCGGCTAAAGTAAGCGATCGGCTTCGATTCTTGCATAAGCACTCCTCCGATCCCAACTCTGGACGCATCACACTCGACCTCAAATGCTTTGCGGAAGTCAGGGAGTTGCAACAACGGGGCAGAGCAAAGCCTACGTTTCAACTCTTGGAAATCCCTCTCTTGGGACTCTCCCCACACAAATGGATGGTCTTTCTTTACCAGCTCGGTCAAAGGAGCTACCACGGTGCTAAAATCTCGAACAAACCTTCGGTAAAAGCTAGCTAAGCCATGAAAGCTACGAACTTGAGATACCGAGGTTGGAGTTGGCCAATCTTTGATGGCCTCGAATTTTGACTCATCAACTTCAACACTATTAGCACTCACAACGAATCCTAGAAAGACTACATGTTCGACACAAATGGCACATTTCTTGAAGTTAGCATATAACTTCTCTTCTCTAAGCTTATCAAGCACTTGCCTTAGGTGTTCAACATATTCATCCACAGATTTACTATAAATAAGGATGTCATCGAAGTAAACGACAACAAACTTATTTATAAATGATTTGAGCACATGGTTCATCAGTCGCATGAATGTGCTCGATGCGTTAGAGAGGCCAAAAGGCATCACTAACCATTCATAGACACCGAATTTGGTCTTGAATGCAGTTTTCCACTCGTCTCCGGGTTTCACTCGGATTTGGTGGTAACCAGACCTGAGGTCTATCTTCGAAAAACATCAAGAAACACTTAACTCATCCAGCATGTCATCTAATCGAGGCATAGGATGACGATACTTTACCGTGATTTTGTTGACTGCTCGGCAATCAACGCACATTCGCCAAGTTTCATCTTTCTTCGGGACAAGGATAACAGGAACGGCGCAAGGACTCAAACTCTCTCGAACAAGGCCCTTGTTCAGCAATTCATCAACCTGCCTTTGGAGCTCTTTGGTGTCTTCAAGATTACACCGGTATGCAGGCTTGTTGGGGATTTGAGATCCTAGTACGAAGTCAATTTGGTGCTCGATTCCTCTCAATGGAGGCAATCCACCTGGTATTTCTTTGAGAAACATGTCTCCGAAGTCAAGAAAAACACTTTGTACAGCACTAGGCAAAGGGTTATTGTTATAAAAATCATCATTAGAGTTTAGAAAGATACCCTTGTGCACGAGGCAAATCATTAGTTGATCGTTGTCCTTGCCTCGTAGATACTCACCCGGTTGCATGATTGCACAGATGTTTCTTACCTCGGGCGGTGAGTTGTTGTCTTCGGCCACAATTTTTATCCCAACCGGAGACTTAGCTTTGGCCACTTCTTTCAATTCTTTCATCCTTTTATAGTCCTCGCTGACTTGTTTCGAAGACAAGGGTTTGAGTATGAAACTCTTCCCTTCGAGCTTAGCAGTGTAAGTGTTGGATCTTCCATTATGAGCAACCGACTGATCATACCGCCATGGTCGACCCAATAGCAAATGACAAGCTTGCATCGGTATCGCATCGAACATCATCTCATCTTGATATTCTCCCACTTTGAATTTGATCCACACTTGCTTGACGACCTTTAATTCACCACACTCGTTTAACCATTGCAATTTGTAGGGATGGGGATGTTTTAAAGTAGGTAATCCCAATTGTGAAACCAAGGTTTGGCTCAGCACATTTGCACAACTACCCGAATCAATAATCATCGAACAAACCTTCCCCCTTACTCGACAAATCTCTTTGGTTGTCCTCTTCTTCGAGAGTCATGCAGCTCAAATTCCTTCGAACCACAAGAAACATTTCCAGATGATCAGCTTCGGTAGCTTCATGACCTTCATCATCTTCAGCTCGGTCAGTCTTCTCGAAATTTTCTTCCTCAGTGTCACTCGCTTCCTCTTGGACGGTTCCATCATCGAGCAATAGCATAACTTTGCGAGTTGGACACTCTTTCGCAATGTGACCATAACCTCTACATTTGTGACACTAAATACTTTCAAACTTTTCCTCCCGCTTCTCTTGGTTGGTTAACAGTCACTCCCATCTCGAAGGGTTTCTTCGGATCTCGAGCAGTGTTAGCACTTGTTGGATTCAGACTCTTCCATTCTTTACTTCGGTTCAAATGAGTTGAAGTAGTGACTCCTCGATACCGGTTTGCTTTAACGTCCTTCACCCATTTCTCAGCTTCGATGGCAAGCACGAAACACATCTTCCAACGTTTGATACACATGCAGCCTCAATTGAGATGACACATCTCGAACCAAGCCATTTTTTAATCGAATAATGGCTTGCTCGTCATCTTCTTCCCAGTTAAGGGCCAATCGAATTCTTTCGAAATCATCACGGTATTCTAAAACCGATTTGGACCCTTGTTTCAACTCGAAGAGTTTTCGAAGTTGTTCCTACCGATACCTGGCATTCACATACTTAGCATTCATTGCTCTTTTCAACAGCACCCATGTGGTGACTTCAGGGTAAGCATTCCTTCGTCTCAACCTTTTGTTAGCCTCCCACCATGTCGATGCATATGCCTCGAAAGAAGCAATATTATGTGCAACTTTTCTCTCTTTGGTCATCTCATTTGTTTCGAAGATTCGTTCCAATTGAAGCTTCCAATCAAGATATTAATCGGGATCACTAGTTCCTCTGAAGGGTGGAA
This sequence comes from Petunia x hybrida, assembly GCA_037355625.1. Lineage (NCBI taxonomy): Eukaryota > Viridiplantae > Streptophyta > Magnoliopsida > Solanales > Solanaceae > Petunia > Petunia x hybrida. The sequence goes on from JBBBVM010000484.1 coordinate 6,025,579, forward strand.
TAGTGATCTTGACACTGTTCAAATTTGAATCACAAGCACCTCGGATCGGCTCCGGATACTCATTATAATAGTCATCAGCCTCACGCTCAATATTTCGATCAACATTTGCGCCTCGGCCTCGACCTCGAAAATTTCCGCGACCTCGTAGAGCCTGCCTTCATTGAACGAATGGTGGCTCATTTTCAGGTTTCACATTGGGAAATTCTCCTTCATCGACCCCTTCATCAACGACCACAACTTGTCTTCGGACCATTGCAAGTGGCATTCTATCAACTCAGCGATTGCCCAAGTGTTGGTAACCAGCTTGGGGATTGCCCAAGTGTTGTGTAGCTTGGGGATTGCCCATAGCTTCATTTCGAACAGCCTCGTCCTTCAGCCGTTGTTATCGAACAAGCTCAGCAAATTGCTCAGGTTTCATCGGAGTTGAGTTGCTAGTTCCAGCGCCGGACCCAAGCAACGCCACGGATGCACTCCCTTGCTCGAGGTTAGCTACTCGAGCACTCACTCCTCTTACTTTGGCACTGATTCCTTGTATCGCAGCAATGAGATCGGCTAACGACACCTCGGGCTTCTCAATGCCCCTTCCTTCGCCTCCATTCCCAGCCATGGTACCTGCATAAATCAAAGACCAAGAATATATTATGGTTATAAATCACCTCACATACTCCCTCACCTTTTATGGGTGGCGCTCGAGTCCACTCAATTTTATGGGTTCGGTTTTTGGTCACTCAAGAACTTGTAGCCAATGGCTTCCTCGGTTGTTCAACTTCTCTCAGTTCCTTCGAATTTGACAAGTTACATTGTCTCCTTCGGGAAGAGTGAATTGATGTTGACTCAATGGAACGGACGCTATTTAACTACGCTTGGGAAGTCAAGAACTTTTCTACGAAATTTGGACTTCGGTCACCCCTCGCACTAGTTCCTATACGCTCAAACAAATTAGTACGATCTCGAGTAGAATGAATTTACTCCAGAGATCCACAAACGAGATTTATCGAATACAAGAAAAGTAAAAACCTATGAGATTCTACCCTTCGATTCCTCCTTCGAAATCCTTCGATCACACCAACTCTGGTACGGACAAAAGTGGTCCTTGGTACGGATATGGTTTAACGTTATCCAATTTCCCCTTTCTAGCTGACAAAAGTTTACCTGGGGTTTTAGATTTTGACACTTTACCCCTTTCTTCTTCAATGGAACAGTGATAACAATTCCGACGTACGGACAAGTTTCAACTTTATTCACTGACCACGATTTCAACAGACATTAGGTTGCTTTTAACTCCGGTGACTTTCAACGTTGGAGGTAATTAGTTCCAGAATTTTGAGCTAAGAACAAGCTTTACTTCGTCCGTACACTGTTACAATGTAACAAGTTTTCGGCGTACGGACGGTTGCTCAAACGATGGAACTTCGATTTTCAGCTCAAAAATTCAACCCAAATCGAATAAAAACCACCGGTCCTCAACGATAACAACCAAAATTCAACTGGGGTTCGATAACAGTTCCACCATGTCAAAAATAGTCCAAATAACATCGAGAAACCCTAGTCGTCAATCGTGTACGACAGGTGCTCGTTGGTATCATATGTTTAACCTAGATCCTATTTTAGGCCAATTAACAATTAAATTTGTATTTGCGGAGTCACGATCAATAGTTTAGATTAAGAGTTCAAATAAAGAATTATGCTAATCGCTGTATTACCGTTGTATTCGTGTTTTCCAGTAATAATGAGTAACAATATGGAAACGAGATATAACCAGAAATAAGTAGAATTAAAGCGTTAACGAACTAGATAGAAGTAACCGTGCTAGATCGCTTGACCCCGGTGAGAGTTGCACGTCACTGGTCGTACTAGAAAACTAGAGAGCAAAGTACTCAACGAATATAAGCAAAGAACCGTGTTTGAGCAAGAGTGAGAGAGAATATTCTTATTGATGTTGTAGACAGGAAGTAAAGTTATGTTACAATGGCTTAGAACGAATGCTATTTATAGATCTGATAGGCGTCCGTTGGGTTTTATAACCGCTGGGCACGTATCAATTGGATATGTAACTGCCGGGTCGTAATTACTGCTTTTATGACCATTCATTGAGTGATCGCACATGATCAGATTAATAATTTCTCATTCAGATCGTGTTGACCTGGGAAGCGTTACATTGCTGCTCTGGGTCTGTCTGTGGTGACCGCCTGGCTAGCTATCTGTCCGCTAGATTTCTGTCCGGAGGAAACTCTGCCCGTGACACGTGGCAGACACGTGTCACCTTTTTAGATGTCGCCAGTTTTTATCCAATACAGATAGTCCCCGCACTTCTCGAGCAGAGTATTTGCTCGAGGAGTGGATGTGAATTTTGGCGGGAATTTTCACTTTGCAAAACCCAATCTTTGTATGACGAGGCTAAGTGACGTACGTATCTTATCAGTGACGTGACAAATCCCCCATGACATGCGCATTAAATGCGCCGTATAAAAAAGTAACTGCAGCTGGCACGCCTGCACGTCTGCAGTCTGCTACGAACTGACTACTGCACGTTCCAAGGGTAAAAATAATGATTTTAACCGCATCAATCATGTGCACACGTCGACTGCTGATCGTGAGGTGACCGCTGCTCTTCAGGGTAATGATGATACTGTTAAAAGTTGGTGAAATCTACTTCTACTTTTGACGGTTGGATCTGATTATGGCCTCTTGGATAGTCTCCACGTGTCTCGAAGGAACTTGATAGGCCGGATTTTTTCTCTTATAAATAGGGTTTTGTTGAGTGCGAAACTTTTTACTTGCTTTCATTTTTGCTAAATCTTGAGAATTCTTTGAACATCCTTCGACTTTTCTTTCGAACTTCTCATTTCTTCTGGAATTATGTCTTCAAGAGCTAGGAAAAACCAAAATATGGATGCAGCTGGTAGCTCTTCTGTAGCCACCCCTAGGCCTAAGGCTACTCAAGCCACTGCTGCGGAGATCATTCCTAAGAAGTTGGGTGAACTGGAAAACAATTGCAACATTAAAACTTCCAGCAATCATGGGGATATACACAACTGGCCGGCGTATAGATTTAAGTTTGGGATCACATCGGAGTTGATCCCACGGGTCAAAATAGACTGCAACTGGGACGAGAGTGTCCCCCTCTTGCCGGTCTCTGAAGAGGAGAACATTACTTCACATAGGGATGGGTGGACAGCTATGTGCACCTACCCTTTACAGTTGGATGTAAACTACCCCAGCATCCTGTGCTTGAAAGGCTCTGCAGGGAGTATTTACTCTGCCCGGGGCAACTGTGCCCCAGCGTATATAGAATAGTTACACTCTTGGAATTGTTCGCGGCAGAAACCGACCAAGTTTTTGAATACGAACATTTTATTTGTTTGTATAGTATACAAATTTTCAAAGACGTTTTTGTGAATGTCAGGATGCGCGGGAGAGTCCACAAGCACAATAGAGGTCAAGTCTCACTTAGCTCGAAATTCGGGCTCAAATGCCGGGAAGAATCTCCTTTCCCGCTCGCCTTGTCCGCGAAGGACTCTCCACTAGGTCTATTAAGACAAGATATAGCACATATGAGTGCTCAATTATAGCTATTTAAGCCTATAGGCATCCTAGGGTAAAAATTACCAAAATGCCCCCGGATAGGGCCGAGCCCTAAATTTACAAAATGTACTTTTCCGTACTCCCCACGCTACCGTGAGTCCAAAAGTACACTTAGATTCCACATGCGAGCCTTGCTCGATGTCTTTCCCCAATTCTTAAGAATCTAGGGTTCTAACCCATTTCATAAAGATGGATTGAAAGGGCTTACCTTAAGTGTAAGTAGGATTGGGTCTTCAAGAAATACCCAAAAATCGCCTCAAGAGCTCACCAAATGATTTTTATAAGTTATGAACCGAAATTGCCCGAAATGGCCTTTTTATAGCAGTTTTTTTGCCTCTGTGACAGCTTCTTTTGAAAAAATCATAACTTTTGATAGGAATTTCCAAATGACCTGACACCGGTGCCAATAGAACCACAACTCAAAGGGCTACAACTTTCATGTTTTGAGTTTTTCCTGATTCCTTACGGATTGGCCGGAAAATCAGCTTTTATCCGGCTGTTTGCGCCAAAACAGAACAGAAAAGTCGCACCAGATTTTCTACTGTTTTAGGGGCAAAACGGGACCCTACGAAGCTCGGAATGATCCCAAATTTTGCACACAAGTCATAAAATACTTGGGTGACATGCTCGTCAAGACGGAACTCAATTCGGACCTCCAGAACTCAAAAAGTGGGTCCCACGGCAAAGGTTCAAATTTCGATTTTCGCCAAAATAGCGAAATTTAACCAAACGACCTCGAAATCCAATTCCGAAAGTTGCTACAAGTCACAAATGACTATACGAACCTAACGGAACTTTCGGATCTCTCATCGGAGCTCATTTGCTCAAATCGAGCTCGGAAACCTCTTTTAACTCTTTTAAACTTCCGAAACGGGGACTTTATCGAAAGTCCTATCAAACGAGGTCCGTTTTCAATTTTGAAGGTTGCTACATATCATAAATGACGAGACGGACCTAACGGCACGCTCGGATTTTCCATCGGGGTTCGTTTACTCAAAACGACCTATCGAAACCCCAAATTCCTTTCCGGAATTTCATAAACGGATCCTTTTCTCGAAAACCTATCAAACGGACTCCGTTTCGACTCAGATTTCACAGACGGGTCATAAATGACCTAACGGAGCTTTTGGGACTGTCGACACACAAATCGAGGTCCCGGATCCCGTAACGACTATTTGAGGGTCGTTACATTCTCCCCCACTTAGACTCTCGGCCGTCCTCGGACGAGCCTAAGTCTAAGGTAGGATCCACACACTAGCCACGGAGCTGGCACGGATTTCGAAGACCCCTCGGTACCACCCGAAATCAATAAAACTTAAAAATACAAATTCAGGCTAAGAAAATACAAGGATTTCATACCTGAATCATCGAACAAGCGCGGATGCCTCTCACGCATCTCGGACTCAAGCTCCCAAGTGGCCTCGGCAATGGAGTGATGCCCCCACTGAACTCTCACAAGCGGGATCACCTTCGATCTCATCTTACGGACCTCTCTAGCCACAATAGCAATAGGCTCCTCCGAATAAGCTAAGTCGCCATCTACCTCCACGGAAGCCATATCGATCACATGAGACAGATCGTGAACATACTTCCGGAGCATGGACACATGGAACACCGGATGAACAGACAGAGAGGGAGGCAAAGCCAGTCTATAAGCAACGGCGCCAACGTGCTCCAATATCTCAAAAGGCCCAATGAACCTAGGACTGAGCTTTTCTTTCTTCCCAAATCTCAGAACACCCTTCATGGGCGACACTCTGAGGAATACCCGGTCCCCAACCATGAACTCAAGATCTCTCCGCCTCCGATCTGCATACGATATCTGCCGGCTCTGAGCCATGCGGAGTCGATCCTGAATAACCCGGACCTTATCTAAGGTCTGCTGCACCAAATCGGGCCCCAACACCTGGACCTCACCAGACTCGAACCAACCGATAGGCGAGCGACATCTCCGACCATACAATGCCTCAAACGGAGCCATCTGGATAGAAGCCTGATAGCTATTATTATACGCAAACTCTGCTAGCGGCAAATGGCTATCCCAATGGCCTCCAAAATCAATAGCACACGCCCTCAACATATCCTCGAGGATCTGAATGGTCCGCTCAGACTGGCCATCAGTCTGCGGGTGAAATGCAGTGCTGAGATCGACCCGAGTACCCAGCTCTCTCTGAAAAGATCTCCAAAACTGAGCTGTGAACTGAGCACCTCGGTCAGAAATGATAGAAACAGGAGCACCATGCAATCTCACAATCTGCTCAATGAAGATACGAGCCAGACGCTCCGAGGTATAAGTAGTCCTCACTGGAATGAAGTGAGCCGACTTCGTCAGTCGATCAACTACTACCCACACCGAATCATGATTACCCACGGTCAGCGGCAAACCAACTACGAAATCCATAGTGATCTGCTCCCACTTCCACTCGGGAATGGGCATAGACTGGGTCACCCCGGCTGGCCTCCGGTGCTCATACTTCACCTGCTGGCAATTCAAACACCGAGATACATAATCAGCAACATCCCTCTTCATCCCTTTCCACCAATACAGCTCTCGAAGATCATGATACATCTTCGCAGTACCCGGATGAATGGAATATCTCGAACTGTGAGCCTCTGCCAAAATCATCTGCCTCAGCTCCACAATGGCTGGAACACATACCCGGCCGTTAAGCCGCAAAGCACCATCATCACCAATCACGAACGAGGACACTCCCCCACTCAGGACCCTGTCCCGGAGATCTCTCAGATAAGGATCCTCGAACTGCCTTTCCCGAATCTGAGAAGCTAAAGACGACTGAGACCCCACATATGCAAGCACCCGGCCTGGAACAGAATCATCAAACCGAACCCCACCAATGGACAAAGCCTGCAACTCACGGGCCAACGGCCTCATATCAGCATCAAGATAGGCGAGGCTACCCATGGACTTCCTACTCAAGGCATCGGCTACAACATTAGCCTTTCCGGGATGATACCGGATAGAAAGATCATAATCCTTCAGCAGCTCTAACCAGCGGCGCTGTCTCCCGTTCAAGTCCTTCTGAGTGATCAAGTACTGGAGACTCTTATGATCGGTGAATATCTCACATGGCTCGCCATAAAGATAGTACCTCCACAACTTCAGTGCAAACACGACAGCTAACAGCTCCAAATCATGGACAGGATAATTCTTCTCATGGACCTTCAGCTGTTTCGAGGCATAAGCTATCACCTTACCCTCCTGCATCAGAACGCTACCCAGGCCAACACCCGAAGCATCACAAGATACGGTGAATCCCCCGGATCCACTAGGCAAGGCCAACACTGGCGCTGAAGTCAACAGAGTCTTAAGCTTCTGAAAGCTAGACTCACAGGCATCGGACCACAGGAAAGGAACATTCTTCTGGGTCAACTTCGTCAGAGGTGCTGAAATAGAAGAAAACCCCTCGACGAACCGCCGATAATAACCTGCCAAGCCTAAGAAACTCCGAATCTCTGTAGGAGAAGTAGGCCTAGGCCAACTCTGAACGGCCTCTATCTTCTTCGGATCAACACACACCCCATCCTTGGTCACCACGTGACCTAGGAAAGATACAGAACTGAGCCAAAATTCACACTTGGAGAATTTGGCATACAACTGCTGATCCCTCAGAGTCCGAAGAACAACTCTCAAATGCTGCTCATGCTCCTCCCTGCTCCTCGAATAAACCAAGATATCATCGATAAACACAATGACGAAGGAGTCAAGGTAGGCCTTGAACACTCGGTTCATCAGATCCATGAAAGCAGCTGGGGCATTCGTAAGCCCAAAAGACATCACCAGAAACTCATAGTGGCCATATCGGGTACGAAAAGCAGTCTTGAAAACGTCCTCGGACCGAATCCTCAACTGATGATACCCCGACCTAAAATCAATCTTCGAGAAAAAAGTAGCACCCTGAAGCTGATCAAACAAATCATCAATACGCGGCAAAGGATACCTATTCTTGATAGTAACCTTATTCAGCTGCCGGTAATCAATACACACCCGCATAGAGCCATCCTTCTTCTTCACAAATAATACCGGGGCACCCCATGGAGACACACTGGGCCTAATGAAGCCCTTATCGAGCAAATCCTGAATCTGCTCCTTCAGCTCCCTTAACTCAACAGGAGCCATACGATACGGGGGAATAGATTTAGGCTGAGTGCCTGGCAATAGATCAATGCAAAACTCTATCTCCCGCATAGGCGGCAAACCCGGCAAATCATCAGGAAACACATCCGGATACTCACAAACAACCGGAACTCTATCAAGGGATAACTCCTCTGCCCGGACATCCCGAACTGAAGCAATATATCCCTCGCACCCACTAGATATCATCCTCTGCGCCTCCAAGAAAGAAATGATCCTACTCTTCGGAGAAGGCCTGGAACCTCTCCATACAACCCGAGACTCACCCTCTGCCCCGATCGTCACGGACTTGACATGGCAATCCAAAGTCGCATGACAGGAAGCCAGCCAATCCATGCCCATAATGACATCGAAATCAGACATATCGAGCAGCATCAGGTCCACTAAGGACTCTACACCACAGATGGAGATCATACACTGCCGATAACCCCTATCTACACATATAGAAGACCCGACAGGGGTGGCAACCATAAAGGGATCATCTAAGAAGACCAGATCCCTGCCCAAGCAAGGGGCAAATCCCGGCGACACATACGAATAGGTAGACCCCAGATCAATAAGAGCATAAGCATTGCGGCCACAGACAGAAATAATACCTGTGATGACATCATTGGATGCCTCAGCATCCTGACGAGTCATAGCATAGACCTGCGCCGAGCCTCCTGAATCCGGAGCTCTCTGAGACTGCTGTCTAGGAGGAATCTGAGAAACGGGCCTGGCGGCCTGAGGACCAGATGGTACCATTGCTGCGGATCCCTGGCGACCTGATGAAACATAAGGGCAACTCCTGACATAGTGCTCTGGAGACCCACACTCAAAACATCCATCACCTCTACCTCCTCTACCGCCTCTACCACCTCTGCCACGACCATCTCCAGACGAACACCTCCCATGATGCCTCTGATGGCACCTCCCGCACTGCGGCGGACCAGACTGCGAAGAGCCACCCCGCCTCTGGGATGACTGAGGCCTCGGGGTCTCTGAAGAAAAATCCTAGGCAGGCAAAGCAGCAGCCTGGGGCCTAGACTGAGAACGGCCCTGATGAACCTGACCCCTCTGAGCGGATCCACTATACCCACCAGACTGACGCGACCTCTTGGCCGCCCTCTCCGCGTCCGCCCTGGCGAAGATATCCTCCATCCGCAACGCCACATCAACTATCTCAAAATATGACTTGTTGCCCATATCAGGGGCAACAGCTACCTGCAAGCGGGGATGAAGACCCTCAACAAACCGGAGGACCTTGTCCCTCTCCTGAGCCACCATAGCCGGCGCAAACTGAGACAACCTAAAGAACCTGGTGTCATACTCTGAAACAGACAGGTTTCCCTGCCTCAACCCCTCAAACTCGCGCCTCTGAGCATCGTGCTGACTCTGGGGCACGAACCTGCTCATGAACATAGACACGAACTCAGCCCAAGACAAAGGAGGGAGCTCACTAGACCTCTGCCGCATCATGGAGACCCACCATGTCTCCGCATCTCCCGATAATCTGAAAGAAGCACACTGCACCCCTAAGGTGTCTCTAGTACCAAGAACTGTCAAAATCTTCTCACACTTCTGAATGTACCTCTGGGCAGTACATGTAGCTGAGGTACCGTCGAACTCTGGAGGCTGAAGCTTCATGAATGACCCTATCCTCCTGGCAACCTCCTCAGTGCCCATAGGAGGAGTAGAAATAACAGGACCTGCCTGAGGAGCAGAAGCAGAAGGCTGGGCAGTATGATCAGGAGCAGCCTCAGAAGTAGGCGTGCTCATAACAGGTGTGGTCGGCTGAGGAGCCGAAACAGGAGCTGCAACATCATCTCTGACAGGGACCTGATGGCTAGACAAGGCCATCAGTCTCATATACTCCTCTGAAGAGATCACAACGGTGCCTGGCACAACAGCAGGCACAGGGGGAATAGATGCTGACAGAGTCGCTGCGGACACCGCAGGGATAGCTGTGTCCTGCCTAGTGGCTGACGGGCGACCTGCCCGAGTCTTCTTAGCAGCTGGTGGCTGCGTAGGTGCTGATGGCTCTCCCGCAGACGCGGGTGTAGAAGATGCAGCCTCCTGGCTGCGGATGCTCGCGTCCTCGCCATCTGATACAATACACGAAAAAGGGTCAGCACCTATATAAGCTTCTCAGCACGAATAGAGATGAAACGAAGGGAAAACATTTCCTAACATGCTCTTGTAGCCTCTCGCTCATAAGTATGGTCGACAACATACCCATAAGCAAGACTCTACTCAGACACTGCTCCAAGACTCCTAGGACTCGAATTAGAACCTAGGGCTCTGATACCAAACTGTCACGACCCAATTTCCAAGGGCTCGTGATGGCACCTAAACAACATTTGCCTAGGCGAACCAATGAAACAAGATGCGGAAAAGAACAATAATGTGAAAAGATCATAAATGGATATATAAATATAAAAGTGTGAAGTCCAAAAGAATATATCCACAAAAGAATTGGAGCATTCTAAGAGTGACTCAATAAAGTATGAATATACATCAAAGAAATCTGAGTCCTATCTCTAAGTGACTCCGGCGGTATGCCACCACGGTCTGTGTGGTCGGCTCACCTCAATCAAAAGTCTCAGAAGCCTCGGGAACCGCTAACGTCCGGGCTGCTGACTAGATGAAGGACTTGCGCACGTAGCAGAGTAAGTTATGAGCCGAAGCCCAGTAAGATCACCGACAGGCCCGCTAAGGTACCCTTGCGGGACAAGTCGCTACATGCATCATAAGCACAACATACTATAGTAATCATACAATAAAGTAGTGAAATCACAAATAGATGTAACACATTCCATACACACAAGTAGTAACCAGAAGTCTCAAGGATTATGCCCATCCAACGTAAGGCATAGGTCAACTCAGCGGCGGTTTAGAGGTCCAATCCCTACTCCCGTGCCGACTAACCTAGACCTACGATGGACTAGCAACACCACTACTAAGTATCAACCATATACCGTGACCCGAAGTCACTATCACAATCATGAATAAGTAGACCAACTACCCGTAGTCGTTGGCTCATCTCAAATCTGTCTACGATCGCACCACACCCCCTGTCAAGTGCGTCGTATCTCAATAAATCAAGTGACCACACCACACCCCCTGTCAAGTGTGTCACATCTCAAAGATCAAGTGTCCACACCACACCCCCTGTCAAGTGTGACACATCTCATAGTATAGGCGACACCGCACCCCCTGTCAAGTGTCCCTCTAACAGTATTAATATCCACGACATTAATAACAATAACAGAAATAATAACAGAAATATTAATAACGATAATATTTCACAGTCACCGTAACCTAGGTTGGTTATGCTAGCTGAACGTAAGGCGAAGGTTAACCCGACCACAGTTTGGGGGTACAATCCCTACTCCCATGTCGTCCAACCCAAGGTTACGTATAGACAGCACTACCCAACCCGGCACGTGAACAAATCAAGTACCAATATCATACAAAAGCCGGCAAAATCCTCGGTAAGACATTTATCATGACATGCCGGCAACATCCTCGGCCATGTCCCAAGTTCTTGCTATCTAAGCATGGCGTAGCAAGCGTTACTACGATATAAATTTAAGCTACCTCGACGTAGCGTTTAGACCGGCACATACCTCGGTCGAGTCACAATCTCGCTATTTATAACAAACAATAATAGCAAGTAATTCACATCATTAATCCTAACCATTGTTAGGTATATATATGCGTACATGAAGCATACTAGCATGAAGGAAGAGTCCACAAGCATAATAGAGGTCAAGTCTCACTTACCTAGAAATTCGGGCTCAAATGCCGGGAAGAATCTCCTTTCCCGCTCGCCTTGTCCGCGAAGGACTCTCCACTAGGTCTATTAAGACAAGATATAGCACATATGAGTGCTCAATTATAGCTATTTAAGCCTATAGGCATCCTAGGATAAAAATTACCAAAATGCCCCCGGGTAGGGCCGAGCCCTAAATTTACAAAATGTACTTTTCCGGACTCCCCACGCTCCCGTGAGTCCAAAAGTACACTTAGATTCCACATGCGAGCCTTGCTCGATGTCTTTCCCCAATTCTTAAGAATCTAGGGTTCTAACCCATTTCCAAGAATCAACCCTTTGATTCTTGTGTTAATCAATATAAAGATGGATTGAAAGGGCTTACCTTAAGTGTAAGTATGATTGGGTCTTCAAGAAATACCCAAAAATCGCCTCAAGAGCTCACCAAATGATTTTTATAAGTTATGAACCGAAATGGTCCGAAATGGCCTTTTTATAGCAGTTTTTTTGCCTCTGTGACAGCTTCTTTTGAAAAAATCATAACTTTTGATAGGTATTTCCAAATGATCTGAAACCGGTGCCATTAGAACCACAACTCAAAGGGTTACAACTTTCATGTTTTGAGTTTTTTCTAATTCATTACGGATTGGCCGGAAAATCAGCTTTTATCCGGCTATTTGCGCCAAAACAGAACAGAAAAGTCGCACCAGATTTTCTACTGTTTTAGGGGCAAAACGGGACCTTACGAAGCTCGGAATGATCCCAAATTTTGTACACAAGTCATAAAATACTTGGGTGACATGTTCGTCAAGACGGAACTCAATTCGGACATCCAGAACTCAAAAAGTGGGTCCCACGGCAAAGGTTCAATTTTCGATTTTCGCCAAAATAGCAAAATTTAACCAAACGACCTCGGAATCCAATTCCAAAAGTTGCTACAAGTGACAAATAACTATACGAATCTAACAGAACTTTCGGATCTCTCATCGGAGCTCATTTGCTCAAATCGAGCTCGGAAACCTCTTTTAACTCTTTTAAACTTCCGAAACGGGGACTTTATCGAAAGTCCTATCAAACGAGGTCCGTTTTCAATTTTGAAGGTTGCTACATATCATAAATGACGAGACGGACCTAACGGCGTGCTCGGATTTTCCATCGGGGTTCGTTTACTCAAAACGACCTATCGAAACCCCAAATTCCTTTCCGGAATTTCATAAACGGATCCTTTTCTCGAAAACCTATCAAACGGACTCCGTTTCGACTCAGATTTCACAGACGGGTCATAAATGACCTAACGGAGCTTTTGGGACTGTCGACATACAAATCGAGGTCCCGGATCCCGTAACGACTATTTGAGGGTCGTTACAGACGGGCTCGTATCCATCGATGAGCTGACGGCGTGGGTCGAGGCGATCTTGAACGAGTTTTCTCCTGAAAAGAGAGAATGGGCGTACTTTGCTATGCAGAAGTGTCTGACCGTGAAGACTCACGGTGAGAATTTTCTATTGTTGTAACCATTTCTTTCCTTTGTATTTTTTTTGTGTCTGACCGTTCTGCCTTTTGTAGGTCTAGGTACTCAGGGGGACTTTTTCCCTGCTCCTCCTCGTCAGGGCGTGCCTTCTGGGTCTACTGCTGATCCCGATGCTGAAGTCGCATCTTTACTTGCTTCAGTAGAGGCACTGCGTGGCAGGGAAGGTGGCGAGGAGCTCTTATCCAGTGGCCTTGGTTATTTGAAGAGGAAGAAAAGGAGCCAAGGTTAGGGCGGAGCACGGAAGAAGTCTGTTCGTAAGACTTCCGTTGCTGCCGGGCAACCCTCAACTGCTGGAGGTCAATCTTCGCCCAAAGCCAATGTACCAGAGCCTACAGGAGAGAGTACCAAGGTCGCTGCTGGAGTCCTTTAGTTTGCACGGGGAGAAGGTTTAGATAGGGTGGTGATTGATCTTTCGGATAGTGAGATTGAAACCAATGATCAAACCAATGGACCCTTTGTGCGAAAACCTTATCTTCGGAGTGACAAGAGGAAGGTTGAGGAAGAAGCTGCCCGTACTCCGGAGAGGAGTCCCCGAGTTGATGACGGGGTGAAGGTGGCTCCTTTTCGGGTAGACAAAGGGAAAAGAAAAGTGGGTGAAGAAGAAGAAAAAGAAGAAGAAGAAGAAGAAGAGATAAGGGAAGAGGTTCCCCAAGAGGGTGGCCGAGGTCCTCGTGTTTTTCGTTTCGAGGATCTGGAAAATGTGGCCACTGAGGGGGCGACGCCTGTTGGTCTTCACGAGTGCGACACGATAGATCCTGGAGTGGGGGGTGACTCCGATTTATCAACAACAAGGCTTTTCTGGCGGTCAATCATCAATGGTTAGACTGGATTAAAGGACATCAGGGGTGTGCGCTACAAGTTTGGTCCCAACTACCCCTCTGAACAGGCTTGGGAACCCAAGTACTACGAGAGGAAGCATACCATGAAGCTAGCCCCTGACGTCAACTTTATATCCAGGCCGGGTAGTTTAGCCAAGGCTGTCTCTTCACTCATTGGTCCCCGAGAGGAATGGACAATGAGGGAGATGAGTGACGAGAAGTTGGCTTTTACAATCGCCGCCGATTCTGCCCGGGTAAGTGTTTGCCGCTTGTGTTTAGAAGTAATTTGATTTCATACTTCTAACCTTGTTTCTTTTATTTCTTCAGTCAAGTATGATGTCTGCTGATCTGATGTTCCGCTCCAGGATCAACAATGTCGATCAAGTACTCGAAGTGAAGAAAGAGCTGCTGAATGCTCTGGAAGAGAATAAGATGCTGGTAGAGCAGTGTGGTCTCCTTCGAGGTGAAGTTAATCGATTGACTGAAGTTAACAATGAGCGCATTGAGTGGATTAACGAACTCTCCAAGGAGAAGGACCTTCTTTCTGAAGAGAAAGAGGGGTTCGCACGTTCTGCCCAGGGTCTGGAGATTCTACTCGAAGAATGCAAGGCTTCGCTGAACAGAGCTCTTGATGACCGTGGATCTCTTAAGATGGATTTGCTGAGAGCTAATGAAGAGTCTGCTAGGGCCAGAGCTGAGCTTCAAGCTGCCCAGTTGATGAGTTCTCAAATCGCGTTATCTAAGGACTTGGCAAAGCTTCGTGATCAATCTGAAATCAAAGCAAAGCTTGTTGTGCTCGAGGCTAAGCGTTCACTGCTCGGGCAGGTCCTAGTTAAGCAGATCAACGTCGAGGAGATGTTGCAGAAAACAAAGAGTGCTGTTCGCGGAGTAAGACAAGTGCTGAATCTCTCTCCCGAGAGGTCTGAGGCAGACGAAGATGAAGATGAGGATGACAGCGAGAATTCGGGTGGCGATGGAAGAACTGACGGAGCTGGTGCGTCGAGTTCTGGTCGTAGCCCCGAAAACTGATGCCCCCAAAATTTGATTAAGTTGCAAGTTTGTACATCTGGCGAGATCTGGATTAGTTGGTTGTGGATAGAGGTCTCGTAGGGACTCTCTGATCCTTGTATGGCCGGTTTTATTTGGCCTTTGATATCTCTCTTTAAAACTTCTGTTAGCCGTTTTCGTCATTTTATCATTTTACAGGATTATTTATACATAACTTTAGATCTTTTCTAGTTCAATGACTATATTTAGTCTGAATTTTTGATCTTTCATTTATATGTATTGTGGCCTTCGTGCCTTATGTTTAGGAGCTTTTGAAGTTTGAACTTTATTAAGTTTTGGTCTCCAAAAGTCTGTCCGAATATTTTAACTTATCCTTTCCCAAGGAAGAGGTCATAACTTGTGAATAATCTGCGCAGATATTTTATTCTGACCGAGTCGTGGTCGATAGATTTCTGGCCGAATCGTTGGCCTTTGCGAACAACTTTGCTTATTGCCTTGATAGTCGAAAGTCGTCGCAGGAATTTGTAGATTAGCTCTGGCCGAGTCGCTGGCCTTGTGAACGACTTCTCCATTTTTCGTGGAAGTTTGTCACATAAAAGTTTGAAAAACTTGCCTTTTCACAAGGTCTTTTGCCTTTATGAATGTCTTATCTGGCCTACAGGGGCCTCTCACCACCCTCTTTGTTTTTATGTTAGAATACGGTAAGTGATAACATAAAAAGAGTTAAGGCAAGTTGTAGATAAAAGAACACATATAACCAAACGAGGAGTGTGTCCGTTGTGGGATTCGAACCCACAGCCGCGAAGTTGAAGAACTTCAAGCTCTACCAGTTGAGCTAAACAGATCTGACCTTGTTCAAGCCGTTAGTACCATTTAGAAGAAATATAATAAAAGTAAGAACTGTCATAAAAGTAAAAGGCAAGAAGAAATAACTGACTGTTTTACCACTCAGAAGTGATACCTTTTGAGGTGAATCACGTTCCAACTGTTCGGGACAATGGAACCGTCTGGTCGTGCCAGGCGATAAGATCCCTTGCCGACTGAGGCAATTACCTTGTAGGGGCCTTCCCAATTAGGGCCTAGCTTCCCTGAATTTGCTTCCTGTGTGCTCTGGGACACTTTCCTTAGTACAAAATCCCCAACCTGGAAACTTCGTACGCGCAGTCCCCGATTGTAATATTGTTCAATTTGCACCTTTTGGGTGACTACCCGTACAAGGGCTAGTTCCCTTCGTTCTTCGAGGAGATCCAGCTCTTCGGAGAGGTTGACCTAGTTGGACTCTTTAGTGGCATGTGCATACCGTAAGCTGGGTTCTCCGTTTCGACTGGGATTAGGGCATCCGCGCCGTATACTAATGAGTATGGTGTCTCACCTGTACTCATTTTCACTGTTGTCCGGTAAGCCCATAGCACACCGGGCAATTCTTCCACCCAACACCCTTTTGCCCGTTCAAGGCGCTTTTTGAGTGACTCGATGATGATTTTGCTTGTCGACTCCGCCTGTCCATTGGCAACCGGATGATAGAGAGAAGATGTGATCCTTTTGATGTGCAAATCGTCGAGGAACCTAGTCACTTTCTGGCCGATAAATTTCGGGCCGTTGTCCATGACTATTTCCTTTGGTGCTCCAAAGCGACATACGACGAAACGCTAAAGGAAGTCAACAACCTCTGTTTGCCATATCTTTGCATATGCTGCTGCTTCAACCCATTTGGTGAAGTAATCGGTGATGATCAACAAGAAACTTACTCCTCTTGGCACCGCTGGGAGAGGCCCAACTATGTCCATTCCCCATTTGATGAATGGCCAAGGGGAAATTATTGAGTGGAGTGGTTCTTCCAGCTGATGAAGAAGATGTGCGAACCTCTGACACTTGTCGCATTTTTTGACAAACTCATTCGTATCCTTCTCCATCTTATCCCAGTAGTATCCTGCACGAATCAACTTGCGGGCTGATGCCTTGCCCCCGGAATGATTACCACAGCAGCCTTCATGGACCTCCCGCATCACGTAGTTGGTTTGGTTCGGTCCGAGGCATTTTGCAAGGGGTCCAGCAAATATTCTGCAGTAAAGCTCACCGTTGAGGATTGTATACCGAGAAGCTTTTATCCTGAGCTTGCGAGCGGATTTCGCGTCGGCGGGCAGAGTTCCATGAATAAGATAACTTATAATTTCATTCCGCCAGTCCCAAGTTGCGTTTATGGCATTGACTTCGAACTTTTCTCGATCTACGGTCGTGTAGAGGAGCTGAACGACAGCTGAAGAGCTGGCCGCCCCCATTTCTACTACTGAACCAAGATTCGCGAGAGCATCGGCTTCATGGTTCTCTTCCCGCGGTATTTGGAGTGCCTCCCATTCGTCAAACTGTGCCAGGAGTTCTTTCACTCGGGCAAGGTACACTTGCATTCTGGATTCTCGTGCAATGAAGCCTCCGGTTATCTGGTTGAATACCAATTGAGAATCACCCGTGAGTTTGATGATATTTGCTCCATAGCTACGGGCTAACTCCAGTCCTGCAATCACAGCCTCATATTCGGCTTCATTGTTAGTAATAAACGGGCACTTGATGGCTTGCCTGACGGTCTCTCCGGATGGGGTGACAAGGACCAGACCAAGACCGGACCCTTTGACGCTCGAGGAGCCGTCAGTGTACAGGGTCCATTCGCCAGGGGCCTGCCCAGTACATAAGATGGCATCCTTTTCTGCCTCAGGATATACATTTGCGCTAAAGTCTGCTACGAAGTCTGCTAGAGCTTGTGATTGTATGGCTACTCCAGGCAGATAAGTAATATCGAATTCACTTAACTCTATAGCCCATTTTACCAACCTTCCCGAAAATTCGGGTTTGTGCAAAACATTTCGTAAAGGAAAGGTTGTTATCACAGCTATTGAATGACTTTGAAAATAAGGGCGTAACTTACGAGCAGCAGTTACTAGTGCTAAAGCCAATTTCTCCAAAGGTTGATAGCATGTTTCTGCGTCAATTAGGGCTTTGCTAATGTAATAAATGGGAAGTTGTTTACCTTTTTCCTCTCGAACCAGAACTGTGCTTACCGAGGATTCTGATACCGCCAGATAAATCAGCAACTGCTCCCAGTGTTGAGGTGTAGAGAGTAGTGGTGGATTGGACAGATAATTTTTTCAGATCGTTCAGTGCTTGTTGGCATTCGGGAGTCCAATCGAATTCTTTGTTTTGCTTCAACACATCGAAGAAACTCTTGCATCGGTCTGATGATCGGGATATAAATCTTCGCAGAGCTGCCACTCTTCCAGTTAATTTCATGACGTCCTTCTGGTTGTGGGGTACGTCTGGAATTGACTCGATGGCTCTGATCTGAGCGGGATTGACTTCAATTCCACGCTGAGAAACAATGAAGACCAGGAATTTTCCCGATCCGACTTCGAATGCACATTTCTCCTGGTTCAACTTCATGTTGTATTGATCGAGAATTCGGAAAGCTTCCTTTAAATGCGCTAGGTGGTCCTCTGTCCGTTTGGATTTGACCAACATGTCATCGATGTACACTTCCATAGTCTTACCGATATGGTCATGGAACATCCGATTGACTAGGCGCTGATACGTTGCACCTGCATTTTTCAACCCAAATGGCATAACTTTATAACAGTACGTACCTCTGCAAGTTATGAACGCTGTTTTCTCCTGGTCATCAGGGTCCATCAATATCTGGTTGTACCCAGAGCATGCATCGAGGAAGGTGAGCACCTCGTGCCCGGCTGTTGCGTCAATCAATTGGTCTATCCTGGGAAGGGGATATGAGTCCTTCGGACAGACTTTGTTTAGATCTGTGAAGTCAATGCAGACGCGCCATTTGCCATTCTTTTTGGGCACAACGACCACGTTGGCTAGCCAGTCTGGGTATTTGACTTCACGTACAGATCTGATTTTTAACAGCCGATCGACCTCATCATTGATAACCTGATTCCGAAAAGCTCTTTGCTGTCGCGCCTTCTGCTTCACTGGGCGGTGGTATGGGTCGACGTTCAACCTATGAGAAATAATATCTGGAGAAATACCTGTCATATCTGCGTGAGACTAGGCGAACGTTGTATGCCGCTCCTTGAGGAACTGGAGGATATCTCCTCGTAAGCGTTCACTCAACTCAGTCCCTAAGTAGGCCTTCCGTTCCGGCTTGTCTGCGAACAATTCTTCGGGTTCTAACGCTTCCACGGTCGGCATATGGCTTTCCTATTCGCCCAGCTTTGTGATGAATTCCGGGACCTCGTACTTTGTTTCTTCGTGCGGCACGTCTAGTCCTGGTCGCTGTAATTGCTATTTTTTTTCTTCGGGCAGTTTAAGGGCCACTGAATAGCAGTCTCGAGCAGAGCGTTGCTCTCCTCAAACCTCACGTACTCCCCATTCGGATGGGAACTTCAACACCTGATGATAAGTGGAAGGAACAACTTGCATATCATGGATCCAAGGTCTCCCCATGATGATATTGTAGGCCAGATCCGCGTCAACAACATGAAATGTAGTCTCCTTTGCTACCCCTTCAGCGAGAGTTGTAAGAGTAATCTCGCCAAGGGTCTTCTCACTCGAGTTGTTGAGACCGGAGAGAACTCGAGATATCGGCATGATCTTATCTGACAGCTGCATCTCCCTTACAACTCGTGATTGAATAATGTTTGCAGAGCTGCCCGCATCGATGAGTACTCTATTGACGTCGAATTCCGCCACGCGCAACGTTATGACTAACGCGTCAACCTGTGGGAACTGCAATCCATCTGTGTCTGCATCTTCAAATGTTATAGTCTCCTCTGGTCATGGACATTTGCTCTCTTTAATGGAGACTCTTGCATACTTCTTCGCCGTGAAAGTGACGGAATCCACTTCGATCCCTACGGAGATAACATTGACTGTTCTCTTCGGGGAGGATGCTCGTGGAGGGCCAGGTTTATTCTGCTGAGCCTTCGCGTGAGTTTGCTTTCCCTTCTCGGTCAGGAACTCCTTCAAGAATCCCTGTTTCAATAAATGTGCAATTTCATACCTTAAGGCTTTGCAGTCTACGGTGGTGTGACCGTGGTCGCGATGAAATTCGCACCATAGGTCCTGGTTTCGCTTGCTTGGGTCGGTCTTCATGTCCTTCGGCCATTTGACCTTCTCTCCCATATCTTTGAGCGCCGCCACTACTTCAGTCATTTCGATGTTGAAGCTTGGCAGACTCGGGGCTCCACGGGGGCTCGACTCGGAATCCTCTCTTCGGGATAGCCCTCTGTTATTGCGGCTGCGTCCTTTGGAGTTGTTGCGTGACTGGTCAGGGTACGGCTCGTAGCGTACGTCTGACTTCTCCGTCTCTGCCTTTCCGCCAGGGCCGCTGCTGCGCGATTGAGTCCTTCCTCGGGTACCTGTTCCAATCAATTTATCTTCATCAATACGTACCTTTGAGTTGTAGCGGTTGTAGACGTCCGACCAGTTGGCTGCTGGGAATTCGCGAAGGGATTCGTATAGCCTGCGCGTAGCCTCTGAGCTCCTGATATCCAAACTGTTGGTGAACGCGATCGCTGCCCATCTGTCCGGCACCTTGGGCAACATCATACGTTCCCGTAGGAAGCGATCCACATATTTACGGAGAGACTCGTCGGGCCTCTTCTTGATCTCGAAGATATCTTCTACGCGAGTCTCCGTCTTCTGAGCGCCGGTGTGTGCCTTCACGAACAGCTCAGCCATTTCTGCGAAGGACCCAATGGAGTTTGGTGGCAACATTGAGTACCATCATAGAGCTCCATCCACTAGGGTCTCTACGAACTTCTTCAATTGGACAGATTCGATCTCCTCATCGGTGAGATCGCTAGCTTTTAAAAAGTTGCTGAACATCATGAGATGATCATTGGAGTCGGATGTCCCACGATATCTCGAAATATTTGGTATTTTGAACGTTTTAGGTATCGCCTTTGGGACTGCTTCCTTCTTCCAAAGCCGCTGAGAGTAGCGTTGGACATCAACTTTCTTCGGTGTGGGTGGAGCACCTGGTATCTGATCGATTCTCTCGTGGAGAGACTTCTGAAGCGCTTCCTGGCTCTCCTTGAATTGTTTGGTGAGGGCCTCCACGACGATGCTCATTTCGGTGGATGCCATAGATCCTCCGTTTCGATTTTGGTTGACTTAAGTCGTTGGATCCACGGTTCCTCCGTTGTTTTGCTCCCCACCTTGTCTCGAAGTGTGCGAGGAAGGGGCATCTCGACCTGGTGCTGCAGCATCAACCCTTGTGACTGGAGGGGTCTGCCCTCAGAGAGAGTCGATCGCATCCCTTATCCCTATATTGACCTCCTCTTGTTCCTGCATAAATGCATAGAGTGTCTCCTGGAGGTTCCCTTGGCCAGGGGAGAGACTCCTATGGCGTCTTCTCCTAGGCGGAGTGGCGCTCTGAGAGTGCCTACGCCTATTTGCTGCCTGACCGGTCCTTGGGAAGATTGTTGCTGCCCGTCGGACGAGTAATCGGGAGAATAATTGGGGCTTGATGAAGGAGTACGTACCTGTTCTCCTCCCACGATAGTCCGTTGTGAATCGCTCTCTGCCATGTTTGTTGTAAAAATAAAAGATTGACAAGAAAGGGTGAATCGTATACAACAGGTAAACTATTAACCTATAGAGGCTATTGACCGGCTCCCACTGTGGTCGCCAAATTGTTTAACCTAGATCCGATTTTAGGCCAATTAATACTTAAATTTGTATTTGCGGAGTCACGATCAATAGTTTAGATTAAGAGTTCAAATAAAGAATTACGCTAATCGCTATATTACCGTTGTATTCGTATTTTCCAGTAATAATGAGTAACAATATGAAAATGAGATATAACCAGAAATAAGTAGAATTAAAGCGTTAACAAACAAGATAGAAGTAACCGTGTTGGATCGCTTGACCCCGGTGAGAGTTCCACGTCACTGGTCGTACTAGAAAACTAGAGAGCAAAGTATTCAACAAATATAAGCAAAGAACAGTGTTTGACCAAGAGTGAGAGAGAATATTCTTATTGATGTTGTAGACAGGAAGCAAAGTTGTGTTATAATGGCTTAGAACGAATCCTATTTATAGATCTGATAGGCGTCCATTAGGTTTTGTAACTGCTGGGCACGTATCCGTTGGATATGTAACCGCTGGGTCGTAATTACTGCCTTTATGACCATTCATTGAGTGATCACACATGATCAGGTTAATAATTGCTCATTCAGATCATGTTGACTTGGAAAGCGTTACATTGCTGCTCTAGGTCTGTCCGTGGTGACCGCCTCGCTAGCTATCTGTCCGCTAGATGTATGTCTGGAGGAAACTCTGCCCGTGACACGTGGCAGACACGTGTCACCTTTTCAGATGTCGCCAGTTTTTATCCAATACATCGTAGGACGATGGTGAACAAGAATCAAGGGTTGTTTGATTCAAACAACCAACAATCAAACAAAAAAATTTGAATTTTTCTTTTCTACTTTTCTTTTTTGGTAATAACAACTCAACAGTACCAACAATCAACAACGGAGATTGAAGCTGAAACTGAAAGACACAAAAAGCACGAGATAAATCGAACAGGATTGGGGTTGTAAGAACAAGCCCAACCTTGCTCTGATACCAAGATGATGCAAGCTAAACCGGAGGTGAAGCTAAACACGAAGAATGCGGAAAAACAACAAGAAAGTAAAGATAGAAGCAAGACCAATCTTGCTTCGATTCAAAAAAACATCGAGGAACTAGTCTCGGGTTCGATTGAGTCGGAGGCAAAGAATTACCTATCCTAAGCAACAATCCTCAAGCAGTCATGCTTCTTGCAAATTGAATGACCAAAGAAGAAGATTGTTCAAACGATTCAACACCGAATGACACAAGTTCTTTAAAATCCCACATCGAGGTTCAGCACCATCGGAGACATTTAATAGCAACAGCTATGTTTAATCATTTATCAAAAACTAGTTGTTCTACAATGAAATGTGAAGGAGTATATATAGATTACTCTAGGGACAAAACAGTAAAATGGTCACATGTGACCAATAAGAAGAAGCCATGCAATGGCTGACTAAACTAATTGTTCGGTTCCTGGAATTTGAACACTCTCAATTCGGACGCCTTCCTTCGGTTGCTTTCAATGCTTGGCATCGAATTCGATCAGAAGAACTCGAACACTTGAACTCGGACGTTATTCCTTCGGTTGGCCTTTTATTGGTCAACATCGATGTTAAGTGTTCGGTTGCTTCCTTCTTCGGGCTCGAGTGTGTAGATGACGCCTTCGAATCTTGAGCTCGGCCAGTCAACTTTGGAGCGGCTGCTTTCTCCCGACCAAGCCAATTGAATGTGAGTATCATGCAGCAACTTGGCTTGGCTTCGTGTAATCGGCCTCGATGGAATGAATGTCTGATCAGCACCGAGTTGGGCTGTATCACTTTACCTCATGTATTTTATTTTTATCTCACTGAGGACATTGCTTAGTTTTAATTGTGGGGTCGAGGAATTCCCGAAAATTTTGAGGTTGTGGATGACTGTACTTTTAGGAATTTCTTTTAGGAATTTTTATTTTTGTCACTTGACTTTATTTTTATTTTTTTCTTGCTTTAATATATAAAAAAATGGAAAAAAAATTAGTAAACTAATGAAAAATTTCAAAAAAAATTTCTTTTTAGTTTTAGTTAGTGGTACATATCATTCGCCCCGTGGTTTTTCTTATGGCCTCGGTTCTTTTCTATGGGTAGACCTTTGAACCAGGTAATTTTTATTTTTAGGAGTAGTAGAGTATTAGTTAGTAGAGTATCTTTAGGAAAAGCTGGTAGAATGCTAGGTACCTTTGGTTTGTTTGATACCAGTGAATTTGGACTTGAGCATATGCTATTTGTGAAACCCTTTTGATCTAAAAATTGTGATGCATGCCTAGAAAAATTTGAATAACCTTCTTTGCGACGCTTAGGTTCAACTACTTGACTCTTTTGTGAACCACTGTGCCTTAGTGCTTAAATTTCAAGTGTTGCACCTTATTTGCTTCAACCGAGAGTTGAAATGAAACCATCTTGAGTGAACCATGTGCTATGTGTGATGTGAGGTATCCTTTTCATGTTCCGTGCTTGTATATTGATGTCTAGAACTTGCCCCGTGTGTGTTCAAAGCGAAATCCTAGGTTTGCTCTAGTCGGGAGATGATACAGGCATTTTTTTGATAAGCGCTTTTAACCTTGATTAGCCTACCCTTTAATAGTATCCTTATTGAGCCCTTTTGAGCCTATTGACCTTTTTATTGGCACCCACATTTCAAGCCTTATCCCTTTTGTTCTTAATTATCTTCTTTTTGAACCCGTACTCCTTAGAGCACTTTAATTGAAATATTTGATGGTTATGGAGTTATGGTTGGAGAAACTAGATGGCTTTTGAGTGGAACCAATGAAAGAAAAATATGGTGCATTGTGAAAAAAAAAATCATTGGCAAGGTTGAGAAAAATATTGAAAAGAAAAAAAAATGAAATAGAGAAAAATAAAGAAAACAAAAGAAAGAAAGATCTCTATCCTTGCTAGTGTGTGGAAAAAGTAAAGTTGCAAATTGCTTAAAATTGAAGGGAAAATCCTTGTGTGATGTTTGGGTGGTTGCTTGGTTGGTTTTGAGAAGAATGGTGAAAATAAAAAAAAATTGAAAGTGATGTATTAAAGTGCTTAGGAAGGTAGTCACTATTTATCCATATTTATCCTACCCGTCCTTTAGCCTACATTACAACCCTTAAAGTCCTTGCTAATCCTGATTGGAGTGAGCCTACATTAGTGGAGTCCTACACTACGGGCAAGCCTATGGTACGTCGTGTGAGAGCGAGTGAATTCTTCCTATATTATGTCCCTAATCCATTCTTGAAATTTATTCTTTGTGTGATTTTTGGGACGCTCTCTTGATTCAATATTTTTGGTGAGGGCACATGGTTTGGGAGAGATATGTGAAGTTATTGACTTCTTGGTTGAGTGAATGGGTGTGATTTTGTGAAAACTTGGTTTCATTGAGTCGGTTTTTGAGATTGAGATGTCTTGAGTTGGTTGTTCTAGTGTTTTAAAATTTGGTGAATTTTTGGCATATTGTGGGTAACATGGTATGTATTTATGCTCTTGTTTAATGGTTGGTATCAACCATAACCATAGGTAGACCTGTTCTATCAAGCGTTGGTATTTAGTTGGGGAGTTGTTTTTGGTGATTGCTCGAGGGCGAGCAAAGGTCTAAGTGTGGGGTGGTGATGTTTGGCAATATTTGCCTATTTTACCTTAATATTTCCTCGCATTTTGATACGTTATTCGCCCATTACACGGAATAATTGTAATTCTTGCGCTAACTTATTGTGTTTGTGATTTTTGGAATGGTTTGGATAAATTCGAGGCAAGAACAATCAAAATGGATACAAACGAGCAAAGAGTTGATGGACTTAGCAAAATATGGGACATGGTATTAGAAGGCAAGGCTATGGTGCAAGCTGTAGACCTGTCACAGCTTCAAACTTTGGAATGCTGTGAGCCATGCGACGCCTTCAGTACAGCGTGCAACATCTAGAAGCAAATTAGCAAGCGACGCTTAGAGTACAGCTTGAAGTTCAGCGAACCCAAATTTTCCAACTTAGTTTAGGCTTTGGATTAACTAATGGTAGGACTTTGTAAGCACTATAAAGGGCTTATTACTTCGTTATTTTCGGAGGAGGTCAGATTTTGGAGCAATTATTGAGTTCCTAACATATTGAACCAAGGGTTTAATTCTTTTACATCATCTATTACAATATTCAATCTTCCTTCCATGAATTATTGTGTTGTTTTTATGAATATGCGTAGCTAAATATATCGTTTTAGACTCAGAGCAATTACATGAAGGTTGATGTTTGAAAGTTGATTTCTACCTATTAATTTACCATTACAGATTGTTTATTCTTTCTTGAGCCTAATTGTTTGGTTATTGAGGCATGATAATTGAACACTATCTATGGTTTACAAGTTGAACTCGACAGAGAGAACTTGTAAACGCACATAAGAAAGAATAGGGCTTGATTGTGAACCTGAGCATCAGGGAATCGATTTGCGGATAGGTTAGACATATACCTATTCGCTTTGCTTAGCTAAATATAGAGTTCTTTAATGCATGCAGGTGAAAGTTGCCCCAACTTGGTCTCTCTACCTTATATTGCAGTGTCATGTGCTGCCACTGGGTCTTGAAGCTGCTTATTAAATCTCATCATAGCCTGCACCAAAGTCTTAATCTCAGCTATATCATTCGCTTACTGCCGGGGTAAAGTTGCTTGTTGGTGCACTGGCCTAAATTGATCCTGTTTATTGTATTACTTGTGTTGCCCATAGTTCACAAGTTCACATCTTCAGTACAAGAAAGCAAATCATCATCAGAAAAATTACCAGGACCGAGGACTTGAATTTGAGCCCGTGAGTCTACATGGTTAACAGGTTTTAGAATGTTCCCATTGAATTGTTTTAGGGCCACATCCAGCGTAGTTTGTACCTTTGATATTTGTTCTTTCACCCCAGAAGTAATACCAGCAGTTAAAGCCCCCGTATATAAGCCAGTAGATGCATCTCTTCTAAACCAGCCTGTGTTTTGAGCCATAGATCCTTCAGCTGTTGCATCCAGATTACCCATGATTTAATCTTCCATGCCCATATAGATCCTTTGCACCAGCATTTGGTGAGGAATACCATGATGAGGACAATTTCTCAAATAACTTTTAAATCTCTCCCAAGCTTCTGGCAAAGTCTCTAGCATATTCTTCCTAAGCATGAGTATCTCATCAACTAGCTTGGCAGTCTTATTGGGTGGAAAGAACTTCTTCATGAACTTTATCACCAAGTCATCCCACGACGTAATGGAATTAACTGGCAACGAGTCCAATGAATCACTGGCATCATCTATTAGCAAGAATGGGAACAACATCAATTTCACTACCTCTGCAAGCACTCGAGCCTGCTTTTGAGTTTCACAAATCCTTATGCACTTTTTCAAATGCTTTTGAGGATCATCAATAGTTCTACCTGCAAATAAACTAGCATTAGTAAGGAAAGCCACCATCTTTTGGGTGATGTAAAAATTTCTGCCTCGAACATCTGCCTGATTTATCGTCACTGGCTTCTTGATGATTTCATGATCAGATGGTCATTGGATGGCATTTTCAGAAATTTTATTTAGCAATTGCAGTGCTTCTCATGTGGTCTTTCCCATTATGAAACCTCCTGCAGCTGCATTTATCATATTTCTAGAAGAATATATCTGTGATGGAAAATGTACAGTCTTGTATGTACAGGAATGTCATGATACGGACATTTTCTTAACATTGATTTTAATGTTTCTATGCTTGATAAACCGACTCAGTGTTAGTCTACAAGAAAATAGAAATATCTTGTCTTAATTTTGTTGTTTAGTACAGGAAAAAAAAAATTTCAAAAACTTTTGAGTCATCTGGTCCCATGTGGCCATAGAATGCAAACTTCACAACCAAGTCTTGGCATCTCCTTTTAAACAAAAAGAAAATAACCTTAACTTGATTGCTTTAGGAGGCACTCCATTATATTTAACAATTTCAACTTGTCTTAAGAAATCAATTAAATGACTATGTGGATGTTCACTTGGACAGTTGAATTGTTTGAATCTGCATTGTCCTAATTTCAATTGATAAGTGTAGAATAACATTTGTAACATTGTAAGGACTTGTCCACCGAGATTTTAATTTTCCTGGGAATTGTATTGGATAAAAACCATCGTCACTTAAAAGAGGGACACGTATCTGCCACGAAGCACGGAACACGTGTCTGCCACCTAGCACGGGCAAAGGTTTCCCCAGACAGACATCTAACGGACAACTAACTGGCTAGGCGGTTACCACAGCAGACCCAAGGCAGTTACGTGACGCCTTCCCGAATCGAAGCGATTTGAATGAACGGTTACCTGTTCAGACGCAACTGCTTAACGAATGGTTACAAGGGCAACGGTTATCCAGCGGTTACATACCCAGCCGTTGCATACCCAGCGGTTACATACCCAGTGGCTGCCTAGCAAACTCTATATATAGTGTTCATTTTCGAATCATTGTAACATACATTCTCTTCTCTATCTACAATATCAATAAAATACTCTCTTTGCTCTCGCTCAATATTGTTCACCACTTATATTACTGCATAATTCGTTTTCAAGTCTTCAAGCGTAGTTAATATCAAGGAACCCACACCGAGATCAGGCGATCTATACGGTTCCTTCTACCAATTTAACTCGCGCTCAATTATTTTGTATTACTTTCGCATCATTGTTAATTATCATTACATCTCCATAAAAAATCGTGCATATACTCATAACTTCGTAATTAATGCAATCATGTATTCAAATCGGCTAAACTCTTAATCTAAACTATTGATTGTGACTCCACAAATACAAATTTAATTATTGATTGGCCTAAAATCGGATCTAGGTTAAACAATTTGGCGACCACAGTGGGAGCCGGTCAATAGCCTCTATAGGTTAATAGTTTATCTTTTTTCCTGCATTATATTCTTTTCTGTCGATCTTTTGTTTGTGACTAACATGGCAGAAAGCGATTCACAAGGAACTATCGTGGGCAGAAGTCAAGTACGTACTCCTCCGTCAAGCCCTAATTACTCTCCAGACTACTCGTCCGATGGGCAAGAACGTTCTTCCCTAGGACCAAGTAGGCAAGGGAACAGGCGTGGACACTCTCAGAGTAGAACCCCGCCTAGAAGACGACGCCATAAAAGTCTCTCCCCTGATCAAAGGAATCTCCAAGAAACAATCTTTGAGTTTATGCAACAACAAACGGAGGTCAACAGGGGAATAAACGAGGCGATCAATTCTCTTCGAGGGCAAATCTCATCGGTTGTGGGGACTGATCCTGCAGCCCAAGATCGAGATATTCCTTCTTCACACACTTCAAGGCAAGATGGAGGACAAAATGTGGCCAACAATGGAGGAACCATGGATCCAGCAACCCAAGCAAATCAAAATCAAAATGGAGGATCTGTGGTATCCACTGAAATGAGCGTCATCGTGGAGGCACTCACCAAACAATTCAAAGAGAGTTAAGAAGCACTTCAAATGTCTCTCCACGAGAGAATTGATCAGATACTAGGTGCTCCACCCACACTGAAGAAAATTGACGTTCAACGCTACTCGCAAAGGCCTTGGAAGAAGGAAGAAGCACCAAGGGCGATACCAAAAACGTTCAAAATGCCAAACATTTCGAGATATCGTGGGACAACTAACCCCAATGATCATCTCATGATGTTTAGCAATTTTATAAAAGCAAGTGATCTCACCGATGAGGAGATTGAATCAGTGCAATTGAAAAAGTTCGTGGAGACCCTAGCGGATGGAGCTCTACGATGGTACTCAATGTTGCCACCGAACTCTATTGGGTCCTTCGCAGAGATGGCCAAATTATTCGTAAAAGCCCACACAGGCGCCCAGAAGACGGAAACTCACGTGGAAGACATCTTTGAGATCAAGCAAAAGCCCGGCGAATCTCTCCGAAGATATGTGGATCGTTTCCAAAGGGAATGCTTGTTGTTGCCCAAGGTACCGGACAGATGGGCGGCCATTGCGTTCACAAATAGTTTGGATGTCGAAAGCTCAGAAGCCACACGCAGGCTATACGAATCTCTTTGCGAATTCCTAGCAGCCAATTGGTCAGATGTCTACAATCGCTACAACTCCAAAGTACGCATTGATGAAGACAAGTTGATAGGAACTAGTGCCCGAGGAAAGAATCAATCACGAAGCGGTGGCTTTGGCGGGAAGATAGAGTCAGAAAGGTCGGATGTGCGCTATGAACCGTACCTTGACCGATCACGCAATAATTCCAAAGGGCGCGATCGCAATATCAAAGGACTAGCACGAAGAGACGACTCAGAGTCAAGTACTCGTGGAGCCCCAAGTCTACCAAACTTCGGCGTAGAAGTGACTGAACTGATTGCAACCCTCAAAGATATGGGCGAAAAGGTCAAGTGGCCAAAGGACATGAAAACCGATCCAAGTAAGAAAAATCAGGACCTTTGGTGCGAATTTCATCGTGACTACGGTCACACCACTGAAGATTGCAAGGCCTTAAGGTACGAGGTAGCACATTTATTAAAACAAGGATTCTTGAGGGAACTTCTAACCGAAAAGGGAAAACAAACTCATACGAAGGCTCAGTAAAACTAATCTAGCCCTCCACGAGCATCTTCTCCGAAGAAGACAGTCAACGTTATTTCAGGCGGGATCGAAGTTGACTCCGTTGTTTTCACAGCAAAGAAATACGCAAAGGTCTCTATTACAAAGACCAAGTGCCCACGGCCAGAAGAAACAATAATGTTTGAAGATTCGGATACAGATGGCTTGCAATTCCCACATGTTGATGCACTGGTCATAACATTGCGAGTGGTAGAGTTTGATATCAAAAGAGTGCTCATTGATGCGGGCAGTTCTGCAAATATCATTCAATCACGAGTTGTCAAGGAGATGCAACTAATGGAGAAGATCGTGCCAGTGTCGCGAGTTCTCTCCGTCTTTAACATCTCGGGTGAGAAGACCCTTGGCGAGATTACTCTCACAACTCTTGTCGAGGGGGTAGCAAAGGAGACGGTGTTCCAAATTGTCAACGGGGACATGGCCTACAACGTTATCCTTGGAAGACCATGGATCCATGAAATGCAGGCTGTTCCCTCCACATATCATCAGGTATTGAAATTCCCATCAGAATGGGGAATACGCGAGAGGACTGCTATTCGGTGGCCCTCAAGCTGCCCGAAGAAAGTAAATAGCAATCACAACAATCAGGATCTGACGCAGCAAATGAAGAAGCAAAGTACGAGGTCCCGGAATTTATCACAAAACTAGAGGCACGGGAAAATTATGCACCGACCGTGGAAGCCTTGGAACCAGAAGAACTGTTCGCGGACATGCCAGCACGGAAGGTCTACTTAGGGGAGAATTAAATGAACGCCTTCGAGGAGATATCCTTCAATTCCTCAAGGAGCAGCATACAACGTTCGCTTGGTCGCATGCAGACATGACGGGTATTTCTCCAGAAATTATCTCTCACAAGTTGAATGTCGACCCATACCACCGTCCGGTGAAGCAGAAGAAGCGCCCCCAGGGGGCTTTCCGGAATCAGATCATAAACGATAAGGTTGATCGACTGCTGAAGATTGGATCTGTACGCGAAGTTAAATATCCAGACTGGTTAGCCAACGTGGTCGTTGTGGCTAAGAAAAATGGGAAATGGCGAGTTTGCGTTGACTTCACTGATTTAAACAAAGCCTGTTCGAAGGATTCATATCCTCTTCCCTGGATAGATCAGTTGATTGATGCAACCGCCGGGCACGAGGTGCTCACTTTCCTTGATGCGTATTCAGGGTACAATTAAATATTGATGGACCCCAACGATTAGGAAAAAATGGCATTCATAACGTGCAGAGGGACGTATTGGTACAAAGTCATGCCGTTTGGATTAAAGAATATAGGTGCAACGTATCAGCGATTGGTCAATCGGATGTTCCACGATCATATCGGTAAGACCATGGAAGTATACATTGATGACATGCTGATCAAGTCGAAACGGGCAGAAGATCATCTGGCACACTTGAAGGAAGCCTTTCGAATACTTGACCAATACAACATGAAGCTTAATCCGAAGAAATGCGCCTTTGGAGTTGGTTCAGGAAAGTTCCTAGGCTTCATCGTCTCTCAGCGTGGAATTGAAGTCAATCCCGCTCAAATCTAAGCAATTGAGTCAATTCCAGACGTGCTCCACAACTGGAAAGATGTCATGAAATTGACTGGGAGGGTGGCAGCCTTGCGCAGGTTTATATCCCATTCATTTGATCGGTGCAAAAGTTTCTTTGACGTTCTGAAGCAGAAAAAGGAATTCGATTGGACTCCTGAATGTCAACAAGCGCTGAGGGATCTGAAAAAATATCTATCCAATCCACCACTACTCTCTACGCCTCAGCACGGGGAGCAGTTGTTGATCTATTTGGCGGTTTCAGAGTCTTCGATAAGCGCAGTTTTGGTTCGAGAAGAAAAAGGTAAGCAACTTCCCATTTATTACATTAGTAAAGCTTTAATTGATGCGGAAACACGTTACCAACCCTTAGAAAAACTGGCTTTAGAACTCGTAACTGCCGCCCGTAAATTACGTCCTTACTTTCAAGGTCATTCAATAGTTGTAGTAACAACATTTCCTTCACGCAATGTTTTACATAAACCTGAATTTTCGGGAAGGTTGGTTAAATGGGCTGTAGAATTAAGCGAATTCGATATTACCTACCAGCCCCGGGTAGCAATTAAGTCGCAAGCCCTAGCAGACTTCGTAGCAGACTTTAGTGCTAATATATATCCTGATACGGAAAAAGATGCAATTCTCTATGCTGGGCAGGCCCCTGGTGTATGGACCCTATTCACTGATGGCTCCTCGAGCGTCAAAGGGTCCGGTCTTGGACTGGTTCTTATCACCCCGTCCGGAGAGACCGTCAGGCAGGCCATCAAGTGCCCGTTTATTACTAACAATGAGGCCGAATATGAGGTCGTAATTGCAGGATTGGAGTTAGCCCAAAGCTATGGAGCAAACATTATCAAACTCAAGAGTGACTCTCAACTAGTAGTCAACCAAGTGACAGGAGGCTTCATCGCACGGGAATCCAGAATAGAAGTGTACCTTGCCTGTACAAAAGAACTTTTGGCTCAGCTCGACGAATGGGAAGTGCTCCAAATTCCACGAGAAGAAAACCATGAAGCAGACGCCCTGGCAAATTTAGGGTCAGTAGCGGAAATTGGGGCGGCCAGCTCCTCGGCTGTCGTTCAACTCCTCTGCACGACCATAGACCGAGAAAAGTTTGAAGTTAATGCTATAAACACAACTTGGGACTGCGTAATGAAATCACAAATTATATTCTGCATGGAACTCTGCCCGATGACGCGAAAGCCGCTCGCAAACTCAGAGTAAAGGCTGCTCGGTATACAGTCGTCAACGGCGATCTTTATCGCAGGATGTTCGCAGGACCCCTTGCCAAGAGCCTGCAACCAAATCAGACCAACTACCTGATGCGAGAGGTCTATGAAGGTTGTTGCGGTAATCATTCTGAGGGCAAAGCGTTAGAGCGCAAATTGATCTGCGCAGGATATTAGTGGGATAAGATGGAGAAAGATACAAATGATTTCATCAAGAAATGTGATAAATGTCAAAGGTTTGCGCATCCTCTCCATAGGTCGGCAGAACCGCTCCACTCAATAATCTCCCCCTGGCCATTCTTGAAATGAGGAATGGACATAGTTGGCCCCCTCCCCGCTGCGCCAAGAGGGGTGCGTTTCTTACTAATCGTCACCGATTACTTCACCAAATGGGTCGAAGCGGCAGCATATGCAAAGATACGACAAACAGAGGTAATTGACTTCCTTTGGCTGTATGTCGTATGTCGCTTTGGAACACCTAAGGAAATAGTCATGGATAATGGCCCACAGTTCATCGGCCAGAAAGTGACCAGGTTCCTCGACGACTTACACATCAAAAGAATCACCTCTTCTCCATACCATCTGGTTGCCAATGGACAGGCAGAGTCAACGAACGAAATAATCATTGAGTCACTCAAGAAGCGCCTTGAGCAGGCCAAAAGGTGTTGGGTAGAAGAACCTCCCAGTGTACTATGGGCTTATCGCACGACAATAAAAATGAGTACAGGAGAGACACCTTACTCATTGGTATATGGCGCAGATGCTCTGATCCCAGTTTAAGTTGGAGGGCCAAGTCTACGATATGCACATGCTACCGAAGAATCCAACTCAATCAATCTTTCCGAAGAATTAGATCTCCTCGAAGAACGAAGGAAACTAGCACTTGTACGAGTAGTCGCCCAGAAGGAACGAATCGAACAATACTATAAACGGGGACTATGCGTACGAAGTTTCCAATTGGAGATTTTGTATTAAGAAAAGTATCCCAAAACACACAAGAAGCAAACTCGGGAAAATTAGGCCCTAATTGGGAAGGCCCCTACAAGGTAGTTGCGTCAGTGGGTAAGGGATCCTACCGTTTGGCATGACCAGATGGCTCAATCGTCCCAAACAATTGGAATGTGATTCACCTCAAAAGGTATCACTTCTGAATGTTAAAATGGTCAGTTATTCTATTCCTGCCTTTTACTTTTATGGCATTCTTACTTTTATTATATTTCTCCTAAATGGTACTAACGGCCTAAACAAGGCCAGATCCATTTAGCTCAACTGGTAGAGCTCGAAATTCTTTAACTTTGCGGATGTGGTTTCGAATCCCTCAACGGACACACTCCTCGTTTGCTTATATGTGTTCGTTTATCTACGACCAGCCTTAACTCTTTTTATGTTAAAACTTCCCGTATTTCAACATTAAAACAAGGAGGGTGGTAAGAGGCCCCTGCAGGCCAGATAACACCTTCATAAAGGCAAAAGACCTTGTAAAAAGACGAGTTTAAGAGGCCCCTGCAGGCCAGATAAGACCTTCAAAAGGCAAAAGACCTTGTAAAAAGGCGAGTTTTAAAACTTTTTACGTGACAAGCTTCAAATTTTCTGCGTCAACTTTCAGCTATCAAAAATGGTAAGCAAAGTTGGTCGCAAGGCCAACAATTCGCCCAGAACCTATTGACCGCGACTCGGTCGGAATGAAACATCTGCGTAGACCATTCACAACTTATGACCTCTTCTTTGAGAAAGGCTAAGTTAAGACATACGAACAGGCTTTTAAAGACCAGAACTTAGCAAAGTTCAAACTTCTAAAAGCACTTAGCTAAAAGGCACAAAGGCCACAATGCATCCAAATGTAATTACAAAGATCAAAGATTCAAGCTATACACAGCCATTGAAGTAAAAGATCTGAGAATATATATAAATTATCTTGATGAAACAGTAAAAATGCCAAAACGGCTGACAGAAGTTTCGTTGAGTGAAAAGGCCAATGAAACCGGCCGTAAACAAACAAGGATCAGAAGGTCCCAAAGAGACCTCTGTCCGCAACTAATCATCCGGCTTTCGCCGGACACATGAACCTACATCTTGTTCAATTCTTGAAAAGGGGGGCATTAATTTTGGGGAATCTGACCAGAGCCCGATGCACCAGCTCCATCGGCTCCATCCTCGTCACCTGAGCTCTCATCACCATCTTCATCTTCATGTTCATCTTCATCAGACTCCTCAGGAGAAAGGTTCAACACTTGCCTCACTTCGCGAACGGCACTCTTTGCTTTCAGCATTGCTTCCTCAACATTGATTTGACCTGCATGGACCTGCTCGAGTAGTGTCCGCTTTGTTTCAAGAGCAATAAGCTTAGCCTTGATCTCGAACTGATCGCGCAAGTTGGCCAAGTCTTTGGATAACGAGTCTTGAACGCTCATTGACTGGGTAACTTGGTCCCTGGCGGCTTGAAGCTCAGCTCGAGCATTTACAGACTCTTAGCCTTTCGCAGGTCCATCTCTAAAGATCCACATTCGTCGAGTGACTTGTTCAGCAAAGAATTGTTTTCTTCAAGTAGAGCCTCCAAGTCTCGGGAAGATTGTGCGAACCCTTCTTTCTCATCGGAAAGAAGATCCTTTTCCTCGGTGAGCTTGATCTGTTTAACTTGTTTATTATTGGTCTTAGCCAACCGGTTAACTTCACCCTCGAGGAAACCACACTTCTCTGCCAGAGCCTTGTTCTCCTTCAGAGTCTTCAGCAATTCTTTCTTCAGTTCAAGCACCTCATTAGGATTGTTGATTCTGGAACGGAACATCAACTCGGCAGCCATCAAACTTGACTGAAACAACAAAAGAAATAAGGTTAGAAGTATAAATTCAAAATTACTTCCGACTTAAAAAATGTTTAAAAGCACTTACCTGGGCAGAGTCAGCAGCAATAGCAAAGGCCAGATCTTCATCGCTCATCTCCTGCATTGTCCATTCTTCATGGGGACCAATGAACGTTGAAACTGCCTTGGCCAAACCGCCCGGCCTAGTCACTAAATTAACATTGGGGGCTAGGTTCTGGGTGCATTCCCTCTCACAGTGTTTAGGCTCCCTAGCCTTCTCAGAGAGAAAGTTTGGGCCAAATTTATAGCGCACGCCCCGAATGTTCCTTGAACCAGTCAGACCGCTGATAAAGGTCTGCCGAGTAAGCTTTGTGCTTGATAAATCAAAATCATTTGCCACTTCAGGATCTTTTGTGTCACAATCGTGCAGATAAATAGGCACTTCCCCTTCAACAGCCACATTCTCCAAATCCTCGAAATAAAAAACATGGGGACTCTGGCTGCCCTCTTGGGGGATCTCTTCTTCTCCTCCTTCTTCTTCACCAACTTTTCTTTTACCCTTGTCTGCACGAGAAGAGCCCGCCTTTACCCCGTCATCAACTTGGGGGCTCCCTTTTGGAGCACGGGCAGTCTTTTCCTTGTCCTTCTTCTTGTCGCTTCGGAGATAGGGCTTTCTCACAAGGTCTTCAATGGTTTCAGTATCAGAAATGTCGACCACTTCCGTTTCAAAGCCCACTTCCCGTGCAGACTCGGGGATTGTAGCATAAGTTTTAACACTCCCTTTTTCAGGCCCGTGCATGCTGGCACCGGGCGGAGTCTCACCTCCAACAACTGAGGTCTTCTCGGCAGCAATAGAAGCCTTACGAGCAGCCTTCTTCCGTGCTCCGCCCTCACCCTGGCTTTTCTTCCTCCTCTTCAGAGAGCTGATACCGCTGGATAATAGTTCCTCACCACCTTCCCTCTTACGCATTGCCTCCGCCGCAATGCGTATGGCCGCAACCTCATCCTCAGGGTCAACTGTAGATCCTGACGGCACAACCTGAGGGGGAGGGGCAGGGAAAAAATCTCCTTGTGCGCCTAAACTTGTAGAAGGCGAAACGGTCAGATACAGCAAAGCCACGAAGAGAAGAAATAACTGCAACAGCAAAAGGTTCTCACTATGAGTCTTCGCGGTCAGCCCCTTTTACGTGGCGAAGTACGTCCATTCCCTCTTCTCGACGGGAAACTTCTCCAGAATGGCCCCAACCCACGCTGTCAGCTCATCAACCGATATGAGCTTATCATAGGGCAACTTGGAAGCTGTAAGGCAGAATCAAAGGAATAAATAAATGAAAAGGGGAAATATGAAAATGCCAAAGGAAAACTCGGGGACTTACGTCTCTTATTCCAGTTTTCGAAGAGAGGAGCCTTGGAGTTGAGAGACAATGCCTGGGTGCGCACAAATATGTACCGGTGCAACCAACCCCGGTCATTGGTGTCCTCAGAACTGTGTATAAAGCCATTGCTTCCACGCATTCTGGCATTGATGAATCCATCCTTAAAAACTTGAATACTGTACAAAGAAATAAAGTGTTTATACTCGAAACTTTGACCGGTCTCTTCAGCAAACCAGTCAATAAGTTTTAGAATGTTTGACCGGTCTCTTCAGCAAACCAGTCAATAAGTTTTATCATTCTAAACATGATGGGGCTTAGTTGCCCCGGGCAGAGAAAATACTCGCTACAAAGACTGTCGAGAACAGGATGGAGGGGTAACGTGCAAATAATTGTGAACGGATAGGTGGACATAGCCGTCCACCCTGCCCTATGAGAAGTGATGTTCTCATGCTCGGATACTGGCAAAATAGGAACGCTAGTGTCCCAGCCGCAGTCTCCTCTAACTCGAGGGATCATCTCCGACGTGATCCCAGATTTGAATTTTTACGCTGGCCATACATGTACATCACCATGATTATTGAAGGCCTTGATGCTGCAGTCCTTCTCCAGTTCACCCCAGTTCTTGGGGATAATTTCTTAGGCAGTGGCCAGAGCGGCCTTCGATCTAGGGGTAGCCATGGAAGAACCACTGGCAGCGGCATCCATGTTCAAATTCTTCTTAGCTTTTGGAGACATAGTTGTATAGGAATCGAAAGTTAGAAGAAAGATTGAGGAAAATTCAAAGGTATTCAAGATTCAGGAGTTTTAGAGTAAAAGCAAATGAAAGGGGTAAAATTCAATAAACCCCTATTTATAGGAGTAAACAGGTCCGGCCCATCAAGTTTCCATAAGATACGTGGAGATCATCGAAGAGATTACGATCAGATCCAACTGTCAAAAGAGAAAGTAGGTTTCGTCGAGTTCCGAAGCAACATCATTACTCTGAAGCGCAGCGGTCACCTCGCGACTGATAGTGGACGTGCGCACGTGACTGAGGCGGTTAAAAATCATTACTTTTGCTCTTGGGACGCACAGTAGTCACTTCGAAACTGACGGCGGACGTGTGAACGTGGCTGGCGCAGTAACTTTTTACCTCGCACATTTAATGCGCGCGTCACGGAGACTTATCATGTTGCAGATAAAGGTTGGACTTTCCAAATGAAATTTCCCACCAAAATTCATATCCACTCCTCGAACAAAAACTCTGCTCGAGAAATGCGGGGACTATCTGTATTGGATAAAAATCATCGTCACTTAAAAGAGTAACACGTGTCTGCCACGAAGCACGGGACACGTGTCTGCCACGTGGCATGGGCAGAGGTTTCTCCGGACAGACATATAACAGACAGCTGATTGGCTAGGCGGTTACCACGAGCAGACCCAAGGCAGTTACGTGACGCCTCCCTGAATCGATGCGATTTGAATGAACAGTTACCTGTTCAGACGCAACTGCTCAACGAATTGTTACAAGGGCAACGGCTACCCAGCGGTTACATACCCAGCG
Source organism: Petunia x hybrida (assembly GCA_037355625.1). Lineage (NCBI taxonomy): Eukaryota > Viridiplantae > Streptophyta > Magnoliopsida > Solanales > Solanaceae > Petunia > Petunia x hybrida. Next base: position 6,064,096 of record JBBBVM010000484.1, read on the forward strand.
GTTGCATACCCAGCGGTTACATACCCAACGGCTGCCTAGCAAAATCTATATATAGCGTTCATTTTTGAATCATTGTAACATACATTCTCTTCTCTATTTACAATATCAATAAAATACTCTCTTTGCTCTCGCTCAATATTGTTCACCACTTATATTACTGCATATTCCGTTTTCAAGTCTTCAAGCGTAGTTAATATCAAGGGATCCTCACCGAGATCAGGCGATCTATACGGTTCCTTCTACCAATTTAACTCATGCTTTAATCTTATTTATCTTCAATTATTTCGTATTACTTTCGCATCATTGTTAATTATCATTACATCTCCATCGAAAATCGTGCATATACTCATAACTTCGTAATTAATGCATTCCTGTATTCAAATCGGCTAAATTCTTAATCTAAACTATTGATCGTGACTTCGCAAATACAAATTTAATTGTTGATTAGCCTAAAATCGGATCTAGGTTAAACAGGAATAGCCTGAATATAAAGAATACATTATCTCCAATTTTAAAATTTTTCGATCTGATCAAATTGTCATGCCATTTTTTTTTTCTTTGTAAATCCTAACATTTTCATAAGGTTCCATCCTTAGTTCTTCCAAATCATTTACATGAAAAAATCTATTTTTACCAGTTGAGGTAAAGTCAAAGTTCAATGCTTTCAGTGCCCAAAAGGCTTTATGTTCAAATTCAACTGGAAAATGACAAGCTTCTTCTAAGACTAATTTATATGAGGATGTTCCAATCAGCATTTTGAGCGTAAACTTATTGTTCTACAGGCCCACAATGCATCATCTATTTTTAAAGCCCAGTCTTTTCTAGAGATTCAAACTGTTTTTTCAAGTATTCTTTTTAATTCACGATTGAAAACCTCAACTTGCCCTTTTTTTTTCCACCCGATTTGGGAGGATCTATAGTGTTTCCACACTTCCCCTGCACGGTGACTCGAACCCGGGACCTAACGGTCGTGGGTGGAGGTGCTTTACCAACTGAGCAACCCTCACTTGTCCTCAACTTGCCCTTGAGTTTGAGCATGATATAGTTTTTCTAATTTGTGAGCCACACCGTATTTTGAAAGTAAAGCAGAGAACTTTCTATTCATGAAATGTGTCCCTTGGTCACTAATGATGACTCGTCGTGTGCCAAATCTAGTAAAAATATTTTTTTTTTCAATTACAAATAGTTCGAGCATCATTCTACCTTGAAGGAATGACTTCAACCCATATTCAAACATAATCCATAGCCAACAAAATGTATTCAAAAGAGTGAGATGAAGGAAAAGATCCCATAAAATTTATTCCCAAGACATCAAAGTTTCCACATACCTGAACGACTTACAATGGCATCTCATCTCTCTTTATGATGTTATCTATTATTTAAAATTTATAACACTTTGCAACATGTGCATAGGCATCCTTAAAAAGTATTGGTCAAATTAATCCAGCCTCTAAAACATTGAAAGCAGTCTAGTTTGCAGCATAATGTCCTTCAATTCCTCCATTATGACGATGATATAAAATCTTTGGCATTTTATCTTCAGGTACACATCTTCTAATGATATTATCTTCATAAATTTTAATTAAGTAAGGGTCATCCTATAGATAATATTTAGCATCAGATATAAGCTTTTTTCCTTTGTTGGTAAAAGAGATCTCGGGGTGTCTATTTTCCAACCAAGTAATTTGCAATATCTGCAAATCAGGATGGTTGAGTCACAACTAAGCTAATAGAAAAGATATGTTCATCGAGAAACTCTTCTTTTATATCACGAGATTCAATAGACAGGTTTTCTAATCTAGACAAATGGTCGGCTACATGATTCTGTCCTTTTCTCGTCTTTTATTTCAAGGTCAAACAGTAGGAGAAGTAATATCCATCTTAACAGTCTAAATTATGCATCTTTCTTTGCTAAGAGGCATTTTAAAGCTGCATGATCAGTAAAAATAGTGACCTTGGTTCCAATCAAATAGGAAAAAAACTTATCAAATGAAAATACCACTACAAGTAATTCGTTTTTGGTTGTAGCATAATTCAGCCGAGCCTCATTCAATATTCTAGTGGCATAGTAAATGGGACAAAAAAATTTATCTTTTTTCTAGCCTAAAACAGCTTTAACAGTTGTATCACTAGCATTACATATGACCTCAAAAGATTGGCTCCAATCAGGAGACACAACTGTAGGAGCAGTTAATAATTTCTCCTTTAGGGTGTCAAAAGCTTTCATACAATAAATCAAACTTAATATCTTTCATCAAAAGGTTAGTCAGCCGCATTGAAATCTTTGAAAAGTCTTTTATGAACAACTGTAAAAACCTACATGACCTAGTAAACTTCTAATGCCTTTAACAATTGTGAGAGGGGGTAATCCTACTATAAGATCAATTTTTGCCTTGTCAACTTCTATCTCTTTAGCAGTGATTATATACCCTAAAACAATTTCCTCAGTAACAATAAAATGACATTTCTCCCAATTAGAAATCTGGTTTGTTTCTTCACATCCTTTAAGAACTAAAAGGTCAAGTGGTAAAGACACTTGTGTGGGTAAAAATACGCCACCTATTATTATGGGGATACGAGTTCAGTTGGGGAAAACTAGACTTACCTTGTATGTCACCGGGTGAAGAGGATACACGCCTGCTCCCCAAACCACAGTCGCTTAGCAGGCACAGGCTGTAGGACGCAAGGCATACATCCCGCTGCCTTAGGGTTTATAGTCTCCTAGTTAGGGTTTAAATGGAACACCGCCTTGAGCAAACAGGCCCACAACCTATAAGTCTTTATACTTTACCATAATTAGGACATGGGTAAAGCTCAACTATAAATATCCCCATTCTCATTGTATTGTACATCACGGCATTCACCCAGAATCCGACTTTGCTCAAGGAATAAAATTATTATTTCTCTACTTATCTCTCTGTTTATTACTTTTTCTTTGGATTTACCGTATTGCTTATGACCCTCTTATCAATTCTATCTGTTTTGCCTACTAAGGAAACTTTAGGCATAAATAGTTGGTGCCTAGGAAATTATAGGTTTTTACCAAGGAAAAGCACAACCATGTCGAACGGAAATGATGACGTCTCGAAGAAAACCTCTATCGCGGTCAACGATGCTCCTAAGGATCCCAGCGACCTTGTCGGCCAGGCAAAAGATGCCCTTCGCGAAGGACAACTAGCTCATAACTCGGCTAACATGGCTAAAACTATGACAAGACATCAGTAAATTTTGCTCTCAAGTTTGCCACTGAGGCCAACATCCCGTCGAGGATTCGCGCCCAATAGCAACCCCTGGATAACCATAACCGTAGACCAGGATACTCGGCGGACTATTAACATAATCTTCGAAGGTCCAAGGGTCGATATGGACAAGGACAGAACCATTATGGTCTGTGAAGCCCTCCAGGAGGTAACAAAGAAACCCCATATCAGTGCGATCGAGTTCAGCGGGAACACAGAAGAGGGATCCTCTGCCCGCACTACGATACCTTGATAGTCACTATCAGGGTATTTGACACCCAGGTTAAGCGCGTACTAGCAGACCCGGGTAGTGTAGTAAACATCATTCACTTGGAGGCTATCTGCAAGATGAAAGTAAAGCACAAAATAACCCCCAGCCCATACACGATAACCAGTTTCAACAACTCCAACGAGAGATCCGTCAGAGAGCTCGTCCTTTTAGTTCTCATCCCGGGAGTTATGAGGCTAAAATCCTTCCAGGTGATGACATGCATATAATATCATCCTAGGAAGACCATGGATCCATGAAGTACGTGCAGTACCATCAACACTCCATCAATTCCTCAAATACCCTACCCCGTGGTGAGTAAAGGAGATACACGGAGAGCATAAGCTATCTCAGAGCTGTTATGTGGCCGCTGTCATGTATGCAGTAAAGAGGGAAGTTAAGAACAAGTGAAAGCTGCTGGAAAATTACTCTGGCCATGCCTAGTAACCAACATCCTGTTCGAGTCGGAGAAGTGTGAAGATGCCGGATCCCGAGAACCGTCCATGATATTACAAGATTCAGACGAGGAAGGGAAGACCGTCAAAGCTACCATAAACAACCTGGACCCCTTGATTTTCGATGAGAAGTCCCCGGATAAGAAATTTTATGTAGGTGCTAAAATCTCGACTGAAGCCAAGAAAGAATTCGCTGACCTGCTGCGTGCTTGGTCAGGCACATTCACCTTGACACACACCAACATGCCTGGAATCTCGACTGATTTTATAATGAACAACCTGAATGTTGACCCCGGGTTCAAGCCTGTCAAGCAGAAGAAGTGCTCGATCAGTCATGAGAAGGGCCAGGTAGTCTATGAAGAGGTGGAGCAGCTATTAAACAATGGATCAATCCGTGAGGTTTACTACCCCGATTGGTTGTCAAACGTTGTAGTCCTCCTGAAGAAAAACGGCAAGTGGAGAATGTGCATTGATTTCACCGACTTGAATAAAGCGTGAACAATAGACTCTTTCCCACTGCCCGATATCAAGCAGCTCATCGATTCAACTACAGGGCATGAAGCTCTCAATTTCTTGGATGCATATTCAGGGTACAATCAAATCCTCATGAACCCAAATGATCAAGAGAAAATCTCTTTCATTACGGATAGAGGCACCTATTGTTATCGGGTAATGCCTTTCGATCTAAAGAACGCATAGGCAACCTATTAGAGATTGGTAAACCTGATGTTCAAGGACCAAATCAGCAAGACCTTGGAGGTTTACATCGGCGACATGCTGGTCAAATCAGAGTCCGCCAAGGATCACATCAAGCACATGGAAATAATGTTCTACATATTAGACAAATATGGCATGAAGCTCAACCCATAAAAGTGTGCCTTTGGCATGTCACTAGAAAAGTTTCTCAGATTCATTGTCTTGAACAGAGGAATAAAAGCAAACCTTGCAAAGATCAAAGCCATAGAAGCCATACCAGAGGTGCTAAAGAGAGAGATGGAAGTAAAAAGGCTCAATTGTTGGATAGCCGCAGTTAGCCGGTTAATCTCCCGATCCTCATAATGATGCCACTAGTTTTTCAAAGTGCTGAAGAAGAATAAAAGTTTTGAGTGGATGGAGCAGTGCAGTCAGGCGCTCCCAGAGTTGAAGCAGTATTTCTCCAATCCTCTGCTATTGACTAAGCCGCGCGAGGGAGAACTGCTATTGTTGTATCTGGCGGTATCAAAAGTGGTAGTGAGTGCATTTCTTGTACAAGAAGAGAAAGGGTTGCAGTCCCCAATGTACTACATCAACAAATCCCTCATGGATGCAGAAACACGCTTGGAAAAGCTTGCGCTGGCATTGTTAGTTGTAGCCAGGAAGTTAACCACACAATTATTATGGTCTCGTCCTTCCCATTGCGGACCATCTTGCACAAACCCGAGATTTCAGGAAGGCTAGCAAAATGAGCTATGGAATTGGGGGAATGTGATATTATTTATCAACCGCGTACAACCATTAAATCACAGGTCCTCGATTACTCTGTGGCTGACTTCAGATCCGACATGATGCCAAAGGTCGAGGATGAGTTCAAGATGATGGAAAGTGTCAACCCCAGAGAATGGGTGATCCACACAGATGGGGCGTCGAATGTCAAAGGAGCGGGCCTCGAATTGGTGATCAAGTCTCCATCCAAAAAGGTTTTTCGAGAGGCCGTCAGCTGCCCACCAATTATGAACAATGAAGCAGAATATGAAACTGTAATTCAAGGCCTTGAATTAGCCTACATATTAGGGGCCAGGGAGGATGTAAGAGTACATATCTAAAGTAGAGGCATGTTTGAAAAATTTTCAAAAGTGGAAGGTCAATCAAGTACCAAGAGGAGAAAACGTTGGAGGCCGATGTGCTAGCCATCCTAGCGGCCGCTGCTGAGATGAATATAGACAGTCTGGAAATGGTGATTGAACTAACTTACTCAAACGTAAAGCGCCTTGAAGTTAACATCACATGACTAGTCTGGGATTGATGGCACCTACTAATCGAGTACATGGACAGGGGAACACTCCTCGAAGACAGGAAAGAAAGCAAGCGGCTAAGGGTGCAAGCAGCCCGATACTACCTAATTAATAGAGAATTCTATTGACGGATGTTCAGCAGCCCATTGGCTAAATGCCTAGGTCCAGCAGAGGCTGACTACGTACTGAGAGAGATCCACGAAGGACAATGCGGAAACCACTCCACTGGAAGGGCCCTAGCCTAGAAGGTAAGCAGAGCAGGCTATTTTTGGAATCGAATGGAAGACGATGCGAGCAGATTCATCAAAGCATACGACAGTTGCCACCGATTCTCCCACACACTTCATCAGCAAGCAGAGCCTTTAGATCTAGTAATAGCGCCATGGACTTTCATGAAATGGGGGATGGATATCATGGGACCCATGCTCAAAGCACCCAGAGGAGTTAAGTTCTTGCTCATAATGACTGACTATTTGATCAAGTGGATTGAAGCAGCGCCCTGCGCTCGGATTCAAGAGTAGGAGGTAATACAGTTCATCTGGAAGAACATCATGTGCCGATTTAGAATACCTACTAAGATCACATGTGACAATGGACCTCAGTTCGTAGGGGCCGAAGTCACGACATTTTTTAGCAACGGGAAATCAAAAGGATAACGTCAACGCCATATCATCCTGCAACCAATAGTCAGGTTGAATCTTCTAATAAGACTATTGTGGAAACCCTGAAGAAGCGGCTCAAGGAAGATAAAGGCAAGTGGCCGGAAGAACTACCAGGAGTCTTGTAGGCCTATCACACCACAGCAAAGCTAGCAGAGGAGAAATGCCATTTTTGCCAACATATGAAACGGATGCTATGATCCCCGTGGAGACAGGCAAATCCAGCCTCCGCTGGTCGTTTGTTGAGGAAAACCCAAATAATGAGCTTTGGCAGCTTCAGTTGACTTGCTAGATGAGCATCACGAACTAGCAGACATACGCCTAGCGGCCCAGAAACAATGGGTGGAGCGGTACTATAATGCACAAAACAACTTGTGTTCCTTCAACATAGGGGACCTAGTCCTCCGCAATGTATCTCAATGCACTAAAGAGGCCAACACACGCAGGCTAGCGCCAAACTGGAAAGGGTCGTACGAAATCTAAGGCATAGCTGGAAAAAGTGTGTACACCCTTGAAGACATGGAAGGAATATTCAATTCCAAACAACGTGAATATCACTTGGCTTAAGAAGTACTACTCCTGAAAGGTCAACAGACCGACATACTCGAGACATGTATTCTCTTTCTTGCTCTTATTATGTTTTTAAGGGGTATTTAGCCCCCATCATTATTATTCAAGTTTGTTATCACTTTTATTGGCCCCACCTCTCTTTTATTTAATAAAACTGCTATTCTATTTTAGTTATTTTTGTATTCAGATCCATCAAAAATCCAACTATTCATAGCCCCGACCATATTTGAGTTGAAGTAATACACTCACCTTCCATTACAAGGTAGATTAAACTACTCGCTCGAAGCTAAATAACGTCTAGTTAAGCCACCAGGAATTATCGTAAGTTGAAATCGTCAATTAAATAATTGCACCAATATGTCGGTGGGGACGCCCACCAGCATAGTGCCAGTAAAGACTTAAGCACTCGAGTAGACAAGCACAACAGTTCTAACTTTAACGCAAAGCCCCGTTGAATATAACAGGTTAAAGAATTCCTCTTGCAGGCGCATGCCTTGTTTTAACCAAAAGACGTCTATTAACATGCACAAATTAAGCCATTACTTGCTGATGCATAAAACGTCCAACAAGCGCACAAACATCTTTAAAAGAGGAGCAAATCCAGAAGCCTTCCTTTGAGGCCTACCTCTCGAGGAAAAGTCCCACATGACAAAAGAAATATCATAGGAACCACCGCATTAGAAATTGAGTACACCATAATCAATACACATGCCACAAGGAAGACATTCCAAAGAATATCATTAGGATCCCGATCAAACTTCATGACTCGTAGGACTCCGTCCATCTCAACATGATGAGTGGTCGTCGAAAGAAAGTGACCGAGGGTTCTTTGTTTTCAGATTTCTCAAACATCATTCGCTTCGAATGAGAGAAGTGTTCAGGAAATATCAAACCAGGATAAAAGGCAAATATTTTTCGAGAAGAAGCATAATTATCTTCTCAAAAGGAAGTTTTTTTATAAAAAGACAATGTGTTTCTGAAGAAGTTTTGAGATCCACGTCTATTAAGAAGATTATTTTATGGGCGGAGGGAGATAAAAATGGAGCACGAAGCTGTCAAAATAATTATGACATGGAGATACAAAAAAATTCGGTGCAGTAAACAGTTATGAGAATAGTACACAGAATCGAAAGGAACCACTCAAGCGAAAACGCGTGGAAGTCTAGAAGAAATCATGCGTCTACTTCAGTCAGAGAGACTGCGAGTTTCAAGGAATCAGTGTAACACCCTTTCACACATCTTTTTCACATGTCTCTTGCATTTCCTGACCGCTTACGTCAATGCTCAATAAGTGGGGGACTGGTAGTGTGTACAAAAATACGCAACCTATAATTACGGGGATACGATTCCAACTGGCGTAGACTACGAGATAAACGCCTGCTCCCCAAGCCACAACCGCTTACGGGAATAGACGGTGGGACGCAAGGCATACATCCTGCGACCTTAGGGTTTACAGTCTCCTAGTAAGGGTTTAATTTCTATCACCACCTTGAGTAAACAGGCCCACGGCTTATAAGTCTTTGTATTTTACCATAATTAGGATAGGAGTAAATCTCAAATATAAATACTTCCATTACCTCTGTATTGTACATCATGCGATTCACCTAGAATCCAACTTTGCTTAAGGAATACAATTATTATTTCTCTTGTTGTCTCTCTGTTTATTACTTTTTCTTTGAATTAACCGTATTGCTTGTGACCCTCTTACAAATTCTATCTGTTTTACCTACTAAGCAAATTTTAGGAATAAACAACAGTCATCAAATGTTTTGCCAAAATGTGTGAAATCATCCATAAAAATCTCCAAAAAATTTTCAGTCATGTCTGAGAAAATTGCAGACATGCAATGCTGAAATGTATCAGGTGCATTACACAAATCAAAAGACATTCTCCTATAAGCATAGGTTCCTTGAGGACATGTGCAAGTTGTCTTATCGTAATCTTCTGGTGCAATTGGGATCTGGTTATGACCTGAATATCCATCAAAAAAATAGTAAAAACCATATTGTTCAACCCTTTCTAACATTTTGGTCAATAAATGGCATAGGAAAATGGTATTTTCTTCTGGCATCATTGAGACGTATGTAATCAATACAGACTCTCCATCCTGCAACTGTTCTGGTAGGTATGAGTTCATTATTTTAATTTTTAACTACTATCATACCTTCTTTCTTTGGTACCACCTGAACATGACTTGCCAACGAGCTGTCAGAAATAGGATAAATAATACCTGTAGCCAAAAGTGTTATTATATAACTTTTCACAATTTTTAACATTGTTGGATTCAATCTTCTTAGGGATTGGATGATTAGCTGGTAGGTGTCCTCCATAAGGATTCTGTGTATGTAAATAGTTGGACTAATGTCTTTGATATCTTCTATAGTCCACCCTAAGGCTCCTTTGTGTGCTTTCAGTGCTTCAATCAATTTATGCTCCTATTCTGTAGTTAGAGAAGATGAAATTATCAGAGAAAATAATTCAAGCTCAAGATAAACATACTTCAAATGGGAAGGGAGAGTTTTGAGTTCAATTTTTGGTTGCACATCTTCTAACAGTATTGCCTCCTCTTCTTCAAAATCATTTTCCAATATTTTAGCTTCACTTCTAATTGTGGGATCATCATCATGCGTGGTTCCAGACTTTGCCAAATATCTTTCCATCGAATTTGAAATCAATTGGTCATCTTTGAATTCGTCAGCAAGATAACTAATCATAGTAATTGAAAATCAAGAAGATGATGTCTATCTCCTGAATATTTTAGATTTTTTTGGTTATAAAAAATGACTCATTCTACATCAACTCTCAAAATTAGTTTTCCTCGGTGGACATCTATGATTGCTCTACCTATAGGAAGAAAAGGTTTATCCAAAATTATTGGTTCATCAGGACATTCCTCCCACTTCAAGTACTATGAAATTAATATGAAAAAAAAAACTTATCTACTATGACAGGCATATTTTCAATGATTCCCTTAGTTTTCTTAGTACTTTGGTCTGCAAATTGAAGAGAAAAAACAGTGTTATTTATGTCACCAAGATCCAATTTTCTAATAGAAAATTACATCAGATTAATTAAAGCTCCAGAATCACAAAGTGCTTTTTAAAATATACTCCTCCGAAAGTACATGGAATCGTAAAACTACCAAGGTCACCAAGTTTTTGTGGTAGATTATTTTGAAGTATATCACCGTATTTTTCTGTTAGCATTATCATAGAAACTTCTATTTTCCTTTTGCTGGCAAGATTTCTTTCAACATTTTGGCATATGAAGGAATTTGCAATAAAGCATCAGCAAAAAGAATATTAATTTTGATGTGTTTTAAGATTTCCAAACATTGCAAATTGAATATCAAGCTTTTCTCTTTTCATGTTTTATGGAAAAGGGATTGTCACTAGGAGAGGTGTTGTTTTTTCAAAATTCTTTTCATATTTTTTCTTGATTTCATTCTCTTATGATGGATCGGATGGTGTTTCAACATTTTTACCCTTGTTTATATGTTCTTCAGAATGATTATTTTCTCAATCTATATATGGATCATCAAGATTCTTACCTAACAGTAAAGCGATGACCTTAAGGTGTTCCTTTGGATTTTTTTCCGTATCGATTGATAAGGGACATTGAATCTTTATGACACAAGAGTTGCCAATTGGCTTACTTTAATTTCCAAGTTTTTGAGGGTTGAGTTTTACTTTCCATCCTTTCGTCAGTGGCCTTAATGTACTTGTACAAAAGGCCGTCAAGACTTGAATGAGCTTGTTGAGGTCTATGTTAGTATGTAGCAGCTTGTTGATATGACCTGAAACTCGGTTGCCCATGGTTTTTATTTTGGTATCCAGGTGGACGATGTCCCAATTGCTTTTGAAAGCTTTGAGAGTTCTCAGCACCATTTGGGTTGCTCCATTGAAATCTTGGATGATATTGTGCCAAAAGACTTCCAAAAGGGTATGGTTTGTAACCAATGACGTTAGCATGTTCATCATTATGATTTTTTGCTTGGCATTCGTGGTTCAGACAGTAATTTCTCCACATATGTTACAAGCCTCAGACGGGCTTTATTGTTGTGCATTCACCTGAAATGATTCAAAATTTTGTGCCACAAAAGCAATCTTTTGTGTTAGTGTATTAAAAGCATTTGGTATATTTACTGTGCCATCCAATCAGATGGCCATTGGATGACATTCTCAAAATTTTCATTTAGCAATGGCAATGCTTCTCTTGTAGTCCTTCCCATTATAGAACCTCCTGCATATGCATCTATCACATATTTAGAAGAATGTGTTAATCCATGATAGAAAATGTACAATTGCATATGTTCAGGAATTGTCATGATGTGGACATTTTCTTAACATTGATTTTAATGTTTCCCATGCTTGATAAACCGGCTTAGTGTTAATCTACTAGAAATTAGAATTATCTTGTCTTAACTTTGTTGTTACAGCAAGGGAAAAATATTTGTTCAAAATTTTGACTCATCTTGTCCCATGTGGTTATAGAACGCAAACTTCGCAACCAACTCGTGGCATCTCCTTTTAATGAAAAATGAAATATCCTTAACTTGATTGCTTTGGGAGGCACACCATAATATTTAGCAGTTTCAATTAGTTCGAAGAAATCAATTAAATGACTATGTAGATCTATACTTGGACTGTTGAATTATTTGAATTAGGCCTATCCTTATTACAAAGTTGTTTGCTGCCACGGGTGGCTTCCTGACACTAGATTCACAATTGAATCGGTCTATTCTACTAGCATAATCCCTTAGTATTCAGTTTGCTGATCTTGGTACCACTTCATCAAACTGATCCTGTACTTTAATTGGTGGTGGGACTCCTAATGGGTTGTTGTCATCTCCTAATTGGTCTCAATTTCGTCACAAATGTAGATCTATACTTGGACTGTTGAATTATTTGAATTAGGCCTATCCTGATTACAAAGTTGTTTGCTGCCACAGGTGGCTTCCTGACACTAGATTCACAATTGAATCGGTCTATTCTAGTAGCATAATCCCTTAGTATTAAGTTTGCTGATCTTGGTACCACTTCATCAAACTGATCCTGTACTTTAATTGGTGGTGGGACTCCTAATGGGTTGTTGTCATCTCCTAATTGGTCTCGATTTCGTCACAAGTTACAATTTTAGAAGTTGATTGTTGTCCTTTCTTGTGCAGTCGCAAAGATCTTTCAATTTTAGGATCCTAAATGACCTTGTTAGAGGAGCGGGTCATAAACTACTCGAAATTAGTTAGTGATGTAGTAGTAATGACAATATTATAAGAAACTACAAAAGGATTAAAATTAGTAGAAATAACTAGTACTAGAAGTTCTATAACAAAAGATTCTATCTTGAAATGAAAGAAAAAAGTAAAATAAAAATAGAACTACTAGATAATAAATGTAGTAATAGTACTAGTGGTTAATAAAAATAGTAAAGAAGTTTATAATGATAATAGCAATAGTTGGTAATAAAACAAAGAGAATGATACGGTTATAATAGAAATAATATTGATAATGGAAGAAATGGCAATGAAAAAAAAGAAATAGTGGTATTGACAATGAATAGGGGAACTATGTATATAGTAATTAGTAGTAAGTAAAGAAGAATGAAACAAAGGACCCTCACAAATTGAAGTTGTCAATTAATTAAATGATCCTCTCTTTTTCTGACTTATTTTTGTTGGAGGAAAATGTTAAGCAAGCTTAAGTGGGACGCATGGACTTATTTAGAATGTGGGTGGTTTTGAAACTTCTGAGAAAGCATATAAAGCAACAAAAAGGGTCATTTAGCAAGTCAAAAAAAACCTAACGGATCCCGCGCCAGTTTAAAATCGATTCTCTCTCCCTCTCGTCTATTTTTTTTGAAACCCTTTCAACTCCTTCTATAATATTTCTCCAACAAGTTGTTCCAGTTCAAATCTAGCCTAAACTACACCATTTTTTAACAATTTTTTCCCTTGTTTGAAGATTTGATGTAGCAGTTGAAGAAGCTTCAAGAAATTCTGATTTCGTCAGGTGAGAAACCCTAATATTGTTAATATTTTCTTTTTTGGTTCTTTAGGCCAATGTATATAGGATATTCTTGCTCGTTCTTGTCAAATTATAGTATAAGTTATGATATCATCCCGCGAAGATTGGATATTCTATACTACAGACTTGGAATATCTTAATTTAAAGGTGAAACATTTTAACTAGGATGAGGCGAGGCTCAAGCCTCGAAGCTGTGTGTGCAATTATATGCCACCTATTATTATAGGGATACACGTCCAGCAGGAGAGACTAGACTTATCCTACAATTCATCAGTCACTGAGGATATACGCCCGCTCCTAGAGCCAATGACGGTTTAGGCGGTTTGGTCATAGGGCGCAGGGCACACATTCCTCTGCCTAGGGTTTACAGTCTCCTGATTAGGGTTTAGTATTCCACCGCCTTGAGTTGTAGGCCCATGGCCTTATTAGTATCTGTATTTTACCTTTTTTAGGACTGGGTATCACTACTATAAATACCCCTCCTTACATTGTATTGTACATAAGATACAATTTGCCACCGAAGTCGGCTACTCTCAAGGAATAAGAATTACTTTGCTTTCTCTATTATTTCTTACTTAATTATTTGTCTTTACTTTCATCGTATTTACTTACTTTTTCCATTATAATTTACCGTATTGCTTGTGGCCTCATTCATAATTAATTGTTTAAACTAGACATACAAATTTAGGCATAAACAGTTTGGCGCCCACCTTGGGGCCCAGGAAATTATAGGTATCCTACGAAGGAAAAGGCGTAGTCATGTCAAGTCGCAATACCGCCATACGACACATCGATAACGAGATCCAACAGATAATCCATGGCTCGGTCAGTACGTCTGAAATTGTGAACTACTATCTAAGATCAAATTCAGTTATCCATCTTCAAGGTCAGGGTTGTACCAGCATATTGACCTTCATCAAGAAGCGCTGTCGGCAGATAAAAGAACCATCAGCACGATCTTCGGGGGGCCCAGGGTCGGAAGCGACGAGACCAAAGCCATCATGGTTTGTGAGGCTCACCAGCAAATAGCCAAAAAGCCATGCCTCAACGCCATCGAGTTCAATGATGGAGATTTGCAGTGAGCCCACCACCCTCACGATGATGCCTTAATATTAACTCTACAGTACATGAAAATCGAGTCAAGTGTGTGTTCGTGGATCCCGGCAGTGCAGTCAATATCATTTACTAAAAGGTTGTCAGTCAGATGGAGATGCAGAGTCCGTCAATCCCTAGCCCGTATACCATAACCAGCTTTAGCAGTTCCAGCGAAAAGTCTGTGGGAGAAATCCTCCTCCAGGTACACCTGTCGGGAGCAGCGTGGTTGACGTCTTTCCAAGTAATGACATGTGACCTCTCGTATAACATTATCCTTGGGAGACCCTGGATTCACGAAGTACACGCTGTGCCATCTACACTTCACCAGGTCCTCAAGTACCCAACTCCTTGGGGGGTGAGGGGGAACAGAAGCTATCTCGGAGCTGTTACATAACTGCACTAATCGATGCCATCAGGAAAGAGACCAAAAATAAGAAGAAGTAACTGGACAAGTTGCTTGGGCCTAATCTGGTCACTAGCGTACCCTTAGGACATGAGGTACATGACGTGAATAGATCCTACGAACCAACTATCATACCCTCCGATCCGGAGGAAGGAGCTCAGCCGGCTAAAGCTATAGTTGACGACTTTGATCCAGTAATCTTCGATGAGAAAGTTTCGGACAAGAAATTCTACGTAGAGGCCAAGCTCTCTACCGAAGAAAAATAAGAGTATGCTAACTTCCTGGCCGCTTGGTCGGGCACCTTTGCCTGGACACACACTGACATGCCAAGAATATCAACTAGCGTTATCATGTATAATCTAAACGTCGATCAAAACTTCAAGCCAATCAAGCAGAAGAAACGACCGATAAGCCACAAAAAGGGATAGGCGGTTCACGAAGAAGTTGAAAAACTACTCAACAATGGTTCCATTCGCGAGGTTCAATACCCCGACTGGCTATCAAACGTCGTTGTGGTTCCCAAGTAGAACGGGTAAGTGGAGGATGTGTATCGACTTCACAGATCTGAATAAAGCATGCCCAAAGGATTCCTTCCCACTGCCTAACATTGATCAACTCATCGACTCAATGGCAGGGCATGAGGTCTTGACTTTTTTAGATGCATACTCAGGATACAATCAGATCCTCATGAATCCAGATGATCAAGAAAAGACTTCTTTCATCACGGATAGGGGGCTTATTGTTATAGAGTGATGCCTTTCAGAATGAAGAACGTAGGAGCGACTTAATCAAAGATTAGTAAACCTAATGTTCAAGGAGAAGATTGGCAAGACCATGGAAGTTTACATCGACGACATGTTGGTCAAGTTAGAATTTGCCAAAGATCACATTGGCCATCTAGAGATAGTGTTCGATATCCTGGACAAGTTTGGAATGATGCTCAACCCCGAGAAGTATGCCTTTGGCGTATCCTCCTGGATATTCCTTGGGTTCATTTTTTCTAACAGGGGCATAGAAGCGAACCCGGTGAAGATCGAGGCAATCGAGGCAATACCAGAAGTCTTGAAGAGTAAAGTGGAAGTTAAAAGGCTCAATGGTTGAATCGCAGCACTCAGCCAATTAATCTCGCGATCATCAGAGAAGTGTCATCAATTTTTCAATGTCCTGAAAAAGAATAAAAGCTTTGAGTGGACGGAGCAATGCAACAATGCGCTAAAAGAACTAAATCAGTATCTGGAAAATCCCCTGTTGCTTACCAAGCCACGCAAGGGAGAACCGTTATTGATGTACCTAGCTGTGTATGAAGTCGCCATTAGTATCATCCTGGTATGAGAAGAGAAGGGGGTGTACCCACCAGTGTATTATGTCAGCAAGTCTCTCCTAGACGCAGAAAGGTATCAATATCTAGAGAAGCTTGCACTTGCCTTAGTTATAGCAGCGTGGAAGCTGCAGCTGCGGCCATACTTTTAGAGTCACACAATTGTCGTGGTTTCCTCTTTTCCATTACGGACCATAGTGCACAAACTCGAGTTGTCAGGTTGGTTGGCGAAGTGGGCTGTCGAGCTCAGCGAGTACGATATCATTTATCAGCCAAGAACGACCATCAAGTCACACGTTATCACGGACTTTGTTGCCGAATTTAGCACTGACTTAATGCTAAAGGCTGAGGAGGAACGCAAGATAATAGAAGGTGTTACCCACCGAGGAATGGGTGATCTACACCGACGGTGGCTCGAATGTAAAAACGGCCGGGATTGGCTTAGTGATCGTGTCCCCAATGAAGAAGCTGTTCAGGAAAGCTGTCAGCTGCTCCCAGATGATGAACAACGAAGCAGAATATGAAGTTGTAATTCAAGCCCTAGAATTAGCTTACATATTGGGGGCTAGGGTGGTCAGCATCAACTGAGATTCTCAGCTTGTGGTGAACCAGATGACCGAAGCATACACCGCCAAAAACGCCCGCATGCAATAGTACCTGGCCAGAGTGGAGAAATGTCTGACGAATTTTCAAAAATGGAGGATTAATGAGATACCAAGAGAAGAAAATGCGGAGGCTGATACCTTAGCCAGCCTAGCGGCCACTATAGAATAAACACGGACATCCCGGTTTCTACCATTGAGTTAACTTATGCAGATGTCAAGCGCTGCGAAGTCAACGTAGTAGGGTCATCATGGGACTGGCGGTACCCGATCATTGAATATCTCAACAAGGGAACGCTCCCTGCAGACAGGAAGGAGAACAGAAGGCTTAGAGCTCAAGCCTATCGCTACGTCTTGATCAATGGAGAGTTGTACCGGCGAATGTTTAGCAGAGCTTTTGGCTAAATATTTGTGTCACGACCCAACCTAGAGCCATGACGGATAACCGACACTGAGTGTCGATCATCGCTAAACCTACTAATAATCTATGAATAATAGAGATGAGCTGGCAACCTGATTATAAATAAATACATATTTACTGAAAATATAAAGTCTGGAAAGATGACAAGGCTATCACACACTGACGCACCTAACATAGTGACTGAACCATACAGGGACATATCTACAGACCTCTAAGAGTGCTGAACTGAATATACAAAGGATGGGACAAGGCCCCGCCATACCTACTCGATGTCTGTACAACATACCAAAAGTAGTAAACTCCGGAAGGAGATGGAGTGACTCCAACAGCTGGTAGATAGCCTACTAACGTGGCTCAGGGTATGATCTCTCTATACCTGTGCGGCATGAAACACAGCGCCCAAGAGAGAACATGAGTACGATATGTACAAAGTATGTAAGGCATGAGCGTATAATATATCATAGATGAATGAAACTGTAAGGCTGAAATATAAATATGTAAATATGAACTGAAGCATAGCAATGTAGCTGGAAATCTGAAGAACGTACTAAATATGATCCGAATATAAACTAAAGTCAAGCTGAATCAGAATTTGAAGACTGAGCTAAACTATACTGATAACTGATAACTGCTAACCGGTACTGAGCTAAAACTAAACTATTATCTAAACTGATACCTTTCTGGTGTTATGGGCTGTATCCCCCAAAATCAGGTAACTGAACATCTGAACTAGCCTCATGTATAGTCATGCGGTGCATACTGTGGCTATATAAGCATACATAACAAACCTGGAGGGTGTTATGGGCTATGTCCCCTCCCACCCAGTAATATCTAGTCTCTCTGGTCAGAATGTGTGAATGACACCCGGTCACACTAGCTATTTCAACTCCCGCCTGAACTAGATGGGCTGTGTCCCCCAGACGGGTAGTATCACACGCGATCGGACTGTGTGTCCAATGTCTAGCCTCTATGGGGGACTCTAAATCACATATAATATGATCACAATATACGCATAAGCATGTATGAGGCATAACATATGTGGCAACAATAGATATGGACTCAAAGGAATGATAACAAAACTCTGGATGGAATTATAGACACAATCTAGAACTTAGAATTTGTCCAAGTCTTTGAATTTCTATAAAAATTTCGGCAGAGTTTCCCCTAAAACTGAATGGTCCGCAAAAGCACAACCAGCACTATAATATACACGGGGATGGATACCCGGATAAACCGATAACATAAATAGATTAAACGGATAACAAGATGAGATGACCGGACGACATAACAATCCGCAGATAGAATCTTTAGACAGCACCACTGCCCTGCCTCGCAACCTAATTTGAAGGGTCTAAATAAAAGTTATAAACTTTATGATCTTCATGAAAGTTGTAGCAGAGTTCTAGAAAATCTTAAATTATCTCAATATCAATTTTGTACAAAGATTTATGTTCAAACTACTAACAATTGTCCGAAGATAAAACTAATTTTCCAGATTTTGAAACATATCGTGCTGCTATTTTTTGGACATCTTTCACCGTGGTTCTTAGCACCATATTAGGTTCATACACGGTTACTTTTATGCCATACAAGTTCCTCACAAGAACCATCAAGTTTGGAACTATGACAAACTTCAAAAGCTACAAAATAAATGCCTTGTCGAAAGAAAGGTTTAGCCTTACATACCTTAGATGCTTTTTGCTTCTAAACCTTTTTCCTTTGAATTCCACACTTTCTAAAGCCTAAAAAAGCTATAATATATCATTTAGGTACTTTACTTATCCATTAAGAAATTCTAAAACTCAAACTATAGACGAAATTGAAGGTAGCATAACGTTACCTTAATCGCGTAGAGCGTTTTGACGCGATCCGTCTTCAATTTCGAGTTAAGATTGATGTCCTTTCTTCAAAACCTTAAAAATGGCTTAACCAGTCAATAACACACTGTTTCTCTCATGATGTTTCTTGAAATGACGAAATATGAGATGAATTTCTCTTTTATACTTGAAATATTTCAGTTTTAGTCCTCTTTTTTTCTGGCCTGACTTCTGACGCTCATATCATTTTATCCTTACATTGTATTAACAAACGGTCAAAAGCGTTAGAAACTACACTCCAATACATTCACTTTGGTATATGATATGTCCCCAAAAGACCTCATATAATACACAAAATTAATTTCTCAAAAAGCTTCGTTACAAAGAAAATCCTTAGTCGGTTTTTCCGCAACTTAAATCCAATTTTTCCCAAACTTTATATTCAACATATAATTGTTATTTATGGTTCTATTATGACTTTAAACTTAATTAAATCATTCGTAGCATGTCATTAAGAGGATATACGTCACTTAGACATACGAGGCTTAACAATCTCCCCCCCCCCCCCCAGGAACATTCGTCTTCGAATGTTAAATGAAGTATGTAGAAGCGTTAAGCAAGGATCTGTTATATACCTGAAGTAGTGAAGAGATGTGGATGTCATACCCGATTTTTGACTCAACTCGAGGCCAGTCGGGTTTCGGATTTGACTGGGTAAACTCGTTTGAGTTCGAGTTTTGGAGTCGCCACCTAATAAATTTCCTAGGCGTATTAGGTCACCTATTAGTTTCTAATTCCATTTAAAGAAATAATCCGGGTTGGTCTGCGATTCAGAGATTCGGGTAAGTGTTCGAAATAACCTAGAAGGAAGGCGTTAGGCACCTCCTAGGTTCCACTAAACGTGGTTCCCGACCGATTTCTATATTGAGTTTAACATATTGCTTTAGAAAAGGACAAAAGCTAAATAAGGTAAATAAAAGAGATATAGGCTGCAAAGTAAGTAAAATAGGCAATTTAATTTATTTGCATAAATAATTTTAAACAAATAGTCATGTTGCACAAATAGCCACAAAATAAAAAATAACTAATTAATTACTTGAATAAAGAACCCTAGGTTTTATTATCCTATTTGGATCAGAACCCGGCTTTCGTAAGGGACGATAGTTTCAGAATCCACTATCAAATATAGCTCGGGTAATTTCCATCATCTCAGAGGGGCTTGATCCTCTTTAACCCCCATACCCTTTTTAAGTTGTTAACTAAAGCGAATTCCTAATATTTTCAAATGCCTTAAAGATTTATGCTAACGTCCCAACTTAATATCTCGGAGGCTATTGAGACAACTAATTTAAGTCTTTAGATACCCTAAGTATATTAAGTTCCCTATAACTAGACCTCTAAGCGTCAAATAAATACGGTCATGCCAATATCACATATAGTTTCACAACAAATAATGTCAAATAATAAAAATAGTTATAAGTTCAATGAAGCCTCCCAACTAAACTTAATATACGAATTATGGTGAATGATAAACATGTTTGACTTATAGTTTTAAGTTCTGCCACTATTACGTTTCAGAATTGCAGAATTTACATAAAATAAGCTATCCTTCAGCACTAATTACTAATTTAGCCCCTTAACAAGATAACCGAATTCCCAGTATACTAGAATTTCATAACTAGTCCATTTTGACATTTCAGTTTTAGTTTTAGCCAACTCCAGAGAACAAAAACATACTGTTAAGTTTCAGAACATAATAATTGCAGGAATAATTTCATTTTTGAGATAGTCTTGCAATTTTAGCCTTTTGTAAAGGAAAATGTGTAAACTGCCATGGTTTTCTAAAAATGAATACTTTCCATAATAGTTCAATTTTCAGCTTCTAATTTAAACCTTATACCTGCTACCTAACCACTTAAAATTGCACAGATAGGCAGTTTGAGACCTGTGTTAAGATTTTTGCCCTTGGGCACATAAAAAGGTAAAGAGAGGGTTAGAGGTGGCCCCTGTATAGCCAATTCGCTGCCTGTAGCAGTTCACACCACCTGTCCTAGATAAATATACTCACCTTAGGGTGATTAAGCATACAAACTAAGGGAAAATTCTAGCAAATACAGTAAAGGGTCTAGGGGAAGTTTCAGAAGATAGGAAATATGTCCTTAGTAGTTCATTCATCCTAAATCCTGCCCCCTTTTATAGTTTTTCGTGTTGTAGATGAGAATGACGTTACTGCAAATAAGCTTAATGATAGTATAGCATATAGCTATCCTACATTAAACCAAGCCAAGCTTGGACTGGGTAAATCCTACATAAGGGTTAGTGGATGACCTCAATAAGAGGACTGCAACACATTTTCCATATAGAAACATGCAATGAACGAGTAAACAGGTGAAGCAACCCAACCAACAACATAGATGATTCTTGCACTCAGGAACCAATGCATAAAAATAGGCACATAACCTGGTTGCAGTACTAACCTTAATACAAGATTACAGAAATGAAATAAGACAGGGTAATTTTCAAGAGGCAGTGCCAAACCTTTCTCTTAGCTTGCTGCCAACAAGATCAGAAAGGAACCACTGAGAAGAGGCAGTGAAAGCTCTTGATTTTTCTGGAGGACATTCAGTATGCTTTAGTATGTGTCAGGGGTGAGTAGAGAAGTGGCAGAGCTGGTGAGAAAGTGCAGGGGAAGAGCCAATGTTCAGTGTGTTAAGAGATCTTCCAAGATGTATTTTCAGAGCTGCCAGCTTATAGAAGTGCAGAGAATGAGAAGAAGAGAGAGGAGATGAAATGCTTAAGTGTGTATCTGTGTGTATGCTTTGTATTCAGTGTCTAAAGGGTGTTTTCAAAGGTGCATTTGCAGTGTTGTCAGCTTGTAATAGAAGTGTAGAAAGTGACTGATCTCTGTGTGTGTATCAGTGCTGCCTAAGTCTGTTAGAGGTACCCCTACCCATGTCTATGTTCAAAGAAAAGCTGAGTACTTATGGTATTATGGATGCCACCGGATTTCAAATTTCATTCACCAGTAAGGAAGAAATCCAAAATGGGTAATCTGTTACCCTTATTACTTACCCAGAATCAAGCTTTTGACATTCTATTTAGCGACTTTCTTAAGTAATAAATATATCCTGGAAACATTGACATATTCACTAAAATCCAGAGTCAATTAATTCCCACAACATGTTTACACACAGATTCAGTCAATCAATACTCCAGGAAAGGAAAACTAATATGTTATGGTCGTTAACCATTAACTGCAACATAGGTCATGTACTTGAATCACGGTAGAAATCAATGATGAATATAGACATATTTCAATACTTCGATTCTTAAAACATTAAAGTAACTCGGGTCGAGAAATCAGGAAATCATGTAGGGGATATCAATTTAGAACAGAACCACGGAAGGTAAGAAATCAGATCGAACAAAATCATGGACGTAGAAATAGGCCGATTTTACCTGTTTTGGTGTCGATTCGGGTCAGGTCAACTTAACCCGATTCAGTTTCTGTTTAAATTCGAATCCGAATCCTCGACGTTCTTGCCTTATGTATGTGATTTGCTTGATAATTTCCACGATTCACTCGATCCCTTCTCTTCCTTTTCGATTTTCACAGAAATGGAGAGAGACGTGATTAGTTTTCCCCTTTTCCATGTGAAAACTACAAGGGAGAGAGAGGATTACGCGATTAGCGGCGTCAATGGTGTAGGAGACGGCGGAGGCGTGGTGGTTTGGGTGTATGTATGGGACCTGGACGGGAATTGGGGAAAGGGGGAGAGAGGATAAGGAGGGGTGACGGCTGATGTTATTTTAGGAAGAGGAGGGTAATGATTTTAGGGTTTTAGGTGAGGGGGTGTTTGGATATATTAAAGTGTAAGTAATATTTTGAGCTGTTGGATTAGATGGATAAACGGTGCAGATCTGCCCATTTAGGCGCGCGTACATGTGAGTGTATAAGTAAGTATGCTGAGATGGATAAGTTAATGGTGCTTTGGGGAGTAGTACCAAGTGCTGGAGTGAGTTGTACACATGCCTAGTATGTGTGTACTTTGTGCTATAACGAATTATACACACGCTAAAAATGTGTATTAATGAGGTGTAGGCTGAGGTGGCGTACGCATGGACAAAGGGTGATGACGAGGACTAGGTGTGGTAGAAACATAGGTTTAAATTAGCAATTGGCTAGTATTTAATCAAATAATTAGGGTTGTAAATATAAATAATTAGTATAAAAAACAGAAAATTTTGTAAATAATTATAAGTAAATGTATGAACTCAAATATAATAATAATTCAAATATAAATAGCCACAGATAATTATATAAATGATGTTGTAATGCATCAAATTGCGCAAATAGAATATGTAATTTTAGAAAATAGCCTAAATGAATGTAATTACGTAATATTGTTACAATTAAGTAAGAAATAATATAAATAGAGGATTAATAATAGTATCACGCATATTGATGCAGGTTATCTAATGCAATTTTATTTGTAAAACCACTATTATAAATTTTAATTAAATATAGCCAAATTGCGAAAAACGGAGGGACAAAATTGGGTGTCAACAGCTGCCCCTCTTTGCCCGAGGATAATGAAAGAGTCTTCGGACAAAGATAGTTAACGGAATAGCCAATTTTGTCACGACTGGTAGGCAAAATGATGGGAATTTTGGGGTATTTTTTGTCGAACCCCTGTCTCTGAGTTGCCTACATATCTCGAGTTTCACGAGAATCAGGCCGTGTGTAGTTCTAGAATCGCATGTTGCCTGTGTGAGATATTTATGACGCACGATTTTGGATGTAAAGACTAAACTTATCTAAGTATGTAAAGTTTAGATTCATGTATGCTTTGCCTTTTGGCGAGATAAATGAGGAATAAAGCAAAAGTATTGCCGGAGATGAAATAACATCGATAAATCGAGCGTGGGAAAAGAGGCTTATAATCATCCTAGTTATGAAGATGTGGTGCACGACACACCCATAAAGAGGAGTTTACACGGACATAGTTTCCACTTCATCTCGATAAATGGGTCATCTTGCCTTCAATATTGCCTTGAATGAGCTCGAAAACATTTGGGGAGCGAGTTTTATGAATGCGCACGATTCAAGCAGACAGGCACTATTAAGCACGAAAATACGCACAATTGACGCAGATGGATATGGATAGGAAGGAATACGAAACTGACACCCAATCGACAAGGAAGGATTAGGTAGACCGCTGGTGTGAGTATGGAATTGTAGCCTGGAACTCGGCAAGATAGGTAGCTTGCGGGTGTAGCAAAATGCGTTGTCTGTAGGGTTAGGCTTTGCTTTGTATGTATTTGAGGTTTTGCAGTTGCATGATTGGTAGTGATGTTGGGAACAAGCATGAGAGTATGGCACAGGGGTTTGTCGAGAGATCGGGGAGTACCCTGCAGCAAAATCATGATAAATGCAATAGATATAAAGATAAAGATAAAGTAAACTTCCCTGTTGAGCCGAGTGGTTGTTTTGTCTTATGCTTGCTTGATTGATGTCTCATCCAAGTATTTTCCAGTGCTATGCCCACCGATGCGGACCTTACTCTACTGCAAATTGTTGTCATGCTCACCACCGCGAACCCTATATATCTGCCGACGCATATTCTATGCTTCTCAAGTTGATGTCATGTCCACCGACACGGACCCTATGTATCCACCGACATGGATGTTATGCATGTCGTGCCCACCAACGCAGACCCTATATATCCACCGACATGGATTCTATGCTTGTCATGTCCACCGACGCGGACCCTATATATCCACCGACACGGATCCTATATATGTCATGCCCACCGATGCGGACCCTATATATCCACCGACATGGATGCTATGCATGTCATGCCCACCGACGCGGACCCTATATATCCACCGACATGGATTTTATGCTTGTCATGTCCACCAACGCGGACCCTATATATCCACCGACATGGATTCTATATATGTCATGCCCACCGACGCGGACCCTATATATCCACCGACATGGATTCTATATATGTCATGTCCACCGATGCGGACCCTATATATCCACCGACATGGATTCTATGCTTGTCATGCCCACCGACGCGGACCCTATGTATCCACCGACATGGATTCTATATATGTCATGTCCACCGATGCGGACCCTATATATCCACCTTCATGGATTCTATATATGTCATGTCCACCGACGCGGACCCTATCTATCCACCGACATGAATTCTATGTTTGTCAAAATGATGCCATATTTTGCATTGTGAGAGTTGTTAGGTATACTCGGTACCTGTGTAAATCTGCAATCAAAGAAAATTTGTGAGTTTTGGGTGGAGGTTGACTTGCACTCTGCTGCTGCATCTTGTATAATTTCCTCCTCGTAATATCTCTCTTTCGAGCATCAAACCTTAGTCGTTCTGTGGGCAAAAAGGGAGAACAAAAGGGCATATGCATGTGTTTTGAGAAAAATAATGTTTAAAGAGTAATGTGAATTTATTCCATTGAATCATAGACTGTGACGTGTTGTTTGGACATAATCTCCTCTATATCCATTTGTTACTCGAAGATCTTCTTTTTTGAAATTTTGAGGGAAGCTCAAAATTTCTGCCCCACTGTGCTGCTTGTATTTTCCTTGAATTTTTGAGGTCCCTCAAAAATTCTGCCCCAGTGTGTTATAATGTACTCTTTGAATTTTTTGAGGGAAACTCAAAAAATTCTGCCCCAGTGTCTAATAAAATTCTCTTATGATGTGACCATGCCTTGAGTAGGCTGCCTACATATCCCCCTTTTGGGAATCAGGTCGCTACGTAGTTCAAATCCAATAAAGATGAATGTTGTTTGATTTGTAGTATCTCTTGATTGTATCTTCTTGGTAAATGCCTTTGTCATTCTATTGCTTGTTGTGCTCATTCTTTGCTATCCATGAGCGTCACTTGCTTGAGCATGCTTTTAGTCTATTTGGGATTCTCTAGTTATGCTCCTTATATGTATTCATGCTGTTTCGCCTTGAATTGCAAGTCATCTTCCTAAAATATGCTCTTGTCTTAGTTGTCTGCTATAAGGTCTTCATGTAGTTCCTCAAATGTATATTACCATAGCCTGGTTTGTACTCGTCGTTTTGGATTGCTTTCTCGCATCGCAGTCATAGATTCAATGGAATTAAAATCATTTTGCAGAAAGTGAATGATGCATAAAAAAGAGGGAATGCTTTTATTATTTGACTTGAGAAACAGTCTTCGAAAGGAAACGATGATGAAACAAAGTTGAAAACCAAAGAAAGCAAAAGCTAACTACTCGGAGTCGCATTTTATTTAAGAAAACGACTATTGCCCCAGCTCCTTTAAGGTTCTCGGCATGTTAGAAATATGATGTAGATTCAGTTGTTTGGCATAACTCCAGTTTCAGCTTCCAGGATGTTAAGGGCTTCAGTATGCTTTTTAGGTATTGCATCACATTCTTCCACGAACGGCTCCTTTGGACTGGTCAGATCATCTTCTACATCACGAACATCTTTGGTATGTCCTCCTCCCTCGAGAATTTTCATGTACCTTGAAAGGATGGGTGCCTGTCTCAGAGTTGGAATAAGCTGCTCTAGTGAATGATAATCTCTTGTATCCTTTGTAGTGCTTTCTCCTTTGCAAACCAGGATGCACCCATGCCAAACTTGTATTCATCGAACACCATTTTTGCCTTTATGATTGTACCTTCCAGATTGTATTCTTCACCGACGTCAATCATATTCACCTTCTCATCTCCATGATTAGGTAGTGGATTATTGTGCACATTTGGTGTCTTCAAATGAATGACCTTTTCATCTATTAGGTCTTGAATCTTATCTTTCAGTGCAAAACATCTCTCTGTCTCATGCCCCGATCCACCTGAGTGGTATGCACATCTTTTTCTGTAATCAAAGTGTGGCGAAGGATTGTCTGGCACCTTTTGAGGGATTGGGACAATAAGCCCAGCAGCTCTCAACCTCTCGAATAATTGGGTGCGGGATTCAGCTAATGCAGTGTAGTTTCTTTTGGGTCTTTGATTTGCCTCAAGGCGAGGCCTAGGAGAGTATGGTGATGCATTTCGGTAGTCGGTTTGAGTATTTTGCTGGTATGATGGACGGCTTGGTGCTGGGGTGTGGAATATAGGCCGAGTGGGTTGAGCGTTGTAGACGGATTTTTCAGATGGTGTGTGAAGGTAGGGATAGAATGGTGGTGGTGTTTGATAATAGTGGTTGAAAGCGGGGTCTTGAATGTTTGCAGCGAAAGAGACTTCATCTTTCTTATTTTTGGAGAGACTCACATTTCCAGCCTGGATAGCCTTATTAGCAGCTTGTAGTGCAGCTAAGCTAGTAATCTTTGCACTTTTTAACTCGTCTTCTATGTCATCTCCCATCAACACTGCATCTGCAAACTTTTGGTTCTTCATATGCAACAACTTGTCATAAGATAATCCTCTTGTATGCGAATAAATATGTTGACTATTTCTTTCTCGTTCATGGCGGGTTGCACCTTGGCAGCTTCTGCTCTCCACCTAATAGCATATTCCCTAAACGTCTCGTTGGCTTTCTTTTTCAACTTTTCTAAATAGAAGCGATCCGGTACCATTTCGGTATTTTACCCAAATATTTATACAAAGTCCGCTGCCATATCTTCCCAACCGAGCCACGTGCCTGGTTTTTGTTTAGAAAACCAATTTAAAGCATCTCTAGTCAGGCTTCGGCTGAATAGCTTTACTCGTACTTTCTCGTCTTCCCCTGCTCCAATCAACTTGTCACAATATGTTCTCAAATGAACCATAGGGTCTCCAGTGCTATTGAACAAGTCGAACTTTGGTATCTTGTACCCATCAGGTAATTTCAAAGTAGGATAGATACACAAGTCTTCATAAGCTAAACCTTTAGTAGTTTTGCCTAACTCAAACTTCTTAAAGGCTGCCTCTAGCTTACGAACTTTCTCTTTTGTCCCATCATCATTGGCTTCATCCTCCACCCATTCATAGTTTTCATTGTCTTTGAGAAGTGAAGTGAGTTGTTTGGTTTTAGCAGTGAATATGGGATTGTAAGATTGCGGATATGTGGTGTTGGTGTGAGGTAAGTTCGTGTTTGGGTAAGTAGGATATGCAGGGCATGGTGTTTGATAAGTGGTGGGTAGGGTTGCTTGGTAAGTAGCAGTTGGTGCTGTCTGATAGGTAGCGGGTGGTGCTGTTTGGTATGTGGGCAGTGGTACTGTTTGGTACGAGGCTGGTGGTACTGTTTGGTATGTGGCTGTTGGTACTGTTTGGTAAGTAGCAGGTGGATCAGTTGGGTGTATAGAGTCTTTTCCATTAGGGTGGGCTGATCCGCTTAGATCGACTGATTCCCTTGAATGGGCAGAGTTACCAACGGGTAAACTAGCCATTGTCAGTTTCTCTTCCAGTTCTTTAATTCTTTGCTCTAAAGTAGCAACATGTTCATCATACCTAACCAAGGCAAGTCTGCGGGGTGTCCCATTATTCCCAATGTTATCGTCACTAAGAGCAGCATTATTCAACTCAGACATGATGTTTCGCTTTCCTCTTCTTCTAGTTTGTGAGGGGGGAGTAGTTGTAACTGGTCCCTTAGCTCTCGTCCGGTACTGATGCTCGGCCAGAATGCACAAGTCAACCTCAGGAGTGGGAGTAAGACTTGAATATGAAAACAATAAGTTAGTGTCGAGGTAATAATTACAAAATGCAAAGCATATCACTCCGTATAATGCAAGGGACCTCTCTGGTGTCGGAGGTAGGCCTAACAAGACCAACACACATAGGATGCATGATAGACGTCATTTGGACGAAGTTGGCTAATGGACTTTAACATGCCAAGGATGTTAAGTCTTCCTAAGTTTGAGTATGATATTTAAAATTGAACGTGTATCGTGCGTCATCCCATTTGTTCTCATAACCCAAAGTTACCAGAAAAATAATTTTGTTGTATAAATGTTGAATAACATTTTTAGGTAAATAGGAATAATAATTGATCTTGCTACATTAAAAGTAGAAAAATTTAATTTAAAGTCTATGATTTGGTTTTCATAAAAATAGAAAAATTAATTTTCATTCATAACCTAAAAAATAATTTTATAAAATAATTGGTTTTGTATGAATGTAGAAATAATAAAAAAAGAATTCCATATGTAAATAGAAATAAATAATTGATTTCTATAACGATTTCTATTTATATAATTAAATAATTGATTTTGTTACACAAAAGTAGAAAAATCAATTTAAAGTCTATTTTATTCGATCTTCAAAATCTTCGACCTGTGACATCCCTCAACAAAATGAATAGTTGGATGATTCACACTTTTGAGAACAAACGGTCTACATTATACACATTCAACTTTAAATAGATGCACACGTAACACATTTAAATATCCCTTAGGGTTGAAAACCCGTTCGGTTCATTCAAATATGGTGAACTAGTAGACTTAAACATGAGCCGAAGTCAAAATGGTTCTAGATATGACATGATGAATGATTTCTAAACAGAGTGCAACTAAGAGTTGGGTAATCTAGACAAGGACATGGTTCCCCCAGGCGTACAACCAAGGGGTGGGAATGTTTAGAGTTGTTGGTTGTACCACGGACCAACTAGATTCTAACCGTTCCTTCTAAAGGATTTTTTTTTTTTTTGAGAGTGAAACGACCGTGAGATCCACGTAATCGTTTGTGTGTGTGCAAGTGTCAATTTTCCAGGAGTGGAGGAGTATGAACGAAATGCAACAAATAATTCAATAATATACTAAATATCATATTATCAAAAATTGCAAAAATATAAAAGGCTACCCACCTGCAAAGAGAAAAAGTTAGTATCGAATACAAAATAATAAAAGCAATAATAAACACAATGTAAAAATCGTAATGGTTAGAACATTTAATCCCCAGCAGAGTCGCCATTCTGTCATACCCGATTTTGGACTCAACTCGAGGCGAGTCGGGTTTCGGATTTGACTGGGTAAACTCGTTTGAGTTTGAGTTTTGGAGTCGCCACCTAATAAATTTCCTAGGCGTATTAGGTCACCTATTAATTTCTAATTCCATTTAATGAATTAACTCTGGGTTGGTCTGCGATTCAGAGATTCGGGTAAGTGTTCGAAATAATCTAGAAGGAAGGGGTTAGGCACCTCCTAGGTTCCACTAAACGTGGTTCCCGACCGATTTCTATATTGGGTTTAACATATTGCTTTAGAAAAGGACAAAAGCTAAATAAGGTAAATAAAAGAGATATGGGCTGCAAAGTAAGTAATATAGGCAATTTAATGTATTCGCATAAATAATTTTAAACAAGTAGTCATGTTGCACAAATAGCCAAAAAAATATTAAATAACTAATTAATTACTTGAATAAAGAACCCTAGGTTTTATTATCCTATTCGGATCAGAACCCGGCTTTCGTAAGGAACGATAGTTTTAGAATCCACTATCAAATATAGCTCGGGTAATTTCCATCATCTCCGAGAGGCTTGATCCCCTTTAACCCCCATACCCTTTATAAGTTGTTAACTAAAGCGAATTCCTAATGTTTTCAAACGCCCTAAAGATTTACGCTAACGTCCCAACTTAATATCTCGGAGGCTATTGAGACAACTAATTTAAGTCTCTAGACACCCTAAGTATATTAAGTGCCCCAAAACTAGACCTCTAAGCGTCAAATAAATATGGTCATGCCAATATCACATATAGTTTCACAACACATAATGTCAAATAATATTAATAGTTATAAGTTCAACGAAGCATCCCAACTAAACTTAATAAACGAATTATGGTGAAAGTTAAACATGTTTGAGTTACAGTTTTAAGTTCTGCCACTATTACGTTTCAGAATTGCAGAATTTGCATAAAATAAGCTATCCTTCAGCACTAATTACAAATTTAGCCCCTTAACAAGATAACCGAATTCCCAGTATACTAGAATTGCATAACTAGTCAATTTTGACATTTCAGTTTCAGTTTTAGCCAACTCCAGAGAACAAAAACGTACTGTTAAGTTTCAGAATATAATAATTGCAGGAATAATCTCATTTTTCAGATAGTCTTGCAATTTTAGCCTGTTGTAAAGGAAAATGTGTAAACTGCCATGGTTTTCTAAAAATGAATACTTTGCATAATAGTTCAATTTTTAGCTTCTAATTTAAACCTTATACCTGCTACCTGACCACTTAAAATTGTACAAATAGGCTGTGTGAGACCTATGTTAAGATTTTAGCCCTTGGGCACATAAGACGGTAAAGAGAGGGTTAGAGGTGGCCCCTGTGCAGCCAATTTGCTGCCCGTAGCAGTTCACACCACCTGTCCTAGACAAATATACTCTCCTTAGGGTGATTAAGCATACAAACTAAGTAAAAATCCTTAGTAACATTCATCCTAAATCCTGGCCCCTTTTATAGTTGTTCGTATTGTAGATGAGAATGACTTTCCTGCAAACAAGCTTAATGATGGTATAGGATATAGCTATCCTACATTAAACCAAGCCAAGCTTGGACTAGGTAAATCCTGCATAAGGGTTAGTGGATGACCTCAATAAGAGGCCTGCAACACATTTTCCACATAGAAAAATGTAAAGAACAAGTAAACAGGAGAAGCAACCCAACAAACAACATAGATGATTCTTGAACTCAGGAACCAATGCATAAAAATAGGCATATAACCTGGTTGCAGTACTAACCTTAATACAATATGACAGAAATGAAATAAGACAGGGTAATTTCCAAGAGGCTACTCCAAACCTTTCTCTTAGCTTGCTGCCAACAAGATCAGAAAGGAACCACAAAGAAGAGGCAGTGAAAGCTCTTGAGTTTTCTGGAGGACATTCGGTATGCTTTAGTGTGTGTCAGGGGTGAGTAGAGAAGTGGCAGAGGTGGTGAGAAAGTTTAGGGGAGAGCCAGTGTTCAGTGTGTTCAGAGATCTTCCAAGATGTATTTTCAGTGTTGCTAGCTTATAGAAGTGCAGAGACTGAGAAGAAGAGAGATGAGAAGAAATGCTCAAGTGTGTATCTGTGTGTATGCTATGTAATCAGTGTCTAAAGGGTGTTTTCAAAGGTGCATTTTCAGTGTTGTCAACTTGTATTAGAGGTGTAGAAAGTGTCTGATCTCTGTGTGTGTATCAATGCTGCCTAAGTATATCAGAGGTACTCTTATCCATGTCTATGTTCAAAGAAAAGCTGAGTACTTAGAGTATTAGGGAGGCTACCAGATTTCAAATTTCATTCACCAGTAAGGAAGAAATCCAAAATGGGTAATCTGTTACGCTTATTACTTACCCAGAATCAAGCTTTTGACATTCTATTTAGCGACTTTCCTAAGTAATGAATATATCTTGGAAACATTGACATATTCACTCAAATCCAGAGTCAATTAATTCCCACAGCAAGTTTACACACAGATTCAGTCAATCAATACTCCAGGAAAGGAAAAATAATATGTTATGGTCGTTAACCATTAACTGCAGCATAGGTCATGTACTTGAATCACGGCCGAAATCAATGATGAATTTAGACATGTTTAGATACTTCGATTCTTAAATCATTAAATTAACTCGGGTCGAGAAATCAGGAAATCATGTAGGGGATATCAATTTAGAACAGAACCACGGAAGGTAAGAAATCAGATCAAACAAAATCAAGGATGTAGAAATAGGCCGATTTTACCTATTTTGGTGTCGATTCGGGTCGGGTCAACCTGACCAGATTCAGTTTCTGTTTAAATTCGAATCCAAATCCTCGACGTTCTTGCCTTATGTATGTGATTTTCTTAATAATTCTGCGATTCACTCAATCCCTTCTCTTCCCTTTCGATTTTCACAGAAATGGAGAGAGACGTGATTAGTTTTCCCATTTTCTATGTGAAAACGACAAATGAGAGAGAGGATTACGCTATTAGCGGCGTCAATGGCGTAGGAGACGGCGGAGGCATGGTGGTTTGGGTGTATGTATGGGACCTGGACGGGAATTGGAGAAAGAGGGAGAGAGGATAAGGAGGGGTGACGGCTGATGTTATTTTAGGAAGGGGAGGGTAATGATTTTAGGGTTTTAGGTGAGGGGGTGTTTGGATATATTAAACTGTAAGTAATATTTTGAGCCGTTGGATTGGATGGATAAACGACGCAGATCTGTCCACGTAGGCACGCGTACAGGTGAGTGTATAAGTAAGTATGCTGAGATGGATAAGTGAATGGTGCTTTGGGGAGTAGTACCAAGTGTTGGAGTGAGTTGTACACATGCCTAGTGTGTGTACTTTGTGCTATAACGAATTGTACACACACTAAAAATGTGTATTAATGAGGTGTAGGCTGAGGTGGCATACACATGGACAAAGGGTGATGACGAGGACTAGGTGTGGTAGAAACATAGGTGTAAATTAGCAATTGGCTAGTATTTAATCAAAATACTTGTAAATATAAATAATTAGTATAAAAAATAGGAAATTTAGTAAATAATTATAAGTAAATGTATGAACTCAAATATAATAATAATTTAAATATAAATAGTCATAGATAATTATATAAATGATGTCGTAATGCATTAAATTGCGCAAATAGAATATGTAATTTTAGAAAATAGCCTAAATGAATGTAATTACGTAATATAGTTACAATTAAGTAAGGAATAATATAAATAGAGGATTAATAATAGTATCACACACATGGATGCAGGTTATCTAATGCAATTTTATTTGAAAAATCACTATTATAAATTTTGATTAAATATAGCCAAATTGCGAAAAACGGAGGGACAAAATTGGGTGTCAACAGTGGATACTTGGTTTTCAAGTCTCCCTCAGCTTCCCAAGTAATTTCTTCTACGTTATTTCTTCGCAATAGCACCTTAACTGAAGGAATATCTTTCGTTCTTAGTCGACGAATCTGCCTATCTAAAATTGCAACTGGCACCTCTTCATAAGTCAACTGCTCTGTGGTCAGTACATCATCTACTGGTACAACTCTAGAAGGATCTCCGACAAATTTTCTGAGCATGGAAACATGGAATACTGGATGTACCTCCTGAAGGTCTGCTGGAAGGTCTAACTCGTAAGATACATGCCCAACTCGCCCGATAACCTGATATGGACCAATAAATCTAGGGCTAAGCTTTCCCTTGTTTCCGAATCTCATAACGCCTTTCATATGTGATACATTCAGGAATACCCAATCGTCAATCTAAAATTCTAAATCTCGACGTTGGCTATCTACATAGGACTTCTGTCTGCTCTACGCTGCTAATAATCTTTCCCTGATCAATTTGACTTTATCAACTGCTTGTTGGATTAACTCTGGACCTATCAATTGAGACTCGCCAACCTCGAACCATCCTATAGGAGACCTACATTTACGCCCATACAAAGCTTCATATGGCGCCATCTGTATGCTAGAGTGATAGCTATTATACACAAACTCTATCAACAATAGATGATCACTCCAGCTGCCTCCAAACTCTAACAAACAAGCTCTAAGCATATCTTCTAACATCTGAATTGTCCGCTCAGCCTGTCCATCTATCTGGGGATGAAATATTGTACTCAAATTCACCTGTGTCCCTAAGCCTGTCTGGAATGATCGCCAGAAATTTGCTGTAAACTGTGCACCCCTGTCTGAAATGATAGATACTTGAATACCATGTAGGCGCACTATCTCTCTAATATAAAGTCTAGCATAATCCTCCGCTGTATATGTGGTTCTAACAGGCAAGAAATGAGCTGATTTAGTAAGCCTGTCAACTATAACCCAGATGGAGTCATACCTGCTCCGCGTACGGAGAAAGCCTGTAATGAAGTCCATATTCACTGCTTCCCATTTCCATGATGGAATCTCTATTTCCTGCAACAAGCCACTAGGTTTTTGATGCTCGACTTTAACCTGCTGGCAGTTAGGACACTAAGCCACAAATTTTGCTATGTCACACTTCATTCCGTCCCACCAGTAAATCTGCTCAAGATCATGGTACATTTTAATCGAACATGGATGAACAATGTATCTGGAATAATGTGCCTCTGTCATAATATGTCTACGTAAATCTGCAACATCAGGAACACAAAGTCTATCTTTATACATGAGAACCCCGTCACTAGTAACCCTGTATGGTGATTTCGGCTTTTTTCAGGCTATCTATCTGTATTGAACTAGAACTGGATCCTCATACTGGCGCTGTTTTTTTTTCTTTCACTAGGCAAGTAGTGGCTGCGTTCTAAACTGTAACTCCTACATCCTCTGAATATATTAATTTGACTCTCATGCTGGCCAAGTGGTGGAGTGCATGAGCTAACTCTCTTTTCTGTGGCTGTAAATAAGATAGACTACCCATATACTTACGACTAAGGGCATTAGCAACAACATTTGCTTTACCCGGATTGTAAAGAATGTCCACGTCATAGTCCTTCAGCAACTCTAGTCATCGCCTCTGTCGCAGGTTTAGCTCCTTCTGCTTAAATATGTACTGGAGGCTCTTGTGGTCTATATAAATATCAACAAGAACACCGTACAAATAATGTCTCCAATTCTTCAATGCATGAATGACTGGTGCAAGCTCCAAATCATGAGTGGGGTAGTTCTGCTCATGATTTTTCAGCTGCCTAGAAGCATAATCAATTACTCTTCTGTTCTGCATCAATACACACCCGAGACCGATTCGAGAAGCATCACAGTAAATAACATAGCCTTCATTTCCTTTTGGAAGTGTAAGTACTGGAGCTGTTATCAACCTGTTCTTTAGTTCTTGGAAGTTGTGCTCACAAGAGTCTGACCACCGAAATTTGGCTGCTTTCTGTGTCAATTTGGTCAGTGGAGCTGGAAGGGAGGAAAACCCCTCCACGAACCTTCTATAATAACCTGCCAAACCCAGAAAACTACGTACCTCTGTGGGCGTCGTAGGTCTGGGCCAATTATTCACAGCCTCGATCTTCTGGCCATCTACTTTAATTCCTTCTGCTGAAATTATGTGGCCAAGAAATGCCACTGAATCTAACAAGAATTCACACTTCGAGAACTTAGCGTATGATTGGTGGTCCCGAAAAGTGCCCAATACTGTGCGTAAATGCTCCGCATGTTCTGAGTCGAACTTTGAATAGATAAGAATATCGTCAATAAATATAATCACAAATAAATTCAGATAAGGACTGAATACGCTGTTCATCAAATCCATAAATACTGCAGGGGAATTAGTTAGTCCAAACGACATCACTAAAAATTCATAATGGCCATACCTGGTGTTAACATCCAATTTTGTCCCGAAATTTCGAAATTAATTTCATGACGCTTACTTTTTTATATAAATTTCAAAATATAGCATGTTGTGTTAATATAAAGCCAAAAGGACAAAAGTGTCCTTTTTCAAAAGAAATTATAAAATTTGATGTTTTGCCGCAATTTGGATATTGTTTGCGAAGTTTTTCTATATTTGCAACTTGATATTTTCGGCATTAGATTACCTACAACATGTAAAATATTGCGAGCATCTATTTAATTAGAAAGTTTTTTAAATTAATTTGAGAAATTAGTTAGAGCGATTAGTTTTTTTTAGGAAAGTGTTAGATATGGTATGGACTCAAGTCTAGCCTATCCTTGCAAAGCATACATTTTTCTTCTCTTCTCTAGCCCAATTTTGTAGACCCTAATCATTCACCCCTATATAAATCCTCATCCATAAACCCTAGCCTCTCACACCCCCACACTCATTTTTACCCCCACCCTTCACTATTCATCTACGATACAAAAAAAAATCAGATCTCCTTACATATATACCATCACATACAGATCTAAAAAAAGGCCCTCTCCTATCATACACCACACCCCTCATCTTCTTTACTCCCCACACCACACGACACCCGTCCTTCTTCCTCTATTCCATATACAGAAACCAATACACAGCCATACAAAACAAAGGGGATCAATGGGATTGAGAAAATAGGGCAGTGTTAAGGCAGCCGTTGGTGTCGGACGGTGAAAACGAGAAAGGGGATCAGGGAAATGGGTTAGGTTGTGACACCAGTAGTCAAAATACCATTGAGACGGTGGTGACGTGGTTTTGTTCATAAAATCGCTGGTAGTCACTCCTCTCTTCTCCAGTTCGCTGCTGCTGTTTCGTTCTTTGTTGGAACTTAGCCGGATTTCTGACTGGCGCCACCCCCTTTTGTTTCACCACTGTTTTGCTTGTTTGTTCACCGCTAGTGGATTTTTCTGGACAATTTGGCTTTTGGAATTACTTGTTTCCTAACTCTATTTTGATTGGTTTTGAATTCTAATGTCGATGCTTATTAATTTATGCATTTTAAGCTGTAGTTGACCCATTTACTCTGCAGTGACAGCACCGTTAATTTTGATGTTGTTTGATGGATTATTTCAGTGACTGTTGGATCCGTTTTGTCCCTTAAGATGAATCATTGCATTATTGGGATATATGATGATCCTTGGCGTTGAACCGATTTGAGACAAGCTCTGTTACTGTTGCTAAAAAACGTACTCTACTGTTGTGGATTCAGTTTTACTGATTTGGAAAAATGCTACACTTGTTACGTCCTATGAAAATATTTTAATTTGAGGCTTTACGCACTGATTAGAATGGATACTACACCGTTAGGCCAATAACGATTGGAGGCCAATAAGTCTCGTCTCGTTATGCATAGAACGTCCCTTACTCGCCCCTACGAAAACAAAATAGGCAATGATGAATGTATGCACTTTAATGCAAAGCAAGTCGAAATAGAGTAATGGGATTGGTACTTGGCATGGCAACACGACCGGCCTTCGTGTTTGCAGCTGTACCGACGTCCCTAGCCTCTACTCGACCCATCATACAAACCTGAGCCTAAACTTTACAAAATAAAAATCTTCACTTTATTATTATTATTATTATTATTATTATTATTATTATTATTATTATTATTATTATTATTATTATTATTATTATTATTATTATTATTATTATTATTTATTTCACTTTATTGTCATACTAACTCATTTTCATATTTTTGCGAGGTACATTTGGCATGAACAACTTGGGGATGAGTTGGCTAAACTCACGATGGGATGACATATTCATTGGCTTGAAGTCGCATTGGAGTCAAGCTCGGGCTCAAGTTTCAAGAATTTAGAAATTTAGGAACATCAAGGCTCCCGTGAGTTTGTCAACTTTTCAGGTTCTTTCCTTTTGAAACTCATTCCTTTATTAGTTTAATACTCGATAAATTATGTAAATTGTTTGTAGAATAGTTTACTTTTGAATAATATTTGATTACTTGAGTTATTGTTTAGTTTTATGATCATTGCCTTTAATTTTGAATAATATTTGATTACTTGAGTTATTGTTAGTTTTATGATCATTGCCTTTAATTTTGAAGTTGCTATTTTATCTATCGCAAATTGGGGCCATGTTAGCAAACACGTGCAAGTAAAAAACAAAAATATTTTTTGCAAATAAGCTTCTATTCAATTGATTATTATTATTATTATTATTATCATTATTATTACTATTTTTTTAAATAATTCTTTCGCAAGAAAAGCGCACTTGTAAATATTTGGAAACCTGTCGGATTAACCGTATTTTACGGAATTTCGGAAGTGCCTTATAAACCTTCTTTCGAAATTAACAAAACATCTTACTTAGAATCTCTGAAAAGACTGCCTTTTTATAAAAATGGAGTTTTGCACGCATTTGCTAATTTGGTTCCCTGTTTTTCTTAAATTGGGTGGCGACTCCAAAAACTCCAAAAGAGTTAGTCCATTCAATTGATATTCCTGAATTTAGCCTTTCGAGGTTATTTTTTTTTGGGGGTTCAACAGCATGGCAACCCCGCTGGGGACCAATAAAGGTTTTGACCATAAAGGTTTCCAATTATTTGCAACTAGCATGCCTAATTTATTTGCTTTTATGATATCCGTTTGTTTGGTTTGTTATCGAAAGCATGTATTATATTTTATTTGTGCATAGTCCGCATTTCGTTCATATTTCATTCCTCATGGAGCCTGTCAATTCTCTTTCACCTCCTTGATTTCATCAAGGGGCACCCGTTTGACGGGTAGTTACGCAGGAAGGGCATTGCCCTTACCTCACTATTTGAAACTTCTTTCGTGTCACCAAAGTTAGTTCGGGATATTGATGTTGCCTAGTTTTGTCATGGCCAGTTTTACTGCGTTGTGAGGCCAGGCCTATCCCGCATAGGTCGAGTCAGCCTCAACCATTAGCCCACTCTTAGAAGGAGATTTTAGGACATGCATGCATATACACCTTAGTTTAGAACCGGTCCTTGGCACCATTTCCAGCAATTAAGAAACCGCCTTTTTGTCGACGGGTTATTGAAACCCAACGATACTGCATAATATGTGATCATGTGGATATTATAACGAATCCCAAGCAATTTGCCATGTCAAATTTGAGAAGTTGACAATTATGTTGGTTTATTTATATCTCAGATTTTGTATTGACAAACGGCTTGTGTCGTTATAATAACCACATGTGCGTACAACTTGACGATTAGGCTTACTTCTGGCACAAAAGAGGCACTTTACAGGGTAGGACGCGTTTGCACATTTATTTACGCTCAACTACTTGTGATTGTCACATGTTAATTGCTTGCCTTGCTTTATTTGCTCAAAATGCGTAAAATACTAGGCGTTGTTTGCTTGCGTACAATCTTACAAACGATATGCAAACTAACATAGTTACCCTTTGAGTTTTCTTTTGTTTGGTTTATTTCTATAGCAGAAGTTTGATTTGTAAAGTGGTTGACTATGCAAATCACGCAAGATTCAAGATCTGATTGATGACAATGCTCCAGCTTGAGAACGATGGAGCACCAGAAGCTTAATAGCATTGATTGAAAGAACTTGGCGATTGAACTTAGTAGCACTATTTTCAATTTTAATTCAGATTGAGGCCCTAAATTGCATTGTACTTTAAAGCTTATGGTAATCTGAATCAACTCCTTTTAAATTTATGAAAGTTGAAATAAAATGCATCGCATTCTTATTATATTATTTACACTTGCGTTTATATTTGTTTCCATTTCAAAATTAAAATTGATAAACCTGCCAAAACTTTGCTTGTGATGTACGGCAAAGCAACTGAACAGTGTGAAAATGACGCATTGAAAAGTTATTATCTACGCTCTTTGGATATCGCACTACTGTTAGAACTTCAACTGGGGCAGGTTTTATTTTTTGGTATATGGTGTTGAAGCAGTGTTATTCATATAAATGAAATTTCCTTCTTTGAGAATCCTTCAAGAAGATGATTGGAAAGACGCAGAATGCGTAAAGAGTTGTTAATGCTTGCTGATAAGACACAGTCCATATGCAATTTTATCAAAATTTACTCATCAATGCATTTAGCAAGAAATTCAAGTGGATGGACTTGTAAACCGGGGCAATTTGCATGCAGAACTACGAACGGTCTGATTCCCAAGGAAGGATACATAGGCTCCCCCATCGGGCTCGACCCTTTAGCATTTACATTTTTATTTTCCCCCAAGAAGGACAACTGGGGCAATTTTGCAAAACGAGTTGGAGATGCGAAAGATAATAATTGGGGCAGAATTTTGCAAGAAGCAGCATTGGTTATTAAAGATGAATTGGCAAGAACTCTGTAATCGTCTAAGCGAACAGTGCAAAGTCTAAGACAAAGGACGTTCAGTTTGTTTTAAAATATGTTACAAGTTTAAGTCAAGGCAAAATTTTCAAAATGCATTTTTGACTTCATTTGCATGCTTGTTGTACTTGCTATACTGCATTAAATTATTTTACGTTGCCTCTATTTTTCAAAACATCTATGCTATTGAATTCATGAGCCAAGTTTCTGACCATGATTCACAAATGCAAGTCCGAGAAAGACAAGGAAGCAGCATGAGCCGCAAGTTCAAGACCAAGTCAGCGTAAATCAAATGCTCCCCCTCCCTCCCAAAACTAACGATTTTTCTTTGAGTGCAGGAATTTTCAAAGCAACAAGATGAGGAAACTAGAAACTATCAATTCCTCATAGATTATTTGTCATACACATTGAACAATGTTGCCAAGATAACCGACCGAGATTGAAAGCGTTATCTGATTCATCGCATACGCGAAACGATTTTATTTCTCTCTCTATTTCTGCCCTTGCTTAATCAAAATTCATTGCTTTATTGACAACTTTACTTTACACTTTGCAGGAATTAAGCATTATCTCAGTTTTTCTCAAGGACAACACTCAACTCTTTATGGCTTCACCAAACATAAGCCGGACGGCTTAAACTCTCATTTTATATCTCATTTATCTTTGATATATTCCTGTTTATGTGGATCTAATGAAAACTTTATTTTGCAGGCTATTCTACCATTTATTTTACAAGAAACAACATCAAGTCTATTAGTGACAACCGAAGATGTTTATTTATGAGGTCTACCATATACAATTGGAGACGTTATTTTGGAAGTCTACCGTAAACAATCGGAGACATCACATTACCAAGTCTACCGTAGACAATCAGAGGCGTGGTGCTTTATCAAGTCTATCGTATATAATCGAAGACATTATTATTGAAGCCTATCGTAGACAATCGAAGGCCTTATCATTGAAGCCTACCATAGACAATTGGAGGCCCTATTATGAAGTCTACCGTAAACATCTGAGACAGCACATTTACCAAGTCTACGGTAGACAATCGGAGGCATGGTTCTTTATCAAGTCTATCGTATACAATCGAAGACATTATTATTGAAGCCTACCATAAACAATCGAAGGCCTTATCATTGAAGCCTACCATAGACAATTGGAGGCCCTATTATGAAGTTTACCGTAAACAATCGGAGACATCACATTTACCAAGTCTACCGTAGACAATCGGAGGCGTGGTTCTTTATCAAGTCTATCGTATAAAATCGAAGACATTATTATTGAAGCCTATCGTAGACAATCGAAGGCCTTATCATTGATGCCTACCATAGACAATTGGAGGCCCTATTAGGAAGTCTACCATAAACAATCGGAGACATCACATTTACCAAGTCTACCGTAGACAATCGGAGGCGTGGTTCTTTATCAAGTCTATCGTATACAAGCGAAGACATTATTATTGAAGCCTATCATAGACAATCGAAGGCCTTATCATTTAAATCCTAGCATAGACAATTGGAGGCCCTATTATGAAGTCTACCGTAAACAATCGGAGACATCACATTTACCAAGTCTACCATACACAATTGGAGGCGTCGTTCTTTATCAAGTCTATCGTATACAATCGAAGACATTATTAGTGAAGCCTATCGTAGACAATCGAAGGCCTTATCATTGAAGCCTACCGTAACCAATCGGGGGCCTTATTATGATGTTTATCGTTAACAATCGAAGACGTCACTATCATTTGAAGCCTAGCATAAATAATTGGAGGCCTTTTATGAAGCCTATCGTAGACAATCGAATGCGCTATTGTTATGAAGCCTACCATAAACAACTGGAGGCTCGATTATGGGCCATTGCCGAACAGGCGGCATTTTCTATCTTTATGATTCTTATCTCAAAATAAACGTTATGTTGAAGCCTGCATAGATTATCGATAGACAAGTCGACTTGAGGCACCACTTTCGGAGTGTCTCGCGATGTTGGTTGTCTTGCAATATTGGCATAATATATTTGAAGTAGATGATAGAGATAGACAAGTCCACTGAGGCACCACTTTCGGAGTGTCTTGCGATGTTTGTTGTCTTGCAATATTAGCATGATATATTTGAAGCAGATGATAAAGATAGACAGGTCGACTTGAGGCATCACTTTCGGAGTGTCTCGCAATGTTGGTTGTCTTGCAATATTGGCATGCTATATTTGAAGTAGATGATAGAGATAGACAAGTCGACTTGAAGCACCACTTTCGGAGTGTCTCGCGAGTTGGTTGTCTTGCAATATTGATAAGACCCAAACCCCCACAAGACCATTCATACGGAGCAAAGCTAAGGAGATCCAAGGAGTACACCTACACTTGGTGAGGAAGGGCCTAGAAGAAGGAAACGATTGGAAGCCGTTCCGGGTGATTAAAATGCAAGAGGAGCAGCCCAGCACCTTGGGCGCCCCGCCCAGCAACCCTGGCGCCCCGCCCAGCAACTCAGGCGCCCCGCCCAGCAACCCAGACGCCCTGTCTGGCGACCCAGGCGCCCCGCTTGGCCACCCAGGCGCCCCACCTCCCAGCTCACTGCCTAAGTTCCAGGCGCCCCATCTAGGCCTAGGCGCCCCGCCTGGAACGCTGAAGACTACCAATCTTTGCATTGAACTTCCTATTTTGCCTTTAAGTGGCTTGTATGTATTAATTAGCTTTGGGGGCATTTTGGATATTTCACCTAGTCTTGTGAAAGGCTATAAATAGGAACACTTAGCCATTTTCTTAGTAGCTAGTTTTGAAGATAGAATTGAGAAGATAGAATAGGCTTGGCCATTCTTGTTGAAGCATGAGCTTCGTGTATCTATTATGTCGAATCCATGATGGATCACCGCTAGTGTGACTCCGTTTAATGGTTCAAGTCTCTTCTCCCTTTTGGATCAATCTATGTGTTTAGTTTGATTCATTCTTTCTTCTATTTCTATTCTCCCCAATCCCTTATTTCTTGTTATGTTATGATTATTGCTTCCGCATATTAGTTTATCGCTTCCGCCTATTTGGTTCTTATCAGTTTGGTATTAGAGCAAGGCTCGGGATTTGTTCCTACAAACCCTCAATCCTTGTTCATCCTATCTTTTAGTTTAGTATATTTTTATTGTTGTTTATATTCTTGAGAAAAGGAAGAAAAACACAAAAAAATAGAATAGTGAAAAAAAATACAAAAATTGTCGTAACTTTTTGGTGTGAGTGATTCGTGTTATGGGTGTTATAGATTTTTTATCCTTGTTGAAATCCCGTCGATTTGGTACCAAAAACACGTGGATTGGATTGGAATCACGAGATTGGAAAGTTTGAAAACCCCAAAATTGTTAAACCCTTGTTCTTGGTGATGTGGGATCGATTCGTGGGTTTGTTGATTGTGGATCGTTGATTTGATTGTTGGGGATTGATCTACTTTTGAAAACAAACAATTTGAAACAAATTTGGTGTAAATCGGAGTTGTATAACATTGAATTTGGAGAATCGAAACCCACCTTTGACCCCTTTTGAAAACTTGTTGAAACCCCTAACTTGAGACTTGAATCATGATTGTGCCTTTTTTGATGCTTGTTTGGGTGTGAAAATCATTGGGGTTTGAAGATTATATCAATATTCAACTTTGGGTACCTTGGGATTGTGCAAAACACGTTGAAATCGGACCAATTTTTGGCTTGAAATTTAAGAAAATCAGAGTTGGGAAGAGCTGAACCCGACCCCCAGGCAGACCGCCCACCCCTAGGCGCCCCGCCCACCCTACCTCACTGCCTACCAAGGCAGGCGGACCACCCACCTACCCCAGGCGGACCGCCCAGTGAGCTGCTTTGTTGGTTTCACTCCGTTTCATGGTTTTTTGTGTTTGTTTCGATTCCGAACTTCTTGGTTAGTGTTTCTAAGGTATTAGTCCTACTTTATTGACACTAATCTTTGATTCTTTAGGGTGTTGTGTGTCTTAGAGTCTTTACTTAAAGTCGTAGAACTTGCTTGCTTCAAGTGCGCATTTAAATAGCTTTCGTACATCGAGTCACCTAAACTCCATTCCGAACTATTACTTGGGTGCATTAGTTGATTGATCTTGCCATTGTGATTACTAAGAGACAAGAAGGCCTTGAGTGAAAAAAGGCTTTAGTGGTGAGAACAATAGAGTGTGGTCACAAAAGCCAACGACCTTGAGTGTATACACGAGTGGAAAGAAAATTGAGTGACATCTTGTGAGTGGTACATGTGAGGGAGTGAACTTGTGAGGTCCTAAGCTCTTTGGTTACAACTATGGCTTCGGATGACGATTGTGGAGGGTATGACTCATGCGGAGATGATGGAGACTATGGTTCCTATGATGGTGATGATGGGTATTGCTATGATGATTCAGGGAACCAAGGCTCATATGATGATGAAGCGGGTCACTATGTTGATTATGAAAATGAAGAAGACTATGAGGCTTGCGAAGATGGATGTGAAGATCCCTATGCTTCTAGTCAAGAAATGGAAGATGGTGACACTTCAAGGTATGATGATCCTAC
This sequence comes from Petunia x hybrida, assembly GCA_037355625.1. Lineage (NCBI taxonomy): Eukaryota > Viridiplantae > Streptophyta > Magnoliopsida > Solanales > Solanaceae > Petunia > Petunia x hybrida. The sequence continues at coordinate 6,109,063 of JBBBVM010000484.1, forward strand.
TTACTCTTCTTGTGATGAATTTGAACATAATGATAGTGACATAGAGAGAATGGATGATGAGGTTGATTATACGAATTGTGCATATGCATCTTCTCTTGGTGTTGCTTATGGTGTGCAAGGGAGTAGTAGAGATCCTTCCATTAGTATGGGAGGAGGTGGTGGTTGTTCCATGGGAAATGGGAGGTTTGCATCTTCTAGCTCCCATGTGAAGGGTGGAAGGAGAAATGGTATTGCTCTTACCGTGGTGGGAGTGCATTGCTCTAGTAGTGGTGGTAGGAGTGGTGCTAAGGGCTATGGAACCAAAGTGAGAGGCAATTATGGGTTCCATAGTGGTACTCCTTCCTCGACTTTCAACTACACTTCTAGTGTTGGAAGAGTGACGGGAAGTGGAAGTTATCCTAGTGGTGTTGCTAGGAGAGGAGGATTGAGGAAGATCCAAGTTGATAGTGATGGTTATCTTGAAGTTCCAAGGTCTTACTTAGATGATCCTATACTACACTTGGGTCTACGGAGGTTCCTTGTTGAGGTGGAAGGTAATGGAGGGTACTATCTCAAGATTGGTAACACCGATACCAATTGCATTAGTACCTCGGTGGTTGATGAGCTAAGACTACCTTGCTATGCCCTAGAGTATCCTTATGAGTACTACGGAGTGTGGGTTTCCAAGCAAGCTCGGGTGTGCATATCTCATAGGGGTTATTGGGGTTATATGTGGTGTCATGTGTACCCCATGCAACATTGTCATGTGTGGGTAGGTGAGTCATGGTTGCAAAGCAAGAAGGTGCGATATAGTAATGTGAATGATAGGTAATATTTTGGCCAAGGCCCAATGATTTATGACTTTGAGCCTATTGGGGTAAAGATCAAGTCACCTCCTAGTATACCCTCGAGGCCTATGCAAGGGTAAAAGGAGCAAGAACCTCATCCTATGCTCGAAAGAGTGCAAACAAGAAGTCCTACAATCACAAGCAATGGTGGGACTAGTGCAAGAAAAGAGTTAACAATTCTCAACAAGGTGAACCCCAAGCCACAAGCTCCAAAGCCAAGTGGTTCACCAACAAAGAATAAAGAGATCTCAAGTGATGAGTCTCTTAGTCCTAAATTCCGGGTTGATGTTAAAAGTCCACCTACTCCGGCGATGGGTATTCTTGGGCCTCGTCCCAATTCACCCGAATTTGAGAGACAAAAGATTGAGAGGAGTAAGGGAGTGACCGGTGACACTCCCCGAGTGGAAAAGGAGAGGATGTGTTGAGTGATGTGAGTGGGATGTCACCACGCGAATCTACACCTAACCTTGAAAAGAAAATTAGGGGAAAGAAAGAGGGAAAAAAGAGTGAGGACACCCCTTATTCTAACCTTAACCTTTTATCTTTTTCTTCTACTTGTGTGAATGCTTGTGTAGGTACTCTTGGAGGCAAAGCCATGGAGCCTCAATCGTGTCCCAAGAAGGATAGACAAGGTGAAGAAACTCTTCAATGTGAGCTTCAAGGTGAAGAGACAATTCATGACACTTCTAATGCATTGAGTCAGCAAGATGGCCACTCAAAAGTATGTGATAGTTCTTTCCTTGAACATGTTACTTCCTTGTCTCATGGTAGTGTTTGTGCTAACTCAAAACTAGTTAATGATTTGTATGATTACAATGTGTTCGCAACTAGTGTAGAGTCGAATGGTCAACTTGTGTGTGATTGTGAACCATTAGTTGAGAGGAATGATAAGCCACATCATGATGTGAGCTCGATTTTCATTGAACCTCTCTCTAGTGAAGATTGTGTAGTTGGCCCTATTTGTGACCCTTGTTATGACACACCACCTATATTTGATAAAGGGGAAGATGAGTTGCATGACTATCCTATCCTTTCCATTGATGAATCGCTTGATAATGGTGGACATATGTGTTGTAGTGCGGATGGTAGTGACCTTGAGGAGTCCCTAGTGGATGAGATGGATTGAACTGTATTCGATGACTCCTAAGTGTGGATGATGACTCTAGTTTGATTGCCACGCCTTTGATGGGTAGTGGACTTGTTTTCACAAACCTTTTGTTTGAAGAGGATTTTCAAGAAAGTGATGGTGAATATCCAACTAGAGAAGGGTTTGGATTTAAACCTCCATGGTTAGGTAAGTTGAACTCTATAGACAATTCATTGTTTGGGACTCCTAGTGAGGAAGAATGTCTTAGAGGTGGATTTGGAGGAGAGAAAGTCACTCATGGTGTGTGTAAGAGTGCTTCCAAAAAGGGGAGTGGAGTATTTGATGTTAGTTGTCAATTGAACTATTTTATTCACTCCACCCCACATGTTGATCACACCTTGTGTGTTGAGCATGCCAAAGCTAATGAGTCACATTGTGATAGTAATGCATTGAAGGTTTGGTGTGTTGACCATAAGCTTGGAGGTCATAAGGAACTTAGTTGCTTAATCTTGCATGTTCCATGTCTTATTGATCTCTTTGCTTGTTATGGTAGTGAGTACTTGTCGTTGTTGAGCCAAGACCTTGTTGTTTCCTTTGGAGACATAAGCCTTTTGATTAGTATTGATACTTGGCTCTACCACAAAAGTGTTATTTTCACATCACTTGTACTCACTCTTGTTGGGCTTGCCTACTCTTGTATTGGGAGGTTTTGGTGTGTTCTTAATGGCTTTAAAGATCATAGGAATTTTGATAGCTTGATCTTGCATATTCTCTACCCTATTGATCTCTTTGAGGAATCATGTATTGAGTGCACCCATTGGGGAAGCCAAGTACTTGTTGTTTTCGTTGGAAATATGCGCTTTATCATTGTCATTGATACTTGGTTATACCATAAGAGTGTGTTTTCCACACTACTTTCACTAACCTACTCTTGTAGTAGGATATTTCGCTTGTTTTTGTCTTTGATTGTAGGTCTTGATGGTTTGATTTCGAGGACGAAATCCTTTTAAGAAGGGGAGGATGATAAGTCCCAAACCCACACAAGACCATTCATACGGAGCCAAGCTAAGGAGATCCAAGGAGTACTCACTACCTAAACTTGGTGAGGAAGGGCCTAGAAGAAGGAAACGATTGGAAGCCGTTCCAGGTGATTAAAATGCAAGAGCAGCAGCCCAGCACCTTGGGCGCCCATCCTAGCCCAGGCGCCCCGCCTGGAGGACTCACTGCCTAAGGAGCCAGGCGCCCTGCCCAGCAACCCAGGCGCCCCGCCTGGCCACCCAGGCGCCCTGCCTGGCCAGCTCACTGCCTAAGTTCCAGGCGCCCCACCTAGGCCTAGGCGCCCCGCCTGGAACGCTGAAGACTACCAAGTTTGGCATTGAACTTCCTATTTTTCCCTTAAGTGGCTTGTATGTATTAATTAGCTTTTGGGGCATTTTTGACATTTCACCTAGTCTTGTGAAAGGCTATAAATAGGAACACTTAGCCATTTTCTTAGTAGCTAGTTTTGAAGATAGAATTGAGAAGATAGAATAGGCTTGACCATTCTTGTTGAAGCATGAGCTTCGTGTATCTCTTACGTTGAATCCATGGTGGATCACCGCTAGTGTGACCCCATTTAATGGTTTAAGTCTCTTCTCCCTTTTGGATCAATCTATGTGTTTAGTTTGATTCATTCTTTTTTCTATTTCTATTCTCCCCAATCCCTTATTTCTTGTTATCTTATGATTATTGTTTCCGCATCTTAGTTTATCGCTTCCGCCTATTTGGTTCTTATCAAATATTGACATGATATATTTGAAATAGATGATAAAGATAGACAAGTCGACTTGAGACATCATGTCTCGTTAGTCGACTTATCTTATTAAAGCCTTGCATTCTACAATTCATTCTCACTTTACTTATTGTTTTACTTTGCTGTTTCAGAATAATGATCAGCCTAAAGGTTCCCCGGGCGTAGCACCTCATCAATTGATCAAAGGAAAAACTTATTGATGATATTATAACCCGCATTTACAGTTTTATGTTATCGCTTTATTTTATTCCTTATTCCAATTATCAAAGTTTTATTAGCAGTCGCTCGCTTACCGTTTGTCAAGATTGTTACAGAATTTTAGCATAACCGCAGCAGCATATGGAGCAAAACGTGGAACTTTCTCTTCGCAGTGAACTGGGGCAATCGTTGATATGAGCTAGATTCGTCAATGAGGTTTTGAAGAATCGCACTCGAACAAGCAAATCTGTCCTAATCTTCTGTTTCGAATTGGGAGCCCGAGATATGTAGGCAACTTGGAAACTGGAGTTCGGCCATATCCATAAGCCTCACATTTTGATCCTGGGAATCAGAGTCTTGGCTTTACCGTGACAAAATTGGTTTTCACATCAACTTTCTTTACCCTGAAAACTCATTCTTCCTTTTTGGGTAAAGAGGGGCAGCTGTTGACACCCAGTTTTGTCCCGAAATTTTGAAATTAATTTGCTGATGCTTACTTTTTTATATAAATCTCAAAATATAGCATGTTGTGTTAATATAAAGCCAAAAGTGTCCTTTTTCAAAGAAATTATAAAATTTGATTTTTTGTCGCAATTTGGCTATTGTTTGCGAAGTTTTTCTATATTTGCAACTTGATATTTTCAGCTTTATATTACCTACAATATGTAAAATATTGTGAGAATTTATTTAATTAGAAATTTTTTTTAAATTAATTTGCGAAATTAGATAGAGCGATTAGTTTTTTTAGGAAAGTGTTAGATATGGTATGCACTCAAGTCTAGCCTATCCTTGCAAAGCATACATTTTTCTTCTCTTCTCTAGCCCAATTTTGAAGACCCTAATCATTCATCCCTATATAAATCCTCATCCATTAACCCTAGCCTCTCATACCCCCACACTCATTTTTACCCCCACCCTTCACTATTCATCTACAACACAAAAAAAATCAGATCTCCTTACATATACACCATCACATACAGATCCAAAAAAAAGGCCCTCTCCTATCATACACCACACACCTCTTCTTCTTTACTCCCAACACCACTCGACACCCGTCCTTCATCCTCTATTCCATATACAGAAACCAATACACAGCCATACAAAAACAGAGGGGATCAATGGGATTGAGAAAATAGGGCAGTGTTGAAGCAGCCACTGGCGTGGGATGGTGAAAACGAGAAAGGGGATCGGGGAAATGGGTTAGGTGGTGACACCAGTAGTCAAAACACAATTGAGAGAACCACCACTGGCGGCGACGCCGCTGTTTTGTTCATAAAATCGCTGGCAGTCACCCCTTTCTTCTCTAGTTTGCCGCTGCTGTTTCGTTCTTTGTTGGAACTTAGCCGGATTTCTGACTGGCGCCACCTTCTTTTGTTTCACCGCTGTTCTGCTTGTTCGTTCGCCGCTATTGGATTTTGCTGGACAATTTGGCTTTTGGAATTTTGTTTCCTAACTCTGTTTTGATTGGTTTTGAATTCTAATGTCGATGCTTATCAATTTATGCATTTTAAGCTGCAGTTAACCCATTTACTCTACAGTGACAGCTCCGTTGCTTTTGATGTTGTTTGATGGATTATTTCGGTGACTGTTGGATCTGTTTTGTCCGTTAAGATGAATCATTGCATTATTGGGATATATGATGATCCTTGGCGTTGAACCGATTTGAGACAAGCTCTGTTACTGTTGCTAAAAAAGTACTCTGCTGTTGTGGATTAAGTTTTACTGATTTGGAACAGTACTACACTAGTTACATCCTATGAAAATATTTTAATTTGAGGCTTTACGGACTGATTCGATTGGAGGCCAATAAGTCTCGTCCCGTTATGTATAGAACATCCCTTACGCGTCCCTACGAAAAAATATTGGCTATGATGAATGTATGCACTTTAATGCAAAGCAAGTCAAAATAGAGTAATGGGATTGGTACTTGGCATGGCAACACGACCGGCCGACGTGTTTGCAGCCGTACCGACGTCCCTAGCCTCTACTCAACCCATCATACAAACCTGAGCCTAAACTTTACAAAATAAAACTCTTCACTTTATTATTATTATTATTATTATTATTATTATTATTATTATTATTATTATTGTTATTATTATTATTATTATTTATTTCACTTTATTGTCATACTAACTCATTTTTATATTTTTGCGTGTTACATTTGGCGTGAACAACTTGGGGATGAGTTGGCTAAACTCACGATGGGATGACATATGCATTGGCTTGAAGTCGCATTGGGGTCAAGCTCGGGCTCAAGTTTCAAGAACTTAGAAATTTAGGAAAATCAAGGCTCCCGCGAGTTTGTCAACTTTTCGGGTTCTTTCCTTTTGAAACCCATTCTTTTATTAGTTTAATACTCGATAAAATATGTAAATTGTTTGTAGAATACTTTACTTATGAATAATATTTGATTATTTGAGTTATTGTTTACTTTTATGATCATTGCCTTTAATTCTGAAGTTGCTATTTTATTTATCGCAAATTGGGGCGATGTTAGCAAAACGCATGCAAGTAAAAAAAAAAAATTTGCAAATAAGCTTCTATTCAATTGATTATTATTATTATTATTATTATTATTATTATTATTATTATTATTATTATTATTATTATTATTATTATTATTATTATTATTATTATTATTATTATTATTATTATTATCATCATCATTATTATTACTATTTTTTTAAATTATTCTTTCGCAAGAAAAGCGCAATTGTAAATATTTGGAAACCTGTCGGATTAACCGTATGTTATGGAATTTCGGAAGTGCCTTAAAAACCTTCTTTTGAAATTAACAAAACCTCTTACTTAGAATCTCTGAAAAGATTGCCTTTTTATAAAAATGGAGTTTTGTACGCGTTTGCTAATTTGGTTCCCTGTTTTCCTTAAATTGGGTGGCGACTCTAAAAACTTCAAAAGAGTTAGTTCATTAAGTTGATACTCCTGAATTTAGCCTTTCGGGGTTATTTTTTTGGGGGTTCAACACCTGGTCCTGAATGCAGTCTTAGGTATATCACATTCTCTGACTCTAACCTGATGGTAGCCCGATCGCAAATCTATTTTTGAGAAGCACTTGGCACCCTGGAGCTGGTCGAACAAGTCATCAATCCTGGGCAGAGGGTATTTATTCTGGATTGTGACTTTATTCAGTTTTCTGTAATCTATGCACATGCGTAGAGAGCCGTCTTTCTTTTTCACAAATAATACTGGGGCTCCCCACGGGGAAATGCTGGGTCTGATGAGGCCTTTATCTAACAAATCCTTCAGTTGCTCCTTAAGTTCTTTCAGTTCTGCTGGTGTCATCCTGTACGGAGGAATGGATATGGGTTGCGTACCTGGTACTACATCAATAGGAAAATCAATCTCCCCCTCTGGAAGAAGACCAGGTAACTCAGCTGGAAACACGTCAGGGAACTTATTCACTACCAAAACTGACTCAAGAGTCGACGTCTCCTTCTCTGAGTCTCAGACATGAATAATATGATATAAGCGGCCTTTTGCGATTAGCTTCCTTGCCTTAAGGTAAGAAATAAACAGACACTTTGGCGATACAGAAACACCCTGCCACTCTATAGCTAATTCTCCTGGAAAGTGAAACTGGACTGTCTTCGCTCTACAATCAACGTTAGCATAACAAGAAGACAACCAATCCATACTGAGAATAACATCGAAATCAACCATTTCTAGCTCAATTAAGTCAGTTGTAGTGCTACAGTCACTAATCACTGTGCAACCTCTATAAAAACGCCTAGCTACTACATAATCACCAACGGGAACGGCTACCTCGAAAGGTCTAATACCATCTGGTACTATTTTGAATTTAATGGCAACAAAGGGAGTAATATATGATAGTGTAGAACCAGGATCTATCAACACATACACATCGAGAGAATTTACCGACAGAATACCTGTGACGACGCCTGGTGAAGCCTCTTGGTCCTATCGACCAATAAGAGAATAGGTGCGGTTCTAAGTACCATCTGCTGTAGGAGCTCCACTTCGACCTCTACCACGACCTGCTGGTGCCTGAGAAACTTGCCCCTGAGGGCGTGCTGGTGCTGAGGAAGCTACTGCTGATCTAGCTGGCTGGGCTGCACCACTACCACCCCTAGTCGGGCAATCTCTCATGAAATGTCCTGCCTCTCGACAAATATAACAAGTATCAACTCCTAACTTACATGGTGCCAACTGGCATCTACCACAATCTGGACATCTGGGATATGACTGACCAGCCTGTATAGAAGTACCACGACGCTAAAATCCTGAAGTCTGTGATGCTTGACTAGCTCTGGACTGAGGAGGTCTATCAGATCTTGGAGCACGGCACTGTGGAGGTATACTAGCTGGTGGTTGTCTAACACTATGTTGCCTACTTGCTCAAGATGTCTCTCCAAACGAACAAGAAAATCTGCCCCTCTTATGTGACACTCTATCCCTGTCGGCTCTATGTTTCTGTTTCTTCTCCTCAAGTGATAAAAAAAATACCTGAATACGTGATATGCTCATACCTGGCTGCATAGCAACAGTCATACACTCGTTCACCAGGTGTGGACCTAGTCCCACTACATACCTGTGAATTCTGTCCTCCATACTCCCTACCACGGTAAGGGCAATCTTGCTAAAGAATTAAAGCGATAATTATACTCTTCTATACTCAAACTTCCCTGTCTCAAGGTCAGGAACTGATCAGCACGTTCTCTTTGTGTCTCTATAGGCATATACTGATGAAGGAAGGCATCCGAGAATTCTTTCGCCGGAGTAGCATCTGGCCCTCTAGATAGCTCCCACGTCTGATACCACCCTGCTGCTAGGTCATGCAATCAGAATGCAGCCAACTCTACTGACTCCGTGTTTGACACGTGCATGACCCTCAACAACACCCTGGCTATCCTCACTAGAAAATCCTGAGAGTCCTCTTCTGTACGGCATCCAGTAAAGACTGGAGGCTCTAGCCGGATAAAATCCCTGATCCTGGATCCAGTATCTCCCTGGGCATCTACACTATGCCGTCTAGTCTGAGCAACTACAACACTGGTCAATAATCTAATGGCATCCCTCATTTCCTGCCCCTGGCTATCAGGCTGAAGAGCTTGAGGTATGGTAGCCACAGTACCTCTAATATCACCCTGAACTGATGGGATCTGTGAGGCCTCAGATGGAGCCTCAGGCACTCTCATCCACCTCAGGTGGCACTCTACTAGTACCCTGGCTGGCAATAGCCTTGCCCTTCTGGGCAGCTGTTAGTGTCTTTGACGGCATCGCTGTATTCAAAACATTACGGTTAGAAGGGTAAATTCTAAAATCATGCCCTTATCGCACGATCTAGAGAAGAAAGAAAGACAACCATTTTTAAATGCCTTGTAGTATCCTGTTCATAAGTATGGCACGCGACATACTCCTGAACAAGACTCTACTAGACACGGCCTGTAGACACCCTAGGACTAAACTGCTCTGATACCACTTTTGCCCCGACCCAACCTAGAGCCGCGACAGATAACCGATACTGAGTGTCAATCATCACTAAACCGACTGATAATCTATGAATAATAGAGATGAGCTGAAAATATAAAGTCTGGAAAGATGATAAGGCTATCACATGCTGACGTACATAACATAGTGACTGACCCACACAGGGACATATCTACAGGCCTCTAAGAGTGCTGAACTAAATATACAAAGGATGGGACAAGGCCTCACCATACCTACTCGACGTATGTACAATATACCAAAAGTAGTAAACTCCGGAAGGAGATGGAGTGACTCCAACAGCTGGTAGATAGCCTACTCGTGCCTCAGGGTTTGATCTCTCTGTACCTGTGCGGCATGAAACATAGCGCCCAAGAGAGGACGTGAGTACGATAGGTACAAATAATGTAAGGCAAATCGAGCCAAGACTCCAATCAACGAGTGCTAAGCTTGAAGGATGCAAAGGACGGGAAGCCAAGGGCTGTAGGAGCGATCCGGAGAAATATCGATCGGATAAGCACCTCGGCGCGCCACCCAGGCACCCAGGCGGTCCACCCAAGGCCTAGACAGTCCGCCTAAAGCTGTGAACAACTGGGCGCTCCGCCCTACTTTTCCACTATACAAGAATGCTCTAATTTTCAGGCGCTCCGCCCATGACGCTGAAATTCTAGATTTTTGTTGTGAACTTTCTATTTTGCCCTTAAGTGTTGTATATTGTTTTAACTTAGTGTGAGGGCATTTTAGTCATTTCACTTGTATCTTAGAAAGGTCTATAAATAGAGGCCTTAGGCATTTCATTTCAATTACACAACTTTGAATATAGAATGATGTATTTCTTGAGTAAATCTCAATGAGGAACCCGTGAGCGGGCATGGTTTTACATGGTAGAGTCCAAGTGGAACATCGAAACCTCTTTGATCATTCTATTTGCAAGAGGTGGGTGTCTCTTAAGGGTAGTTGCGTAGCATAGGTGATCCTTGACTTCACCCGGGGTGTATCGAGACAAGTTCCTCGGTTCTACTTAGGCAAACATTTCAAGCCTCGTCTTGCTTTTATCTCGATATCTTTATTGATATCGCCTATCTTGTTTTAGCATCCGCATTTTCATAACCTATTTTGCTTCCGCATGTTTTACCCCTTATCCGTTGATATCAGAGCACGACTAGGCTTCGTTCTTACGAATCCTCGTTCTTGTTCTTGTTGTTGTTGTGATTGTGTTGTTTGTTCTTGAAAATTGAAAAGAAGAAAAAAAAATTCAAAAAGTGAAAAACCAAAAATTTGCTAGATCTTGTTGGTTGTATCGATTTTGTTGGTGTTAATTATCGGGGATTTTTTGTTGACGTATTCCAGTTGATTGGGTACCCTCAAAACATGATTTAAAGTTGTGAATCAAAATCTTGAAAATCAAATCTCAAAAGTTGAAATTCACAAAATGTGCTAGATTTGATTTGTTGTAATGATTTCTTGGATGTTTGTTATCGGGGATTATTCTATGATGTTTGTTATCGGGGATAACATCATTTGATTTTGCGGTTTGACAATCGAAATTTTGAAACCCAAAAATTTCTTGAAAACCCTTGAAAATTTTTGCTCAAATCTTGAAACAATCTTGTTGTTGGTTGTTTGTTGGATAAAATCATTAGGGTTTGCTTGTAGTAGTGTAAAACAACTTTGGGTATCATTAGATTGGAAAAACACCTTGAAATCTTTGGAAAAATTGGGTGCAAATCGCCAAAAACCGAGTTCTTGACGAGCTGAAGCACAGACCCAGGCGGACCGCCCAAGCCTAGGCGCTCCGCCCAGGAAACAATCTGATCATTTTTGGGAAAATTCCAGGAAGACCGCCCACCCTCTATGCGGACCGCCCAGATACTGAAGCGGGTTCCGGTAGTTTGTTTCGTAGGCTTTCGTGTTTGTTTGGTTCTCGTTGCTTCCGGCTAGTACTTTGAGAGTAACACTCCTTCTCAATTAGTACTAGTTCATTGAGCGCTTAGGACCTTCGTGCTTAGAGGAGAGTAGAGATCAAAGAAGACTCGTAGTATATTTTTACTTCAACTGCGCACCTATATAGCCTAGCGTTCATCGAATCCCATCAATTCCACTCACCCCGAAGAGTATTTGGTTCGTGTGACTTGAGTGGTTATTGAGGTGGTTGTCCAACTACGAAGAAGCCTTTGAAATCAAGCTTGAGTGATCCTACCACCCACTAAATTGAGTGTACCAGAGCGACATTCCAAACGTGAGGGAGCGAGTGAGGTTTTTACTCTAACCTCTTTCTCTTGTCTTTAATTTTTGTAGGTACATGGCCGGAGACGTTTACGATACAGTTAAGGTCCCGGTAAGCACTTTGGCCTACCTCTTGGCCGAGGTGAGATCCATAAGCTCGAGGTTTGAAAGCCTTGAAAAAGAATGGACCCCGAGTGTCCAAAAAGGTGCCGGAGAAGGCACTTGTGATGGAATGTTGGGCAATCCCCAACCGTTAGGCACTCCCCAATAAGTGGGCATTCCCCACAACTTGGGTATTTCCCAAGATGATGTAACTACTCACTCTAGGAGTAATTCTACAACTCCTATGAGCCAACCAATGGCAAATGAGAGAGTTGGGGGAGGTAAGCGAGGTGATGACATTCATAGACCTCATCCCCATACACTTGCACATGAGAGCGAATTGAAAAAAAAAAAAAAAAGAGGAGAGGAAAAAATTATTGAGAGTGAGGGCACTCTTTGTCCTAACCATATGTTATCTTCTTCTTCTTGCTATAGCTTTTGTGTAGGTACTCTTGGAGGCGAACTAATGGAGCCTCAACTATGTGCCTTGAAAGGAAGACAAGATAACAGAGATCTTGATTATGAGCTTCATGAAGGAGAAATTGAACTCGACACTTCAAGCAAGGTGAGTGCTCACGGGAGCAACTCAAAAGTAAGTGTTTCTTCACCTTCTTATGAGCATGAAAACTCCTTGTCTTGTGAGAACTCGATGCTGGTTGGTACTTGTGTTGTATTTGATGAACTTGCAAATAGCATAGAGTCAGTTGGTCAACTTGTGTGTGCTTGTGAACCACTAGTTGAGAGGATTGATAAGCCACATTATGATGTGAGCACGGTATTCAATGAACCTCTCTTTACTGAAGAAGTGGTAGTTGACCTTGCATGTAGCCCTTATTATGATACACCACCTATTTTCGACAAAGGGGAAGATGAGTTATTTGATCACCCCCTTATCGATATAATTGTTTATGGTGGAACTATGTGTTGTAGTGAGGATGGTGGTGGCCTTGAGAAGTCCTTAGTGGATGAGATGGATCAGATTATATTCGATGATTCCTCAAGTACGGGTGATGAACCTAGTTATGATACTTCACCTTTGCTTGACCTTGAGAATGGGATGCGTACTTTTACTAACCCTTTGTTTGAGGGCATCCTTATTTGTGGTGGTGAGTTGTATCGAGCTAGAGTTGGGAATGAGTTAGAACCTCCATGGTGTGAGGGATTTGATCCTATAGACAACTCTTTGTTTGAAGCTTTGATTGAGGTAGATGATTCTTCTAGTGACCCTACTCTTGTTGGTTTGGGTTATGATGATGAAGAGGCCATTATTAATGCTTTCCTTAAGAGTTTACCTTGTGAGGGGGGTTGTCTTGAGGATGAAATTAGAGGTGAGGAGGTATCTCGTAGTGTGAGTATGAGAGCTTTTAAGAAGGGGAGTGGGGTATTTGACACTAATTGTGAATTGAACTACTTTGCCTATCCCATCCCACACGTTAACCACGATTTGAGAATTGAACATGTCGAACCAATGTGCCACATTGTGAAAATATTGCATTGAAGGTTTGCCGTGTTAGTAATGAGCTTAGGGATTGTAGGATTATTGATAAATTGATCTTGCATATTCCATGTCCTAATGATCTTTTTGTTCGTTCTTGTGTTGAGTGCATTTCTTTGCTAAGTCAAGTACTTATAGTTTCCTTGGGAGACGTGAGCTTTTTCATTTTCTTTGATACTTGGCTTTATCATAAGAGTGTGTTTTCTACACTATTTACACTAACCTACTTTCAGAGTAGGAGTTTTTGCTTTTGCTTGTCGTTGCTTGTAGGCCCTAGGTTCTACGCTAAGGCAAAGGAGAACTTGGAAGAAGCCTATTCCAAAGTGGCGTTCAAGAAGAACAAGAGAGGAGAGCATTGGGCAACCCGAGGAGATGAATATGCCATGAAAGATGACGCCTTGATTTCGAGGATGAAATCTTCTCATGAAGGGGAGGATGATACGGGGCAAATCCATCCAAGACTCCAATCAATGAGTGCTAAGCTTGAAGGATGCAAAGGACGGGAAGCCACGGGCTTTAGGAGCGATTCAGAGACGTATCAATCGGATAATCAACTCGGTGCGCCACCCAGGCACCCAGGCGGTCCGCCCAAGGCCTAGGCGGTCCGCCCAAAGCTGTGAACAACTGGGCGCTCCGCCCACCAGTGGGCACTCTGCCTCACTTTTCCACTGTCCAAGAATGCTCCAATTTTCAGGCGCTCCACCTCCTTTTAGGCACTCCGCCCATGACGCTGAAGTTCTATATTTTTGTTGTGAACTTCCTATTTTGCCCTTAAGTGTTGTATATTGTTTTAACTTAGTGTGAGGGCATTTTAGTAATTTTACTTGTATCTTAGAAAGGTCTATAAATAGAGGCCTTAGGCATTTCATTTCAATTACACAACTTTGAATATAGAATGATGTATTTCTTGAGTGAATCTCAATGAAGAACCCGTGAGCGGGCATGATTTCATTGGTAGTGTCCGACTTGAATATCGCAACCTCTTTGATCATTCTATTTGCAAGAGCCGGGTGTCTCTTGAGGGTAGTTACGTAGTATAGGTGATCCTTGACTTCACCCGGAGTGTATCGAGACAATTTCCTCGGTGCTACTTAGGTAAATGTTTCAAGCCTTGTCTTGCTTTTATCTCGATATCTTTATTGGTATTGCCTATCTTGTTTTAGCTTCCGCATTTTCATAACGTCTTTTGCTTCCGCGTGTTTTACCCCTTATCAGTAAATATGAGCTGGAGCATAGCAATTTAGCTGGAAATCTGAAGAACGTACTAAACATAATCCGAATATAAACTGAAGTCTAGCTGAATCAGAAACTGACGGCTGAACTAAACTACACTGATAACTGGTAACCGGTATTGAGCTAAAACTAAACTGTTATCTAAACGGGTACCTATCTAGTCTTATGGGTTGTATCCTCCCAAATCAGGTTACTGAACATCTGAACTAGCCTCATGTATAGTCTTGTTGTGCATACTGTGGCTATATACGCGTATATAACAAACCTGGCGGGTGTTATGGGCTATGTCCCCCCCAACCAGTAGTATCTAGTCTCTCTGATCAGAGTGTGTGAATGACTGTCGGTCACACTAGGTATTTCAACTCCCGCCTGAACTAGAGGGGCTGTGTCCCCCAGACGGGTATAACACACGCGACCAGACTGTGTGTCTAATGTCTAGCCTCTATAGGGGACTCCAAATCACATATCAAATAATCACAATATAAGCAAAAGCATGTATGAGGCATAACACATGTGGCAACAATAGATATGGACTCAAAGGAATGATAAGAAAACTCTGGATGGAATTATAGACACAACCTAGAACTTAGAATTTGTCCAACTCTTTGAATTTCTATAAAAATTTCGGCAGAGTTTTCCCTAAAACTGGATGGTCCACAAAAACACAACCAGCACTATAATATACACAGGGATGGATACCCGGATAAAATGATAACATAAATAGATTAAACGGATAACAACATGAGACGACTGGACGACATAACAATCCGCGGACAAAATCTTTGGACAGCACCACTGCCCTGTCTTGAAATCTAATTTGAAGGGTCTAAATAAAAGTTATAGACTTTATGATCTGCATAAAAGTTGTAGATATATGTCTCAGGGTTCTAGAAAATCTTAAATTATCTCAATATCAATTTTGTACAAAGAGTTATGCTCAAACTACTAACAATTGTCTGAAGATAAAACCAATTTTCTAGATTTTGAAACATATCGTGCTGCTATTTTTTGGATATCTTTCACCGTGGTTCTTAGAACCAAATTAGTCACATACATGATTACCTTTATGCCATACAAGTTCCTCACAAGAACCATCAAGTTTGGAACTATGACAAACTTCAAAAGCTACAAAATAAATGCCTTGTCGAAAGAAAGGTTTAGCCTTACATACCTTTGATGCTTTTTGCTTCTAAACCTTTTTCCTTTGAATTTCACACCTTCTAAAGCCTAAAAAGCTATAACATAGCATTTAGGTACTTTACTTAGCCATGAAGTAATTCTAAAACTCAAACTATAGACGAAATTGAAGGTAGCATAACGTTAGCTTAATCGCGTAGAGCGTTTTGACGCGATCCGTCTTCAATTTCGAGTATTGATGTCCTTTCTTCAAAACAATAAAAATGGCTTAACCACTCAATAACACACTGTTTCTCTCATGTGGTTTCTGGAAATGATGAAATATGAGATGAATTTCTCATTTATACTTGAAACATTTCAGTTTTAGTCCTTTTATGCGCTTATATCCCTTTTTCTGGCCTGACTTCTGACGCTCATATCTTTTTATCCAGATATTGTATAAATAAACGGTTAAAAGCGTTAGAAACTACACTCCAAGAAATTCAATTTGGTATATGATATATCCCCAAAAGACCTCATATACATACAGAATTAATTGCTCAAAAAGCTTCGTTACAAGGCAAATCCTTAGTCGGTTTTTCCGCTACTTAAATCTGATTTTTCCCAAACTTTATATTCAATATATAAACGTGATATATCCTATTATGGCTTTAAAATTACTTAAATTATACTTAGCATGTCATTAAGATGATATACGTCACTTAGACATACGGGGCTTAACAGTTTGGGTCCTTCTCATGTGGATTACACACTAAGAGAAATCCACGAAGGACAATGCGGAAATCATTCTAGCGAGCGGTCTCTAGCTTGAAAGTTAATTAGGGCGGGCTATTTCTGGTCCCGAATGGAAGACGACGCGAGCAAGTTTGCCAGGGCATATGATAGCTTCCAAAGGTTCTCTTATGTACTTAATCAACCGACAGTGTTATTACATTCAGTAATAGCCCCATGGCCTTTCATGAAAAGAGGATGGACATCGTAGGGCCCATTCTTAAAGCACCCGGTGGTGTCAAGTTTGTTCTTATCCTGACGGACTATTTCACCAAAGGGGTAGAGGCGTCCGCATATGCCCGAATTCGAGTGTAGGAAGTCATAGAGTTTATTTGGAAAAATATTATGTGCCGATTTGGGATTCCAGTAGAAATCACTTGCAATAAAGGTCCCCAATTCATAGACGATAAGATCACTCTTTTCTGAAAGAATGGGAAATCAAGAGGATAACCTCCACTCCTTACCACCCATCAACCAATGGCCAAGCCGAATCCTCAAACAAGATGATAGTGGAGAATTTGAAGAAGCGGCTCAAGGAGACTAAGGGAAGATGGCCTGAAGAACTGCCCCGAGTCCTATGGGCCTACCGAACTGCATCTAAAGCCAGAACAGGAGAAACACCATTTTTGCTGACGTACGGAACGTAGGCTATGATTCCTTTAGAAATTGGAGAGTCCAGCTTATGGTGGACATTCGCCGAAGAGGAGTCCAGTGACGAAGCCCTGAAAGCATCCCTTGACCTCTTGGACGAACGACGAGAGATAGCATCCATTCACCTTGCAGCCCAAAAGCAGCGAGTAGAGCAATATTATAATGCATGGGAAAATCCATGGTCCTTCAACATTGGGGACCTGGTCTTTCGTAAAGTTACTCAAAACAGCAAGCAGGTCGGAGCAGGAAAGCTCGCTCCGAATTAGGAAGGACCATACAAAGTGCGGGGTATTACTGGAAAATGTGTGTACGTTCTCGAAGACATGGTGGGGATAGCCATTCCAAATAACTGGAATATCACATAGCTGAAGAAGTACTACTCTTAAAGGCTGGCTAAGCCTGAATACTCGAGACATGTATTTTTATTTTTCCTGGTCTTCTCAAAATTATTTATAACGGGAATTTAGCCCCGTTCCTTATTTCACATAGCTCTGCCTCGTATCATTAAAACTATTATTCCAATAGGTCAGTTTTGTCCAATTATTTAGATCCATCTATGATCCACCTATTCATAGCTCCGGCCAGACCTAAGTTGAAGTAATACACTCACTTTCCGCTACAAGAAAGTAGAGTACACTACTTGCTTAGATTTAGACCACGTCTAACTCAACCACCAGGCATTAATCGAGGGTTGAACTTGCTAAATCAACAATTTCACCTACACGCAGATAGGGACGCACGTCCGCGTAGTGCCAAAAAATCTTAAATACTCGAGTAACTAAGCGAAGACGTTCTGTCTCAGAACGCAAAAGGTCTGTTGCCACACGGGCTAAAGTCGCCCCATTGTGGGCGCAAACAGCCATCTGCCATGGATGCAACCTAGTCGCCGTTTATCAGTGTACAACGGATGTAATTGCTCAAGGCAGGCACACTGACACACGTTCTTAAACAACTAGAACAGTCATGACGACTGGAAGCCATCTAATATCTAGGTACACAAATATACTGCTTGAACATACATTACGAAATGCATAATAACACAAGTACGTATTAAATATTGATGAAAATTCATTTCATTAATAACAAACAGCTCGTAGACTCATAATATACATTTAGTTCTTCCTAAATACAACATTTTTTTATCACAATTGTACAAAAACAAAGGAAAGGGAAGACTAAAACTTCAAGTTCCTCTGAATTTGCACCACGATGATTCTTCATCTGGATTGTAGCTCTTCCATCAAAGTCTCTCCCAGTATTCGAAGGCGAAATTTCCAACCTGGCACCCCAAGCAGCAACATCTTTGTGATACTGTGTCACGGGGGGAGGAAAATCAGCCCAATTGAGGAATCCTCCAGTAGAACGGCGGAGGCAGTAGAACTGGCACCGAAGACTTCATTTGGATTCACTTGGAGAGACTCCAATCAGGCCAGAGCTATACAGCCACCCTAAACATTGTCGGTATAGAGAATGCTTTTGAGCATCAACCGCTCGAAGAAGGAGAGGATATCCCAGGACGCGCTCCTCGTGAAAAAGGAGTTGCTTCGGGGAAATGTTCCTAAGTAACAAGAAGATAAGCGAACTACAAGAAGCCCGAATGGGATGGCATTCCTCTGCTGCCACACGCCATATGACAAGAATTATATCACAGCAAAGCACCATGCATGATGATGGAACGCGTCAGAATTGATACGTCTACCACAATGATGATCTTTTGAAGAACATCACCATTAAAGTTCTGGCCATGCATCATGGCTCGGGGGACTTCTTTCCTTCCCTCAGAAATGAAGAAAGAAAAGAAGATAACTGCAGATGAGTCTCGCCTTGTAATCTTATCATGCCTCGTCCTCACGAAAGGAAGAAGAATTTCTGGGAGTATCATACTAGGATCAAAGGCCACGCAGAGATAAGCTTTCTGAATAGGGATGGAATATTTTCTGAAGAAGTGCGCGATTCCTTCCACTATCACAAGGCCACTATTTATAGGCGGAGAGGGGTAAGGATGGAGCACAAAATGGTCAAAGTGTCATAATTGTTGGAGATATGAAACGATTCGAAGCAGTTATTAGCGTTCTTTGGAAAGATGCATGGAATCGATATCAACCAATCAGATGGAAGCATGTGAGATTCTCGAAGAAGTCATTAAATTCTTGGTCAGAGAGACTGCGAGTCTCAAGGAGTCAGTGAGATATCTTTTCACATCAACGCTTCTTTCACTTCCTGACTGCTTGCGTCAGCACTTAGCAAGTGGGAGGACTGACTGTGTGGACAAAAATATGCCACCTATTGTTACGGGGATACGAGTCAAGCTGGCGAGACTCGACTTATCCTACAAGTCACCGGGCACTGAGGAAATACGCCCTCTCCTAGAGCCAATGACCATTTAGGTGGTTTGGTCACAGGGCGCGGGGCACACATTCCGCCACCTAGGGTGTACAGTCTCCTAGTTAGGATTTAGTATACCGCCGCCTTGAGTTGTAGGCCCATGACCTTATTAGTATTTTTATTTTACCTTATTTAGGACTAGGTATCACTACTATAAATACCCCTCCTTACATCGTATTATACATAAGACACAATTTGCCACCGATATCGGCTACTCTTAAGGAATAAGAATTACTTTTCTTTCTCTATTATGTCCTACTTAATTGCTTGTCTTTACTTTCATTGTATTACTTTTTCCATCGTAATTTACCGTATTGCTTGTGACCTTATTCGTAATTAATTGTTTAATCTAGACATACAAATTTGGCATAAAGAGAAGCGTGGGGCGTAAGCCCCGCAGATCTTTAAATATTATCGATTTCTAAAAATTTTAAAATAGCGACAAATAGAATAATATTACAGAAATACATTTCAACACAAATTTTTAAAAAAAAACAAGGTAGAAAAATATTTAATAACATAATTATGAATACCAACATACATAATCATGATATATAAATGACGCACAATGTCCGAACAACCTTAAAATCAAAAGAAAAAGCATATTACTCTTGATAAAAATTGTCATGTGGATCTCCTTTATGAATAAAGAATAGTTTGTATATGATAATTTGACATTTTCTCTTCAATTTTAATAGTCTTTTCATAATTGAAATTTCTCTTTGACAAAGATTTTTGATAAATAAGTAAATAATTATTTATTTTACGAGATTCACCCACAGTCTCATGATGAAAATCTAGCATCGTTTGCTTTTAACTAATTGAAAGTTTGACAAAGAGCTCAACATGATGTATCTATAACAAAAATAAGAATATATGAATATAATTTTACATTACTAGATAGTTACTCGTTATTACTTAACTATTAAATTGATAAGTTTTATACCTCATATACACAAAAAGAAGAAGTATTAAGAAAATTGAGGTTAAAAAGAGAAAAATGGAAGATTAAATAATTAAGACCTAGAAATAGTTAATACATGAATAGTTTTTAGATAAAGGTTCATATCATAATCCAATATCAATTTGTTCTTAGTGGTAATCATAAGTTTCAATGTTCTCAACTTCTAATATGTGATTAGTGAAGAGTACTTGTGAAGAGTCAATGCTTAATAAAGCAATTTTTGGGGGTTTACAAGGCTGATTAGACATAATTTCATGGAAAACAACAGGGCGAACCCTGGGTGTTAGGCATTTGGTGCATCTAGAGCGTAATCCCAGGAACTTGAGGCGTAAGTCTCATGAGACAAGACCCCCCAAGTATGCCCAACAGCGTTTTACGAGTGCCCTGCCCTGGGGCAAGCCCCCAACGAGTCTCAATTTTGCCTTTTAAAATAGAGATTATTTGAGAGAATCAAACTGAGGAAAAGTGAGATTTTAATTTTTAGTTTACTTTAACTAAAACAAACAACTTCCGGAAGAATTAAAATTTAAAATGAGTAAGGAATCATCGATTTCACTTGGTCATATTTATAATAAATACTCCTTCCGCCCCAAGTTAAGTGTCTACCTTTCTTTTTAGTCCGTCCAAAAAAGAATCTCTCTTTCCATATTTGGTAACTCTTTAATTGCAGATTTGTTTTGTACACAAGATTCAAAGGTACTGGGCCGCATTAGACATATATTTCTCTTAAGAATAATTGGTTATTGCTAATTCAATTATATTTTTCTCACTAAGAAATAATCAATTAATAACACTCCGTGAGGTTATGCATATTAAATTAATTATTACTAGTAATAACTAAACCAAAATATTTTCTTTCCAGAATTATGCTTAGAAGTATTAAAAACTTCGTGAGAATATTTTCACTAAAAATCAATAATCTAGTACTATAGTTCTTCCGTGATAGTTAAAACTGAGGCAAGCAAGATTACAGACTTCAAAAAATAGTTTTTATTCTATTATTTTATTTATCAATTATTATACATTAATTTTTCACCTTGAGAATTATAAAATTAATATAAGAATAACATAAAGATAAAATACACGGACGTTATAATTATGGTTAAGTAAAAACTTTAATTCCAGCACAGTATTAAAATGTGATAAAAAAACTCTTTAGCCCAACCATGTATTAAAATTGAGATAAGTAATATAAATATTTGAAATAACCTCTGCTAGTCATTTTGGGAGTCAGAACTCCGATTAGCATGCTGACAGTCTTAAAAGATTTGTATGGTCCATTAGGACATGCCAATAAAGTTTGACTTGAATCAAACCTCATTTGGTAAGTCTTAGAAGAAGATTTCAGTTACGGTTGACGGCAAAGCCTAAAAGAGATTTCCGAGCTCGATTTGAGTACATGAGGTCCGATTTGAAATCCAAAAGCTCGGCTAGGTTTGTATGGTCATTTTGGACATGTGTGAACTATCAGAAGCGAATTCATTTGGATAGTTTTTTCTGAAGTTTCGAAAGTTGGAATTTGACCTCTTTCTATTTTGACTTGTGTCTTGTATTTCGAGGGCCCGATTCGAGATCCATCTTAACAATTAGGTTTTACATGAGTTGTCTAACTTCTATAAAATGTTTGGGGTCCTTCTAAGCCTCATAGGGTCCCGTTCGAACCCTAAGTTCAGCACCAATTGATGTTGGTTCACTGCCTAGTTTTTCCTTACGTGATGGTGCCTTGAGCTATGCTATAGCGCTGGGTTATGCTACCATTTAGCGTAAAATTCCCCTGGAAGCGCGATGGAAAAGTGGTGGTGGCGCGGTAGCGCCCAGGTAGGCACGAAGCAGTGTTTTCAAGGTATAAAATGACCCTTGTCGGTTGATTGTATTCCTAACTCAATTCCTTCAACTCCATGTCGGTGTAGAGCCAATTATTGGTACAAATTATCTTCAAGTGCTCATGTAATTTTTCTAAATTGATTCTTGATATTAATTCAAGGTTTTAAAGTGGGAAATTCATGAGTTGGGTTAAAGAAAATTGGGGTTGGAACCCTAAATTTATAAAATTGGGGAAATTGGTTGAATTGAATCCAAAAAATGTAATCCAACGATATAGTTGGACTCGTGGGTCTATGAGGAGTCTGGGAATGTATCAATTATAGGCGTTCGACTAAGATTGTATTAGGGGTAATTTTGTAATTTCTTCCTTCTCCGGCTAATAGCTAAATATTTAGTTTGTGAGCACTTATATGTGTGGTTTCTCTTCTTTGGCCTTTATGTATTTCCTACGCATGTGTTCTTCACATGCGTAGCTGCCGATAAGGCGTACTTAATATGTCAAAACTTTGTGTATAGTTGTACATTATGTCTTTATGGCCTGGTCTGGTGATATCATGTAAGTTAGAGTTTCATACTCCAGTTTGTGAACCTGTTATGTATGATTGTAGCTTGATTGCTTGATGTTTTCTGTAGATTGTGTTGGGCTCAATATATAACCAAGATCAGGGATGTTTTACTGTTGATACGAGTTGTTAGGTTTTAGTCGAAAGTATTAAGTGATGGTAAGAGTTCTGGAGTTATGATAACAATCAGTTGGAGTTAGAAATATTCTAATAAGTTGGTGATATCAACGGTTGAGCATTAAATTAATGTAATTTTGAAAATAGTTTAGAAGTGACTATATATGTGAAACGACCTCGGTCAGTCGTTTCAGAAGTTAGGACTCCGATTGGCGTGTCGATAATTTTAAAATATTCGTAATGTCCATTAGGACTTGTCTGTAAAATTTGATCTAAATCAGACCTCGTTTGGTAGGCATCGGAAGAAGGTTTCAGTTTTTATTGGCGATAAATATTAAAAAGAGATTTTCAAGCTCGGTTTTTGCCGAATGAGCTCCGATTCGAAATCCGAAAGTGCCGTTAGGTTCATATGATTATTTGTGATTTTTGTAAACTTTCGAAAGTAAATTTCGATGTTGTTCGGCTATCCGCTAAAATGCCGAAAGTTAAATAATTTGACTTCTTTTCTATTTAAATTCGCATCTTGAGTTTCGGGAGTCCAATTTGAGATCCGCCTTCGCGAGTATGTTACATATATTTTTTATAACTCGTATGCAAAATTTGGAATTATTTCGAATATCGTGGGGTACTATTTTAATTTTCGTTAAGAAAAGAAAATAAAATAAAAGAAAACAAAAAAAAAAGAGAAAAAGACAAAATTAAGGTTAGGCGGTGGGTCCTTAGCTTTAAGCTAAGGATCAGGTAGTAGTAGTAGTAATACGAAAACAGAAGCAGAGAAGCGAAACGAACAGAAATGGAGAAACGCGAGAATATACAGTGGAAAAATACCAGAAAATGAGAAAAGGAGCCGGAGGAAAATAGTATTTTTACCCCAAAATATTCAGGTAATGATCCTAATATATTATTTGAGTTTATTACGTACGTTTGAATATATTTTTACGGTAAAAATAGGGATATTAGACATCGTCCTAATGACGTAAATTGATAGTTTAAAGGGTCAAATGGACCCTGATAATGAAATTGATTATATATTCGTGCTCAGTAAGTTATGGGCAACATATAAATGTAATTTATTTAGGGTTTGGTCATGTGACCCTAAACCCTGTATATAGGCCTGGCCTGCGTATTGCGTATGTGAATAGGGTATCAGGTTCTTAATCGGTTTGCCCTAAGATGTGAGGAATGAAGTCTTTAGCCTAATTTGATATATTTTTCTACTTATTGAATAGAGTGGGATCGTTTGGCAATGAAACCAAAGGACAAAGCGGTTATTGAGAGGCTGTGTTAACTTTTGGAAGAGGTAAGTGTTTATATCCATTTCTTTGGAGGCACCTGGCCTCGTGGATTTTCTACTACGTGTTCCTTACGTGTGTAGCTGCCGATAGGCGTACTCATTACGCCTTAGCTTTGGCTTTACATTATACATTATATGTTATGTCCTGTTGTTGGTATTGCATTGAGGATCTGAACATTGTACTCTGGCTGTGAGTTGGTATACACTTTCCAGCTGTCAATGAGACTCCCGCGCTGGTGATGGGTTATTATTGCATCATGTTGCATTTGTATGAAAATTGCATCATATTGAGGGTAGGAGGATTCCGCCCTCGGAGCAGGAGGATTCCGCTCCATTGCATCATATTGAGGGTAGGAGGATTCCGCCCTCGGAGCAGGAGGATTCCGCTCCATTGCATCATATTGAGGGTAGGAGGATTCCGCCCTCGGAGCAGGAGGATTCCGCTCCATTGCATCATATTGAGGGTAGGAGGATTCCGCCCTCGGAGCAGGAGGATTCCGCTCCATTGCATCATATTGAGGGTAGGAGGATTCCGCCCTTGGAGCAGGAGGATTCCACTCCATTGCATCATATTGAGGGTAGGAGGATTCCGCCCTCGGAGCAGGAGGATTCCGCTCCATCTATTTGGCACATGTGACACCATTGCATCATACTGCATTCATCCCATTTCATTGCATCGCGTGCTGACTATTGTGTGACTATCATGCTGTGTTTTGTGTAAGCAGTATGTATACCATATGGTGGACATATTTCAGTTTGCCTATATATTTCTGGCTTGTATTCTGAGTTGCGGGGATCGGGTTGCACGCCGCGACAGGATGAATATATGGATCGGGTTGCACGCCGCAACAGGAAGTATTTCTGATTGTTGATAGGTTCGGGATACCTATATGTTCTGGCTATCTTACGTTCCTGGTTTTAATGAGTTTGTGATTCCATACGTGTTTCTAGTTATTAACTGGCTCTGCCTTTTCATAATTTAAATAAAAGGAATTTGGTTTATATGTTTCTTCTCCCTGGCTAGCTATCCTATTCTTTGAGGTGGCTAGTCTGCCCCACTTATTGAGTCTTTTTGACTCACCCTTGTTTGTTGTTTGTTTCTTGTCTATCTATTTCGTGTCGGCAGGTTCGCTCTAGGATTGAGTTCGCCGCGTTGCTCAGGAGCGAAGACGACTTCAGCTGTCAGGGGTGAGCCAGATTTATTCCGAATGGCCACCAGTTTATTGTTCATTATTTCAGTTGCATTTTGCTCCCTTAAAGAGGTATCTGTCTTCTTTTGTACTCTTAGATGTCTGGTCTGGATAGCCCTAAACCTAGCATGTTGGGTAGTCAGCTGTAATTTCTTTTGTACAGCTTAGGGGTATCAGTATTTCTGTGTTTTTATTTTAACTTTTGTCCTTATTTGTAAATTGTTATATTTATTTTCCTGATTTAATTGGTAAGGGTTCGCCCGACGGGTCTAGGGGAGGATGTCGGGTGCCCGCACGGCCTAACCGCATTCCGGGTCGTGTCAGTTGGTATCAGAGCCCAGTTTAGAGTCCATCCAGACTAAGACAGTGTCTAGTAGAGTCTCGCTGATGGGTACGTAGACGTCCGTACTTATCTACGCGAGGCTATGATGGCATTTAGGAAGTCTCACTTCCTTCATTTCTGATCGTGCGTCGGTCTAGGATTCAAAAGTATTTTCATTAATTGGTTAATTCCTTCGTGGTAATTGTGAACCCTCATGCGACAAATCAGCAAATAGTATGAGTTCAGGACGAAGCAGTCTAGCCTGGGGCTAGCACTGACGAAGCCCGAGAGTTTTGATCGTGTTGACAATCTAGTTACGGAAGTCCCAGCTGTACGAGTTTGCGATGGGCAAGGGAGCAGGGCCTTGTAGTTCCCTTGGCTCTCTACGATGCTTTTACGAGAATCTTGGTGACGCAAATACCGCAAGAACCTATTATTCGCTAGGCAGCTTATCAGGTTGCCGCAGATGCATATGTTCGGTCTCAGGGAGCTCCTATTCTAGTTCTTAATATTGCCATAGTAAATATGTTCCAAATGCAGCATGTGTTGCGCCACCAATTGTTCTGGCTGGTTAGCTAGCCGAGGTAACAGTTCGGTCCGAGTGCCCAAAGAGGGTATATTATTTTACGCGGTTGAACATCTCGATATTCCCAGGCCATGTATCAAATAATCCCTGTGTAAGTTTTTTTTAAAAAAAAATAAAATGATGTCAGCATATCCTTCAGGCTGTTGGTTATCTCGAACAATATGCTGTGTATTATTCTGCTTTCCAGTTTCAGGGTCCAGCCTTGAATTGGTGGGCCGCTCTCTTATTAGCTAACTTGGTTCGGTTTTTCTTCTAGATTCGTGGAATGTTCCTTTCGAGTAGCGAGCGAGATGAAAAGTATTTCCAGTTTGAGTGGATTAAACAGGGTAGCCTGTCAGTTAGTCTGTTGGTGTTTCAGAATAGGTGATTGAATTCTATAAAATGACTGAATATGCATTAGAACTAGTCCATGAGCCTTTCGAGAGATTCAAAGATTTATTAATGACCTTTCTCCTTCCTTGAGATCCCAGATGGCTCGAGAGATTGAGGTCGGGATTTCATTTGATGTCGTTGTTGATATTGTTCGAAGGTACGAGGCATACCATAAGTTAGAGCGGGAAGAGTTAGAACGGGAGAGCAAGAGATCCCATGGCCCTAGTGGGCAACCATGGTACCTCATTTGGAGGTAAGAGTTCTGATTATTTTGGGAGGTCACCTGCCAGGTTATCTTAGCTTGTGGCGCGAGATTCTTAGAGTGCGCAGTAATCTGTCAAAGATCAGACCCAGTCTTCTATTCATAGCTATTAGTAGTTTATCCAACATCCATTTTTAGCCTAAAGATGTTATCATTGTCATGAGTCTGGTTATCCTTTGGGAAGTTTACACTTACTTCGGCAAGTAGGCAGTCGTATTTTCTCTCGCCCTTAGGCACCTGCCCAGTCATCGGGGATTCCATTTAGATCTCAATCAGCCAGAGAAATGTCACAATCCAGTAGAGGTCAAGAGCATTGTGGCAGTGGTTCTTCAGAAGGTGATTATCAGGGTAGTGGCTCAGCTCAGCTGCAGAGGCAGTTCTATGAACTGCCAGTCTGGCAGGATGCTGAGGTATCTGATGTAGTACACCCATGTATTTCTTCTTCCATTATGTGCGAGTAATATTTGATTCTTCCGGTCGATCTAGATATGAGGTGTCCTATTATGTTTCCATGGTTTTTTTTTAGTGTCGTTTTGATTAAGAATTTATTGCGGTCAAGGGATGAGCTTCTGGAATGATTTATTCCTGGCATTTGTGAGGTCGTACTAGTTTATCTGGTTAAATGTGAGAAATTTGAGGGAGAGTGTCGGTATTGCCTGCTTGGCATACTGTTGTACCACTTTCTCTTATTATGTCAAATCAGTTTACCTCTCTTCTCGGAATTTCGTGTTGATAGGATAATGGGATCCTAATTCTTCACCATCAGTAAGTGTATCGTTTCTTCTGGTGTAAAGAGATTAGTAAGTAATATTCGATCTACGTATCTCCTCTTGGTTCAAAACTCTAGTAAAGTCATGTTATTCTATGAGCTTGTCTTAGTTATAAAAGGGTATTCTGGTAAATTGTCAGAGTTTCCTTCTTATTGGGAGGTCAAATTGGTATGGATGTTTTTCCATAAAGCTTATTTAATGTCTATCTCTTCAATTGCGATTCTTTGGCTCGCCTGGCTCAGAAGTAGTCTAGCTTTGGTAGCCAAGCAAATAATAAGATGAACTTCCTGAAGCTCTAATTATTTCTATCCTCGATCCATTTTCATTTCTTCTTCGTCCGGCACTAGTGAGCTTAGGCGATCAGTAACCTATTGTGATGTTCCCTGTGTTGAGCCAGAGTGCATGTCAAGGTAACCGGGCAAGCATATTATTGTTTGGTTGAAAATCAGGACAGTGGTGCTGTCCAGACATTCTATCTGCAGATTTGTTATGTCATCCAGTTGTCTCATCTTGTTATCCGCTTAACATGTTTATGTTATCAGTTTATCCGGGTATCCATTCCCATGTATAGCATAGTGCTGGTTCTGTTTTTGCGGATCATCAAGTTTCAGGGGAAACTCTGCCGAAATTTTTATATCGAAGTACCATCCATCAGGCAGTGGTGTTTACGGCAAAGGTATGGAGTTGTGAACTTGAGAGTTGCAGCTGTTTGGCAACTCGAGAGAGTAATTTGGAAGCTCAGGTCTGACCCGCGTTCTCTATTTAGCGAAGTCTTCCTTAATCCAGCAGGTTGTGCGAGGATGACTATTTTTATTCAACTTAGCTGTATGAGCTGAAGCTCTAAGTGGAGGAGTCTTCCTCCAATAGTGAATATAAATATTAAATCTCTAAGGCGTTGTGAGAGCGTAAGCTAATTCTTAGTTCCATCGACCTATTCTATATCGAAAAGTATATCGAAGAGGTGATTATCAGCTGAATCATGTTAACCCATTCAAAGTTCCATGTATCTTTGCTTCGAAAATATAGAACTCTCTTCTCGTAATCGAGGAAGGATCAGCTTAGTCAGAATAAGCTGTGTAATGGTATTATCATATTATCCAGATATATTTTATTCCAAAAGTACGATGTGCGTAATATAACTCTGATTCTGTAATTATGAGATAATGTCCGTGGAGTAGTTTATGAAGGTTGTGCAAATTCTCTTGTTATCTGCGTAAATCTTTCTTTAGATTTAGGCTCGTTCGAGGACGAACGAGAGTTTAAGTGGAGGAGAATGAAACGACCTCGGTCAGTCGTTTCAGAAGTTAGGACTCCGATTGGCGTGTCGATAATTTTAAAATATTCGTAATGTCCATTAGGACTTGTCTGTAAAATTTGATATAAATCAGACCTCGTTTGGTAGGCATCGGAAGAAGGTTTCAGTTTTTATAGGCGATAAATATTAAAAAGAGATTTTCAAGCTCGGTTTTTGCCGAATGAGCTCCGATTCGAAATCCGAAAGTGCCGTGGGGTTCATATGATTATTTGTGATTTTTGTAAACTTTCTAAAGTAAATTTCGATGTTGTTCGGCTAGTTTCCGCTAAAATGCCGAAAGTTAAATAATTTGACTTCTTTTCTATTTAAATTCGCATCTTGAGTTTCAGGAGTCCAATTTGAGATCCGCCTTCGCGAGTATGTTACATATATTTTTTATAACTCGTATGCAAAAGTTGGAATTATTTCGAATATCGTGGGGTACTATTTTAATTTTCGTTAAGAAAAGATAATAAAATAAAAGAAAACAAAAAAAAAAGAGAAAAAGACAAAATTAAGGTTAGGCGGTGGGTCCTTAGCTTAAGCTAAGGACCAGGTAGTAGTAGTAGTAATACGAAAACAGAAGCAGAGAAGCGAAACGAACAGAAATGGAGAAACGCGAGAATATACAGTGGAAAAATACCAGAAAATGAAAAAAGGAGCCGGAGGAAAATAGTATTTTTACCCCGAAACATTCAGGTAATGATCCTAATATATTATTTGAGTTTATTACGTACGTTTGAATATATTTTTACGGTAAAAATAGGGATATTAGACATCGCCCTAATGACGTAAATTGATAGTTTAAAGGGTCAAATGGACCCTGATAATGAAATTGATTATATATTCGTGCTCAGTAAGTTATGGGCAACATATAAATGTAATTTATTTAGGGTTTGGTCATGTGACCCTAAACCCTGTATATAGGCCTGGCCTGCGTATTGCGTATGCGAATAGGGTATCAGGTTCTTAATCGGTTTGCCCTAAGATGTGAGGAATGAAGTCTTTAGCCTAATTTGATATATTTTTCTACTTATTGAATAGAGTGGGATCGTTTGGCAATGAAACCAAAGGACAAAGCGGTTATTGAGAGGTTGTGTTAACTTTTGGAAGAGGTAAGTGTTTATATCCATTTCTTTGGAGGCACTGGCCTCGTGGATTTTCTACTACGTGTTCCTTACGTGTGTAGCTGCCGATAGGCGTACTCATTACGCCTTAGCTTTGGATTTACATTATACATTATATGTTATGTCCTGTTGTTGGTATTGCATTGAGGATCTGAACATTGTACTCTGGCTGTGAGTTGGTATACACTTTCCAGCTCTCAATGAGACTCCCGCGCTGGTGATGGGTTATTATTGCATCATGTTGCATTTGTATGCAAATTGCATCATATTGAGGGTAGGAGGATTCCGCCCTCGGAGCAGGAGGATTCCGCTCCATTGCATCATATTGAGGGTAGGAGGATTCCGCCCTCGGAGCAGGAGGATTCCGCTCCATTGCATCATATTGAGGGTAGGAGGATTCCGCCCTCGGAGCAGGAGGATTCCGCTCCATTGCATCATATTGAGGGTACGAGGATTCCGCCCTCGGAGCAGGAGGATTCCGCTCCATTGCATCATATTGAGGGTAGGAGGATTCCGCCCTCGGAGCAGGAGGATTCCGCTCCATTGCATCATATTGAGGGTAGGAGGATTCCGCCCTCGGAGCAGGAGGATTCCGCTCCATCTATTTGGCACATGTGACACCATTGCATCATACTGCATTCATCCCATTTCATTGCATCGCGTGCTGACTATTGTGTGACTATCATGCAGTGTTTTGTGTAAGCAGTATGTATACCATATGGTGGACATATTTCAGTTTGCCTATATATTTCTTGCTTGTATTCTGAGTTGCGGGGATCGGGTTGCACGCCGCAACAGGATGAATATATGGATCGGGTTGCACGCCGCAACAGGAAGTATTTCTGATTGTTGATAGGTTCGGGATACCTATATGTTCTGGCTATCTTACGTTCCTGGTTTTAATGAGTTTGTGATTCCATACGTGTTTCTAGTTATTAATTGGCTCTGCCTTTTCATAATTTAAATAAAAGGAATTTGGTTTATCTGTTTCTTCTCCCTGGCTAGCTATCCTATTCTTTGAGGTGGCTAGTCTGCCCCACTTATTGAGTCCTTTTGACTCACCCTTGTTTGTTGTTTGTTTCTTGTCTATCTATTTCGTTTCGGCAGGTTCGCTCTAGGATTGAGTTCGCCGCGTTGCTCAGGAGCGAAGACGACTTCAGCTGTCAGGGGTGAGCCAGATTTATTCCGGATGGCCACCAGTTTATTGTTCATTATTTCAGTTGCATTTTGCTCCCTTAAAGAGGTATCTGTCTTCTTTTGTACTCTTAGATGTCTGGTCTGGATAGCCCTAAACCTAGCATGTTGGGTAGTCAGCTGTAATTTCTTTTGTAAAACTTAGGGGTATCAGTATGTCTGTGTTTTTATTTTAAGTTTTGTCCTTATTTGTAAATTGTTATATTTATTTTCCTGATTTAATTGGTAAGGGTTCGCCCGACGGGTCTAGGGGAGGATGTCGGGTGCCCGCACGGCCTAACCGAATTCCGGATCGTGTCAATATGTCTATTGAGGGACTACCTATTTCTAAGGATATGTGTTCATTCGGTGGTTTGATTAGTGATCCTGTTGATTAAGATATTGATGAAAACCACTATTTGTTCTATATGCTTGTATGCTGCTTTGCATTCTGCTTATTGTGTTTATTGAAGGATAACACGGACGGTTCGAACGTCGCAACACTATGACTTAGGAATCAGACTGTGTGCCACAACATTTATAGTTAATAAGGGATCAGACTGTGCGACGCAGCACTATGATCATATGGGTCCGGCTGTACGCCGTAGTATCATAGTTAACAAGGGATAAGCTACACACCGGAGTTTTATGAGTATTAGGATCGGGTTGTTCGCTGAAACCTCATAGTTAATCAAATTGGTTTGTCAGCTGAAGGTGACTTCATTCTTAATCTTATCCATTCGTGTGTGACCACAAATCCACCTAAGCATCCTCATTTCTGCCACGTTCATTTTTTGAACGTGCTCCAAAGATGAAAATGTGAGTAGAGATTGATGATTTTATCATAGATGTATAGATAGGTTAAATTGATGAACTTTCTTCCTTTTTGCGCTTTTGTTCTTCAACGTACAAAAATCATGGACATGACTATCAGTGTTATAGTTGCACTATGAAAAATGAGTCATCAATGGTCATTTTCTTCTTTTTCTTCACTTTTAATTTCTTCTTTTTTCTATAAAATATGCTACAAAATATGCGAGATATGGATATATTTATTCACGTTTTAGTTAAAATACTTCATATTTAACTATAAAAATATACCAATATAGTATATTCATCACTCACTTAACATAATCAAGGCATGAGTCAAAAAGGAAATGCAGTTGAGTAATAAGATTATTCTGAAGCCCATTGTACTTTCTGGATTCAACAACTCAAGAAAAAAATAGTCGGTGATATCGTATTACTTTTATATGTGGAAGGTGTAAATAAGGACACATCATTCCAAGTGTTGGCCGAGACATGGAGTACAATATTATAATTTGAAGGCCAAGGGTTCATGTAATGAAAGGGGTACCCTCAACTTTACATGCAGTACTAAAATTCCCTACTAAATGGGGGAGGGGGGTTAAAGAAATAAAGGGGAAGTAGTGAGCATTCCAAGAATACTATTTAGGGGCAGTTACAAATGGCATCCACGGGAGAAAACCCTAAAATTCCCTACTAAATGGGGGAGGGGGGTTAAAGAAATAAAGGGGAAGTAGTGAGCATTCCAAGAATACTATTTAGGGGCAGTTACAAATGGCATCCACGGGAGAAAACCCGCTAAATAACAATTAGGGGTCGTTTGGTAGCAAAGAGGTTTATCCCGGGATTGTTACAATTCCGGAATTGTTAATCCCACCTCCTATATGGGATATCTAATCCCTCATTTTTGGCATAAAAATTGTGCTAGTACCAATTAGTACTTTCTACCAAACATGGAATAATATAATTCCGAATTTAATCCCGGGATTATAATCCCTTATCCTTCGTACCAAACAACCCCTTATAGTAGTCAAAATTTGTGAGCGTGCTATGCTCGACAACTAAGCGCCCCCATGAGCATCTCAGCACAGAAGATGCTGACCTCCCAAGAGCTTGTTCATTAAAGACATAAAAAAAATCACTCTTTCTTCTTTCCATAAATTTAATTTTTTAATCTAAATCATTGAATTTTAGGTTAAACAATACCAATTATATATGAACTACACAAATCATGCAGTGTATGACCAATGTATTGCTTTTGTATACCTGTAGTAGTAGTGATAGCAGCAGCAACAGAAGCAGCAGCAACAATAGTAGTAGTAGTAGTATGAGTGGAGAAGAAGAAGAAGCAGCAGCATGGGACAAAAAAGAGAGTAGCATTGGAGAGAGAAAAAATAGTGTCCTTGGCCATGGGTGAGTGTCGCTTGAGAAAAGAAAGCGGCTAAAAACGAAAAAACAGAATAAGTTTAAGAATTGTTTAGGCGATTCATAAGCATTTATGTTGCAGAATTTTTCCCTTTTATATTTTTTTATACATATATATAAGTAAGAGACCTTTTTAATATAATATATAGACAATTACAAATAATTATAAAATTATATAAGGGGCAATAAATTATTGACAAAATATAACAAAACAGGTTTATTTGGACGTGCAACAAAAAAGATACGATTTCTAATGTGAAACTAAAAAATACAATTCTCTATTTTTGTGAGCACATTTTCTCCCGCAACAGAAAAGTTATGATTTTTTATTTTTGCGCATAACATAAAAGATACGGTTCCCTATTTTCGCCTAACTGCAAAATTACGGTTCTTTATTTCGTGCTCACATTTTCGTGCTCGCACCAAAAATGGTATGATTCCCTATTTTCGCGCAACAGAAAAAATACAGTTTTTTATTTATGTTCGCAACAAAAAAATGCAATTCCTTATTTTCCAGTTGAAAAAGTATTTGTATGGTCTATAATGTGCCAAATTCATATAAAGAAGCCTCTACACCTAATATAGATGTCCAGAGAGCCCTTTAAAAAATCTTATCAATGCAATCTCCTATTTCACAAATAAAAAAAGTTCTTTACGATGGTTTCCTTGTCTTCACTATGTCATTCATTTGCCTTTTCTTCATCCTCCGCTCCTTGAATTGAAAATTGGTAAAAACAATGGCTTGAACTTCAAATTATTGTAGAGTAGGTGAGAGGAGTATTCAAGATATATGACTACATAGGACCATGGCATTTTGTGCATGAAAAAACCATCCTTCATGAATTCGACTACTCTTCTCTCCAATTTTTCAAGTTCTTACTTGGTTGGCTGACATTTGCCATAGTACAAAATTAATGGAAGAAATTTAATTAATTAAATCAAGTTTCTTATCATGGAAGTTTTTTTTTCGTATGGAAAATAAAAGACTTTGCGATTAAACAGGGCAAAACTTTAAGCAGACTCAGCAATAAGGTAAACACATCCAATATAAGTAACGGAATAGTAGAATTTGCAAAACTAGTACCATTAATTTCAAGGGAAACACAGTTCAAGATGCTAAAATTGTTCATAACATACCACATTGGCATAATAGGAGAAGTCCACCTTCTGCATTTCGGGATTCATCGCCCATATTAAGAGGATGCCTTTGTCTTTCTAGGAGCCAATTGAGTCTCAGGCTCCTTCTTGATAGACTCTTCCTTTTCAGATAATATCTGTAACAAGTAAATTCGCGTCAAGAAATAAATATCAAGACAGGAAAATAATGTAACAAGTGTAGTATTTGATTTCAATATATGAGTAGTACAATCTCTATAATTCCTCTGATTTGCCTTTTCAAATTACAAATTTTAAATAATGATCCAAGGGCTTTTGAGCTTGATCTTGAATCTTCCTTTTAATGCTTGAATCTTCCTTTTAATGTTTGAATCCTTAGAACTTGTAGAAATTCCTTGCAGCTTTTAAGAAACTTGCAGCGTTTGATCCACGAGCTCCTTGTTGCTTCTTGTTATGAATTCCTCTTGCTCTTGATTTCTTCCCTTCAAATGAGAGGTTTGATCCCTTTATATAGATATGGGATGGAGTGGGCTCTAAGAAGACCTAACGGGCTTTGGCCCGTAGACCGACCAATCAGATTTAAGCAGTGACAAAGCCATTTTTGATTGACCAGAACATGTTTATTGGCCATTGGAATTTGACTAGGATTGCCACGTCATTGGCATATGGCATAATCCTATTGGCTCTTTGATTTGATTTGGCGCCACGTCGCTTGCACATGTGGCACTGATTTGGGCCTTTAGGATAAGATGATATCCATTAGCTTTGGGCTAATAAGGTGGGCTTATCATTTGTAGCCCAATGAATTTGGACTTTTATTAAACCCATGGATATTGGACTTAAATAGTTAATCCAATTATACTAGCCCACTTAATTTATGAGGACTAACATATCTTGAATTTAACATATAGCCAAATTGCTTTATGGATTTAAATCCAATAAAATTTATTTGTCTACAAATGCCCCCTACTTCAAGGCTTGTCGATGTCGAATTTGTAGACATTTGAAGACAGGCTTGAAGTAATTTCTTTGTCCATGTGGGTTATTTTTTATTGACACCCAGGAAGTGGCTACTTGATTTAGCTTGGGTCAATATTTGTTATACTTTAATCAGCAGCCCTAAAAGAAGTCACTTGGTTGCAAGATGTATCACCCAGCTATGTTTCAGTCAGCAGTCATCAAAAATGACTATGAGCGAAAAGAGCCTGTCCCTTTCTCGTTCCATTCCCCTTCTCGTTGAACAAGTTGCCTATGCTTCAATTAGCATCCCTAAGAGTGGCTATCAATAAAAATTTACCACCAGCTTTCCAGTTTCCTCGGTGCCAACTCCTTCGTCTTCTTCAACTGGGATTCAAACACCTCCTCCTAATTTATACAGTTCAACTGGAATACAACCTTTTTTGTAAGTCTCCATGTTGGAATCTAATTAATTCACCGCCTCAGGCCCCTATAAATACATTATAGGGTTGATACTTTTCACACAATATAATTTCTTTCTCTAGCTCTGCTCAAGCCATTTTTCCAACCATTATTTCTTGGTGGATCAAGATATACTCTGCTGTGACTCCATTTATGTAAGTGATCTTTTCTTTACAACTTTGTGTTGATTTTATTGTTAGTACTTTTTTTTTTTTTTGTACCAATTGTCAATATTTCTTCTTCAAATAAAAGTAGATCCCATGGAATACGTCTGATTTCAAAGTACTCTTATTTTTACTTTCTGATTGAAACAATCCCACCTCATATATACTACTACAAACCATCTCATAGAATAACAAGGGGAATAAAGAAAGAAAGTTATAGTACAAACTAAGCACAAACCTTGAGAAAAAAAGAAGAGGACTTGCTTTGTGTTGTAGGAGAAGAGGGAACAGAAAGAAACAAGAGTGGAGACTTTTGAAGTTGGGGTTATGAGTTGGGACTACTTATGAAATGATCAACGAAAGAGATACATGACTTTTTAAGTTCAGAAACTGAGCTTGGGAAATGTGAAAGGACAGAAAAGGGTGAATAATGAAGTATTGAAAAGTGTGCAAATGGGTGGCACAAGAGGGTGTATGGGCTTGGGAACTGAATACACAGAGAAGAGATATAAGAGTGGCAGAGAATTCATGTGTAGTAAAAAATCCTTTACATTAAAACCTCCCACCAGTACAATCTTATTAATTAAAACCGTTAAGTACGTTTTTCTACTCCTTTTCTTGGGATGCAATGCTAATTAATTTGTAGTAGAAATATCCCAACATTTTTAGTCATGTCCAAAGTGGTTCCCAAACTCCATATGCACTGTTGTCTTCAGTTTGTTTTTATTTCCACAGTCATGATGATCTGAAAGAAATAAGATGTTGCTATTTTCCTTGATCTAATACTTCCATGTAAACCAAGGCTAGCAAATTAGAATTTTGGCATTATGCGTTCAAAATATCTGCATGCGCCTTAGCTAATTCTGCTTGAATCTCACTTATTTATTGTTAATTGACAAATTGCACCAGCACATCCATAAACCGGATCTCTAATTCTAGCATTTGCCTCATACACCATACCGTTCACAGCGTCAGTTCTTTGTTCCTCTGGAAGTTCGCGAAAATTTGTCGCACAAAATCGATGGGGGTTAACCCTTTTTTTTTTTATGGTTCAAAAGTCTTTACCGAAATTACTCCAAATATTGAGTCCCTTTCGGTTGGTTGATTGCACTCTTAGTTGACAACCTTTTATTTCTTTTGCGTTTTGGTTGCAGCAGGCAAGGCAACAGTCAATCACCAAAATTATCGTCAGTTCTCGTTTGCAAACTTGGCAGGTAACACTTCTCTCTTCCATATGCTGCATTTTGTTTTCTTTTTTTTTTTTTTTTTTTAGGTTTCCAGCAACCAATTTGGGAGGAAGCCCTTTAAAATTCATAATGGAAGCTTTTAAAAGTTCAAAGTGGAAGCTCTTAAAAGTTCAAAGTGGACGCCTTTTTAAAATTTCGTGATGAAGACCTTTAAAATTCACCATGGAAACTTTTAAAATTTCGAGAAGGACAACTTTAAAAGTTCGTGATGAAGGCCTTTTAAAATTTACCATGGAAGCTTTTTAAAAGTTCGACGGGGAAGCTCTTAAAAGTTCCAAGTAAACACCCTTAAAAGTTTGCGACGAAGACCTGTAAAATTCACCATGGAAGCTTTTAAAAGTTCAGCAAGGAAGCTCTTAAAAGTTGGAGATGAAACTCATAGTGGAAGCTTTTAAAAGTTCGACATGGAATCTCTTAAAAGTTCGAGACGGACCCCTTCAAAAGTTCGCGATGAAGGCCTTTAAAATTCACCATGGAAGCTTTTAAAAGTTCGGCAAGGAAGCTCTTAAAAGTTCGAGATGGACACCTTTAAAAGTTAGGCTCTTAAAATTTCGAGATGGACACCTTTAAAAGTTCGCAACAAAGGTCTTTTAAAAATTCATCATGGAAGCTTTTAAAACTTCAGCAAGGAAGCTCTTAAAAGTTCGAGATGGACATCTTTAAAAGTTCGCAATGAAGACCCTTTAAAATTCATCACGGAAGCCTTTAAAAATTCGAGAAGAAAACCTTTAAAATCCACCCCGGAAGCTTTTAAAATTTTGAGGAGGAAGCTCTTAAAAGTTCCAAGTAAACACCCTTAAAAGTTTGCGACGAGGACCTTTAAAACTCGCAATGGATGCTTTTAAAAGTTCAAGAAGAGGGCTCAAAATTTATTTTGCCGTGTTTCTTCTCATGACCCTTGCCCCCATTTTTTTACGAGTTGCGTGTTAATTATATTCACTTCACTTTTGCAGATTCAACATGGTTTACTTCAGAGACTCTAACTCTTCCTCCACACGCAAGTATCTAGTAATTTCGGATCACAAAGATAGCAAGGTAGAGACAAGGCTATTAGTTGACACGCCCATAAGTGGTTTATACGCTTCTTCAACATGGCCATTTTTGAGAAATCCGTATAACTTGGCGACTTGGACTTACGAGCAAACCAGTCGTACATCTAAGATGCTGAGCCTTCTTTCTGCTACTCACAAAGTCACGAATACCGCAAGTTCCCTCCCTTGTCTTGGAAGGCGGATCATAAATAAAGAGGTCTATTGGGGTGATACTCTGACATTTGGTGGCGAATTTCACTATATTCGTGGCTACTGGGAGTGGGCTGAAGACATCCTTAGCAGGGGCGAACAGACTTTGAGAGCCACTAGGATTTATGACGCCGTTTTTGCTTCGTTGTTCACCTATGATTGCAGCATTAACCTCATGAAAGCCTTTTGTGAGGGCTGGTGTCCTATCACAAACACGCTGCTCACCTCAGTTGGATAGTTATCTATGTCCCTTTGGGATGTATGCATGATCGGTGGTCTGCCTATTGCGGGGTCTCCTTACGAAGAAGTTGTTCCAAATGCTCGAGAACTCACCGGCAATCTTGACAAGAATAAAAGGTTTCTCCCACAAAGCTGCGAGTACTTATTTGACGCATTTCACCGGCTTCGAGAGGGAAATAACCCAAATGTCTCTTTGAGAAGATGGATAGAGTTTTGGTGCAAACGGGCCGTGACGTATGAGCAGCCTCCAGAGAGAGAAGAAAAGAAGTCAACTCGAGGTCGTCCTAAATTTACATATAATCCTAAAGGAGTCATCTGCAAGGCGGTTGCTTGGTCGAATGTGGAAGAGGCTTTGTTTCACAAACTTGGTATCAAAGGCTACACGAAGGATGACACTTACCTTGCTGCTTTTCTATCATATTGGTTATGTGCTTTCGTGCTCCCAAAGGAAG
Source organism: Petunia x hybrida (assembly GCA_037355625.1). Taxonomy (NCBI): domain Eukaryota; kingdom Viridiplantae; phylum Streptophyta; class Magnoliopsida; order Solanales; family Solanaceae; genus Petunia; species Petunia x hybrida. The sequence goes on from JBBBVM010000484.1 coordinate 6,148,405, forward strand.
GTGACTTCATTCGGCCTGAGACTTTCAAGATTGCAAGCCTGCTAGCTCGTGGTCAAAAGTTTAGCCTTGCTGTCCCTGTTCTGTCATCCATCTATAGGGGTTTAAACAAAATTTCGAACTGCTCAGAACTTGACCCTTCTAGGGTGTACTTTCCAGTCCATTATGTGTATGGTTGGCTGGCGTGTTATTTCAAGACACATTACCCTTTGGAGGAAAGGCCAGTTGGTCCACTAATGACTGCGTATTCTGGAGAGGGAGCTGCTAAAAACTTTGGAGAGGAAGAGGCAAGGAAGCGTGTACATAATGGAGAGAGCTTTGTTTGGACTGCGACGACGCCGGAGAGAGAAAAGCCCTATGATTATACTGACAATGGCACTGCACCAGAGTTCGAGACAAACTTCTTTATGAGTCTTCGCTCGAACTACCTTCCCTTGAGAGATGGAGCTACCTTCATCATTGAGCCTTATAGTCCACATCGTTTCAGCCGCCAGTTAGGCTTTTACCAAGACGTCCCTGGTTGTTTAGAGCTAGATTTTCGTGAAGTATCATTGGATGATGGGCTCCGATTTGCACGGGTTTGTGTGTTAGCCTATTCCAGGGTAAAGGCGACATTTCCCCCTTTCAGATCTACAATGAAGAATTCTTGCTTGCCTGGCTACAAGTCTTGGTGGGAAAAAGTACATGGGAGCATCCTTGAGGATCATATTCAGTCATTAGTGAATGTTGTTGGGCTCCCCACAGATATGCACCAAGAGAATGGTGAGGATGTTGCTGTAGTTGATGAGCCCAATGCTGCAAAGGTCAAACCAACCAAACAAAGTAAAAGTAAAGGCAAGGGACTTAAAATGCCGGTGAAGATACCTAGTGAGGAAATCCATGCTCAAAATTCTCAAGGTGATAATATAACCTCTTTGTTGAATGATCATGATGAGGTTGTTGTGGTTGACAAGCCCCATGTTGTGAAGGTCAAACCATCCAAACAAAGCAAAGGTAAGGTTAAGAGACTCAAACCGCCTACGGAGGAACCTAGCAAGGTGATTCATGCTCAAAATTCCCAAGGCGACAATAAAACACCCTTATTGAACGATAATGATGAAATTGCTATGGTTGACGAACCCCATGCTGTGAAGGTCAAACCATCTAAACAAGGCAAAGTTAAGGTCAAGAGACTTAAACCACCTGCGGAGGAACCTAGCGAGGCGATTCACGTTCAAAATCCTCAAGGTGACAATGAAACCTCTTTATTGAACAATTATGAGGGAACTGTTATGGTTGACGACCCTCATGCGGTGAAGGTCAAACCATCCAAACCAAGCAAAGGTAAGGCCAAGAGACTTAAACCGTCTGCGGAGGTGCCTACTGAGACAATCCATGTTCAAGATTTTCAAGATGACAATGGGACACTCTTATTGAACGGTCATAGTAGAATTTTCAATTCCTCTAAAAAACGTCCTTCGCAAGACAACAGTGGGAGCACTAATGAAGATCATTGCTGATGCAGGGTAAAACGAGCGGAAGATAGAAACGATACGAAATGCGGAAGCAAAAACAAGATAGGCGATATCGACGAAGACATCGAGATAAAAAGCAAGACGAGGCTTGAAACAATTACCTAAGTAGCACCGAGGAACTTGTCTCGATACACCCCGGGTGAATGTCAAGAATCACCTATGCCAAGGAACGAGACGAGACTCACACGAAAGTCCAAGTAGCAACAAAGAACTTGTTCCGTTACACCCCGAACGATTGGCAAGAATCACCTACGCTAAGCAACTACCCTCAAGAGGCACCCGGCTCTTGCAAATAGAATGATCAAAGAGGTTTCGATGTTCAACTTGGAATCCACCAAGTGAAATCATGCCCGCTCACGGGTTCTTCATTGAGATTCACTCAAGAAATTCATCATTCTACATTCAAGGTTTGCTAAATGAAATGAAATGCCTAAGGCTCTATTTATAGGCCCTTTCTATGACTAAAGTAAATGACTAAAGTGCCCTCAAGTGAGGTTAATACATAAAAGGCCACTTAGGGCTAAAATAGGAAATACACCCAAAACTAGTAAAATCCCGCATTGGAGTCACAGGGGGTAGGCGGTCCGCCTCCCCCAGCTAGGCGGCCGCCCCTTGTAAATCTTCTGTGGGTGGGCGGTCGCCCCAAATGCTGAGGCGCTCCGCCTCTCCGAGATCCCGAGAGCTGACTTTTGGTAGGCGCTCCGCCTCCTCTGTGAGGCGCTCCGCCTCATCCTGGGACTTGTGAAAGAGGCTCAAAATGAGCTTGGGATGGCTCCCCTTGGAGCCCAAGCGGTCCTCCATCCATGGTGCTCCAATGCATGATCTTCAAAGTTGTTCCGGAGCTTCCATCTTCCACGTCCAAGCCTTTCCATACCAAGTGAAGATGAGTATCATGGATAGCTTTGGCTTGGCTTCTCGTAAAGGGTCTCGAGCTAGTTTGCCCGGCATCATCCTCCCCTTCTTGAGAAAATTTCGTCCTCGAAATTAAGGCGTCCTCCTCCAAGGTAGCTTCACCTATATCAAAAGGCAACAAAAACAAAAGTTCCTACTACAAGAGTAGGTTAGTGCACCAAGTGTGGGAAAACACACTCTTGTGGTACAACCAAGTATCAATGGTAACGAAGAAGCTCATGCTCCCAAAGGAACTAGCAAGTACTTGGTTCAACAACAAAGTGCTCCCAACACAAGAACAAATAAAGAGATCAATAGGGCATGGCACATGCAAGATTAAGCTATCAAAATCCCTACAATCCCTACGTTCCAGAGTAGTGCACCAAGGCTTCCCACAATGCGAGTAGGCAAGTCCAACAAGAGTGAAGGTAAGTGGTGTGGAAAATTCACTCTTGTGATAGAGCCACGTATCAATGCAAATCAAAAAGCTTATGTCTCCAAAGGAGACAACAAGTTCTTGGCTCCGTAGTGACAAGCACTCACCAACATGACAAGCAAAGAGACCAATAGGACATGCAGCATTCAAGATTAAGCAATCAAAGTTCCTATGACCCCTAAGCTCATGATCAACACACCAAACCTTTAATGCAATATTTTCACAATGCGGCACAACGGTTTCGGCATGCTCAAGTCTCAAAGTGTGGTTAACATATGGGGGGGAATAGACAAGGTAAGTCAAATCACAATTAGAAGCAATTATCCCACTCCCCTTCTTAAGAGCTCTCATACTCACACTAAGAGATACCTCCTCACCTCCAATTTCATCCTCGAGACAACCCCCCTCACAAGGTAAGCTCTCAAGGAAGGCATTATCAATGGCCTCTTCATCATCATAACCCGCACTAACAAGAGTAGGGTCACTAGTAGAATCATCTTCCTCACTTGAAGCTTCAAACGAAGAGTTGTCTATGGGATCAAATCCCTCACACCACGGAGGTTCCATTTCATCCTCAACTCTAGCCCGATACAAATCACCTTCACAATTAAAGATGCCTCCACACAATGGAAATATAAAAGCATGCACCTCAATTTCATAGTCAAACAAAGGCATAGTATCAAGACTAGGATTTTCACTCTCGCTTGAGGAGTCATCATAGACAACCTTGTCCAATTCATGCAATTTGGACTCCTCAAGTTCACTCTCATCCTCACTACGACACACAAATCCACCAAAATCAATTATACCAACAAGGGCGGAGTCATATAACTCATCTTCCCCTTTATCAAATATGGGTGGGGTGTCATAACAAGGGTCACAAGCAAGGTCAACTACTACACTTTCACTAAAGAGAGGTCCTTTGAATTCCGGGCTCACATCATGATGTGGCTTCTCATCCCTCTCTACTAGCGGTTCACAAGCAAACATAAGTTGACCAATCGACTCTACACTAGTTGCAATTTCATCAAATGCATTACAAGCACCAACTAGCATTGAGTCTTCACAAGACAAGGAAGGATTATGTTCATAAGAAGGTGAAGAATCACTTACCTTTGAGTAGCTCCCGTGAGTACTCACATCGCTTGAAGTGTCTTGTTCAAGTCCTTCTTTATGAAACTCACAATGTAGAGCTCCATTATCTTGTCTTTCTCTCTTACCATCCGGTTGAGGCTCCACTAGCTCGCCTCCAAGAGTACCTACACATAAGCCCAAACAAATAGAAAGAGAAGAAGATAAATCATGGTTAGAACAAAGGGTGTCCTCGCTCTCACTCGAGATTTCCTCTTCCCTCACTTCTTTCATCTTTCGCTCAAGGCCATTTGTAGGTCCGGGTGATGCTTCACTCACGTCACTCCTCTCCTCCTTTTGACTCTCATGCGGAGTGGAGTGATTTTCACCTTCAAGCAAAGGCATGAGCACACCACCTTGCTCACCTTCACCTTGGGGAATGCCCAAGTTGTGGGGAATGCCCACTTGTTGGGGAATGCCCAACGGTTGGGGAATGCCCAATATTTCATCACTAGTACCTCTTTCGGTACTCTTTTGGACACTCGGGGTCCCTTTTCTTTCAAGGCGCTCAAGCCGTTGTTCCATAGACCTTACCTCGGCCAATATGTAGGCCAAAGTACTTAACGTGTCCTCATCGGTATCATACACGTCTCCGGCCATGTACCTACACAAATCAAAAACAAGAAAGAGGTTAGAGTAAAAGCCCTCACTCGCTCCCTCACCTTTGAAGTGTCACTCGGGTACACTCAATTTAGTGGCGGGGGATTTATCACTCAAGCTTGATCTCAAAGGCTTCCTCGTAGTTGAACAACCACCTCAATAACCACTCAAGTCACACGAACCAAATACTCTTCGGGGCGAGTGGAATCGATGGGACTCGATGGACGAACGGCTATATGAGTGAGCACTTGAAGCAAAAATGTTCTACGAGGCTTCTTTGAGTTCTACTCTCCTCTAGGCACGAATAACCTAATACGCTCAAGAGTTAGTGTCCTTCGAGTAGGCCAATTACCCTAGAAACACTAACCAAGAAGCCCGGAGGCAAACAACAAGTGAAAACCTACGAAAAAACTACCCGGAAACAAGTAACAGGGGGAGGCGCTCCGCCCAGAGGGGGAGGCGCTCCGCCTACCAAAGTCCAGAGAAGGACTTTTGCTGAGGCGGTCCGCCTAAATCCTGAGGCGGTCCGCCTAGTGCATTTTCCTGCAACTTTGCACAACGCGTTTTTGGCTTTTTGCACCCAAATTTTCCAACGATTTCAACCCGTTACTCAATTCCAATGATACCCAATGGTGTATTCAACTATGATAAACAATCCCCAATAGTTTTTAACTTCAAACAACCAACAACAAGATTGATTCAAGTTTTGAAGCAAAATTTTCAAAGTTTTCAAGAATTTGGGATTTCAAGAATTTCGATTTTCAATCCGTAACACCAAAACGTGTTATGAGGGTATCAAATCAACGGGTTAACAATATAGAACAATCCCCAATACATTTAAACGCTTGGGGAATCAAATCCAACCCGATCTACTAAATTTTTTTCAACTTTTCAACTTTTTCAATTTTTTTGTTTTTTCTTCAAATCTTCAAGAACAAAAACATAAACACAACAACAATAAGAACAAGACCGAGGATTCGTAAGAACGAAGCCTAGCCGTGCTCTGATACCAAACTGATGCAGGGTAAAACGAGCGGAAGATAGAAACGATACGAAATGCGGAAGCTAAAACAAGATAGGCGATATCGACGAAGACATCGAGATAAAAAGCAAGACGAGGCTTGAAACGATTACCTAAGTAGCACCGAGGAACTTGTCTCGATACACCCCGGGTGAATGTCAAGAATCACCTATGCCAAGGAACGAGACGAGACTCACACGAAAGTCCAAGTAGCAACAAAGAACTTGTTCCGTTACACCCCGAACGATTGGCAAGAATCACCTACGCTAAGCAACTACCCTCAAGAGGCACCCGGCTCTTGCAAATAGAATGATCAAAGAGGTTTCGATGTTCAACTTGGAATCCACCAAGTGAAATCATGCCCGCTCACGGGTTCTTCATTGAGATTCACTCAAGAAATTCATCATTCTACATTCAAGGTTTGCTAAATGAAATGAAATGCCTAAGGCTCTATTTATAGGCCCTTTCTATGACTAAAGTAAATGACTAAAGTGCCCTCAAGTGAGGTTAATACATAAAAGGCCACTTAGGGCTAAAATAGGAAATACACCCAAAACTAGTAAAATCCCGCATTGGTGTCACAGGGGGTAGGCGGTCCGCCTCCCCCAGCTAGGCGGCCGCCCCTTGTAAATCTTCTGTGGGTGGGCGGTCGCCCCAAATGCTGAGGCGCTCCGCCTCTCCGAGATCCCGAGAGCTGACTTTTGGTAGGCGCTCCGCCTCCTCTGTGAGGCGCTCCGCCTCATCCTGGGACTTGTGAAAGAGGCTCAAAATGAGCTTGGGATGGCTCCCCTTGGAGCCCAAGCGGTCCTCCATCCATGGTGCTCCAATGCATGATCTTCAAAGTTGTTCCGGAGCTTCCATCTTCCACGTCCAAGCCTTTCCATACCAAGTGAAGATGAGCATCATGGATAGCTTTGGCTTGGCTTCTCGTAAAGGGTCTCGAGCTAGTTTGCCCGGCATCAATTGCTGGAAACACCAGAAAGTACCATCAGAGGCACATCTCCAAAAAGCAACCTCAATTGAAAAGCTTGCGCAGGAAGTCGAAGTTCACAGCTTTGAGAGTTCAGAAAAGACATTGACGGCTTGCATGGTGACTATCTTAAACTCTTCATTTTATCATCATAGACGGCTGACTAGGTTGATGCCCCCCTTTTTATTTACTTACTCTTAAAATTTTTTCTTTTATTTGCAGCATAATGATATCGAGCAGGAGCAAGAAGTATCCTCTGTTCGCCACGACAAAGGCTCAGTAAAGTCGTCCTCTACTTTAAAAGAGACCTCTCGCATTCTAAATGACGTCGTTTCTATTTTTGAGGGAAAAAGTGTCGTTTTTAAACACAAGAAGATGTTAGTTTCCGGCCTTTGGGAGGACATATGCGGAAAGCTTTCTAAAATTGAGTTAGACGCTATTTCGGAGCTTAGGGAAGAATTCAAGGTCATTTTTGAGGAGATGCAAGGATCAAAAATTACCGATTTTTCACCTTTGAAGGACTTGATGGATTCCCTCTTCGAGCTTGCTACTTCGTATGACCAAGAACGATCCCGTTTGGCTGACAAGACGAGTGAGACTAGAAAGCTGGAACTACTTTCAAAAGCCAATGAGCGTCTTCAATCATTCCAGCTAGAAGAAACAGAGAAGGCTGAGGTAATTTCTTCAAAACAAGAGCTGCTAAGGACTACCAAGGCTAAATTGAAGAAGTTGCAGCAAGAGAAAAAGGATCTTGCAGCCATTATCGAAGCTGCCCAGAAAGAACTTGAGGAGATACAATTGAAGGTTTCAGCTGTTGAGAACGAAATCTCTTCGTATGATGGCATGGATTTGGTGACTGATGATGATTCCGCTCATTTGGAAGAAAAGCGGCAATGCCTAGCAGCTAGCCGTCAAGACTTGCTCAATTACAAGTTATGTTTAGATTAGGCTACATATATTGACTTGTTTTCCTTTTTTATTTCTTGCACTTGATCGGGTAGCGGATTCCATCATTAATAGAATTTCTCTTAGTGCTTTGGCTTATATTGTGTTCTTTTCGCTGCGTCTTCAATTCTGACACTTTAAATTCTGCACGTTCTGGCTCACAGACTAGCGCGACTTCACCAAAATATTTGTAACTTAATGAATATGCATCGAAATTGCAATCCGTTTGAATTTCTAGAAACTAGACTTCAAAATCTAGAACATACCTAACATTTGGAACTAAATAGCTTCAGAATTGCTCTAGGTGAATTTTTGAATTCAACCTTTAAATTCTGTCACGTTCTAGCTTGTAGACCAGCGCGGCTTCACCAAAATATTTGTAACTTAATGAATATGCGTCCGATTTGCAAGCCGCTTGAACTTCTAGAAACTAGACTTCAAATATCAAGTTGCAATCATTTCCATCACCCGGAGGAATTTTCCTTTGAATTATTTGGCACTTAACTTCGCAATTTAAAACGAGCTGCTAAATATCCGTCTTTCTCCTTGGGGTTGCAAGTTTCGATAACAAACTCTTGGTATTAAGGTAGAGTTGTGGAGAAAGAGAAAGAAAGGACTCTCCTACTTCTCCTTTTATCACATCGTGCCAAACCCACCATTTTTATTTTTATGCGACTGAACTTAGAATGAAACTCTAAGCTGCCTACGTACCTCGGTGAAGAGGATCAAGTCATTACGTAGTTCGGTGCAGGTGATTTTTTTTTTTTGTCCTAACTTTTGCCTAGGCCGCCTCTTTCGAGGTTTTCAACCTAGTGGACCTTTTTTTTTTTGTGTCCTAACTTTTGCCTAGGCCGCCTCTTCCGAGATTTTCAACCTAGCGGACTTTTTTTTTTTTTTTTTTGGGTGCCGTGCACAGTTTTTACTCTTGTGGGCCAGGAGTAACTTGCAGTTTATGCTCGTACGTCAAGGAGCGATCTTCTTCAAGGATAGTACTTCTTCAAAAATTTCCCATTAATGGGACCGATTCTTTTTCCTTTAGCGTCAACAAGCTTATAAGCACCACTTGAATAGGCTTCTTGCACGACATATGGTCCGTCCCATTTTGCAGTGAACTTGCCCCCAGATTTGTGGGAGGTGATGATGGGTCTTCTTAATGCAAGAACTTGATCACCAACTTGGAAGGACCTTTGGCGAACCTTTTTATTGAAGGCACGAGATAACCGAGCTTGGTAACATTCGAGACTTTGCTGAGCTTCAAGTCTTTTTTCATCAAGAGCCTCCAACTCTTCAAGGCGCAAGCGAACATTTTCTTCATCAGTGAGCCCTTCTTGGATAGCAAGTCGCAGCGATGGTATTTGACGCTCTAGTGGTAGGACTGCTTCAACCCCATAAACGAGTGAGTAAGGAGTTGCCTGCGTTGGCGTACGATGAGTCGTCCTATATGCCCATAAAGCTTCTTCCATCCTATTATGCCAATCTCGCTTGGACTTGGAAACAACTTTACTCAGCAGGTTGCATAATGTTTTGTTGAATGCTTCAGCTAGACCATTAGCGGCAGCATTGTACATAGAAGACTTGCGCTGCTTGAAGCCAAAGAGATCACAAATACTATTCATCAACCTATTGTCGAATGGCTTGCCATTATCCGTTATTATATAACGAGGAATACCAAAGCGGTAGATGATGTTTACTCGTATGAAGTTCGCAACCTTCTCCTTCTTCACTTCCTTAAGAGCGACAGCTTCTGCCCATTTTGAGAAGTAAACAGTTGCAGCCAAAATGAACAAGTGTCCTTCAGAAGACTTCGGCAATGGTCCAACAATGTCTAGCCCCCAAGCGTCAAATGGCCAAGATACGACGGTCGGGTGTAACACTTCTGGTGGTCGATGTATAAAATTTGCATGGAGCTGGCAAGCTTTGCATCTTCGAGCATAATCTAAGCAATCCTTTACCATAGTCGGCCAATAGTATCCCATCCTTTTTATGTGGAAGTGGAGTTTCGGTCCAGACTGGTGTGATCCACACACCCCATTATGCGCTTCTTGCATAGCTTGAAGTGTTTCATCGTCCCCTAAACATCGCAGGAGCACTCCTTCAAATGATCGTCTATATAGAGTATCCTTATAGTACAGGAAGCGCGGAGCTCGGGACGAATTTCAGTTCTTCTTTTTGGGCTTTCTGGCAGTGTCCCATGACTCAAGTAGTTAATGATAGGTTGCCGCCAGTCTTCCTCGTCGACTTCAGAAACAGCAACAAGATGTTGGACGTCATTCATTTCAACCTCGTCATTGTCTAAAGGTGGCACTACCCATTTTCGACAGATAGTAACTTTCGTCTGATCAGGCAGGGTAAGTGTTGAAGCTAGAGAAGCCAAGGCATCAGCTTTCTTATTTTCCCCTCTCGGCACATGCTGAAGAGTTACGTCACCAAGCCATCCTATCAATTTCTGTGCATAGTCGTGGTACGGACGCAACTCAGGTTTCTTTACTTCATAGCTACCCAGAAGCTGATTAATCACCAACTTAGAGTCCCCGTAGACTTGCAACTGCAATTGCTTCATATCGACGGCCATCTCGAGCCCAAGTATGAGCGCTTGGTACTCAGCGACATTATTGGAGCAATGTTGAGTCAAGGTGAAAGAATATGGTAATACCTCTCCTTGGGGAGTTACAAAAACTACTCCAGCACCAGCTCCATCGCGATGTGCAGCACCATCAAAGTACATCTTCCAAGACGGTTGAACTTCGACGAACATTGCATCTTCATCAGGTAACTCGTCAGTTAGCTCCCAACCATCAGGTATCGGGTGATCTGCCAAAAAATCTGCCAGTGCTTGTCCTTTGACCGCCTTTTGAGGGATGTATATGATCTCAAATTGTTGAAACTGGAGATACCATCTCGCCAATCGATCGCTGAGGACTGGTTTTGACATTACGAACTTGATAGGGTTTGCTCGAGAAACCAGCCGTACAACATGAGCTTGAAAGTAATGTTTCAACTTTTGAATGGAGAAGACTAGTGCTAAACACAACTTTTCAATTGGCGAGTACTTCAACTCAATTGGCGTCATCATTCTACTCAAATAGTAAAGTGAATTTTCTTTTCCTTCACTATTTTCTTGAGCCAAAAGTGCCCCAACTGATTTTTCTTGTGCCGCAATATATAATATCAACGGCTTTCCAGGGATTGGAGCTGCCAAAACAGGAGGCTTCATCAAATAGGATTTGATGCTCTCAAAGGCATTGCTGCAGGCTTGATCCCATTCAAAAGGAGTGCCCTTTTTCATGAGACAGCTGAACGGCTGACACCTCCCAGCTAGATTTGAAATGAATCACCTAAGGTAGGCCAACTTTCCTTGTAGACTTTTCAATTCATGGAGATTTCTGGGTTCAGGCATCTTAAAATTGCATCTACTTTTGCTTGATCAATTTCAATGCCTCGATGTCGAACAATAAAACCGAGGAATTTCCCAGAAGTAACTCCAAATGCACACTTCAAAGGGTTCATTCGAAGTTGGTACCTTCGCAGTAATTCGAACACCGTTCTCAAGTCACGCAAGTGGTCCTCTCTTGTCTTGGAAGGCGGATCATAAATAAAGAGGTCTACTGGGGTGATACTCTGACATTTGGTACAAATAAATTTTATTGGATTTAAATCCATAAAGCAATTTGGCTATATGTTAAATTCAAGATATATTAGTCCTCATAAATTAAATGGGCTAGTATAATTGGATTAACTATTTAAGTCCAATATCCATGGGTTTAATAAAAGTCCAAATTCATTGGGCTACAAATGATAAGCCCACTTTATTAGCCCAAAGCTAATGGATATCATCTTATCCTAAAGTCCCCAAATCGGTGCCACATGTGCAAGCGACGTGGCGCCAAATCAAATCAAAGAGCCAATAGAATTATGCCATATGCCAATGACGTGGAAATCCTAGTCAAACTCCAATGGCCAATAAAAATGTGCCATATGTACAAGTGACATGTTCTGGCCAATCAAATATGGCTTCGTCACTGCTTAAATCTGATTGGTCGGTCTACGGCCCAAAGCCCGTTAGGTCTTCTTAGAGCCCACTCCATCCCATATCTATATAAAGGGATCAAACCTCTCATTTGAGAGAGGAAATCAAGAGCAAGAGGAATTCATAACAAGAAGCAACAAGGAGCTCGTGGATCAAACGCTACAAATTTCTTAAAAGCTGCAAGGAATTTCTACAAGTTCTAAGGATTCAAGCATTAAAAGGAAGATTCAAGCATTAAAGGAAAGATTCAAGATCAAGCTCAAAAGCCCTTGGATCATTACTTAAAATTTGTAATTTGAAAAGGCGAATCAGAGGAATTATAGAGATTGTACTACTCATATATTGAAATCAAATACTACACTTGTTACATTATTTTCCTGTCTTGATATTTATTTCTTGACGCGAATTTACTTGTTACAAATTTTGGCATACCCGGTGGGACAATCTCTACCTCTCATCTCAACTTTTCAACTCACAAAGTTCAATAACATTGAGATGTCTTCTAAGAACACCAACTCAAAATCTGCTGCTGCAAAATCTGCTTGGCCTCATGATCTTGATGCCAATTCTATGTTCTCCTCTGAAGTTGAAAGCGTCATGAATGCTACTAAGGGAAGCTTTGGACCAGTTACGAGGAACAAAGTAAATTTGTTTGGACAACAAGCACTCCAAGTGCCGTCCACATTGACTCCAACATTTAATTTTTCATCTTCGAAAGGAGCTGGATCCTCTACTGGTGGATTGGAGGAAGAAAGCAATGTTGCTGAAATTGTTGAAAGAACTTTAGCTCGGCTTAGCGTTTCTGGATCTAAGAAGAAAATCATGAAAGGACGCGATGATGATTCGAGTGCTGGATCATCTCCAACTGCATCGCCGGACATAGGCAAATCAAGGATTAATCTGTGGGAAAATTCATGCTATTCTCCATCATCTCCAATAGCCGTGCAAGCGATGGCGACTAATACTTTAACGATGGAGGAACAACTTGCAAGCTTGGCAAAGGCGATTGATAGCTTGACAAACTATGTCAAAGATCAAGACGCTCGCATCAACAAAATGGAAGGCATGATGGAGGGCGAATCTAGCCATGTGCCAGGGAAGCGTCCAGAAGTTCAAGAAATAATTAATACTCCATCGAAGCAAGCGACACCTGCTAAGGAGATCCAAGTTTCTGCTAATGGAGTGATTCCAATTGATCAGCTAAAGGAGATTATTATGGGGACGATTAAGGATAAGTACGAGGTTGCCTCCAAGTCTTCTCTCGCATACGCGAAGCCGTACACTGCAAGGATTGATAGCTTAAAGATGCCCGCTGGTTATCAACCCCCAAAATTCCAACAGTTTGACGGCAAGGGAAATCCAAAGCAACATGTGGCGCACTTCGTTGAAACATGCAATAATGCTGGAACATATGGAGACTATCTTGTCAAGCAGTTCGTTCGCTCACTTAAGGGAAATGCCTTTGATTGGTATACGGACCTCGAGTCTGGTTCTATTCATAGTTGGGAGGATCTGGAGTACGAGTTTCTCAACCGCTTTTATAGCACAAGGCGAACTGTGAGCATGATAGAGCTCACAAATACTCGCCAACGAAAAGAAGAACCAGTTATTGACTTCATCAATCGATGGAGGAATGCAAGTCTTAATTGTAAAGATAGGCTAACTGAAGCGTCGGGAATAGAGATGTGCATTCAAGGCATGCATTGGGGGCTTCGCTACATCCTGCAAGGAATAAAGCCTAGGACTTTTGAAGAGTTGGCCACACGCGCTCATGATATGGAGCTAAGCATTGCTGCCAGTGGAAGTGAAGGACCGCCTGTCTATGAATCTCGCAGAGGAAAAGACAAGCAAGAAGTCAAGAAATGGAGCAAGGTGGCGCCCAAGGCCGAAAATAAAGAATCTATGAATGTTGATACTGCACCTTTGAAGTTCACCACAAAGGTAAGAAAAAAGCAAAGCGTGAAGGCAACTTCCTTTAAGGATAAGCCAAGCTGAAAGTTGACTTTAAAGGAGATGCAAGAAAGGGAATATCCATTCCTAGATTCCGACGTTCCCGCAATTTTTGATGAACTTCTGGAGTTAAAGTTCATTAAGCTACCAGAGATGAAGCGTCCCAATGAAGCTGGAAAGACGAATGATCCGAATTATTGCAAGTATCATCGACTCGTGGGGCACTCACTCGAGAAATGCTTCGTCTTCAAAGATAAAATAATGGAATTGGCCAATGAAGGGAAGATTGAACTGCAAGATGAGAAGGAAGATGTGAACCAGGTTTTTATCTTGTTTGGCTCGCACGACCCTGTGATCACCTGCAACTTTGCTGAAGGATATGAAGAGAATGAAGTCATGATCAAGTTTGGTGACTTTGAACCTATCTTAATAAATCAATCACTACAACTCGCCAAACTAAATATGTGGAGCTTGGAGCAAGCATCATCGGAAGAAGGTGAAGCTCAAACTGATCAAGGAGATGATGAAGGTTGGATACTAGTGACTCGGCGGAGGCGCAATAAAATAAAGTCACGCAGTGAATCAGCTGAGCAACCAACAAGGCAAAAGATGGTGAAAAGGACAAGAAAGCAAAGTGTTATTCGACGTCCACAAAAGGAAAAGGTGGACGTTAACCACTATCAAAAGTCACGTCAGCCTGTGACTTTGGAAGAATTTATTCCAAGTTGGTTTTGCACGAAGATTCCTAAGGGTGATACTAAGGCTTCGTGTTGTAATGCTGATAAAGAAGAAGAGAAGAGTGAAACTTCACAGTTGTTGCCACCGGCACAATTAGAAGAAGTTATCGAGCCTATCTCCCAAGAAGCAAATACTTGCGAAGCAAAGATCACCTTCACAAATGATGACATTCTACTTGGTGAGATTCTTCATAATCGTCCCTTATTTGTGGTTGGCTATGTTGATGAGCAAAGAGTGAATAGAATCTTAATTGATGGAGGATCTAGAGTCAACATCTTGCCTATCCGCACGCTGAAAGAACTTGGCATCTCTACTGAAGAACTAATGCAAAGTCGCCTGTTGATTCAAGGATTCAGCCAAGGGGGGCAAAGGGCTATAGGTGCCTTAAAAATGGATCTCACCATTGGAGAAATGACTTCAAGCGCATGGATGCATGTGATCGACGCAAGGACTTCATATAATATCTTACTTGGTAGGCCTTGGATACATGAAAACAAAGTGGTTCCATCCACTTATCACCAATGCCTAAAATATCATAAGGGTGGAGTCGAAAAGACGGTCGTTGCGGATGACAAGCCATTTACCGAAGTAGAGGCACACTTCGCCGATGCAAAATTCTACTTGAAGAATGTCGTGGGGGGAGTAAAACCCGATAATAAAGCAACAACCAAAGATGTCGAGCTTGCAGCTAAAAGGGCTAAGGTGGCAGCTGGTAAAGCAAAAGTTGTAGCTGATGGAGGTCAAGTTCTCTTTAATCAAAGTAACGTACACAAGGCAAATGTTGCAGCTTCGAGCAAGAAAATAAGTCCTACACTTCGCTACGTTCCAAAATTGAAGAAAGAAGAAAGCCAGTCTTCTAATCTTCAAAGTGATCAACTCAAGGGATTAACTCTTCCCGTCAAGCGAATTGATGCGATGAAGCTGACCTCGAAATTACTTGGTAGTTTTGTGGCTAAAAATCAACCGCTGAATAAAGAACTCCCTACGAAGCACACGAATAAGGGGTTTGATCCGAATGCTTACAAGTTTTTTGCAAAGGCCGGATATGACCCCAATGAACCATCTACACTAGGGAAGCTCTTACCTGAAGGTACCATGAAGAAATCACGCGAAGGCTTGGGTTATGAGAAACCTCCACCGGTTCGTATCTTTATAAGAAGGGCAAGCAGCAACTACATCACTGCTGAAGACGACTCTGAGGCTTTGAGCAAGAGGTCTTCTGCATTTGATCGGCTGGGAGAACCATCTCCAAGAACTTCTGCGTTTGATCGGCTGGGAGAACCATCTTCAAGAACTTCTGTATTTGATCGGCTGGGAGAAACATCTCTAAGAACTTCTGTCTTTGATCGGTTTGGGAAACCGTCTTCAAGAACTTTTGTCTTTGATAGGTTGGGACCATTGAATAAGAAAAACAAGCCTCCGAGGAAATCCAAAAGTGTGAAGGTGCATGCCCCTTCTAATTATGGTCAAAGTCTTATCCCTTCAAGAATGAGGCGCGAAGAAAAATTGATAGTCTCATGTGAAGATGTGTTAAAGGCCAAGACTCACATTATAGTCCACACAAAGGAACGTGATGAAGATGAAGAAATCATGGAATCTTCTTATCACATCATTGCACAAGAAGAGGAAAATGCTTTATCTCCAAATGGGATTGTAAGTAAGGTAGATGATATTTCTGGTTGTCACCACATATCTTTCAACAATGACGATCCTCATGAAGAAGAAGATGCTACAGATGCTCCACCGGAACTAGAAGAAGGTGTGAAGGCAACAGTTGATGCATTGAAAGAGATCAACCTTGGCACAAATGAAGATCCGAGGCCTACATATATTAGTGCTCTGCTAGCAGCGGATGAAGAAGGTGCTTATGTAGATCTACTAAAAGAGTACAAGGATGTCTTCGCTTGGAGTTACAAAGAGATGCCTGGCTTAGACCCGAAAGTGGCGGTTCATCATTTGGCAGTCAAGAGTGGTACTCGTCCTGTAAAACAAGCCCAACGTCACTTTAGGCCAGATTTGGTCCCCTTGATTGAAGTGGAAGTCAACAAACTCATCGAGGCTGGTTTTATCCGTGAAGTCAAGTACCCCACATGGATCTCAAGCATAGTGCCTGTAAGGAAGAAGAATGGCCAAATTCGAGTTTGTGTTGATTTTAGGGATCTCAATAATGCATGTCCTAAAGATGAGTTTCCGCTTCCTATTCCAGAACTTATGATTGATGCCACTACTGGTTACGAGGCTATGTCTTTCATGGATGGCTCCTCTGGCTATAATCAAATTCGCATGTCACCTAAGGATGAAGAATTCACAGCATTCCGAACTCCTAAGGGTATTTATTGCTATAAGGTGATGCCGTTTGGATTGAAAAACGCTGGTGCAACTTACCAAAGGGCCATGCAAAATATCTTTGACAACTTGCTTCACAAGAATGTAGAGTGCTATGTTGATGATTTGGTGGTGAAATCCAAGAAAGGAGAGGACCACTTGCGTGACTTGAGAACGGTGTTCGAATTACTGCGAAGGTACCAACTTCGAATGAACCCTTTGAAGTGTGCATTTGGAGTTACTTCTGGGAAATTCCTCGGTTTTATTGTTCGACATCGAGGCATTGAAATTGATCAAGCAAAAGTAGATGCAATTTTAAAGATGCCTGAACCCAGAAATCTCCATGAATTGAAAAGTCTGCAAGGAAAGTTGGCCTACCTTAGGAGATTCATTTCAAATCTAGCTGGGAGGTGTCAGCCGTTCAGCCGTCTCATGAAAAAGGGCACTCCTTTTGAATGGGATCAAGCCTGCAGCAATGCCTTTGAGAGCATCAAATCCTATTTGATGAAGTCTCCTGTTTTGGCAGCTCCAATCCCTGGAAAGCCGTTGATATTATATATTGCGGCACAAGAAAAATCAGTTGGGGCACTTTTGGCTCAAGAAAATAGTGAAGGAAAAGAAAATTCACTTTACTATTTGAGTAGAATGATGACGCCAAATGAGTTGAAGTACTCGCCAATTGAAAAGTTGTGTTTAGCACTAGTCTTCTCCATTCAAAAGTTGAAACATTACTTTCAAGCTCATGTTGTACGGCTGGTTTCTCGAGCAAACCCTATCAAGTTCGTAATGTCAAAACCAGTCCTCAGCGATCGATTGGCGAGATGGTATCTCCAGTTTCAACAATTTGAGATCATATACATCCCTCAAAAGGCGGTCAAAGGACAAGCACTGGCAGATTTTTTGGCAGATCACCCGATACCTGATGGTTGGGAGCTAACTGACGAGTTACCTGATGAAGATGCAATGTTCGTCGAAGTTCAACCGTCTTGGAAGATGTACTTTGATGGTGCTGCACATCGCGATGGAGCTGGTGCTGGAGTAGTTTTTGTAACTCCCCAAGGAGAGGTATTACCATATTCTTTCACCTTGACTCAACATTGCTCCAATAATGTCACTGAGTACCAAGCGCTCATACTTGGGCTCGAGATGGCCGTCGACATGAAGCAATTGCAGTTGCAAGTCTATGGGGACTCTAAGTTGGTGATTAATCAGCTTCTGGGTAGCTATGAAGTAAAGAAACCTGAGTTGCGTCCGTACCACGACTATGCACAGAAATTGATAGGATGGCTTGGTGACGTAACTCTTCAGCATGTGCCGAGAGGGGAAAATAAGAAAGCTGATGCCTTGGATTCTCTAGCTTCAACACTTACCCTGCCTGATCAGACGAAAGTTACTATCTGTCGAAAATGGGTAGTGCCACCTTTAGACAATGACGAGGTTAAAATGAATGACGTCCAACATCTTGTTGCTGTTTCTGAAGTCGACGAGGAAGACTGGTGGCAACCTATCATTAACTACTTGAGTCATGGGATACTGCCAGAAAGCCCAAAAAGAAGAACTGAAATTCGTCGCCGAGCTCCGCGCTTCCTGTACTATAAGGATACTCTATATAGACGATCATTTGAAGGAGTGCTCCTGCGATGTTTAGGGGATGATGAAACACTTCAAGCTATGCAAGAAGCACATAATGGGGTGTGTGGATCACACCAGTCTGGACCGAAACTCCACTTCCACAGAAAAAGGATGGGATACTATTGGCCGACGATGGTAAAGGATTGCTTAGATTATGCTCGAAGATGCAAAGCTTGCCAGCTCCATGCAAATTTTATACATCAACCACCAGAAGTGCTACACCCGACCGTCGCATCTTGGGCATTTGACGCTTGGGGGCTAGACATTGTCGGACCATTGCCGAAATCTTCTGAAGGACACTTATTCATTTTGGCTGCAACTGATTACTTCTCAAAATGGGCAGAAGCTGTCGCTCTTAAGGAAGTGAAGAAGGAGAAGGTCGCAAACTTCATCCGAGTAAACATCATCTACCGCTTTGGTATTCCTCGTTATATAATAACGGATAATGGCAAGCCATTCGACAATAGGTTGATGAATAGTATTTGTGATCTCGTTGGCTTCAAACAGCGTAAGTCTTCTATGTACAATGCTGCCGCTAATGGTCTAGCTGAAGCATTCAATATAACTTTGTGCAACCTGCTGAGTAAAATTGTTTCCAAGTCCAAGCGAGATTGGCATAATAGGATGGAAGAAGCTTTATGGGCATATAGGACGACTCATCGTACGCCAACGCAGGCAACTCCTTACTCACTCGTTTATGGGGTTGAAGCAGTCCTACCACTAGAGCGTCAAATACCATCGCTGCGACTTGCTATCCAAGAAGGGCTCACTGATGAAGAAAATGCTCGATTGCGCCTTGAAGAGTTGGAGGCTCTTGATGAAAAAAGACTTGAAGCTCAGCAAAGTCTCGAATGTTACCAATCTCGGTTATCTCGTGCCTTCAATAAAAAGGTTCGCCAAAGGTCCTTCCAAGTTGGTGATCAAGTTCTTGCATTAAGAAGACCCATCATCACCTCCCACAAATCTGGGGGCAAGTTCATTGCAAAATGGGATGGGCCATATGTCGTGCAAGAAGCCTATTCAAGCTTATAAGCTTGTTGATACTAAAGGAAAAAGAATCGGCCCCATTAACGGGAAATTTTTAAAGAAGTACTATCCATGAAGAAGATCGCTCCTTGACGTACGAGCATAAACTGCAAGTTACTCCTGGCCCACAAGAGTATAAACTGTGCACGGTACTCAAAAAAAAAAAGTCCGCTAAGTTGAAAACCTCGAAAGAGGTGGCCTAGTCAAAAGTTAGGACACAAAAAAAAAAAGTCCGCTAGGTTGAAAACCTCGAAAGAGGCGGCCTAGGCAAAACTTAGGACACCAAAAAAAAAAATTTAAAAAAAAAAAATCACCTGCACCGAACTACGTAACGACTTGATCCTCTTCACCGAGGTACATAGGCAGCTTAGAGTTTCATTCTAAGTTCAGTCGCATAAAAATAAAAATGGTGGGTTTGGCACGATGTGTTAAAAGAAGAAGTAGGAGAGTCCTTTCTTTCTCTTTCTCTACAACTCTACCTTAATACCAAGAGTTTGTTATCGAAACTTGCAACCCCAAGGAGAAAGGCGGATATTTAACAGCTTGTTTTAAATTGCGAAGTTAAGTGCCAAATAATTCTTCAAAGGAAAATTCCTCCGGGTGATGAAAATGATTGCAATTTGATATTTGAATTCTAGAAGTTCAAGTGGCTCGCAGCTCGGACGTGTATTCATTAAGTTACAAATATTTTAGTGAAGCCGCGCTAGTCTATGAGCCAGAACGTGACAAAATTTAAAAGTTGGAATTAAAAAAATTTGCCTAGAGCTATCCTGAAGTTATTTGTTTTCAAATTTTGGATATGTTTTAGGATTTGGAGTTTAGCTTTTGGAAAGTTAAATTTTCCTTGATTTGGATATTCAAGCAAAAAGATATGAATTTTCTTCTACAAGTGCGTTGTGCTGTAAAATGCAATGTCAGAATTGAAAACGCAGCGAAAAGGACACAATATAAGCCAAAGCACTAAGAGAAATTCTATTAATGATGGAATCCGCTACCCGATCAAGTGTAAGAAATAAAGAAGGAAAACAAGTCAATATATGTAGCCTAATCTAAACATAACTTGTAATTGAGCAAGTCTTGACGGCTAGCTGCTAGGCGTTGCCGCTTTTCTTCCAGATGAGCGGAATCATCATCAGTCACCAAATCCATGCCATCATACGAAGAGATTTCGTTCTCAACAGCTGAAACCCTCAATTGTATCTCCTCAAGCTCTTTCTTGGCAGCTTCGATAATGGCTGCAAGATCCTTCTTCTCTTGCTGCAGCTTCTTCAATTTAGCCTTGGTGGTCTTTAGCAGCTCTTGTTTAGACGAAATTAGCTCAGACTTCTCGGTTTCTTCTAACTGGAATGATTGAAGACGCTCATTGGCTTTTGAAAGTAGTTCCATCTTTCTAGCTTCACTCGTCTTGTCAGCCAAATGGGATCGTTCTTGGTCATACGAAGTAGCAAGCTCGAAGAGGGAATCCATCAAGTCCTTCAAAGGTGAAAAATCGGTAATTTTTGATCCTTGCATCTCCTCAAAAATGACCTCGAATTCTTCCCTAAGCTCCGAAATAGCGTCTACCTCAATTTTAGAAAGCTTTCCGCATATGTCCTTCCAAAGGCCGGAAACTAGCATCTTCTTGTGTTTAAAAACGACACTTTTCCCCTCAAAAATAGAAACGACGTCATTTAGCATGTGAGGGGTCTCTTTTAATGTAGAAGACGACTTTGCTGAGCCTTTGTCGTGGCGAACAGAGGATACTTCTTGCTCCTACTCGATATCATTATGCTGCAAATAAAAAAATAAAAAATTTTTAAGAGTAAGTAAATAAGAAGGGGGCATCAACCTAGTCAGCCGTCTATGATGATAAAATGAGGAGTTTAAGACAGTCACCATGCAAGCCGTCAATGTCTTTTCTAAACTCTCAAGGCTGTGAACTTCGACTTCCTGCGCAAGCTTTTCAATTGAGGTTGCTTTTTGGAGATGTGCCTCTGATGGTACTTTCTTGTGTTTCCAGCAACGATCTTCATTAGCGCTCCCACTGTTGTCTTGCGAAGGACGTTTTTTAGAAGAATTGAAAATTCTATTATGACCGTTCAATAAGGGTGTCCCATTGTCATCTTGAAAATCTGGAACATGGATTGCCTCGGTAGGCACCTCCGCAGGTTGTTTAAGTCTCTTAACCTTACCTTTGCTTGGTTTGGATGGTTTGACCTTCACAACGTGGGGCTCGTCAACCATAACAGCTCCCTCATAATCATTCAATAAAGGGGTTTCATTGTCACCTTGAGGATTTTGAACGTGAATCGCCTCGCTAGGTTCCTCTGCAGGCGGTTTAAGTCTCTTGACCTTAACTTTGCCTTGTTTAGATGGTTTGACCTTCGCAACATGGGGTTCGTCAACCATAGCAATTTCATCATTATCGTTCAATAAGGGTGTTTTATTGTCGCCTTGGGAATTTTGAGCATGAATCACCTCGCTAGGTTCCTCCGTAGGCGGTTTAAGTCTCTTAACCTTACCTTTGCTTTGTTAGGATGGTTTGACCTTCACAACATGGGGCTTGTCAACCACAACAACCTCATCATGATCATTCAACAAAGAGGTTGCATTATCACCTTGAGAATTTTTGACATGGATTTCCTCACTAGGTATCTTCGCCGGCATTTTAAGTCCCTTGCCCTTACTTTTACTTTGTTTGGCTGGTTTGACCTTTGCAGTATTAGGCTCATCAACTAGAGCAACTACAGCAACATCCTCACCATTCTCTTGATGTATATTTGTGGCGGGCCTAACAACATTCACTAATGACTGAATATGATCCTCAAGGATGCTCCCATGTACTTTTTCCCACCAAGACTTGTAGCCAGGCAAGCAAGAGTTCTTTATTGTAGATCTAAAAGTGGGAAATGTCGCCTTTACCCTGGAATAGGCTAACACACAAACCCGTGCAAATCGGAGCCCATCATCCAATGATGCTTCACGAAAATCTAGCTCTAAACAACCAGGGACGTCTTGGTAAAAGCCTAACTGGCGGCTGAAACGATGTGGACTATAAGGCTCAATGATAAAGGTAGCTCCATCTCTCAAGGGAAGGTAGTTCGAGCGAAGACTCATAAAAAAGTTTGTCTCGAACTCTGGTGCAGTGCCATTGTCAATATAATCATAGGGCTTTTCTCTCTCTCTGGCGTCGTCGCAGTCCAAACAAAGCTCTCTCCATTGTGTACGCACTTCCTTGCCTCTTCCTCTCCAAAGTTTTTAGCAGCTCCCTCTCCAGAATACGCAGTCATTAATGGACCAACTGGCCTTTCCTCTAAAGGGTAATGTGTCTTGAAATAACATGCCAGCCAACCATACACATAATGGACTGGAAAGTACACCCTAGAAAGGTCAAGTTCTGAGCAATTCGAAATTTTATTTAAACCCCTATAGATGGATGCCAGAACAGGGACAACAAGGCTAAACTTTTGCCCACGAGCTAGCAGGCTTGCAATCTTGAAAGTCTCAGGCCGAATGACGTCACCTTCCTTTGGGAGCACGAAAGCACATAACCAATATGATAGGAAAGCAGCAAGGTAAGTGTCATCCTTCGTGTATGCCAAGTTTGTGAAACAAAGCCTCTTCCACATTCGACCAAGCAACCGCCTTGCAGATGACTCCTTTAGGATTATATGTAAATTTAGGACGACCTCGAGTTGACTTCTTTTCTTCCCTCTCTGGAGGCTGCTCATACGTCACGGCCCTTTTGCACCAAAATTCTATCCCTCTTCTCAAAGAGACATTTGGGTTATTTCCCTCTCGAAGCCGATGAAATGCGTCAAATAAATACTCGCAGCTTTGTAGGAGAAACCTTTTATTCTTGTCAAGATTTCCGGTGAGTTCTCGAGCATTTGGAACAACTTCTTCGTAAGGAGACCCCGCAATAGGCAGACCACCGATCATGCATACATCCCAAATGGACATAGATAACTCTCCAACTGAGGTGAGCAGCGTGTTTGTGATAGGACACCAGCCCTCACAAAAGGCTTTCATGAGGTTAATGCTGCAATCATAGGTGAATAACGAAGCAAAAACGGCGTCATAAATCCTAGTGGCTCTCAAGGTCTGCTCGCCCCTGCTAAGGATGTCTTCAGCCCACTCCCAGTAGCTGCGGATATAGTGAAATTCGCCACCAAATGTAATGGTATCACCCCAATAGACTTCTTTATTTATGATCCGCCTTCCAAGACAGGGAAGGGAACTTGCAATATTCGTAACTTTGTGAGTAGCCGAAAGAAGGCTCAGTATCTTAGAGGTACGGCTAGTTTGCTCGAAAGTCCAAGTTGCCAAATTATACGGATTTCTCAAGAATGGCCATGTTGAAGAAGCGTATAAACCACTTATTGGCATGTCAACTAATAGCCTTGTCTCCGCCTTACTATCCTTGTGATCCGAAATTACAAGATACTTGCGTGTGGAGGAAGAGTTTGAATCTGATAGGAATCAAATACGAAACGCGGAAATAAAGATAAAGATAATAGAGCGAGACACAACTCGAACTCCCTTCGAAGTAACCACGGGACCCTCGAATCGGCGTCAAGAAGGACCTACACTATGCAACGACCCTCGAGACAACACCGGACTCGCAAGTCGAATGGTCGGGTTAGCGGTTCAAGACTCAACTAGGTTCCACTAGTGAATTCAAGCAACCAAGAGACAAAGGTTTCTTCCAAAGAGTTCAACTCTATTTTCATTCATCAATAATCAAAGTAAGGTAAGGTTTGAAAGAGGCTAAGTGAAGTATTTATAGGCTTCACTTAGGACTAATAAAAGGTCTAAAATACCCCCAAAGTGGGCTAAAACAAATAAAGGCCGCGCAGGGCTAAAATAGGAAGTTCAAGCAAAAGTCTTAAAAATCCCGCATGTGGGTAACAGGGGGAGGCGGACCGCCCAGGGTGGGGAGGCGGCCGCCTACTGGCCTTCAGCTCTCTGGATCTGCTTGAGGCGCTCCGCCTCTTGGTCTGAGGCGCTCCGCCTCCTGACTTCCAAGCCTCTGGATTTTGGGAGGCGCCCCGCCTCAGCTGGGAGGCGCTCCGCCTTGTTCTGGAGCCCCTTGGGGTGTCTCATTTTGAGCCCCTTGAGCCTCTCCAAGTGTCCTCGAGGGTCCTCCATCCATGGCACACCAAAGCATGGTCTTCAAGTTGCTCTTGGGTCCTTCTTCTATGCGCTTCCATGTCAAGTGGAGATGAGTATCTTGGATTAACTTGGCTTGACTCCGAGTGAAAGGTCTTGAGGCCGTTTGGGTCTTATCATCCTCCCCTTCTTGAGAGGATTTCGTCCTCGAAATCGAAGCATCATCCACGACCTCTTCATCACCTACATTCAAAGGAACCAAGTCACTAACATTGAAAGTATTAGAAACTTGATACTCACTTGGCAAGTCGACCACATAGGCATTGTTGTTTATCTTCGAGAGCACTTGGAATGGTCCATCTCCCCGGGGTGCCAACTTCCCTTTCCTAAGGTTTGGAAACCTCTCTTTCCGGAAGTGCACCCACACATAGTCACCCTTCTTGAGTTCCACCTTCTTGCGTCCTTTGTTCTTCTTGGAGGCAACCTTAGCATAAGATTCCTCCAAGTTCTTCTTTGCCTTAGCATGTAGCTCCATCAAAGCCTTTGCTCGAGCTTTCCCTTCAAAATTAACAACCATTTCCCTTGGCAAAGGGGTTAGATCAAGGGGAATCAAGGGGTTAAAACCATAAACACATTCAAAAGGAGTCATGCCAATCGCGCTATGCAATGTACGATTGTAGGCAAACTCCATCATGGGCAATCTATCAATCCACGTCCCGGCCTTACCTCGGGTCATGGCCCTAAGGAGAGCACCCAAGGTTCGGTTGACCACTTCGGTTTGGCCATCGGTTTGTGGGTGGTGGGACGTGGAAAACAAGAGCTTGGTGCCTAAAGCACCCCATAGACTTCGCCAAAAATGGCTTAGGAACTTAGTGTCCCTATCACTCACTATAGTTTGAGGCACACCATGTAGCTTCAAGACATTTTCAACAAACAAGGAAGCTACATGTTGGGCGTCATCGCATTTCTTGCATGGAATGAAATGAGCCATCTTTGAGAACCTATCTACGACAACAAAGATGCTATCGTGGCCCCCCCTAGTCCTTGGTAATCCCATGACAAAATCCATTGATATATCCAACCAAGGACTAGTAGGTACGGTGAGTGGGGTGTATAACCCATGAGGGTGGGATCGAGATTTGGCACGCTTGCACTCAAGGCAATTAGTGCAAAACTTCTCCACATGCACCCTCATCTTCGGCCAATAGAATTGTTCTTGAAGAACGGCCAAAGTCTTTCTCGCCCCAAAATGACCCATGAGTCCTCCACAATGTGCCTCTTGCACAAGAAATTCCCTCCATGAGGACTCGGGTATGCATACTCTACCATTCTTAAATATGAATCCATTAGACCATTGGTATTTTTCAACTCTCTCCCCTTTCTCTAGAGCATCATAGACACTCTTTAGCTTTGGATCATGAGCATACATTAATTTGATACTCTCGAATCCCATGAGCTTAGAGGTGAGAGTGGTGGCTAATGCGAACTTTCTAGAAAGCGCATCCGCCACAACATTGTCCTTCCCTTTCTTGTATTGGATCACATAGGGAAAGGACTCAATAAATTCAACCCACTTGGCATGCCGCTTATTGAGCTTCTCTTGGCCTCTCAAATGCTTGAGTGACTCATGGTCACTCTTGATTACAAACTCACGAGGCCAAAGATAATGTTGCCAATGGGCAAGGGCTCTCACAAGGGCATACAACTCCTTGTCATATGTAGAATAATTCAAGGAGGCCCCTTTCAACTTTTCACTAAAGTAGGCGATGGGTTTGCTATCTTGCATTAATACACCACCAATTCCCACCCCCGAGGCGTCACACTCAACCTCAAACGCTTTCCCAAAGTCGGGCAATTGCAATAGGGGGGCGGTACTCAACCTACCTTTCAACTCTTGGAAAGCCTTCTCTTGAGGCTCTCCCCAAACAAAGGGTTGATCTTTCTTGACCAATTCGGTGAGTGGAGCGGCTATGGAGCTAAAGTCTTTCACAAATCGTCTATAAAAGCTAGCAAGACCATGAAAGCTCCTCACTTGAGTCACGGTAGTAGGAGTAGGCCAATCACGTATAGCCTCTACCTTAGACTCATCCACCTCCACTCCTTGGGCACTCACAACAAACCCAAGAAAGACCACCTTCTCCACACCAAAGGCACACTTTTTGAAGTTAGCATAGAGCTTTTCGGCTCTCAAAGCTTCAAGCACTTGCCTAAGGTGGTCAACATGTTCATCAATTGTCCTACTATAGATCAAGATATCATCAAAATAGACAACGACAAACTTGTTGATAAAAGACTTCAAAACATGATTCATGAGTCGCATGAAAGTGCTAGGTGCGTTGGATAGCCCGAAGGGCATAACCAACCATTCATAGAGACCGAATTTGGTCTTGAATGCGGTTTTCCATTCATCCCCGGGTTTCATCCGGATTTGATGGTAGCCGGACCTAAGGTCGATTTTGGAAAAGACACACGACCCACTCAATTCATCCAACATATCATCAAGCCGTGGAATAGGGTGACGATACTTGATCGTTATCTTATTCACGGCTCGGCAATCTACGCACATTCTCCAAGTGCCGTCCTTCTTTGGGACAAGAATGACCGGTACGGCACAAGGACTCAAACTTTCCCTCACCAAGCCTTTTGAAAGCAAGTCATCAACTTGTTTTTGCAACTCCCTCGTATCCTCGGGATTGCTTCTATAAGCCGGCTTGTTCGGGATTTGAGAGCCCGGAATAAAATCGATTTGATGTTCAATACCCCTCAAGGGAGGTAAGCCATCGGGCATCTCATCCGGGAACATGTCCCCAAAGCTTTCCAAGACATTTTTCAAAGCACTAGGCAAAGGACTAGAAGAAACATCACAATTAGAGTTAAGGATCATACCTTTGTGCACTAGGCATAGGAGAAACTTGTTGCCATCATTACCTCTTAGGAGCTCGCCCGGTTGCATCATGGCACATATGCCACCGGTGGATGAAGTAGGTGGGATTGCCACCATGCCTTTGGACAAAGGGCTAGTCTCAATGATTGACTTAGCCTTTGCCGCCTCCCTCAGCTCCTTCATTCGATTGTAGTCATCACTCACTTGTTTAGGAGTTAGGGGTTTCAACACAAACTTTCTTCCCTCATGTTGGAGCGTGTAAGTGTTAACACGTCCATTGTGAACCACTTGCCGGTCAAATTGCCAAGGCCTTCCAAAGAGAAGGTGGCAAGCTTGCATGGGCACAACGTCGAACAAGTGTTCATCAACATAACTCCCCATTTTGAACTTGATCATTGCTTGTTTCACTACCTTGAGCTCCCCACATTCACTAAGCCATTGTAACCGGTAGGGCTTGGGATGCTTCATGGTAGGCAACTTCAATTGGGTTATGAGAGATTGACTCACCACATTAGTACAACTCCCGGAGTCAATGATCATAGAACACACAACTCCCTTAACACGACACCTAGCATGGAAGAGGTTTTCCCTTTGCAAGGTCTCACCATCCTCCGCAATCATAGCTCCTAGACTTCTCCTCACTACCAAGAAAGTATGAGGTTCCTCATCCTCCACCGTGTCATATTCACCATCCTCCTCTACTCCCTCATCTCCCTCTACTCCCTCATCTTCCTCCGGCTCACTCTCCTGCTCATATGCATTATCACCCACAACAACCATGTTTCTTTTCGTAGGACACTCCTTAGCAAAGTGTCCATACCCCTTGCATTTGTGGCATTGAATGGAAGAAGAAGTAGGAGTATTCAATTGGGTTTTAGAGTTACCTCCCACATTGGGTGTGAACTTCTCAAATGGCTTCTTCACATCCTTGGTTGCATTGGCACCACTCGTTCCACTTGCACTCGGGAACCTTGCATTCGTGGTAGGAGGCTTCCAACCCTTTGTATTACTTGTTGGAGTAGTAGTGCTACCCTTGTAGCGAAAGGACTTCTCCTCTTTGAGCCATTTCTCGGCTTCAACCGCATCATCACATAGCTTGTAGAGATCATCATATCGGTGGAACTTCAATTGTGAAGCTATGTCTCGGTTTAAGCCCCCTTTGAAACGGATTATGGCCATCTCATGATCTTCATCATCAAGGTCAAGGTTCATTCGGACTTGCTCAAATTCATTGAAGTATTCCCCAACCGAATTGGAACCTCGTTTCAACTCATAGAGACGCTTTTGTTGCTCAACCCGGTATTGGCTAGTCAAATACTTCTCATCCATCACCCGGATCAACTCTTCCCAAGTAAGATTAATAGCCATCCCCGTCCTCCTTCTATTCCTCTTCACCGACTCCCACCAAGTAGAAGCAAAAGATTCGAAGGAAGATATTGCATACTTGGTTTTCTTCACCTCGGGCATATCATTGGTTTCAAATATTCGTTCCATAGCCAATTTCCAATTCTTGTACTCCATCGGGTCACTACTTCTTTTGAAAGAAGGAATAGTGAGCTTCACACTATTGAGGTTGTTGTTGTTATCACGACCCCCTTGGAATGGCTCCGGTTGGCCTCCATAGTGATCCCCATAACCACCATAACCTCCATAGTCTCTCCTAACATTCCCTCCATCATGTCCTAAGGGTGGCCCTCGACCTCGGCCTCTACCCCGATCCACATTCCGACCCCAATTCATACCTCTCCTCGGTTGAAAGTGATCATCAAACCCATACATGTCATCTCCATAATTGGCTTCCTCCCCTTCTTGGACTTCATCCACTTGCTCAAGGGGTTGCACATTCCGGATGGGTTGTGGTAGTGGAACGTTTCTTGGAGGGTTGTCTAGGATACGGGGAATGCCCGCTCGTTGGGTATTGCCCAACACTTGATCCATTCTCTCTTTATCCTCTTTTACCCGTTGATGTTTGAGCAATTCAACAACTTGCTCCGGGGTAAAGGTAGGGCTACTTGAGCCTTCTCCGGCTTCAATTTGGACACTCGGGGTCCTTTTGTCATTTTGGACACTCGGGGTCCCATGTTCTCCTTGTGTGCTCGAGGCTCCCTTTTCAAGAGACTCGATCCTTTGGTTCATGAGGTCCATCTTGGCAAGAAGATTAGCCAAGGCCTCCTTAATGAAGTCTTGTCCGTCGTTAGCCATGGTACCTACAAAGAAAGAAACAAGAGTTAGTTAAAACACCTCACTCGCTCCCTCACTTGTGTTCACTCGGATCACTCGTATAGTGGGCGGTGGATTTTTCACTCTTGCTTGAACCAAAAGCTTCACGAAGTTGAATAGTAAACCTCAACTTAACCACTCAATTCAAAAGTCCAATGAGCTCCGGGGTGAGTGGAGTTAATAGGACTCGATCGGAACGGTTAGCTCTTTAAATGAGGACTTGAATCAAAAGATACTACGGATCTTCTTTGATTTCTATTCTCCTTTCTAAGGCACGATGATCCTAATAGCTCGAAGTGATTAGCACTAATCGAGTAGAATTATACTCTAATAGCACTAACCGGAAACAATGCAATCAACAAAACAAGGAATCCTAGAAGAAACTACCCAATTCCCAACCTTCAGGAAGTAGGCGCCCCGCCTCAGGATAGTGGGCGGTCCGCCGTTAGCAACCTGTAGAAGGAGGCGCTCCGCCTCTCTGGATGAGGCGCTCCGCCTCAGAAAAATCCAGAGAGCTCACAGAGCTGAGGCGCTCCGCCTCTGCAACTTTTCAGCACAGTTCACTTCGCGTTTTTGTTGGTTTTGCACCCAAGAATCCAACTAATCAAGCGTTGTTTTGGTGATTCAAAGGTACCCAAATGTTGTATCAGTCACAAAGATCAAACCCCAACAACTTTTATCAAACCCCAATCAATATCAAACAATCCACCATGAGCATCATCTTCAAAGCTAGGGTTTAAGAATTTTCAAATTTTCAAAGGGTTTCAAATTCTCAATTCATGTAATACAACTCCAAATCGGGTGTTTAAGGTACCAAAAGAACGGGAATCACACAAAGATCAAACCCCAATAACAAGTTCTCAATTCCACCTAAATCCAACCCAAGAATCAATCAAAAATTACCAAGAACAAGTTCATCAAGGGTTTAAGGGGTTTTGGGGTTTTGATTTTCAAACTCCACCAATCCAAGTGTTTTTGGTATCCACACGACGGGGTTTCAACCACGATCAAGAATCTATAACACCCATACGAAGAATCATCCAAACCAACAAGATACGCCAAATTTTTTTGATTTTCAATTTTCCAATTTTTTTGTAGTTTTCTTCTTTTAACAACAATAAACAAGAACCCTAAGTCGAAACTAACCTAGGCACGAAGAATCAAGGGTCGGGGGTTTGTAGAAACAAAACCCGAGCCTTGCTCTGATACAAAACTTTAAGAGTGCACTGCAACCATTTCTACCAAAAGCCATAGCTGTTGGTAGAGGCGCAACGCAACTCTTATACCGCCGGATCAACCCCAAATCGAGGTCCGTCCCTGACACCACCATGACCACCCCGAGCAACGCAACTCCTCCAGGGGGTGGACCCCACAACGGGCGGCTCCTTATGATGTGGGCCCAATCCTTGATAGCCCCGGGCCCAATCCTTGATAGCCCTGCATCATCCCCCCTTTCTTTAAAGCAAGTTCGTCCCCGAACTTCGCATGGTGTAGCCAGGAATCGAACCCGGGTTGGCTCTGATACCAAACTTTAAGAGTGCACTGCAACCATTTCTACCAGAATATCTGAAGTAAACCATGTTGAATCTGCAAAAGTAAAGTGACTATGATTAGCACACAACTCGTAAAATAGAGACAATGGTTATGAGAAGAAACACGGCAAAGTAAATATTTAGCCCTCTTCTTGAACTTTTAAAAGCATTCACTGTGGGTTTTAAAGGTGAACTTTTAGAGGTGTTCGCTTGGGACTTTTAAGAGTTTCCTTCTAGAACTTTTAAAAGCTTCCATTGTGAATTTTAAAGATCTTCTTTGCGAACTTTTAAAGGTTTTCTCCTCGAACTCTTAAAGGCTTCCAAGGTGAATTTTAAAGGTCTTCATCGCGAACTTTTAAAGGTGTCCCTCTAGAACTTTTAAGAGCTTCCTCGTCGAACTTTTAAAAGCTTCTCTGGTGAATTTTAAAAGGCCTTCATCGCGAACTTTTAAGAGCTTCCTTGCTGAACTTTTAAAAGCTTCCACAGTGAATTTTAAAGGTCTTCATCGCGAACTTTTAAAGGTGTCCCTCTCGAACTTTTAAGAGCTTCCTCGTCGAACTTTTAAAAGCTGGTGAATTTTAAAAGGCCTTCATCCCGAACTTTTAAAGGTGTCCATCTCGAACTTTTAAGAGCTTCCTTGCCGAACTTCTAAAAAGCTTCCATGGTAAATTTTAAAAGGCCTTCATCGCAAACTTTTAAAGGCGTCCATCTCCAACTTTTAAGAGCTTCCTCGTCGAAATTTTAAAAGCTTCAATGGTAAATTTTAAGAGGCCTTCATCGCGAACTTTTAAAGGTGTCCATCTCCAACTTTTAAGAGCTTCCACTTCGTACTTTTAATGACTTCCATTGTGAACTTTAAAGGGCTCCCTTCACGAACAGGTTGCTGGAAACAAAAAAAAAAGGAGGAAAACAAATGCACACATAAAAAAGAGAGGTGTTACCTGCAAAGTTTGCAAATGAGGACCGACGATAATCGGGGTGGTTGAACTTCGTCTTGCATGCTGTGACAAAAAAAAAGGAATAAAAATTGTCAGCTAAAATTCCAAGAAATAAGATGGGATAATGTACGCATGAACCATCGAATTTTGTCAAAAGCAATAAGCAAGTGTCAGGGTGCGACGATGTTCCCTCTTAGAAATCGCAGCAAATCAAATTATATTTGCACGAGTGGTCAATCTGCCAACTTAATGTTTTTTTTAAGGCAATAAGGATGAGGTATAGCCTATTTGGCATTCCCCAGCTAAAAAGGATACCAGCACAAACAGCCACATTATTTTGTTTTCTATGGATCCATGACCACTTTTCGGTTACTACTAATATACTTCAGCTAAGTCGCATGAATTTTTTCGAGTTTGAAAACTCTCAAGTCTTTGAAAAAAAAAAGAGACAACTTATTCAATTAACAGCATGCACAAGCCAAGTATTGTCGAGACCAATTTTTGCTACACTATTGCATCTATTAAATTGCCCTCAGCATAAAACAAATCTTCTTATATTCATACTATGCATACTAGCTGATTCACTTTTTGGGGAATAAGTTTTAAAAAAATTTTGCTACATAAGCAGACACCTATATCTAAAAGTTATGGTGAAACAAATTCTATATAAATTGGCTCGAAATCTCACCAAGAATTTGCCGATTTTCGTGGAGAATTTTGTGGATACCAACTTTTCTTGAATCTCTGTTAATAAATTCAATGTGAGAACTTGTGATTTATGCTGGTATTTATAGAAGAAGTTAGATGGTGGGTAGTAGCAGAGTCCATGGAGAATTTGAAATACTGTATCCTAATAGGACTAAAAGTGTGGAATCAAGTAGTCCGATTCCTATTTGGAGAAGATAGTATGCCGACATTGGAGAGAATCTTATCTTAATTTCAGAAAATAGCCACATTCCTGGCTACTAGCTGAAAAAATAGCTGGTTTTGGATACAACATGCTACATAACTAGCCACTTTCAAGGATGTTAACCGAAACGTAGGCAGCTTGTTGCTCCATGATGGAAACGGAGGAGACCAGCCCATTTTCGCTCATAGTCACTTTCTGGACCGCGGGCTGAAACATAGCTATTTTATACACCTTGTTACCAAGTGACCACTTTTGGGATTGCTAGCAAAAGTATAGAAAATATTAACACAAGCTAAATCAAGTAGCCACTTTGCGGGCATTAATCGGATATGAGCCACATGAATAAAGAGATTACTTCAAGTCAAGTCTTCAAATATCTACAGATTCGACATCGACAAGCCTTGAAGTAGGGGGCATTTGTAGACAAATAAATTTTATTGGATTTAAATCCATAAAGCAATTTGGCTATATGTTAAATTCAAGATATATTAGTCCTCATAAATTAAATGGGCTAGTATAATTGGATTAACTATTTAAGTCCAATATCCCTGGGTTTAATAAAAGTCCAAATTCATTGGGCTACAAATGATAAGCCCACTTTATTAGCCCAAAGCTAATGGATATCATCTTATCCTAAAGGCCCCAAAACGGTGCCACATGTGCAAGCGACGTGGCGCCAAATCAAATCAAAGAGCCAATAGAATTATGCCATATGCCAATGACGTGGCAATCCTAGTCAAACTCCAATGGCTAATAAAAATGTGCAATATGTACAAGTGACATGTTCTGGCGAATCAAATATGGCTTCGTCACTGCTTAAATCTGATTGGTCGGTCTACGGCCCAAAGCCCGTTAGGTCTTCTTAGAGCCCACTCCATCCCATATCTATATAAAGGGATCAAACCTCTCATTTGAGAGAGGAAATCAAGAGCAAGAGGAATTCATAACAAGAAGCAACAAGGAGCTCGTGGATCAAACGCTACAAATTTCTTAAAAGCTGCAAGGAATTTCTACAAGTTCTAAGGATTCAAGCATTAAAAGGAAGATTCAAGATCAAGCTCAAAAGCCCTTGGATCATTACTTAAAATTTGTAATTTGAAAAGGCGAATCAGAGGAATTATAGAGATTGTACTACTCATATATTGAAATCAAATACTACACTTGTTACATTATTTTCCTTTCTTGATATTTATTTCTTGACGCGAATTTACTTGTTACATTATAGTCCACACAAAGTGAGTCTATCTTGACTCACATTTATTTCGGCAAGGGGGGGGGGGGGGGACTCACATTGGTGGTAAGTGGATGGAACCACTTTGTTCTCATGTATCCAAGGCCTACCAAGCAAGATATTATATGAAGTCCTTGCGTCGATCACATGCATCCATGCACTTGAAGTCATCTCTCCAATGGTGAGATCCATTTTTAAGGCACCTATAGCTCTTTGCCCCCCTTGGTTGAATCCTTAAATCAACAAGCGACTTTGCGTTAGTTCTTCAGTAGAGATGCCAAGTTCCTTCAGCGTGCGGATAGGCAAGATGTTGACTCCAGATCCTCCGTCAATCAAGATTCTATTCATTCTTTGCTCATTAACATAGCCAACCACGAATAAGGGACGATTATGAGGAGTCTCCCCGAGCAGAATGTCATCATTTGTAAAGGTGATCTTTGGTTCACAAGTATTCGCTTCTTGGGAGATAGGCTCAATAAGCTTTTCTGATTGTGTCGGTGGCAACAACTCTGATGTCCCACTCTTCTCTTCTTCTTTATCAGCATTACAACATGAAGCCTTAATATCACCCTTAGGAATCTCCGTGCGAAACCAACTTGGAAAGAACTCTTCCAGAGTAACTGGATTGCGCGGTTTTTGATAGTGGTAAATCTCTACCCTTTCCTTTTGTGGACGTCGAAAGGCATTTTTCTTTTCTGCATATTTCACCACCTTTTGCCTTATTGGTTGCTCAGCTGATTCATTTCGCGACTTCGTTTTGTAGCGCCTACGCCGAGTCACTAGTATCCAACCTTCATCATCTCCTTGATCAGTTTGAGCGTCACTTTCTTCCAATGATGCTTGCTGCAAGCTCTGCACATTTAGTTTTGCGAGTTGTAGCGATTGATTTATTAAGATAGGTTCGAAGTCGCCAAACTTGATCATGACGTCGTTCTCTTCAAATCCTTCAACGAAATTGCAGATCACCACAGGGTCGTGCGAGCCAAACATGATGGAAACCTGGTTCGCCTCTTCCTTCTCATCTTGCATTGCAATCTTCCCTTCATTGGCCAATTCCATTATTTTATCTTTGAAGACGAAGCATTTCTCGAGTGAGTGCCCCACGAGTCGATGATACTTGCAATAATTCAGATCTTTCGTCTTACCAGCTTCATTGGGACGCTTCATCTCTGGTAGCTCAATGAACTTTAACTCCAGAAGTTCATCAAAAATCGCGGGAACATCGGAATCTAGGAATGGATATTCCCTTTCTTGCATCTCCTTTAAAGTCAACTTTCGACTTGGCTTATCCTTAAAGGAAGTTGCCTTCAAGCTTTGCTTCTTGCTTACCTTTGTGGTGAACTTCAAAGGTGCAGTATCAACATTCATAGATTCTTTATTTTCGGCCTTGGGCGCCACCTTGCTTCATTTCTTGACTTCTTGCTTGTCTTTTCCTCTGCAAGATTCATAGACAGGCGGTCCTTCACTTCCACTGGCGGCAATGCTTAGCTCCATATCATGAGCGCGTGTGGCTAACTCTTCAAAAGTCCTAGGCTTTATTCCTTGCAGGATGTAGCGAAGCCCCCAATGCATGCCTTGAATGCACATCTCTATCCCCGACGCTTCACTTAGCCTATCTTTACAATTAAGACTTGCATTCCTCCATCAATTGATAAAATCAATAACTGGTTCTTCTTTTCGTTGGCGAGTGTTTGTGAGCTCTATCATGCTCACAGTACGCCCTGTGCTATAAAAGCGATTGAGAAACTCGTACTCCAGATCCTCCCAACTATTAATGGAACCAGACTCGAGATCCGTATACCAATCAAAGGCATTTCCCTTAAGTGAGCGAACGAACTGCTTGACAAGATAATCTCCATATGTTCCAGCATTGTTGCATGTTTCAACGAAGTGCGCCACATGTTGCTTTGGATTTCCTTTGCCGTCAAACTGTTGGAATTTCGGGGGCTGATAACCAGCGGGCATCTTTAAGCTATCAATCCTTGTAGTGTACGGCTTCGCGTATGTGAGAGAAGACTTGGAGGCAACCTCGTACTTATCCTTAATCGTCCCCATAATAATCTCCTTTAGCTGATCAATTGGAATCAATCCATCAGCAGAAACTTGGATTTCCTTAGCAGGTGTCGCTTGCTTCGCTGGAGTATTAATTATTTCTTGAACTTCTGGACGCTTCCCTGGCGCATGGCTAGATTCGCCCTCCATCATGCCTTCCATTTTGTTGATGCGAGCGTCTTGATCTTTGACATAGTTTGTCAAGCTATCAATCGCCTTTGCCAAGCTTGCAAGTTGTTCCTCCATTGTTAAAGTATTAGTCGTCATTGCTTGCACGGCTATTGGAGATGATGGAGAGTAGCATGAATTTTCCCACAGATTAATCCTTGACTTGCCTATGTCCGGCGATGCGGTTGGAGATGATCCAGCACTCGAATCATCATCGCGTCCTTTCATGATTTTCTTCTTAGATCCAGAAACGCTAAGCCGAGCTAAAGCTCTTTCAACAATTTCAGCAACACTGCTTTCTTCCTCCAATCCACCAGTAGAGGATCCAGCTCCTTTCGAAGATGAAAAATTAAATGTTGGAGTCAATGTGGACGGCACTTGGAGTGCTTGTTGTCCAAACAAATTTACTTTGTTTCTTGTAACTGGTCCAAACCTTCCCTTAGTAGCATTCATGACGCTTTCAACTTCAGAGGAGAACTTAGAGTTGGCATCAAGATCATGAGGCCAAGCAGATTTTGCAGCAGCAGCAGCAGATTTTGAGTTGGTGTTCTTAGAAGCCTAAATAAAGGCACACTTAGGCTTGAATATAGCAAGGGGGGGGGGGACTATATGAATAAGGATTCAACCAAGGGGGGCGTGCCAAAATTTGTAACAAGTAATTTCGCGTCAAGAAATAAATATCGAGACAGGAAAATATTGTAACAAGTGTAGTATTTGATTTCAATATATGAGTAGTACAATCTCTATAATTCCTCTGATTCGCCTTTTCAAATACAAATTTTAAGTGATGATCCAAGGGCTTTTGAGCTTGATCTTGAATCTTCCTTTTAATGCTTGAATCTTCCTTTTAATGCTTGAATCCTTAGAACTTGTAGAAATTCCTTGCAGCTTTTAAGAAATGTGTAGCGTTTGATCCACGAGCTCCTTGTTGCTTCTTGTTATGAATTCCTCTTGCTCTTGATTTCCTCTCTCAAATGAGAGGTTTGATCCCTTTATATAGATATGGGATGGAGTGGACTCTAAGAAGACCTAACGGGCTTTGGGCCGTAGACCGACCAATCAGATTTAAGCAGTGACGAAGCCATATTTGATTGGCCAGAACATGTCACTTGTACATATGGCACATTTTTATTGGCCATTGGAGTTTGACTAGGATTGCCACGTCATTGGCATATGGCATAATTCTATTGGCTCTTTGATTTGATTTGGCGCCACGTCGCTTGCACATGTGGCACCGATTTGGGGCCTTTAGGATAAGATGATATCCATTAGCTTTGTGCTAATAAAGTGGGCTTATCATTTGTAGCCCAATGAATTTGGACTTTTATTAAACCCATGGATATTGGACTTAAATAGTTAATCCAATTATACTAGCCCATTTAATTTATGTGGACTAATATATCTTGAATTTAACATATAGCCAAATTGCTTTATGGATATAAATCCAATAAAATTTATTTGTCTACAAATGCCCCCTACTTCAAGGCTTGTCGATGTCGAATTTGTAGATATTTGAAGACTAGACTTGAAGTAATCTCTTTATTCATGTGGCTCATATCCGATTAATGCCCGCAAAGTGGCTACTTGATTTAGCTTGTGTTAATATTTTCTATACTTTTGCTAGCAATCCCAAAAGTGGTCACTTGGTAGCAAGGTGTATCAAATAGCTATGTTTCAGCCCGCGGTCCAGAAAGTGACTATGAGCGAAAATGGGCTGGTCTCCTCCGTTTCCATCATGGAGCAACAAGCTGCCTACGTTTCGGTTAACATCCTTGAAAGTGGCTAGTTATGTAGCATGTTGTATCCAAAACCAGCTATTTTTTCAGCTAGTAGCCAGGAATGTGGCTATTTTCTGAAATTAAGATAAGATTCTCTCCAATGTCGGCATACTATCTTCTCCAAATAGGAATCAGACTACTTGATTCCACACTTTTAGTCCTATTAGGATACAGTATTTCAAATTCTCCATGGACTCTGCTACTACCCACCGTCTAACTTCTTCTATAAATACCAGCATAAATCACAAGTTCTCACATTGAATTTATTAACAGAGATTCAAGAAAAGTTGGTATCCACAAAATTCTCCACAAAAATCGGCAAATTCTAGGTGAGATTTCGAGCCAATTTATGTAGAATTTGTTTCACCATAACTTTTAGATATAGGTGTCTGCTTATGTAGCAAAATTTTTTTAAAACTTATTCCCCAAAAAGTGAATCAGCTAGTATGCATTGTATGAATATAAGAAGATTTGTTTTATGCTGAGGGCAATTTAATAGATGCAATAGTGTAGCAAAAATTGGTCTCGACAATGCTTGGCTTGTGCATGCTGTTAATTGAATAAGTTGTCTCTTTTTTTTTCAAAGACTTGAGAGTTTTCAAACTCGAAAAAATTCATGCGACTTAGCTGAAGTATATTAGTAGTAACCGAAAAGTGGTCATGGATCCATAGAAAACAAAATAATGTGGCTGTTTGTGCTGGTATCCTTTTTAGCTGGGGAATGCCAAATAGGCTATACCTCATCCTTATTGCCTTAAAAAAACATTAAGTTGGCAGATTGACCACTCGTGCAAATATAATTTGATTTGCTGCGATTTCTAAGAGGGAACATCGTCTTACCCTAACACTTGCTTATTGCTTTTGACAAAATTCGATGGTTCAGCGTACATTATCCCATCTTATTTCTTGGAATTTTAGCTGACAATTTTTATTCCTTTTTTTTTTTTTGTCACAGCATGCAAGACGAAGTTCAACCACCCCGATTATCGTCGGTCCTCATTTGCAAACTTTGCAGGTAACACCTCTCTTTTTCATGTGTGCATTTGTTTTCCTCCTTTTTTTTTTTTGTTTCCAGCAACCTGTTCGTGAAGGGAGCCCTTTTAAGTTCACAATGGAAGTCATTAAAAGTACGAAGTGGAAGCTCTTAAAAGTTGGAGATGGACACCTTTAAAAGTTCGCGATGAAGGCCTCTTAGAATTTACCATTGAAGCTTTTAAAATTTTGACGAGGAAGCTCTTAAAAGTTGGAGATGGACGCCTTTAAAAGTTCGCGATGAAGGCCTTTTAAAATTTACCATGGAAGCTTTTTAGAAGTTCGGCAAGGAAGCTCTTAAAAGTTCGAGATGGACACCTTTAAAAGTTCGCGATGAAGGCCTTTTAAAATTCACCAGCTTTTAAAAGTTCGACGAGGAAGCTCTTAAAAGTTCGAGAGGGACACCTTTAAAAGTTCGCGATGAAGACCTTTAAAATTCACTGTGGAAGCTTTTAAAAGTTCAGCAAGGAAGCTCTTAAAAGTTCGCGATGAAGGCCTTTTAAAATTCACCAGAGAAGCTTTTAAAAGTTCGACGAGGAAGCTCTTAAAAGTTCTAGAGGGACACCTTTAAAAGTTCGCGATGAAGACCTTTAAAATTCACCTTGGAAGCCTTTAAGAGTTCGAGGAGAAAACCTTTAAAAGTTCGCAAAGAAGATCTTTAAAATTCACAATGGAAGCTTTTAAAAGTTCTAGAAGGAAACTCTTAAAAGTCCCAAGCGAACACCTCTAAAAGTTCACCTTTAAAACCCACAGTGAATGCTTTTAAAAGTTCAAGAAGAGGGCTAAATATTTACTTTGCCGTGTTTCTTCTCATAACCATTGTCTCTATTTTACGAGTTGTGTGCTAATCATAGTCACTTTACTTTTGCAGATTCAACATGGTTTACTTCAGAGATTCAAACTCTTCCTCCACACGCAAGTATCTTGTAATTTCGGATCACAAGGATAGTAAGGCGGAGACAAGGCTATTAGTTGACATGCCAATAAGTGGTTTATACGCTTCTTCAACATGGCCATTCTTGAGAAATCCGTATAATTTGGCAACTTGGACTTTCGAGCAAACTAGCCGTACCTCTAAGATACTGAGCCTTCTTTCTGCTACTCACAAAGTTACGAATATTGCAAGTTCCCTTCCCTGTCTTGGAAGGCGGATCATAAATAAAGAAGTCTATTGGGGTGATACCATTACATTTGGTGGCGAATTTCACTATATCCGCAGCTACTGGGAGTGGGCTGAAGACATCCTTAGCAGGGGCGAGCAGACCTTGAGAGCCACTAGGATTTATGACGCCGTTTTTGCTTCGTTATTCACCTATGATTACAGCATTAACCTCATGAAAGCCTTTTGTGAGGGCTGGTGTCCTATCACAAATACGCTGCTCACCTCAGTTGGAGAGTTATCTATGTCCATTTGGGATGTATGCATGATCGGTGGTCTGCCTATTGCGGGGTCTCCTTACGAAGAAGTTGTTCCAAATGCTCGAGAACTCACCGGAAATCTTGACAAGAATAAAAGGTTTCTCCTACAAAGCTGCGAGTATTTATTTGACGCATTTCATCGGCTTCGAGAGGGAAATAACCCAAATGTCTCTTTGAGAAGATGGATAGAATTTTGGTGCAAAAGGGCCGTGACGTATGAGCAGCCTCCAGAGCAGGAAGAAAAGAAGTCAACTCGAGGTCGTCCTAAATTTACATATAATCCTAAAGGAGTCATCTGCAAGGCGGTTGCTTGGTCGAATGTGGAAGAGGCTTTGTTTCACAAACTTGGCATACACGAAGGATGACACTTACCTTGCTGCTTTCCTATCATATTGGTTATGTGCTTTCGTGCTCCCAAAGGAAGGTGACTTCATTCGGCCCGAGACTTTCAAGATTGCAAGCCTGCTAGCTCGTGGGCAAAAGTTTAGCCTTGCTGTCCCTGTTCTGGCATCCATCTATAGGGGTTTAAATAAAATTTCGAATTGCTCAGAACTTGACCTTTCTAGGGTGTACTTCCAGTCCATTATGTGTATGGTTGGCTGGCATGTTCTTTCAAGACACATTACCCATTAGAGGAAAGGCCAGTTGGTCCACTAATGACTGCGTATTCTGGAGAGGGAGCTGCTAAAAACTTTGGAGAGGAAAAGGCAAGGAAGCGCGTACACAATGGAGAGAGCTTTGTTTGGACTACGACGACACCAGAGAGAGAGAAAAGCCCTATGATTATATTGACAATGGCACTGCACCAGAGTTCGAGACAAACTTTTTTATGAGTCTTCGCTCGAACTACCTTCCCTTGAGAGATGGAGCTACCTTTATCATTGAGCCTTATAGTCCACATCGTTTCAGCCGCTAGTTAGGCTTTTACCAAGACGTCCCTGGTTGTTTAGAGCTAGATTTTCGTGAAGCATCATTGGATGATGGGCTCCGAT
Organism: Petunia x hybrida; assembly: GCA_037355625.1. Classification (NCBI taxonomy): domain Eukaryota; kingdom Viridiplantae; phylum Streptophyta; class Magnoliopsida; order Solanales; family Solanaceae; genus Petunia; species Petunia x hybrida. The sequence continues at coordinate 6,189,855 of JBBBVM010000484.1, forward strand.
TTGCACGGGTTTGTGTGTTAGCCTATTCCAGGGTAAAGGCGACATTTCCCACTTTTAGATCTACAATAAAGAACTCTTGCTTGCCTGGCTACAAGTCTTGGTGGGAAAAAGTACATGGGAGCATCCTTGAGGATCATATTCAGTCATTAGTGAATGTTGTTAGGCCCGCCACAAATATACATCAAGAGAATGGTGAGGATGTTGCTGTAGTTGCTGTAGTTGATGAGCCTAATACTGCAAAGGTCAAACCAGCCAAACAAAGTAAAAGTAAGGGCAAGGGACTTAAAATGCCGGCGAAGATACCTAGTGAGGAAATCCATGTCCAAAATTCTCAAGGTGATAATGCAACCTCTTTGTTGAATGATCATGATGAGGTTGTTGTGGTTGACAAGCCCCATGTTGTGAAGGTCAAACCATCCAAACAAAGCAAAGGTAAGGTTAAGAGACTTAAACCGCCTACGGAGGAACCTAGCGAGGTGATTCATGCTCAAAATTCCCAAGGCGACAATAAAACACCCTTATTGAACGATAATGATGAAATTGCTATGGTTGACGAACCCCATGTTGCGAAGGTCAAACCATCTAAACAAGGCAAAGTTAAGGTCAAGAGACTTAAACCGCCTGCAGAGGAACCTAGCGAGGCGATTCACGTTCAAAATCCTCAAGGTGACAATGAAACCCCTTTATTGAATGATTATGAAGGAGCTGTTATGGTTGACGAGCCCCACATTGTGAAGGTCAAACCATCCAAATCAAGCAAAGGTAAGGTTAAGAGACTTAAACCACCTGCGGAGGTGCCTACCAAGGCAATCCATGTTCCAGATTTTCAAGATCACAATGGGACACCCTTATTGAACGGTCATAATAGAATTTTCAATTCTTCTAAAAAACGTCCTTCGCAAGACAACAGTGGGAGCGCTAATGAAGATCGTTGCTGGAAACACAAGAAAGTACCATCAGAGGCACATCTCCAAAAAGCAACCTCAATTGAAAAGCTTGCGCAGGAAGTCGAAGTTCACAGCGTTGAGAGTTCAGAAAAGACATTGACGGCTTGCATGGTGACTGTCTTAAACTCCTCATTTTATCATCATAGACGGCTGACTAGGATGATGCCCCCTTCTTATTTACTTACTCTTAAAAATTTTTTATTTTTTTATTTGCAGCATAATGATATCGAGCAGGAGCAAGAAGTATCCTCTGTTCGCCACGACAAAGGCTCAGCAAAGTCGTCTTCTACTTTAAAAGAGACCCCTCACATGCTAAATGATGTCGTTTCTATTTTTGAGGGGAAAAGTGTCGTTTTTAAACACAAGAAGATGCTAGTTTCCGGCCTTTGGAAGGACATATGCGGAAAGCTTTCTAAAATTGAGTTAGACGCTATTTCGGAGCTTAGGGAAGAATTCGAGGTCATTTTTGAGGAGATGCAAGGATCAAAAATTACCGATTTTTCACCTTTGAAGGACTTGATGGATTCCCTCTTTGAGCTTGCTACTTCGTATGACCAAGAACGATCCCATTTGGCTGACAAGACGAGTGAAGCTAGAAAGATGGAACTACTTTCAAAAGCCAATGAGCGTCTTCAATTATTCCAGTTAGAAGAAACCGAAATTAGAATACTAACACAAGCGATTGCTAGAAAGGGGGGCGTGCCAAAATTTGTATAGATGAGCCAAAGAGTCCCCCCTTGATAGTCTCATGTGAAGATGTGTTAAAGGCCAAGACTCACATTATAGTCCACACAAAGGAGCGTGAGTTGGTGTTCAGAATGTGAGTTGGACTCTCGAATTCATAAAGAGTCCCCCCCCCTTGCCGAAATAAATAAAGAGTCCCCCCCCCCCCCCCCTTGGTTGAATCCTTGAATCAACAAGCGACTTTGCGTTAATTCTTCAGTAGAGATGCCAAGTTCCTTCAGCGTGCGGATAGGCAAGATATTGACTCCAGATCCTCCATCAATCAAGATTCTATTCACTCTTTGCTCATTAACATAGCCAACCACGAATAAGGGACGATTATGAGGAGTCTCCCCAAGTAGAATGTCATCATTTGTGAAGGTGATCTTTGCTTCACAAGTATTCGCTTCTTGGGAGATGGGCTCAATGAGCTTTTCTGATTGTGCCGGCGGCAACAACTCTGATGTTCCACTCTTCTCTTCTTCTTTATCAGCATTACAACATGAAGCCTTAATATCACCCTTAGGAATCTCCGTGCAAAACCAACTTGGAATAAATTCTTCCAAAGTCACAGGCTGACGTGATTTTTGATAGTGGTTAACCTCCACCTTTTCCTTTTGTGGACGTCGAATAGCACTTTGCTTTCTTGTCCTTTTCACCATCTTTTGCCTTGTTGGTTGCTCAGCTGATTCACTGCGTGACTTTATTTTATTGCGCCTCCGCCGAGTCACTAGTATCCAACCTTCATCATCTCCTTGATCAGTTTGAGCGTCACTTTCTTCCAATGATGCTTGCTGCAAGCTCTGCACATTTAGTTTGGCGAGTTGTAGCGATTGATTTATTAAGATAGGTTCGAAGTCGCCAAACTTGATCATGACGTCGTTCTCTTCAAATCCTTCAACGAAATTGCAGATCACCACAGGGTCGTGCGAGCCAAACATGATGGAAACCTGGTTCGCCTCTTCCTTCTCATCTTGCAGTTCAATCTTCCCTTCATTGGCCAATTCCATTATTTTATCGTTGAAGACGAAGCATTTCTCGAGTGAGTGCCCCACGAGTCGATGATACTTGCAATAATTCGGATCATTCGTCTTACCAGCTTCATTAGGACGCTTCATCTCTAGTAGCTCAATGAACTTTAACTCCAGAAGTTCATCAAAAATTTCAGGAACATCGGAATCTAGGAATGGATATTCCCTTTCTTGCATCTCCTTTAAAGTCAACTTTCGACTTGGCTTATCCTTAAAGGAAGTTGCCTTCACGCTTTGCTTCTTGCTTACCTTTGTGGTGAACTTCAAATGTGCAGTATCAACATTCATAGATTCTTTATTTTCGGCCTTGGGCGCTACCTTGCTCCATTTCTTGACTTCTTGCTTGTCTTTTCCCCTGCGAGATTCATAGACAGGCGGTCCTTCACTTCCACTGGAAGCGATGGTTAACTCCATATCATGAGCGCGTGTGGCCAACTCCTCAAAAGTCCTAGGCTTTATTCCTTGCAGGATGTAGCGGAGCCCCCAATGCATGCCTTGAATGCACATTTCAATTCCTGAAGCTTCACTGAGTCTATCTTTGCAGTTAAGACTTGCATGCCTCCATCGATTGATAAAATCAATAACTGGTTCTTTCTTCCGTTGGCGGGTATTCGTGAGCTCTATCATGCTCACAGTACGCCTTGTGCTATAAAAGCGATTGAGAAACTCATGCTCCAACTCCTCCCAACTATCAATAGAACCAGACTCGAGGTCCGTATACCAGTCAAAGGCATTTCCCTTAAGGGAGCGAACGAATTGCTTGACAAGATAATCTCCATAAGTTCCAGCATTATTGCACGTTTCAACGAAGTGCGCCACATGTTGCTTTGGATTTCCTTTGCCGTCAAACTGTTGGAATTTCGGGGGTTGATAACCAGCGGGCATCTTTAAGCTATCAATTCTTGCAGTGTACGGCTTCGCGTATGTGAGAGAAGACTTGGATGAAACCTCGTACTTATCCTTAATCGTCCCCATAATAATCTCCTTTAGCTGGTCAATTGGAATCAATCCATCAGCAGAAACTTGGATTTCCTTAGCAGGTGTCGCTTGCTTCGCTGGAGTATTAATTATTTCTTGAACTTCTGGACGCTTCCCTGGTGCATGGCTAGATTCGCCCTCCATCATGCCTTCCATTTTGTTGATGCGAGCGTCTTGATCTTTGACATAGTTTGTCAAGCTATCAATCGTCTTTGCCAAGCTTGCAAGTTGTTCCTCCATTGTTAAAGTATTAGTCGCCATTGCCTGCACGGCTATTGGAGATGATGGAGAGTAGCATGAATTTTCCCACAGATTAATCCTTGACTTGCCTATGTCCGGCGATGCGGTTGGAGATGATCCAGCACTCGAATCATCATCGCGTCCTTTCATGATTTTCTTCTTAGATCCAGAAACGCTAAGCCGAGCTAAAGCTCTTTCAACAATTTCAGCAACACTGCTTTCTTCCTCCAATCCACCAGTAGAGGATCCAGCTCCTTTCGAAGATGAAAAATTAAATATTGGAGTCAATGTGGACGGCACTTGGAGTGCTTGTTGTCCAAACAAATTTACTTTGTTCCTCGTAACTGGTCCAAAGCTTCCCTTAGTAGCATTCATGACGCTTTCAACTTCAGAGGAGAACTTAGAGTTGGCATCAAGATCATGAGGCCAAGCAGATTTTGCAGCAGCAGCAGCAGATTTTGAGTTGGTGTTCTTAGAAGCCATCTCAATGTTATTGAACTTTGTGAGTTGAAAAGTTGAGATGAGAGGTAGAGATTGTCCCACTGGGCGTGCCAAAATTTGTAACAAGTAAATTCGCGTCAAGAAATAAATATCAAGACAGGAAAATAATGTAACAAGTGTAGTATTTGATTTCAATATATGAGTAGTACAATCTCTATAATTCCTCTGATTCGCCTTTTCAAATTACAAATTTTAAGTAATGATCCAAGGGCTTTTGAGCTTGATCTTGAATCTTCCTTTTAATGCTTGAATCTTCCTTTTAATGTTTGAATCCTTAGAACTTGTAGAAATTCCTTGCAGCTTTTAAAAAACTTGCAGCGTTTGATCCACGAGCTCCTTGTTGCTTCTTGTTATGAATTCCTCTTGCTCTTGATTTCCTCTCTCAAATGAGAGGTTTGATCCCTTTATATAGATATGGGATGGAGTGGACTCTAAGAAGACCTAACGGGCTTTGGGCCGTAGACCGACCAATCAGATTTAAGCAGTGACGAAGCCATATTTGATTGGCCAGAACATGTCACTTGTACATATGGCACATTTTTATTGGCCATTGGAGTTTGACTAGGATTGCCACGTCATTGGCATATGGCATAATTCTATTGGCTCTTTGATTTGATTTGGCGCCACGTCGCTTGCACATGTGGCACCGATTTGGGGCCTTTAGGATAAGATGATATCCATTAGCTTTGGGCTAATAAGGTGGGCTTATCATTTGTAGCCCAATGAATTTGGACTTTTATTAAACCCATGGATATTGGACTTAAATAGTTAATCCAATTATACTAGCTCACTTAATTTATGAGGACTAACATATCTTGAATTTAACATATAGCCAAATTGCTTTATGGATTTAAATCCAATAAAATTTATTTGTCTACAATATCAATTCACTATGGCAGGGGTGAGACATGTAGGGATTTATTCTTCCATGGGCTCAATATGTGCGGCACCTCTGTTTCTGTGCTTGATTAACTTGGATATGAGATATGAAAAGTGAATCCACATCCAACCCTTTAACCTCAACATTACTCTCAGCATTCTTGAATAAATCAAAGATAAATCTTGTAGACTTGACAGGCCAACGTCCTTGACCATTTGAATGGCGGTTCTTTGCCTAAGCATTACAGCCAACACTACGACAAAAGCATGTGAAGGGAATGACTTGTTTATGGGCAAGAACATCCTCTAGATATGTTTTGGCCTTGTCCAAAGGCATCTTCCTAAGTGGATGGGCTGTCTCTCGTATATTCTTGAAATGAACTCGGAGACTTGTGCCCCTAGCTTTGCAAGATTTGGTTTGATTGTCAGGTTCCCTTGAAAACTTAACCATGGCTGTTGCTGCTACTGCTACTCCTCTTGCGCTGCTGGTAAAGGTCCCTTCTTCTTTGACAACTATTATCATGGAAGTTCAGAATAAAATTAATTCAAAAAAATTTCTTATGAAAAAAAAAAAAGAAAACATTTATTGTCTCAATCATGGTTAGAGCCTTGATTTAGTTAGTGGAATCTCAACTATTAATTTAATATCATGATATATGTCATCTATCCAAATAAGAACTAGGGAAATGGGGAGAGCTCCATTCATCCTTCACAAAGTAATAGAGATTTTTCAAGCTGTACTGCTTTGAGCAATTCACACTATCAAAAACATATGATGAAACTTAAACAAGTTAAAGTTTTCAAGGAACCCATAGGATAGATGTTTCAATTTTTCCGGTTGTGAAGCACAAGGTATATTTGAAAAACTTTTAGAAAAGGGACAAAATTAATGAGTGGCCTGATGCAAGTAGAAGTAAAAACAAAGATAAAGATAAAGCTAGACAAAAATTCAATTTTATTCAAACAATACAAAGGAACTAGTCTTGGTACCTTTTGGATAGGAAGTGAAGAAGCGCCTAAAACTACGCAATGATCCTCAAGAAAACACATATTTCATGCAAACCGTATGATCAAAAAGGAAAAGACTTAATTGGATTCCACCAAATGAACAAGTTCCAACAAGGTTCCCCACACGGGTTTTTCTAAACAAGAGATAGCTCAAAACTAGGTTAAATAATCAAATACAACTTGTGAATAATGAACTACTAGTTGGTTTATATAGTAAGCCCACGGATAAAGTAGACAATGAGGCCATAAGTCAGCCCAATAAGCAAGGCCACACAAGGCTAAATTTAAGTGTCTCTGCCTCGGGCGCTCTAGGTTTTCTCTTCGGTCGCTCACTGCTTGGCTCCGGTCGTCATAGTTCAAACGCTTTCTACCTCGGGCTCAAGCTTGAATGTTGAGCTTCCACGTCTAGCGTCCATCCATTCAGTCTCCGAGTTGCTTCCTTCCCCCAGCCCACACACTAAGTAAACATTCACATCGTGCAGAGTCTTAGCTTGACTTCGTGCGATCGATCTTGATAGCACGAACAAATCTTGATCAGCACGGACACGGGATGCATCATCATCCCCTTCTTGAGAAGATTTCATTCCCAAAATCGTGCAATCTTCTGCCTCCGGTACTCGTCCTACGACACAACGAGTCAAGTTAGTAACATTAAAAGTTTTGGACACATTATACTCACCTGGGAGATCGATCACATAAGCACTGTTGTTGATCTTGTGCAGTACTTGGAACGTACCATCCCTTCTCGGAGCCAACTTTCCTTTTCTTTGGTTCGAAAACCTCTCCTTTTCAAAGTGTACCCAAACCCGATCTCCCTTTTTTAACTCCAACTTTTTTTGCCCCTTGTTCTTATTTTATGCAACCTTGGCATAGGCTTCGTCATGATTTTTCCTCACTTTAGCATGGAGTTCGAGCAAGGCAGTAGATCGATGTGTACCTTCAAAATAAACAACAACATCTCAAGACAATGGGGTTAAATCAAGTGGGATTAAAAGGTTAAAATATTACACACACTCAAACGGAGTCATTCTGATCATTCTATGCACGGTATGTTTGTAGGCAAATTCCATCACGGGCAAGCAAATTGCCCCAGTCCTGGCCTTACTTTTGGTCATAGTTCGAAGCAAAGCTCCCAAGGTTCGGTTGACTATCTCAATTTGACCATCTATTTGGGGATAATGAGACGTCGAGAATAGCAATTTGGTGCCCTTACAGATATTTTAAAATATTACTCAAGAACTTTGAGTCCCGGTCGTTCTCAATACTTCGAGACACACCATGCAATTACATGTGACATAAACAAGGGAGCAACCTATTGTGCATCATCAGTTCATCACATTTCTTGTATGGGATAAAGTGAGCCATTTTGGAAAAATGATCTATCACGAAAAAGATGCTAGCATGCCCTCCCCTCGACCATGGTAACCCCATCATAAAATCCATGGATATATCTGCCCACGGGCTATTACGAATAGGTAACGGAGTATACAAGCTATGAGAGTTAGACCTCCAGTTAGCTCGTTTGCAATCTAGCCAAGCATTGCAAAATTTCTCCACATCTCGTCACATCTTCGGCCAGTAGAACTGCTCGGAAAAATTTCCAAGAGTTTTATCCACTTTGAAATGACCCACTAAGCCCCCAGAGTGAGCTTCGCGAATCAAAAGCTCTCTCCAAGATAACTCGGGCACACATATTCTCCCTTTTTTGAAGAGATAACCATCATGCCATTGATATTTGTCCACCATCAGCCCACTCATTATTGCGTCATGGACGCTTTTAAGCCTAAGATCATGTCCATACATCGACTTGATGCTCTCGAAACCCATTAGCCTCGAAGCTACAGTGGTTGCTAAGACAAACTTCCTTGACAGCGCATCGGCCACAACAATGTCTTTTCCCTTCTTTTAATGAATTAAATAGGGAAAGCTCTCAATAAAATCCACCCACTTGGCATGTCTCCAATTCAACTTCTCTAGGCTTCGGAGATGTTTCAAAGATTCATGATCACTTTTAATCACAAACTCTCTCCGCCACAGATAATGTTGCCAATGGGCTAACGCTCTTACCAAGGTGTACTACTCCTTATCATATGTCGAGTAATTCAAGGTGACACCCTTAAGATTTCCGCTAAAATAAGTGATCGGCTTTCCATCTTGTATAAGCACTCCTCATATCCCGACCCCGGACGCATCACATTCAACCTCGAAGGCTTTTCTAAAGTCGTGGAGATGAAAAACATGGCTAAACTAAGCCTCTGCTTGAACACTTGGAAGGCCTTCTCTTGGGACTCTCCCTACAGAAATAGTTGGTATTTCTTAACCAATTCTATTAGAGGTGTTGCCATGGTGCTAAAGTCACAAACAAACCTCCTATAAGAACTAGCTAATCCGTGGAAACTACAGACTTAAGACACCGAAGTAGGGGTCGTCCAATTTTTGATAGCCTTGACTTTTGATTCATCAACTTCAACACCATTAGCACTCACAACAAAACCAAGAAAGACAACACCTTCAACATAAAAGGCACACCTTTTGAAGTTAGCATACAACTTTTCTGTTCTTAAAAAATCAAGCCCGAGCCTTTAGTGTTCTACATCCTCATCTAAAGATTTACCATAAATAAGTATGTTATCGAAATAAAAAACAACAAACTTATTTATAAATGATCTAAGCACATGGTTCATCAATCTCATAAATGTGCTCAGTGCGTTAGAGAGACCGAAAGTCAACACTAACCATTCATACAGATCGAATTTAGTCTTGAATGCAGTTTTCCACTCAACACCCGGTTTCATTAGGATTTGGTGGTAACCAGATCGAAGGTCAATCTTTGAAAACAACTTGAACCACTCAATTCATCAAACATGTCATCTAATCTAGGAATAGGATGGCGATACTTTACCATTATCTTGTTGACTACCCGACAATCAACACACATTCGCTACGTTCTATCTTTCTTTTTCACAAGTATCATCGGAACGGTGCACAGACTCAAGCTCTCTCGAACTAGTCCTTTGTTTAGCAATTCATCCACCTGCCATTGGAGCTCTTTGATGTCTTTGGAACTACACCAGTAGGCTGGTTTATTCGGGATTTAAGTTCCCGGGATGAAATCAATTTGGTGCTCGATTCCTCGTAACGGAGGCAATCCACCTGGCATTTCTTTAGAAAACATAATCTCGAATTTCTGCAAAACATTTTGAATAACACTAGGCAAAGGGTTATCGTTAGTGAAATCATCATTAGAAATCATAAGGATACCTTTGTGCACGAGGAAAATCATCAGCTTGCTTTTGTCATTGCCTCATAAGCACTCACCCGGCTGCGTGATTGCACAAATATTACCTGCCTCGGGCGGTGTTTCAGCATTATCCTTGGTCTTTGTGTCCCCATGGGAGACTTAACTTTGGCCACTTCTCTTAACTCCCTCATTCATTTATAGTCCTTGCTGACTTGTTTCAGAGACAAGGGTTTAAGTTTGAAACTCTTACCTTCGAGCTTAGCAGTGTAAGTATTGACTCGACCATTATGAACAAGGACTCTATCATATTGCCACAGCCTGCCCAATAGCAAATGACAAGCTTGCATCGGGACCATATCAAACATCAATTCATCTTGATAAGCCCCAACTCTGAATTTGATCAACACCTACTTAGATACCCTTAGCTCTCCACATTTATTAAGCCATTATAATCGATAGGAATGTGGATGTTTCATCGTAGGCAGCCCCATTTGTGATACTGGCTTAGCATATTAGCACAACTGCCCAAATCAACAATCATTGAGTTCACTTTTCCCCTCACCCTCACCCTACATGATACAGGTCAAATCGAGCTTAAAATACTTACCATCAAGAGCCGGGATTGGAGGATGCAAAGGACGAGAGGTGAAGAGCATCTGGGAAGAGTTTGGGAGCATTTTGAAGATCAAAGAGTTCGCTCCAAGCCCAGGCGCCCCGCCCAGGAACCCAGGCGCTCCGCCCACTTGGCTAGGCACCCCGCCCAGCTGACACACTGCCTACTTTTTCAGGCGCTCCACCTACCCCCTGTACAAGCCAAGACGAGACTTCTATTATTTGCCTAGTATTATTTACTAGTTTGACCCTATGTGGTCTTTATTACTTTACCCAACTTGTACGGTTATTTTAGTCTTTAATTAGAAGTGTAGAACATCTATAAGTACTACAATTCGGTCATTTAGTTCATTAGCTTATTTTGGATAGAGAATTAGGAGAATTGAGAGAGGCAAGGCCTTCTTGAGAAGCTAGAAGCTTCAACGTATCTCTTGGCTTAGAACCACGTGGATTTCATCCTAGTATGAATTCTTGAATAGGTCAAGTTTCTTTCCTCGCTTGGATATTCCATTCATGTTTGAATCATTTATACATTCTTTCTTCTATTTCTGATCTTCCCCGCCCCTATTTTCTCTCTATCGTGTTTACTTTATTGCTTCCGCTACCTTGTTATCGCTTCCGTACTTTTGATCCTTATCAGTTTGGTATCAGAGCAAGGCTCGAGATTTGTTCTTAAAAACCCTCGTTCCTTGTTTATCTATCTCGTATCTTTACTTTATTTTTATTGTTGTTCTTGTTCTTGGAGAAAAAAAAAGAAAAATAAAAAAATTGAAAAAGGTGAAAAATACAAAAAAAAATCATATTGTGGATTGGATTTGATGAACCATTGATTGATTGATATCGGGAATTGTTCTATATCAAAAAAAAATTTATTTGGTACCATTTTATATGATTCGGAGTTGTGAATCAAAAGTTCAAAAAAATTGAGACCCAACTTGAAACCCTTGTTTAAACCGCTTGAATCTTGATTGTGATCTGTTATTGGGTGTTTGATGTTATAAATTATTGGAGTTTGTTGGGATTAGTGAAATAAAACTTTGGGTACCATTGATTTTGAAGAAACTGGGTGAATACGTTGAGATTTTGGGTGAAAAACCATCAAAAACCCATTTTCGGAGGAGCTGGGAGCAGGACCCAGGCGGACCGCCCACCCCTTAGGCGGACCGCCCAGATTACCTACTGGTCCAGCCCCTAGGCAGACCGCCCACCCACCCAGGTGGACCGCCCAGTTCACTGGTTGGTTCATTTAGCTTCATTTCGTGTGTTTTCGTGTTCCATTTGTTTCCGTACTTCTTGGTTTGTGTTTTTAGGTTATTTGTCCTACTTTATTAACTCTAATCTTTGAGCTTTTAGGGTGTTGTGTGTCTTGAAGCTTTACTTAAAGTTGTAGAACTTCTTTGGCCTCAAGTGCGCACTTCAAATAGCTTCCGTACATCGAGTCATATCAACTCCACTCCGAGCCATTACTTGGGTGTATTAGTTGGTGATCTTACCATTGTAGTTCCTAAAGAGATAAGGTCATCTTTCGTTGGGGGTTTGGGAGTGTGAATCCTAAAAGAGTGTTGAGTTCCACCACCAAAGGTCAGGGAGTGGCCCAGGTATTTGTTTCACAAAGGAACTTTAAAGAAGAAGTTGAGTGCAAAGTGGGTCCTTTAGAGGGATGTGATATTATATTGGGAAAACCTTGGCTTCTCAATAGATACTTCAAGTTCACCTATGCCCTTTGCGGCTACCAAGTTAACACACAAGGAAAGATGCAATTCCTCCTTCCTAGGAAAGAAAAAATAAACCAAGAAAGCCCACGAACATGAGAAATAGTGGGACACCATTGAGGAGAAGTTCTATGATTGAAACAGTGCAAACAAGAAGTCCTACAATCACAAGAATTGGTGAGACTAGTGCAAGAAAAGAGTTGACAAATGTCAACAAGGTGAACCCAAAACCACAAGCTTCAAAGCTAAGTGGTTCACCAACAAAGAAGAAGGAGAGCTCAAGTGATGAGTCTCCAAGTCCTAGATTCCGGGTTGATTTTAAAAGTCCACCTATTCCGGCTATGGGTATCCTTGGGCCTCGTCCCAACTCACTCGAATTTGAGAGACAAAAGATTGAGAGGAGTAAGGGAGTGACCGGTGACACTCCAAGAGTGGAAAAAGGAGAGGATGTATTGAGTGGAATGTCACCACCAGAATCTACACCCGACCTTGAAAAGAAAATGAGGGAAAAGAAAGAGGGAAAAAGAATCATTGAGAGTGAGGACACCCCTTATTCTAACACTTACTCTTTATCTTTTTCTTCTACTTGTGTGAGTTCTTGTGTAGGTATTCTTGGAGGCAAACAAATGGAGCCTCAATCATATCCCAAGATGGAAGGACAAGGTGAAGAAGATCTTCAATGTAAGCTTCAAGGTGAAGGGACAGTTCATGACACTTCAAGTGCAATGAGTGAGCAAAATGGCCACTCAAAGGTATGTGATAGTTCTTCCTTTGAGAATATTACTTCCTTGTTATGTGAGAGTGTTTGTGAAAACTCAACACTAGTTGATGATTTGTATGATTACAATGTGTTTGCAACTAGTGTAGAGTCGAATGGTCAACTTGTGTGTGATTGTGAACCACTAGTTGAGAGGGATGATAAGCCACATCATGATGTGAGCTCGGTTTTTATTAAACCTCTCTTTAGTGAAGATTGTGTAGTTGACCATGCTTGTGACCCCTATTATGACACACCACCAATTTTGATAAAAGGGAAGATGAGTTGATTAATCATGCCCTTATTGATATGCTTATCTTTGGTGGACCTATGTGTTGTAGTGAGGATGGTAGTGATCTTGAGGAGTCCCTAGTGGATGGGATGGATATGATTGTACTTGATGACTCCTCAAGTGAGTATGAAGAGTGTGAACTTGAACCTCCATGGTTGGAAAGGTTTAACTCTATAGACGATCCATTGTTTGAAACTCCATGTGAGATGAATGGTCTTGGAATTGGTTGTGTTGGTCCGTCTTCTAGTAGTCCTAATCTTGATTGTGTGGACTATAATGATGAAGAAGTCATTATAGAGACCTTCCATGATAGTTTGTCTAGTGAGGAAAAGTGTCTTAGAAGTGGATTTGGAGGTGAGGAAGCCACTCTTGGTGTATGTAAGAGTGCTTCCAAGAAGGGGAGTGGAGTATTTGATGTTAGTTGCCAATTGAACTATTTTGTTTACTCCACCCCACATGTTGATCACACCTTGGGTGTTGAGCATGCCAAAGCCAATGAGTCACATTGTGATCGTAATGCATTGAAGGCTTGGTGTGTTGGTTATGAGCTTAAAGATGATAGGGTTCAAGATGATAGGGTTCATGATTCCTTAATCTTACATGTTCCATGTCCTATTGATCTCTTTGCTTGTTATAGAAGTGAGTGCTCTTTCTACTGGCGTGGCGCTGCTGGATGCTTCTGATCAATAGAACACGAAGAGGAGGAAAAAAAAGCTTATGATGAGCATCTATTTGAGTCGATCATTTCCAAGATCTAATTCCAATTTTTTCTTTTGTAGTGGAAACGCCTTACAATCTGAAGTTTTACGCTTAAGGGAAAAAATGTTCTTGGTGGATGCAGGACTTGGGACCCCCAGAATTTGTATGCAAGATGATTGAGCCAAGAACTTGTTGTTTCCATTGGAGACCTATACTTTTTGATTGGTATTGATACTTGGCTCTATTACAAAAGTGTATTTTCCATAGCACTTGCACTCACTCTTGTTGGACTTGCCTACTCTTGTAGTGGGAAGTTTTGGTGTGTTCTTATTGGAGTTAGGGATCATAGAAATTTTGATGGTTTGATCTTTCATATTCCCTACCCTATTGATCTCTTTGATGAATCTTGTGTTGAGTGCACCCATTGGGGAAGCCAAGTACTTATTGTTTTCTTTGGGAACATACACTTTATCATTGTTATTGATACTTGGTTATACCATAAGAGTGTGTTTTCCACACTACTTGCACTAACCTACTATTGTAGTAGGATATGTGGCTTGTTCTTGTCTTTGGTTGTAGGTCTTGATGATTTGATTTCGAGGACAAAATCCTTTCAACAAGGGGAGGATGATACGGGTCAAATCGAGCTTAAAACACTTACCATCAAGAGCCGGGATTGGAGGATGCAAAGGACGAGAGGTTAAGAGCATCGGGGAAGAGTTCGGGAGCATTTTGAAGATAAAGGAGTTGGCTCCAAGGCCAGGTGCCCCGCCCAGGAACCCAGGCGCTCCGCTCAAGACATGAAGGAGTTAGGCGCTCCGCCCGCTTGGCTAGGTGCCCCGCCCAGCTGACACACTACCTACTTTTCCAGGCGCTCCGCCCAGATGCTAATCGCTCCGCCCAGATGCTAGGCGCTCCGCCTACCCCCTGTACAAGCCAAGAAGAGACTTCTATTATTAGCCTAGTATTATTTACTAGTTTGACCCTATGTGGTCTTTATTACTTTACCCAACTTGTAGGATTATTTTAGTCTTTAATTAGAAGTGTAGAACATCTATAAATACTACACTTAGGTCATTTAGTTCATTAGCTTATTTTGGATAGAGAATTAGGAAAATTGAGAGAGGCAAGGCCTTCTTGAGAAGCTAGAATCTTCAATGTATCTCTTGGCTTGGAATCACGTGGATTTCATCGTAGTATGAATCCTCGAATAGGTTCAAGTTTCTTTCCTCTCTTGGATATTCCATTCATGTTTTAATCATTTATCTGTTCTTTCTTTTATTTTTGATCTTCCCCATCCCTATTTTCTCTCTATAGTGTTTACTTTATTGCTTCCGCTACCTTGTTATCTCTACCTTATACCATAAGAGTGTATTTTCCACACTACTTGCACTAACCTACTCTTGTAGTAGGAGCTTTCGGTTGTGCTTGTCTTTGGATGTAGGTCTTGATGGTTTGATTTCGAGGACAAAATCCTTTCAAGAAGGGGAGGATGATGCAGGGCAAATCGAGCCTAAGGCACTTACCATCAAGAGCCGGGATTGGAGGATGCAAAGGACGAGAGGTCAAGAGCATCGGAGAAGAGTTCGGGAGCATTTTGAAGATCAAGGCGTTAGCTCCAGGCCTAGGCGCCCCGCCCAGGCAAAGCAGGCGCTCCGCCCGAGCAAGGAGCAGCCCAGGCGCTCCGCCCACTTGACCAGGCGCTCCGCCCAGCTGACACACTGCCCAAAAATGGGACAAGTCTTGGCGCTCCGCCTCCCTTCCAGGCGCTCCGCCTACTTGACTAGCATTCCGAAATTTTAGTGTAGTTATTTACTATTTTAGCCCTACATGGCCTATTATGTGTAATAAACTTGTAGGGGCTTTTATGTCATTTTATTAGGAGTGTGGAACATCTATAAATACCACACTTAGTCATTTTATTTGATTAGCTAGATTTTGGAGATTGAAGAATAGAATTTAAAAGAGACTTGGTCCTTCTTGTTGAAGCTTGGCTTCGTGTATCTGCTACTTGGAATCCATGGTGGATCAACCTAGTGTGATCCCGTGGTTGGTTCAAGTTTCTTTCTCTCTCATGGATATTCAAATCATGGTTTGATTCGATTATCCTTTCTTTCTTCTATTTTGTTCTTCCACGTCCCTTATTTCTTGGTTATCATGTTTTACATTTTGCTTCTGCTCGTTTTACCCTGCATCACTACACCTCGCATGAAAGAGATTTTCTCTTTGCACATCCTCTTCTTCCTCTATGCTCATGGTACTCAAATTCCTTCGTACCACAAGAGATAGTTCAGGTCTATCAGCCTCGGCTGCTTCTTCGCCGATTTCAACATGATCGACACGATCAGCCTCTTCCCTACTTTCTTCCTCTGAGTCACTCGCTTGTTCTCGGATGGTTCCATCATCGATCGAGATCATAGCTTAGCGAGTTGGACATTATTTGGCCATGTGACCATAACCCCTGCACTTATGGCATTGAATAGATCAAGCGCTAGGAGTATTGAGTTGAATTTTACCTCCCAACTGCTTGGAATCATTTTTGGTCACTCCCTTCTCGAAGGGTTTCTTCACATCCCCGCCTAAATTGGCACCGGTTGGATTCAGACTCTTCCATTCTTTTCCCCAGTTCAAAAGAGTAGAGGTAGTTCTCCCTCGATACCGATTTGCTTTGTTGTCTCGTACCCATGTTTCAACACCGATAGCTGCATGTAGCTTTATCCAATGTATAGTACACATGCAGTCTCAATTTGGATGATATTTCTCGATTCAGCCCATTTTGTAACCAAATGATGGCTTGCTCCTCATCTTCTTCCATGTCAAAAGTCAAACAAATATATTCAAACTCGTCGGAGTACTCTTAAACTGATTTTGGTACCTTGCTTCAAATCATAGAGCTTTTGAAGTTGCTTTTGACGATGTTTAGTCGTTACATATCGAGCATCCATCACTCTTTTCAAGTGTACCCAAGTAAGGTGCTCGGGTAAAGCATGCCTTATTCTCATTCTCTTTTTGGACTCCTACCAAGTAGAAGCGTATGCCTCAAATGAAGCAATGGCATAGGCTTAAATCCTCTCATCAGTCATCTCATTTATTTTAAAGATTCGTTCCAAACGAACTTTCCAAGTAATACTAATGAGAATTAACGGATACAAAGAAAGAAAGAGAATCTATCCTACGTTTTACCTTTTGGGAAACACCCCGGACATTCCACTCCTGTACGGAATAGAAGTGGTCCTTCTTTCCCCTGTACAGACTTAGTGTTTCTCCTAATCTACTTTCTTCTTTTCAGCTTTCACCTGGGTTTTATGAACGATGCTTAATCCCTTCTTCACTAATCTAACAATTTTCGTACAACAAAAAATTCCACTTATTTCCTATCAGTCAAAGCCAGCTAAAAAAGATTCAGGTCGTCATCCGTCGTGTATGGTTCACGTACAGAGCAACTTGAGCTCCAAGAACTACCCAAACAGCTTCTTGATCGTACATTGCATAAAGAATTTAATAATTTTTTGACATACGGACAGTGTTTCAAGGTGGGGCTTCAAAGATTTAAGTGAAATACGACCAAAATCTACCACCAACACTTAAATAATGCCAAAACTTGGGTTCCAAGATAAACCCTAATATCTGACGCTCTTGTACGTCATCGAAAACCTCCAACAGTCGACGTATGAATAACTCAACCACGACTGTCTCCGGTACCATCAACAAAACTAAGATTGTGTTTCAACAACAACAATCAAAACAGTGATAAAATTTTTGAGTTTTTATTTTCTCCCTTTTTTATTAAATAAGAACAACAACAACACAAAACAAGAACACGAAATGGAAATAGAAAAACAAGATAAACGCACAAAGAATAGGATTGGATTAGTAAGAACAAATTCCAAACCGTGTTGTGATACCAACTGATGAAAATAGAAGTAAAAACAAAGATAAAGATAAAGCCAGACACAAATCCAACTTTATCCAAGCAATACCAATGAACTAGTCTTGGCACCTTTTGGATAGAAAGTGAAGAAGCACCAAAAACTATCTAATGAAGAAAAAATATGTTTCTTGCAAACCGAAAGATCAAAAAGGAAAAGGCTCAATTGGATTCCACCAAATGAACGAGTTCCAACAAATTCCCACACAGGATTCTCTCAACAAGAGATGGCTCAAAGCTAGGTTCAATAATAAAAAACAACTTGTGAATAATGAATTACTAGTGGGTTTATATAGTAAGCCCACCGATAAAGTAGATAATGAGGCCACAAGTCGACAAATTAAGCAAGGCCACGCAGGACCGAATTTAAGTGTCTCTGCCTCACGCGCTCTTCAGCCTCGGGCACTAACTCTGCTCTTCGGCCTCTCCTTGCTAAGCGCCGGTCTTCATGGTTCGGACGCTTTCTGCCTCAGGCTCGAGCTTGAATGTTGAGCTTCAGCATTTGGCACCTGGCCATTCAGTCTCCGAGTTGCTTTCTTCCCCCGGCCACACTAAGTAAACATGCACATCGTGCAGAGTCTTAGCTTGGCTTCGTGTGACCGGTTTCGATGGCACGAAAACATCTTGACCAGCACGGACACGGGCTGTATCATGGCCTCAAAAAGGCTATTTGTGAAAATTAGCCTGTCGAGCCTAAGCGAATTGAATTTTAAGAGAATTGCAGAACTATTGCACTATAGGCAATGGTTTGCCTTTTTATCCTCGTAAAAGTAATCAAAAATGACCTCCGGGTGATTTGATTGAATATATTCCGAACAGAAATACATTTGTGAATTTTATAATGAAGCTCGTATCTCCCCCCCTCCCTTTCTCCACAAATACTGTCTAAGAAGCGGCACTTGTCTTTATCCCCTCTTTCTTAAGCATCACTTTCCCTTTAATCTCACATTCTTCTAGATAAAGTGTTGTCTAGGCAACACAAGACCCTTCAATCTCTTCTCGCGATCTCCCCAGATTACCTGAAGTATTGTCTAGGCAATACTTGTCACTTGACCTATTCCTACGAGGCAACACTTGCCGATTGATAACTTGACGTGTTGCCTATAGTCAAAGCGGTGACCATTTTTCTAAAATTATGTTAAACGAGAACAAACTCTCAGAACTAGTCAATTTTGGGGACACCAAGTGAAATTTTCTTTCTTTTCTACACATTTATAAAGAAGTTTAATTGGACGACAAAGCTCTCGTGGTTATTAGAATTTGAAGTTGTGCATGTAATTTCATATGGTTAATATTTTAATCACCAAAATATCTTATTGAAGACAATCTTAGACCTTTCTATAATGAAATTAAATAAAAGAAAAAATAATATCTTAGTGCTACTTTTTACATGCTAGTTCAGTTCCCACTTCCCACCCTTCACTAACAATTTGAGTTAAAGAACATTATTTTTCTAATATGACTTCGATGTTAGGTCTGTGCGAGCACAAACCCAAGTTTACACTGAAAATGCATTGAATTTCTACAATTTTGCAATTTTCTATAATGCTCTCACTTTTTTGTTTTAAGTTTTCAGGTAAATTACCATGATTTATGTAATTTTTTTAACAATGTCAGTCTAATTGGTAAAAGGTATTACCACACTGCTTCATATAATACGTCGCCCGCTCTTGTATTTGTAATAACTTGTCTTGAACTCAATTAAATATTTTTGAGAGTTTGAATTCCTACTATTAGAAAACAAGGACTTGCAGGAAAGTTACTTAGTTAAATCATCAGATCAATCAATGATACACAATAAATATAACTCATCGAGACAACCTAAGCTCTTAATATGGTCGGCTTAGTTATACGACCTAAATTAAGCCCCTTTATTTTTTTAAAACTTCAAAGACAATTTTCCTAAAATTTAACTTTGTAGTTCAAAACTTCTAGACACTGTCCTAAAGGTTCAATTGAAGATTTAATTATTTTTTACCTATTTTAAAAAATAGTTGGTTACATTCTAAATTAACAGCCTTAAGCGTGGCTACGTGGACATGTGGGCAGAAACATGCCATATCTCCTTTATCAGCCCGATATGTGGGTGATTAGCAAGTTCTAAAAGAATGGGTGATTTAGATAACTATACAAGTTAGCACTCTTTTTTACACAAAAATATCAATATTATTCCATTTTCAAAACATAGCAATATTTTTTTTCAAAACATAGCAAAATACATATAAAAGGAATCCACCTCGTATCACCCCTAGCCGCCACCCACCATGACTGCCACCACCTCTGGCCGCCGGCTGTTAGTAGACGGCCGCCGCCGGTCGCCGAAAAGTCTATTTAATGTATTTTTTGTGTATTTTTATTGTATATGTGTATTTTCAGTATATGCCACATGTATAATCTTTGTATGTATCGTGAAAATACAGTAGACATACAATGAAAGTATAATAATCCTAGACGAATGCTATTATTGTATGTCATATGTATATTTTGTATGTTTATTGTATGTATTCAAACATAACTCGCGCATACAATATTCATACACTGGATAAACAAACACATACACTCGTGATTATTATATATCAAGCGTATACGCTTTGTATGCATGTTGTATGTCCATTGTATATACAAAAATACAAAGGATATACACCAATCATACAAAGACAATAGACATGACATACACATCCATACAAGTTCTATACGTAGTGGAAAGTCAGATCTGGACCAAATCAGATCTGCAACCAGAGAAGCAGCCGGAGAAACGGAAAAAAAAAAATAGGCGCTGCACCGGCGAAACGAGCAGCGCCGGCGACCGGGAGGAGAAATATTGTCGACGACGAACAGATCTGGTCATTTATATTAAAAGCCGGCGATGGAGCCACCGAAGCTCTGTCGCTGACTAACAGCAACACCAAAACAGTCATAACAAAGCAGCAGCGATAGGAACACAAAGATAGCCAGTGACGTTGCTGACAACGATGGGGCATGGGGGAGGGGACGCCGGCGACGATGGGAGGAGGGGTAGGTGACGCCAACGACAGGAAAGAATGGCAGCGACGGTAAAACAGTGGGGTGGAGTGTGGGGAGAGAATAGAGAGGGAAGGGGACGAAAGTTAGGGTTTTTGAAAAAATACTATGTTTGGTAGTATTTAAAAAAATATTGCTACGTTTGGTAAATGTGTGAAATATTGTTATGTTTTTAAAAAACCATCCATACAATGACAGTGGGCGTAAATTAGCCTAAAAATGTAAACTTTTAGTCCCGTAGCCTATTTGCACCGTGCTAATTGAATACTAGCCAGCGGCGCAAAACAGTTTGAAAACTAACAAGCTTCAAAAAAGCCCTAGTATCTTATACTGGAGCTTTGAGATAACATGTTCAAAATTCTAGTATAAAATACTGGGATCACTTAAAAACTAATCTCATTATAAAATAATGGGACTTTGAACATGTTCGTTCAAAGTCCCAGTATAAAATAATGGGACTTTATGTATAAAGCTCCAGTGACTTTGAACATGAATCACAGTTTAAAATAATGACACTTTGAACATGTTAGTTCAAAGTCACAATATATAATATTGAGACTAGTCAGGGGTATTTTTGATAAGGATCAAAATCAAAAGACAAAAGAACGATAAAGAGAACGAGACGCGTCTCGAACTCCCTACGAAGTAACCACAGAGAACTTGTTCCGTGATACCCTCATATAGGTGTCAAGAAGAGCCTACGTTAAGCAACCACACTCGAGTCGCACCCAAGACTCGCAAGTAGAATGATCGGGTGTCAGTTCGATAATCAACTAGGATCCGCTAGTGAATTCAAGCCAACAAAAGGGTTTTCTTCATAAACAAGGGTTCAACTCTATTCATCATTCATCAATAATCAAAGTAAGCTAAGGTTCAATGAAGACAAGTGAAGTATTTATAGGCTTCACTTAGACATAATGAAAGTTCTAAAGTACCCCCAGAGTGGGTTAAAATAACAAAGGCCACGTAGGGCTATAATAGTCAAAACATAGCATAAAAATTAGAACTCCCGCAAGGCTTCAGGGACTGGGCAGTCCGCCCCCTTTCACTAGGCGCCCCACCTAGTTGTTCCAATGCTGCAGGAGAGAGTAGGTGGCCCTACTAGGCGGTCCGCCCCTTTTCATGCGGTTTGAGATCCAGAGAGTTGACAATTAGTAGGAGGTCCGCCCCTTCCTGGGAGCTCTTAAAATGCTTCCAAATGTGGCCCGGATGCCTCTCCAAGTGGCCTATGTGATCCTCCATCCATAGCACTCCAATTCATGATATTCAAGCCGCTCCCAGAGTCTCCTTCCATGTCCTTCCAAGTCAAGTGGAGATGAGTGTCTTGAATCAACTTGGCTTGACTTCTAGCGAAAGGCCTTGAGGTAGTATGCCCCGCATCATCCTCCCGTTCTTGGGAAGGTTTCGTCCTCGAAACCATGGCCTCGTCCTCTCCGGCATCACCATCCCCTACATCAAAAGGGGTCAAGTCAGTCACATTACAAGTATTGGACACATTATACTTACCGGGTAGATCAATCACATAGGCATTGTTGTTGATCTTGGGAAGCACTTGAAACGGTCCATCTCCACAGGGTGCTAACTTCCCTTTCCTAAGGTTTGGAAACCTTTCTTTGCGGAAGTGCACCCACACCCAATCTCTCTTTTTTAGCTCAAGCTTCTTCCTTCCCTTGTTCTTCTTGGAAGCAACCTTTGCTTAGGCTTCCTCCAAGTTCTTCTTTGCTTTAGCATGAAGCTCAACCATAGCCTTTGCTCGGCTTTTACCTTCAAAACTCACAAAAAAATATTTGGGCAATGGGGTTAGATCAAGTGGAATTAAAGGATTAAAGCCATACACACATTCAAATGGAGTCATGCCAATCAAACTATGCAAGGTACGATTATAGGCAAACTCCATAAGAGGCAATTTATCCACCCAAGTCCCGGCCTTACCTTGGGTCATAGCTCTAAGAAGAGCACCCAAAGTTCGGTTCACCACCTCGGTTTGCCCATCCGTTTGAGGGTGGTGGGACGTAGAGAACAATAGCTTGGTGCCAAGAGCACCCCACAAGCTCCTCCAAAAATGGCTAAGGAACTTGGTGTCCCTATCACTTATAATGGTTTGAGGCACACCATGCAACTGTAACACATTATCAATGAACAAAGAAGCAACATGTTGTGCATCATCACACTTTTTGCATGGAATGAAGTGAGCCATTTTGGAAAACCTATCCACGACAACATAAATGCTATCATGTCCCCCCTAGACCGTGGCAATCCCATAACAAAATCCATAAAAATATCAATCCACGGGCTAGTAGGCACGGGGAGGGGAGTATACAAACCGTGGGGGTTAGCTTTAGATTTAGCATGTTTGCACTCAAGGCAATTTTTGCAAAGTTTTTCCACTTGTACCCCCATCTTTGGCCAATGGAATTGTTCCATGAGAATGGCCAAGGTCTCGTTCCTCCCAAAGTGTCCCATCAAGCCCCTATAATGAGCTTCACGAATAAGCAATTCCCTCCAAGAGGACTCGGGAACACACACTACCATTTTTAAAGATATAGCCATCAACCCATTGGTACTTCTCAACTCTTTCTCCCTTCTCAAGAGCTTCATGAATGCTCTTTAGCTTAGGGTCTTGAGCATACATCAACTTAATGCTCTCGAAACCCATGAGCTTGGAGGCAAGAGTAGTGGCAAGAGCAAACTTCCTAGAAAGTGCATCCGCCACAACATTGTCTTTCCCTTTCTTGTATTGGATAACATAGGGAAAAGACTCAATGAACTCTACCCACTTGGCATGACGCTTGTTCAATTTCTCTTGGCCCTTAAGATATTTGAGTGATTCATGATCACTCTTAATCACAAATTCTCTAGGCCAAAGGTAGTGTTTTCAATGAGCAAGAGCTCTCACTAGGGCATACATCTCCTTGTCATACGTAGAGTTATTCAAGGAGGCACCCTTCAACTTCTCACTAAAGTAGGCTATGGGCTTTCCATCTTGCATTAAAACACCACCAATTCCCACCCCCGAGGCATCACATTCAACCTCAAATGCCTTTTCGAAGTCGGGCAATTGCAATAGAGGGGTGGTACTCAACCTACTTTTCAATTCTTGGAAGGCCTTCTCTTGAGGCTCTCCCCAAACAAAAGGTTTGTCCTTCTTCACCAATTCGGTGAGTGGAGCGGCAATGGAGCTAAAGTCTTTCACAAATCGTCTATAAAAACTAGCAAGACCATGAAAGCTCCTCACTTGAGTCACGGTGGTAGGAGTTGGCCAATCACGTATGGCCTCCACCTTAGACTCATCCACCTCCACTCCTTGGGCATTCACAACAAACCCAAGGAAGACAACCTTCTCAACACCAAAGGCACACTTCTTAAAGTTGGCATAGAGCTTTTCGGCTCTTAACACTTCAAGGACTTGCCTAAAATGGTCAATATGGTCGTCTATTGATTTGCTATAGATCAATATATCGTCAAAATAGACGACCACAAACTTGTTGATGAAAGGCTTTAGTACATGGTTCATTAGTCTCATGAAAGTGCTAGGTGCGTTGGAGAGGCCAAAGGGCATCACCAACCATTCATACAGACCAAATTTGGTCTTGAATGCGGTTTTCCATTCATCCCCGGGTTTCATCCAGATTTGATGGTAACCGGATCTAAGGTCTATCTTCGAAAAGATACTAGAACCACTAAGCTCATCCAACATGTCATCCAAACGAGGTATGGGATGTCGATACTTTACCGTGATCTTGTTGACCGCACGACAATCCACACACATTCTCCAAGTGCCATCCTTCTTTGGAACTAGAATCACGGGCACGACACAAGGACTCAAGCTCTCCCTCACTAAGCCTTTGGTAAGCAACTCATCTACTTGCTTTTGCAACTCCCTTGTGTCCTCGGGATTGCTTCTATATGCCGGCTTGTTTGGGATTTGAGATCCCGGGAAAAAGTCAATTTGATGTTCAATACCCCTCAAGGGAGGTAAGCCATCAGGCATCTCATCCGGGAACATGTCCCCAAAATCCTTCAAAACATTTTCAAAAGCACTAGGCAAAGGGTTAGAAGAATAATCAAATTCGGAAGTAAGAATCATACCTTTGTGCACTAGGCAAATGAGTAGTTTGTTGCCATCATTTCCTTTCAAAAGCTCACCCAGTTGCATCATGGCACATATGCTACCGGTAGAAGATGGTGGAGTCACCACCAAGCTCTCGACAAAAGGACTAGTCTCAACAACCGACTTAGCCTTTGCCGCCTCTCTCAACTCCCTCATGCGCTTGTAATCATCATTTACTTTCTTGGGAGTCAAGGGTCTAAGCACAAACTTCTTTCCCTCGTGCTTAACCGTGTAGGTGTTAGCACGGCCATCATGAACCATATGTCTATCAAATTTCCATGGCCTTCCAAATAGAAGGTGGCATGCTTGCATAGGCACCACATCCAACATGTGTTCATCCACATAGTTTCCTATCTTGAATTTAATCATGACTTGATTTACCACCTTCAATTCACCACACTCACTAAGCCATTGCAAACGGTAAGTATTTGGGTGTTTCAAGGTGGGTATCTTCAATTAGGAAACTAGTGCTTGGCTAATAACATTGGCACAACTTCCTGAGTCAATAATCATGGAACAAACAATACCCATGACTCGGCATCTAGCATGGAAGAGGTTCTCTCTTTGCAAAGTCTCACTATCTTCCACAAACATGGCTCCTAAACTCCTCCTCACAACAAGGAAAGCATGAGGATCATCATCCTCCATTGCTTCCTCCCCCTCATCAACCTCCTCATTACATTCTACTTCCCCATCCTCGGGCTCACTATCCTGTTCATACACCAATTCACCCACAACAACCATAGTTTTCCAGGTAGGGCAATCTTTGGCAATATGTCCATAACCCTTACATTTATAGCATTGAGTAGAAGTAGAAGTAGGATTACTCAAGTGAGTTTTAGAGTTACCTCCCACATGTTGTGTAGACTTCTCATAAGGCTTCTTCACATCCTTGCTAGCAATTTCACCACTTGCATTTGGGAATTTGGCATTTGGAGTAGGAGTCTTCCACTCCTTTGGCTTGCTCATGGGAGTAGTAGTACTACTCTTGTAGCGAAGGGATTTCTCCTCTTTGAGCCATTTCTCGGCTTCAACCGCATCTTCACATAGCTTGTAGTGATCATCATACTTGTGAAACTTCAATTGTCAAGCTATGTCTCGGTTTAAACCTCCTTTAAATCGGATCATGGCCGTCTCATTGTCTTCCTCATCCAAATCTAAGGACATCCGGATTTGCTCAAATTCATTGAAATATTCCCCAACCATCTTGTAACCTTGCTTCAACTCATAGAGACGCTTGCATTGGTCCACACGGTATTGGTTAGTCAAATACTTCTCATCCATCACACGGATCAATTCTCCCCAAGTCATATTGATAGCCATACCATTCCTCCTTCTATTCCTCTTGATTGACTCCCACCAAGTAGAAGCAAAGGATTCAAAAGAGGCAATAGCATACTTGGCCTTCTTCCCCTCGGGCATATCATTGGTGTCGAATATCCGCTCCATGGACAACTTCCAATCAATGTACTCCACCGGGTCACTACTCCCTTTGAAGGAAGGAATAGTGAGCTTCACACTATTAAGATTGTTGTTGTCACGTCCCCCTTGGAAAGGCTCCGGTTGGTCTCCCAAGTTGTCTCCATAACCACCATAATCTCTCCTAACATTCTGATAGGAATCAAATACGCGGAACAAAAAGATAGAAGAGCGAGACACTTCTCGAACTCCCTTCGAAGTAACCACGGGGAACTTGTCCCGAGATACCCTCGAATCGGCGTCAAGGAGGACCTACACTATGCAACGACCCTCGAGACAACACGGGACTCGCAAGTCGAATGGTCAGGTTAGCGGTTCAAGACTCAACTAGGCTACACTAGTGAATTCAAGCAACCAAGAGACAAAGGTGTTTCCAAGAGTTCAACTCTAATTTCATTCAATCAATAATCATCAAAGTGTAAGGTAATTGTTTGAAAGAGGTTTGTGAAGTATTTATAGACTTCACCTAATTGTAATGAAAGCTCAAAAATACCCCTAAAGTGGGCTTAAACAATAAAGGCCACGTAGGGCTTAACTTGTCCAAAACATAGTCAAAAACTAGCAAATCCCGCAACCTTCCACAGAAGTAGGCGCCCAGCCTACTTATTGTAGGCGCCCCGCCCGTTTCTCACTTGCTGAAGGAGTAGGCGGCCGCCTGATTTGCAGAGGCGGTCCGCCTACATGGAATCCATAGAGCTGCTACAAACTAGGCGGCCGGCCTAGTTGAGTAGGCGGTCCGCCTAGTGCTGTGGTCTCTTGAAACGCCTCCAAACGTGCTCCGGATGCCTCGTCAAGCGTACTCGAAGGTTCCCCATCCATGGCACACCAAAGCACAGTCTTCAAGTCGCTCTCGGAGCCTTCTTCCATACCCTTCCATATCAAATGAAGATGGACGTCTTGGATCAACTTGACTTGGCTCCGAGTGAAGGGTCTTGAGGCGGTTTGGGTCTTATCATCCTCCCCTTCTTAAGAGGATTTCGTCCTCGAAATCGAAGCATCATCCACGACCTCTACATCATCATTCACGACCTCTCCATCATCAGTCACGACCTCTTCATTACCTACATTCAAAGGAACCAAGTCACTAACATTGAAAGTATTAGAAACTTGATACTCACTTGGCAAGTCGATCACGTAGGCATTGTTGTTTATCTTCGAAAGCACTTGGAAAGGACCATCTCCCCGGGGTGCCAACTTCCCTTTCCTAAGGTTTGGAAACCTCTCTTTCCGGAAGTGCACCCACACATAGTCACCCTTCTTGAGTTCCACCTTCTTTCGTCCCTTGTTCTTCTTAGAGGCAACCTTAGCATAAGATTCCTCCAAGTTCTTCTTCGCCTTAGCATGTAGCTCCATCAAAGCCTTGGCTCGAGCTTTACCTTCAAAATTAACAACCATTTCCCTTGGCAAAGGGGTTAGATCAAGGGGAATCAAGGGGTTAAAACCATAAACACATTCAAAAGGAGTCATGCCAATAGCGCTATGCAATGTACGATTGTAGGCAAACTCCATCATAGGCAATCTATCAATCCACGTCCCGGCCTTACCTCGGGTCATGGCCCTAAGAAGAGCACCCAAGGTCCGGTTTACCACTTCGGTTTGACCATCGGTTTGTGGGTGGTGGGACGTAGAAAACAAGAGCTTGGTGCCTAAAGCACCCCATAAACTACGCCAAAAATGGCTTAGGAACTTAGTGTCCCTATCACTCACTATAGTTTGAGGCACACCATGTAGCTTCAAAACATTCTCAACAAACAAGGAAGCTACATGTTGGGCGTCATCACATTTTTTGCACGGAATGAAATGAGCCATCTTTGAGAACCTATCCACCACAACAAAGATGCTATCGTGGCCCCCCCTAGTCCTTGGTAATCCCATGACAAAATCCATCGATATATCCAACCACGGACTAGTAGGTATGGGGAGTGGGGTGTACAACCCATGAGGGTGGGATTTAGATTTGGCACGCTTGCACTCAAGGCAATTAGTGCAAAACTTTTCCACATGCACCCTCATTTTCGGCCAATAGAATTGTTCTTGAAGGACGGCCAAAGTCTTTCTTACCCCAAAATGACCCATGAGTCCCCCACAATGTGCCTCTTGCACAAGCAATTCCCTCCATGAGGACTCGGGTATGCACACTCTACCATTTTTAAAGATGAATCCATTAGACCATTGGTATTTTGCAACTCTCTCCCCTTTCTCTAGAGCATCATAGACACTCTTTAGCTTAGGATCTTGAGCATACATCAATTTGATGCTCTCGAATCCCATGAGCTTAGAGGTGAGAGTGGTGGCAAGAGCGAACTTTCTTGAAAGCGCGTCCGCCACAACATTGTCCTTCCCTTTCTTGTATTGGATCACATAGGGAAAGGACTCAATAAACTCAACCCACTTGGCATGTCTCATATTGAGCTTCTCTTGGCCTCTCAAATGCTTGAGTGACTCATGGTCACTCTTGATTACAAACTCACGAGGCCAAAGGTAATGTTGCCAATGGGCAAGGGCTCTCACAAGGGCATACAACTCCTTGTCATATGTAGAATAATTCAAGGAGGCCCCTTTCAACTTTTCACTAAAGTAGGCGATGGGTTTACTATCTTGCATTAATACACCACCGATTCCCACCCCTGAGGCGTCACACTCAACCTCAAATGCTTTCCCAAAGTCGGGCAATTGTAATAAAGGGGCGGTACTCAACCTACCTTTCAACTCTTGGAAAGCCTTCTCTTGAGGCTCTCCCCAAACAAAGGGTTGGTCCTTCTTGACCAATTCGGTGAGTGGAGCGGCTATGGAGCTAAAGTCTCGCACAAATCGTCTATAAAAACTAGCAAGACCATGAAAGCTCCTCACTTGAGTCACGGTAGTAGGAGTAGGCCAATCACGTATGGCCTCTACCTTAGACTCATCCACCTCCACTCCTTGGGCACTCACAACAAACCCAAGAAAGACAACCTTCTCTACACCAAAGGCACACTTTTTGAAATTAGCATAGAGCTTTTCGGCTCTCAAAGTTTCAAGCACTTGCCTAAGGTGGTCAACATGCTCATCAATCGTCCTACTATAGATCAAAATATCATCAAAATAGACAACGACAAACTTGTTGATAAAAGGCTTCAAAACATGATTCATGAGTCGCATGAAGGTGCTAGGTGCGTTGGAAAGCCCGAAGGGCATTACCAACCATTCATAGAGACCGAATTTGGTCTTGAATGCGGTTTTCCATTCATCCCCGGGTTTCATCCGGATTTGATGGTAGCCGGACCTAAGGTCGATTTTAGAAAAGACACGCGACCCACTCAATTCATCCAACATATCATCAAGCCGTGGAATAGGGTGACGATACTTGATCGTTATCTTATTCACGGCTCGGCAATCTACACACATTCTCCAAGTGCCGTCTTTCTTTGGGACAAGAATGACCGGTACGGCACAAGGACTCAAACTTTCCCTCACCAAGCCTTTTGAAAGCAAGTCATCAACTTGTTTTTGCAACTCCCTCGTATCCTCGGGATTGCTTCTATAGGCCGGCTTATTTGGGATTTGAGAGCCCGGAATAAAATCAATTTGATGTTCAATACCTCTCAAGGGAGGTAAGCCATCGGGCATCTCATCCGGGAACATGTCCCCAAAATTCTCCAAAACATTTTTCAAGGCACTAGGTAAAGGACTAGAAGGAACATCATGATTAGAGTTAAGAACCATACCTTTGTGCACTAAGCATAGGAGAAACTTGTTGCCATCATTACCTCTTAAGAGCTCGCCCGGTTGCATCATGGCACATATGCCACCGGTAGATGAAGAAGGTGGGATTGCCACCATACTTTTGGACAAAGGGCTAGTCTCAATGATTGACTTGGCCTTCGCCGCTTCCCTCAACTCCCTCATGCGATTGTAGTCATCACTCACTTGTTTAGGAGTTAGGGGCTTCAACACAAACTTTCTTCCCTCATGTTGGAGCGTGTAAGTGTTAACACGTCCATTGTGAACCACTTGCCGGTCAAATTGCCAAGGCCTTCCAAAGAGAAGGTGGCAAGCTTGCATGGGCACAACGTCGAACAAGTGCTCATCAACATAACTTCCCATTTTAAACTTGATCATGGCTTGTTTCACTACCTTGAGCTCCCCACATTCACTAAGCCATTGTAACCGGTATGGCTTGGGATGCTTCATGGTAGGCAACTTCAGTTGAGTTATGAGAGATTGACTTACCACATTAGTACAACTCCCGGAGTCAATGATCATAGAGCACACAACATCCTTAACACGACACCTAGCATGGAAGAGGTTCTCCCTTTGCAAGGTTTCACCATCCTCCGCAATCATAGCTCCTAAGCTCCTCCTCACTACTAAAAAAGTACGAGGTTCCTCATCCTCCACCGTGTCATCTTCACCATCCTCCACTACTCCCTCATCTCCCTCTACTCCCTCTACCCCCTCATCCTCCGATTCACTCTCCTTTTCATAAACATCATTGCCAACAACAACCATGGCCCTCTTCGTGGGACATTCCCTAGAAAAGTGTCCATAGCCCTTGCACTTGTGACATTGAATGGAAGAAGAAGTAGGAGTATTTAATTGGGTTTTAGAATTACCTCCCACATTGGGCGTGTGCTTCTCAAATGGCTTCTTCACATCCTTGCTTGCACTGGCACCACTCGTTCCATTTGCACTCGGGAACCTTGCATTTGTGGTAGGGGTCTTCCAACCCTTGGCATTGCTTATGGGAGTAGTAGTGCTACTCTTGTAGCGGAAGGATTTCTCCTCCTTGACCCACTTCTCGGCCTCAACCGCATCCTCACATAGCTTGTAGAGATCATCATATTTGTGGAACTTCAATTGTGAGGCTATGTCTCGGTTCAAGCCCCCTTTGAAACGGATCATGGCCAACTCATGGTCTTCATCATCTATGTCAAGGTTCATTCGGATTTGCTCGAATTCATTGAAGTACTCCCCAACCGAATTGGAACCTTGTTTCAACTCATAGAGACGCTTTTGTTGCTCAACCCGGTATTGATTAGTCAAGTATTTCTCATCCATCACCCGGATCAACTCCTCCCAAGTAAGATTAATAGCCATTCCCGTCCTCCTCCTATTCCTCTTTACCGACTCCCACCAAGTAGACGCAAAAGACTCGAAGGAAGATATTGCATACTTGGTTTTCTTCACCTCGGGCATGTCATTAGTTTCAAATATTCGTTCCATGGCCAGCTTCCAATTTTTGTACTCCACCGGGTCACTACTTCCTTTGAAAGAAGGGATAGTGAGCTTCACACTATTGAGTTTGTTGTTGTTATCACGACCCCCTTGGAATGGCTCCGGTTGGCCTCCATAGTGATCCCCATAACCACCATAACCTCCATAGTCTCTCCTAGCATCCCCCCCAACATACCCCATAGGGTGCCCTCGACCTCGGCCCCTACCTCTATCTACATTCCGACCCCAATTCATTCCTCTCCTCGGTTGAAAGTGATCATCAAACCCATACATGTCATCTCCATCATTAGTTTCCTCCCCTTCTTGAGCTTCATCAACTTGCCCAAGAGGTTGCACATTTCGGATGGGTTGTGGTAGTGGAATGTTTCTTGGTGGGTTGTCTAAGATACGGGGAATGCCCGTTTGTTGGGGATTGCCCAACATTGGATCAACTCTCCCTCGTTCCTCCTTTACCCGCTGTTGACTGAACAAATCTATGACAACGCTCATTTGCTCCGAGGTAAAGTTTGGAGGACTCGAGACTTCAACTTGGACACTCGGGGTCCCTTTCTCAGCTCGGACACTCGGGGTCCCTTTCTCTGATTGAGCATTGGAAGTCTCTTGCTCAACTAGGGCACTCGAGGCCCCCTTTTCAAGAGACTCAACTCTTTGGCTAATGAGGTCCACCTTGGCAAGAAGGTTAGCCAAGGCCTCCTTCATGAAATCTTGTCCTTCGGTAGACATTGTACCTGCACAAGTAACAAACGTTAGCGAAAACAACCTCACACACTCCCTCACAAGTTTTCACTCGGCTCACTCGTATAGTGGGTGGTGGATTTTTCACTCTTGCTTGAACCCAAAAGCTTCACTAAGTTGAATAGTAAACCTCAACTAGATCACTCAACTCAAAGCCCAATGAGCTCCGGGGTGAGTGGAGTTAATAGGACTCTATCGGACGATAGCTCTTTAAGTGCGGACTTGAGCCAAAAGAGACTACGAGTCTTCTTTGAGTTCTAATCTCCGGTCTAGGCTTGAGTTCCTAATAGCTTAGAAGGGTTAGCACAATTCAAGTAGGCAAGATTACTCAAAGAAGTGCTAACTAGATGCAATGCAATCAACAAAACACGAAAACCTAGAAGAAACTACCCGAAACGACACCCAACAGAAGTAGGCGCCCCACCTGTTTGAACTAGGTGGTCCGCCTGTTTCTCTTCAGTGGAAAGTGGGCGGTCCGCCTCTGCAAGTGGGCGGTCCGCCTACTCCAAAATCCAGAGAGTTGACAGCAAAGGGGCGGTCCGCCTGTCTCAGTAGGCGCCCCGCCTAAAGCAATCCCAGCACAGATTCAAACACGAAGTTTTTGGTTTTGCACCCAAAAATCCAACGATTCCAATGTTGTTTTAGCGATTCAAAGGTACCCCGATGTTGTTTCAACCACAAAGAACGAACCCCAATCAATTTTAATCAACCCCAATCAAAATTCAACAATCTACCATGTTCATAGCTAGGGTTTCAATCTTTTCAATTTTCAAGGGATTCACAATTTCCAATTCTTGTGTTTCAACTCCAAATCAAACGTATAGGGTACCAAAAGAACGGGTTTCCAATAAGGAACAAACCCCAATAACAATTCAACAACAAAGGCAACAATCCAAGAATCTATGATCAAAAATTTTTTTTTTTTTTTGGTGTTTTTTCTTCTTTTCAATTTTTTTTTGTAGTTTTTCTTCTTTTCAAAAGCAATAAACAAGAACCTAAAAACGAAACTAACCTAGGCATGAAGAATCAAGGGTCGGGGGTTCGTAGAAACGATACCCGAGCCTTGCTCTGATACCAAGATGATAGGAATCAAATACGCGGAACAAAAAGATAGAAGAGCGAGACACTTCTCGAACTCCCTTCGAAGTAACCACGGGGAACTTGTCCCGAGATACCCTCGAATCGGCGTCAAGGAGGACCTACACTATGCAACGACCCTCGAGACAACACGGGACTCGCAAGTCGAATGGTCGGGTTAGCGGTTCAAGACTCAACTAGGCTACACTAGTGAATTCAAGCAACCAAGAGACAAAGGTGTTTCCAAGAGTTCAACTCTAATTTCATTCAATCAATAATCATCAAAGTGTAAGGTAATTGTTTGAAAGAGGTTTGTGAAGTATTTATAGACTTCACCTAATTGTAATGAAAGCTCAAAAATACCCCTAAAGTGGGCTTAAACAATAAAGGCCACGTAGGGCTTAACTTGTCCAAAACATAGTCAAAAACTAGCAAATCCCGCAACCTTCCACAGAAGTAGGCGCCCAGCCTACTTATTGTAGGCGCCCCGCCCGTTTCTCACTTGCTGAAGGAGTAGGCGGCCGCTTGATTTGCAGAGGCGGTCCGCCTACATGGAATCCAGAGAGCTGCTACAAACTAGGCGGCCGGCCTAGTTGAGTAGGCGGTCCGCCTAGTGCTGTGGTCTCTTGAAACGCCTCCAAACGTGCTCCGGATGCCTCGTCAAGCGTACTCGAAGGTTCCCCATCCATGGCACACCAAAGCACAGTCTTCAAGTCGCTCTCGGAGCCTTCTTCCATACCCTTCCATATCAAATGAAGATGGACGTCTTGGATCAACTTGACTTGGCTCCGAGTGAAGGGTCTTGAGGCGGTTTGGGTCTTATCACATTCCCTCCAACATACCCCATGGGTGGCCTTCGACCTCTGCCTCTACCCCTATCCACATTCCGACCCCTAAATTGACAATGAGCATCATACCCACCATCACCATAATCATCCTCCTCCCCTTCTTGAGCTTGTGCAACTTGCTCAAGAGGTTGAACATTTCGAATTGGTCCGGGAAGTGGAACATTCCTTTAGGGATTACCCATAAGGTTAGGAATGGTCACTCGTTGGGTATTGCCCAACACTTGTTCAATTCGATCACAGTCCTCCTTTACCCGTTGTTGTCTAAGCAACTCAACAACTTGTTCTGGGGTAAAGTTTGAACTACTTGTGCCCTCAACGCCTTCAATTTGGGCACTCGGGACCCCTTTCTCAACTTGGACACTCGGGGTCCCTTTCTCCGATTGGACATTGGAAGTCCCTTGCTCAACTAGAGTACTTGAGGTCACCCTCTCAAGGTTTTCAATCCTTAAGTTCCTACTATCCAATTTGGCAAGGATAGTAGCAAAGGCATTCTTAGTGAAATCATCTCCTTCGTTACCCATCGTACCTACAAAATTAGCAAACATTAGTAAAATAACCTCACTCACTCCCTCACAAGTGTTTCACTCAGGTCACTCGTTTAGTGGTGGTGGATATTTCACACAAGCTTGAAGACTCAAAGCTTCACAAAGTTGATCAACAAACCACAACTTAATCACTCAATTCACAAGCCAAATGCACTCCGGGGTGAGTGGAGTTGATGTGACTATACTGGAACGATAAGCTTTTTAAGTGAGGACTTGAGTCAAATGATACTACGAGTCTTCTTCGAATTCTACTCCCCTTTCTATGCTTGAGTTTCCTAAAAGCTTCGAAGGGCTAGCACAATTCAAGTAGGAAAGATTACTCAAAGAAGTACTAGCTAGATGCAATGCAATCAAAGAAACAAGAGGTCCTAGATGAATCTACCCAAAACAAGAGGTCCTAGATGCCCCACCTACTTGGACTGGGCGGTCTGCCTGGTCTGCTACAGAGTGGAGTGGGCGGTCCGCCTGAAAAACAGGTGGCCCAAAATACAGAGAGCTCACTGAAAGTGGGCGGTCCACCCCTTTACTAGGCGCCCCGCCTACTGCAAGTTTCAGCACGATTCAACTTCATGTTTTCTTGGTTTTGCACCCAAAAATCCAACAAATCCCACATTTTTTTAGCAATTCGAAGGTACCCAAATGTTGTTTCAACCACAAAGATCAAACCCCAACAACTTTTATCAAACCCCAATCAAAAACAAGCAATCCACCATGTTCATCAATTTTCAAGCTAGGGTTTCAACTTTTCAAATTTTCAAAGGGTTTCAAATTTTCAATTCTTGTGATTCAACTTCAAATCACGTGTTTAGGGTACCAAAATAATGGGTTTCCAATAAGGAACAAACCCCAATATCAATCACATAACGGGTCCATCAAACCAAGAACATAAAATCAAATTTTTTTGGTGTTTTTTCAACATTTTCTATTTTGTTGTGTTTTTTTTCTTTTCAATAACAATAAACAAGAACCTAAAGTCGTAACTAACCTAGGCACGAAGAATCAAGGGTTGGGGGGTTTTTAGAAATAAAACTCGAGCCTTGCTCTGATACCAAGATGATAAGGATCAAATTCAAACTCGAACTCCCGACGAAGTAACCACGGAGAACTTGTTCCGTGATACCCTCGTATCGGTTTCAAGAAGAGCCTACGCTAAGAAACCACCCTCGAGTCGCACACGGGACTCGCAAGTAGAATGATCGGGTGTCGGTTCGATAATCAACTAGGATCCGCTAGTGAATTCAAGCCAACAAAAGGGTTTTCTTCATAAACAAGAGTTCAACTCTATTCATCATTCATCAGTAATCAAAGTAAGCTAAGGTTCAATAAAGACAAGTGAAGTATTTATAGGCTTCACTTAGACATAATGGAAGCCCTAAAGTACCCCCAAAGTGGGTTAAAATAACAAAGGCCACGTAGGGCTATAATAGTCAAAACATAGCATAAAAATTAGAACTCCCGCAAGGCTTCAGGGACTGGGCGGTCCGCCCCCTTGCACTAGGCACCCCGCCTAGTTGTTCCAATGCTGAAGGAGAGAGTGGGCGGCCCTACTAGGCGGTCCGCCACTTTTCAGGCGGTTGGAGATCCAGAGAGTTGACAATTAGTAGGCGGTCCGCCTAGTTGAGTAGGCGGTCCGCCCCTTCCTGGGAGCTCTTGAAATGCTTCCAAATGTGGCTCGGATGCCTCTCCAAGTGGCCTATGTAATCCTCCATCCATAGCACTCCAATTCATGATCTTCAAGCCGCAAAACGGAGTCTCCTTCCATGTCCTTCCAAGTCAAGTGGAGGTGAGTGTCTTGAATCAACTTGGCTTGACTTCTAGTGAAAGGCCTTGAGGTAGTATGCCCCGCATCAATTTTCCAACGCTAATGGAGTGTAAGTGTGCACGTGAATTTTTGGCTATTTCTTAATTAATTTTGAAATGGTGGATGAAGCTCACTTAGGGCGTCCAAAATTGGCTAGTTATCAAATTTTCAGTAAAAAATTGCTATGTTTTGAGTATTTTTAAGTGAAAAATTGATGAGTAGCCATATTTAGACACCCTAAATGAGTTTCATCCACCATTCCACAATTCATTGAGAAATAGCCAAAAATGACCCCCATACGCTTTACATGCTATTATCGCTGACAACAGCCATACATTTGAATTTACTACACTACCCCTTATAAACCTACAGCTCTGCTTAAATACAGATCTCTCCTAAAAAAATAGAGTAAAAACAGAACATCATTCTCTCTCTCCCGACTCAGTATCACAAAAGCGTCTAAAAAAGGCATGATAATAATTTCGATTCAAAATTTATTAATTTGAGCTGCATTTTTTTCTGTTTCTATAAAATAATGAATTCAAATGTTTATTAATTATGAATTCATTCGTTGAATGAATCACATAATAATTTCACTTTCAAATGTTTTGCAGTAATAAATGCGTTTTGAAACTGTAAAATAATGAATTAAAATATGTGATTCATTCAACAAATTTGTTGTTGCGACGCGATTTTGCTGTTATATATACATACATATATATTCAGTACTTTCTGTGAGATATTGAAATTTAAAACTTTCAAATCTGCTATGAGGTGAAATATCCAGCATTAAATGCTGGGATTTAGTGCCTTGTTAAAGCAAAGGCCATGTACATTATCCTATGCTATGCTTAATCTTTGCAATCCAGCACTAAATGCTGGGACTTAGTGTTATATTGAATCAAAGGCCAGGTACATTATCCTGTGTTATGCTTAATCTCTGCAATCCAGCACTAAATGATGGGACTTAGTTTTATATTGAATCAAAGTCCAGATACATTATTATGTGGCTATGCTTAATCTCTGCAATCCAGCACTAAAATGATGGGACTTAGTTTTATGTTGAAGAAAAGGCCAGTTACATTATCCTTTGGCTATGTATATATAGCTTATAAAGCTGCAGTTCTTAATCCCTGTTGTCCAACATAAAATGCTGGGCTTAGTGTTATGTTGAAGCAAAGGCCAGTTACATTATCCTGTGGCTATGTATATTTAGCTTATTGATTAGTAATTCTTAAGTGTTCATTATTGAGCTACAATTACAATATTTTACCATGTGGCTTTGCTTGTCACTTAGTTCAGTATTTTTACTGTGTTTATAACTGCAGGGGATGGCTAAACACTGCATTTTTGTTGCATTTAATGGGAAATGGACACCAGATTATAAGTACATAGATCATGAGACAAGGATTTATCTGCATGCTGAAACAAATACATTTGAAGATTTCAGAAAAAACCTTTGCAAAAAGATAGATTTAGATGAAGAAAATTTTCAAACAGTCATATGATTTGATATGGAACTTGGAACAAGCAAAGGGGTCTCTATAATAAATACTGATGATTTAATCAGTTGTTTACACTTAATGAAGAGCAATTCTGAGTATAGGAGTAGACGTTTCATAGTTGACATTACACAATGATCTCCATAATCTAAGACTTTTGATTACACTGAAGGGCAAATGATAATGAAAATAGACAACGATGATGCATTTGAAGTGGTAGTGTTAACGCCTCCGACTGTGAAAGTTCTACCAATAGATCAACAGTTAATGGATACTCAAAACACAGAACAACAGCCTGTGATTCTTCAAAACCCTGAGATATCAAGTACCGCAAATAAAAGAAAGAGGTCTTCAAGAAAGAAAATAAAAGAATCACCTTGCCCAATACTAAAAGAAGAAGCAACATTGGAGGACATCAAAGTTTGATCAATTTTTTTAAGGCCAAATACATATACAGGCCCTTAAACTTGGCAGTATTTTTTATTTTGGCACCTCATCTTAGGCATGTACCTTTTGGGCACTTTATGTATGCAAATACCGTGTCATTTTAGCCCTTCAACGTTGGCCACTAAAGAAAACACAATGCGTGAAGTACACATACGATGACATGTCAAGAACAACAAATGAGGCAGAGCCACGTGTCAATCAAGCTATTTAAAAAAGGATTTCAAAAAATTAACAAAAGCAAAAGTATAACCCGTCATCTTCTTCCCCACTCCCTACCCCTCGTCATCTTCTTCCTAACTACTCTCTCTTCGCTACATCTTCTTCCATGAGATTAATCATAAACATTCATTGAAACCAAAACAAAATGTGCCAAGCTCAAAATACGTAAAAGAAAAAAATACTTATTCTATATTCTGAATAATAATATCTCCTCAGGAATTTCACACTTGCCCACAAAGTCATTACTAAGGGAATTGCAAGATTTTCGTTAGATAAAAAACCAAACTCCACTAGCTCAATGAATCCAGCTTGTAGTGTGAGCCGATACCAGTCAATGGGATCAATTGTAGGAAAATGTGCGTCTCAAAATTTCCAATCGTCTCCATCTTTCCGGCAGCAAAGACCATGTAATGGTAAGTGCAGAAAGTACCGATTTTTTTTAAAGTGGAAGCAAAATTGATCCAGATCATTTTCAGTCAATTAAGAATATACTCTTCCAAAAAATTAAGGAGGAAGCGGAAATATATTTTTTAAAGAGAAAAGAATGAGAACCTGCAAAGAAGAAGGTAAAGAGAAAGAATAAGATGGGAACAGATTAGAAAATCGGATAATAATTGATGAGAAGATGATTCCTCTTTTTAAAAAAATATTACTATATTCTCAAGTTAGAGAGGGCGTGGGGTCCACATTATATTTGTTAAAGTTCAAAGCACGCTCCAAAAAGAGGTGAGATGCACTCTCCATTCCATGTCAGCATTGAGTGTTAAAATGACACAATTTGAGCATACATAAAGTGCCCAAAAGGTACTTGGCTAAGATTAGGTGCCAAATTGAAAATTGTTGTCAAGTTTGAGGGCCTATATAGGTATTTGGCCTTTTTTTAAACAAACAGTCTGTCACCAAATATTTTCAGACAATAGCAATTGCACACCATTTTGAATTCAAAATTGTGAGATCAAGCACACCAAGATATTCACCGGTGCCCATGAAACGAAAAATATGACTAGACTGTTCGATCTTCCAGAATTAAATAGTCAATACTGTTCAAAATATTGAAGTTTGAGAAGAATCACAGTTGCTCGGTGGATGAGAGAAAAAGAGACCAAAAACATGCTACTTTAAAGATTGTACGAGATGAAATAGTTGAGAATCTGAGAGATGGTAACTATCCAGTTAAGCCTAATTTTGTTGTTGCAGAGATGAGAAGAAAACTAGGAGTTGAAATCTCTTATAATAAGGCATGGCGTGCTATACAAGAAGAAGAGTATTTGATTAGAGGGACACCTGAAGAGAACTTTCAGAAGTTACCTGCATATTTACATGTGCTACGAGAAATCAATCCAGGCTCACACATAGTACTGCAAAGAGATGCTGAGAACAGGTAAAAAAATTAAATGATGCAGTGCTTCTTATTTTTGTATAGAATTCCAGTAATACCAGTACAAAGAGATGACATATTTATATATATATATATATATATATATATATATATATATGGATCCATTACAAAAAGCTGAGGGTCAAAAATTTATGTACATGTGTTTTACTTATAACACTGTCATACTCGATTTTAGACTCAACTCGAGGCGAGTTGGGTTTCGGATTTGACTGGGTGAACTCGTTTGAGTTTAGATATTGGAGTCGCCACCTAATATGGTTTCTAAGGTGTATTAGGTCACCTAAATATCTAAGGCCAAATTCAATAAGTCAACTAGTCAATTCCAGAGATTCTATATGGGTAAGAAGTCCAAATGACTCGGGGAAGAAGGTGTTAGGCACTTCCCCGAGTCCCACGAAAGGTGGTTACCGTCCGAGTCTACATTTTGGGATAAAAAAAAGAGTATATATCATCATGAATACTAACTTGGGAAGTTTAATATAGCACTTAATTCATGAAAGGTAATATATCTATATAGTTTGACTTATACTTATGCAAATAGATTTCAAATACGGCCTACATGTAAGCCTAATCACATTTTAGGGCCTGCTATAATGCCTAATCCTAAGAAAGTTTCAATATGCAAAGGATGCTCAATTTCATCTTATCTATGCAAACTTCACACTTAAAACAATTTGCATAGATAATCTACTTTGTAAATAAAATTCAGATTTAGCAAAAACCGAAGGGGTGTTGTTTTAAAACGAAATATTGGTCATTTAGGGTCGGTGTGACTCGTCATTAATTGTCGAGCCCTAACCTTAATAGCCTTTTTTTTTAGTAGGGGTCAGATTTGGAGAATTTATATAGGCGAAGGGGCTGTTTTCAAAAATGGGTGTCACAGAAGCATATAAATGCAAATAAAGGCTGTCGCATATAAAGTATAGATACTTCTAAGTATAAAACATGCAAATACATGACTAAGTGATAGTTATACTTTAAAAATATACTTTAATGTGTATAAATGACCACAAGCTTTTATACACCCCTATACACTATTGGATTAGTGTATAGGAGCGTTAAGAGTAGTTAAAATCAGTTTATGCACATAGAGGCCCTTTTTTGAAATCAACTTTGGGCCCAGACTGTTTATATAAAGGAGAGGCGAGTTAAACTTTCAAAAATCGTCCGTTTTAAACATAAATTAGCATAAATAGCCCCCTGTTTCGAATTAAATTTTAGATTCCATCATAAACAAACATGCTTTCAAGTTTTAATTCTAAAATCAGCTTAAGACAATTAACGAAATAAGGCTGAAAGCTTTACATCAATCTGTATGATTTTTGTATGCCTGTTAGGTTGATTTAAGGAGGTTGAAACCTAGCATGATGCAACATATAGAAGTAGAAGTTAAGAAATAGGCCCCTGAATATCCATAACACAGTCTAGCAACTATGTTCCCTGTGTTATACAAATACAAACGGGGAGACCTAATGAATATACACAGATAAGGGCAGTCTCTAAAGGGAAAAGTGTAAACGAACAAGGGGACTGCCTTCAGTGAATTCAAGCAGAGTAAGGTCATCAAATAACTGTTCTTGCATAACACAATTGAGAGATTTTTCAAGATCTTAAACCTGCAACTACACAGACCTGGTATGGCCTGTGAAGCCATCCTTTCAAAAAAGCTGCACCCAGGGTTAAACAGGGCCAAAATAGAGGCCTGAACAAACACTGTAACAGAGCAATACTAACATAGATTTTAAGTTTTCAAAGAATGGAAGCAGGGGAAGGCAGAACCTTCTCCTCAGATCACATATAGAGCAAATATCAAGTCATGTATGATGAGCATGCTATAGGTTAATGAGATTCAGACCAGTAATGGTGTAGAATCAGGGGACAATTAAAAAGAAAGGATAAGGGAAAGCAGGTTTAAGCAGGTAACATCATAAGTCTAGGAAGGAAGTTTATACCTTGTCAAAAATCAAACAAGCAGAATATAAACAAGAGAATGCAGCCAGGAGAAGCTTGTAACAATGAGGTAAGAGATCCTCTGTTTCCCAGCAAAGAGAGAGAGCAAGAATCTTTCCATGGAAAGAGAGAGGTGTCTGCAATAGTCCTAGATTGCCTTCTTTTTATGTTTTTAGTGTGTAAGAACTGTCTCCAGAGTAAATAAGAATAGCCAGTTTATATAGTGAGGGGTGGGAATTAGAAGCCCAAAGGGTGAAAGCCATGAATGGCAAGGGAATATTGTTTCCCAAAGTTAAAAGGATCCCATTAGGAAGACTTACCAAATTTAAATCACCCAATCCCTAAAATTAAGGCAAATCAGAACCTATGGCAAGTACAATTCCCCCCTTTTGATCAATAACACATCCAGGATCAAAATTAACATGCAAAAGTGTTTCAAATCAGTTTAGGCTTGAAAATTCCTTGACAGACTTCACAAAAATCCCTAACTGACACTGGATCAATCAGATATTCAAAATTTCAATCAGAAATTCAAATTGGATCAATTCAAGATTCTAAAACAATATTTTAGCATAAGTGAAGTTGCTCAACCGTGGGAACTATGCATTTAAACAGGATAGATGACCAGATTCATCGAAAGTATGTAGAACAATCATGTTTAACTTCAAATTGTCATAAGTTTTAGGGATTGGGGTTTAGTTAATGAAACACAAGGTTCACACTATGATAACATTATATTTACGCACGCGAGGGTTCGAAGCGACTATTCAATGCATTAGGTGAGAAATCAATAATCATACAGATTTCATATTTAGCTAATTGATCAAACAATAAATAAATCATGTTAATTTTCAAAGAATCCAGGCAAATTTTAGGCGTGGTATCACATTGGTTCAAAAGATAATCAGAAAAGAAGAAAAAATTAGGGATTACCCGTAATTGGAGTCGGGTCAAATTCGACCCGTTTCAAACCTATTAGCACGAAGGATTTCCTTCTTTCTTGTAGTAGCGACACCTTAGGTACCATTTAGACATGGCCGGAGACTTTTCCGGCGATTGCAACTTCCCCGACGAGGGGTCGATTTTGACTTTTCATCGAACGGTGACAAACCAATAGGGGTTTTGTAGTGGACGATGAGAGGATCACTGTGATGTATTTCATTTTGCATTTCGCCGGTGAACTTGGCCGGAAACGGCCTTGCCAGTGGAGCCATTAGGGTTAAAGACGAGAGAAACAGAAAGGAGAGGCGGCCGAGTGTGAGAGAAAATGAATGAGAGGGGTAGGGTTTAAAAAACAAAATATCCTCTTTCCTTTATCTGATAACAGAATTTATATCTACCTTTTATAGGAAAATTTTGAATATTTTTTTGAATTCTTTTCCTTGTAAGTATACTACTTTTATACTATAAATACTACCCTCTTTTGACACTTAAAAGGGGACATCTACACACACTTTATACTTTAAAAACTTTTCTCCCTCTCCGTTGAAGAGCACTCTCTTTTCTTTGTACTACTACTGTTATTCACTAGTGAAAGTGATAGAAAGATTATTCTTCTCAAGTTTCCGTTTAAAATTGCTACTTTGTGGTTAATAAACCAAGGCAAAACTTGGTTAATTCTTGGTTTGGTTGCTATTTACTATTTTCATTAATTCAACTACTCGTTCTGGCTGTTTAGGCATCATTAAGGTACTACTATAAAGTAAGTGACTGTTTCTTTTAATTTCATATTGATGTATATTGTCACCTAAATATGAACCTGTTTGTAATAGCTGATTGCTTGCCCTGCCGCTTCTCTGTTTATATGTGTTCATGAGGTCTGTCTTTGTGCCCTACTTCTAATCCCCCTTTTTGCAAAGTTCATAGTCCAGTACGGACAAAAGTGAGGATAGCTCTATGGCTATACCATGTCTAATCATTTGCAAAGTTCTGTTACAATCTTTTCCTACAGGTTCATGGACTTGACAGAATCTTCGGGTTCATGGTGGATTCAAGGAAGAATCTGTCAAGCAAACGGGTCAAAGGCCCTACTCTTACTTCTTTCATTTACTTTATTAATTTTATTTCGTAATTAGAAAAATTAACACTTTAGAGTTATGTATTTGCTTGACTAAATGCTTATAATTAAGTACCACAAGGTGCCACTGGTTGATAAAGACAAGAGTTATGTGTGCAAGTTGCTGATATCAATAGTATAGGGTTAAACAAAGGTCATTTTTCACCCTTCTCTTTATGTGTACTTAAGGGCTAAAACTGAAATGGGCTGCAAAATAAGCATTTGCTGCAATCTGTTAATTCTGAAAATTATAACAGCTTAATGTAGATGTGATGCCTATTTTAAAACTATAGCAGGCTTCAAATTTGACCTTGTAAGGTTGAAATTGTAAGGAAAAAATGAAAATAGATTATTTGTACAAATCTTTGAAATCATGAGTTTGTGTTCAACGTGAACAATTTCTTGAAATGCAATAGGTTCAATATTTAGTCCTGAAATAGTCGATGAAGAAATTTAAAGTTTTGTAAACTGAAAATGTTTTTCAAAGGGTTAAAGTCGCAATTCTGTCTGAAAATGAGATCGTTTCCACAAATTCAAGTTTCTGAAACGTGATAGTGAATTGCAGACGCTGAAACATTGATTTTGTTTAATCTAAAGGTCTATTTTCGCAAGGTAATGTAAACTGATTTTTTATACATACATCTCTCAGAGCTAATTAATAACTTGTGGGAGATGTGGACTTTAGAGGTCAAGTCCTTAAATTATTATAAATTTATAAAATTTCTAAAGTTAATTTAGATTACAATATTTATTTCCTAAATATTATGTTCACCCTCTACTCAATTTACATACCTATACAAATTTATTATTATTTGCTTGCTATACTAATATTTTCTAAGACTTGACATTAAAATATATATCTA
Source organism: Petunia x hybrida (assembly GCA_037355625.1). NCBI lineage: Eukaryota > Viridiplantae > Streptophyta > Magnoliopsida > Solanales > Solanaceae > Petunia > Petunia x hybrida. The sequence goes on from JBBBVM010000484.1 coordinate 6,234,670, forward strand.
TATGTGTTTGTTATTATTACTCATATATTTGCTCAATATTTTTTTAAAGAAAAGACTATATGTGTATATATATACTTTTATATACGAAATTTTAAACTAAACTATTTTAAACATGACCTCTCATTAAAAGTCGCCACCGAAGTTAAAGGTATGTGACCAATAATGAAACGATGCCATCCTTTAGTGGCGCACATTTTTTTTACTATATGTTTACTCCATATTTTGTTACATAAAAGTTAATTTGTGTTAATTAAAGTATAAGATGACAATATTGGTTAACTTTGCCTATCATTGCAAATTGTACCTATATATGTAAGATGTCTGTAAATTGAGACTGTTTATACTGAACTGCCTATTTTCATATCTTTTAGGGGTGATTACATAAACAGCCACCAAACAAACAATATTTACTTCCTAATAGCCACAACTATTTGTAGCCATTATTAATTTCAAAAAAATAGAAATTTGTATTATTAGTATTAATAATCAATCATTATTAAATACCTAAAACAATAATTATCCCCCTAACATAATAATATCAGTAGCATAAAATATGGGATATGGGGTAAGCACATACTAAACGCAACAACAAACTCCTAACACACTAAATACACTCTCACACTATCCTATATATACGGAACACAAATATCAGTTGCAGATTCTCATATCAACAACAAACTGCAGAAATTCTCAACGAAAAAAATATAGATTTAACAAAAAAACCTCCTGGATAACATTCATCTTCTGATACAGTTCAATGGAATATGGAAAAATGAATTCAACTACGAAGACTGCAATATGGATGGTATTGTTGTTTCTCAAGACTGCACGTACAATACATTAGTTTGTTCAGTTAAAAAAAATGCTTGAATGATTTGGTATAACAGGATCAATAAATATCAAGTACAAGTTGAAGGATAGTTTAAAACAAATGGTTGTCTACAATGATATGAGCTTGAAGTTCTACATTGATCTTTGGAAAACAACCACAGATGTTACACAATTTCCTTTGTGTGTAACATTGCAGTATCAACCTGGTGCAATAGTATGTGCAAATGGTGGAACTGCAAATACTCAATAATCAAACAGAATCAATGATCTGCAGGTATCCACCTTGAATGTGGAACAATATGATGATGTGATTATGGATAGTGAAGGCAATGACTATGGTGGGATCTCTTTGGATAACATATGTATCATAAGCGACCCAATGAACAACGATATTAATCCCGGGCAATTATATAGAGACAAGAAAATACTAGTAAGTGTAATGAAGAACCTGGCCCTACAGCAGAATTTCAAATTCAGAGTTAAAAGATCATCAACTACAAGGTAAAAAAAATGGAAATTATTAACTGGTAAAGATATAACAATTATTAACTGGTATAGATATTAACCGCAAATATATTGATAGTAATGATAATTCTATAGTTAAATACCAATTATATTGTTTATCAGTATTGCTCGAAACAATTTATAGTTTCAGATAAATAACAGGTTATCTGCAAATGTATAATGTAGGTACGCTTTGTTGTGTGCTGGTAAACAGTGTGAATGGACCATGCGATCATCAAGTATAGGTGGTTCTGGAGTATTTAAAATACGCGAATTTACTAGTAGCCATACTTGCCCTGAAGAAGAAAGACTGCTTTCTGATCGACATGCAAGCTACGCAACAATAGGTGAAATTATTAAGGAAAAATTCAAAGATCCTAAAAGAGTATATATACCTAATAATATAATACAGGACATTAGAAAAGATTATGGACTGGAACTTAATTACATGAAAGCCTGGAGATTGAAGGAATGTGCGCTTGAATTGTTAAGAGGAAATCCATCAAAATCATATAGTGTGTTGCCAAGTTATCTGTATATGGTTAGAACAACGAATCCAGGTTCTATCATAAAGCTGCACAAAACCCCTGACAATCGGTTCAAATACGTTTACGCATCATTGAATGCATCTATAAAAAGCTGGAAATACTGCAGGCCAGTTGTAGTTGTAGATGGCTGCTTCATATCAGATGTTCATGGAGGCACTCTAATTGCAGCATCAACACAGGATGGAGAAGGTAACATTGTTGATGTTTTTTAAATAGTTGTTGTCGATAAATATGTGGTGTTGATTTTGAAGCACTGTAAATAAAGAATAGAAGCTTAAAAAACATTTGTATTGATGTAGGAAGCATTGTTCCACTAGCTTATGCAGTCGTCGACTCAGAAAATGACAAAACATGGGAGTGGTTTTTTGATTCATTCAGAAACACATATGGAGTCCGGATTGGTATGTGCATTGTATCTGACAGATGTGCAAGCATTTCATGCGCTTGTTCAATAATCTATCCAGAGGTGCCGCACTGCATATGTGTGTATCATCTTTGGAATAATGTAAAAGGAAACTTTAAGATTAGCCACAAAGAAATAGGTGAAATATTTTTCACCTTAGCAAAGGCATACACCATTGAGGAGTTTGATCACTACATGAGAGAACTTGAAAAAGTAGATAAAAGAGTGAAGAAATATCTGTCTGATATTGGTTACCATAAGTGGTCCCGTACATATGCAGAGGTAAATAGAGCGGAGATGATGACAAGAAACATAGCAGAGTCCATTAATGGAAGAAATAAACATGCACGTTCTCTGCCTATCGTGGAACTGCGCAATGAGAGATATGGTGAGGAAGTGGAATTGGGAAAACAGAAAAAAAAGCAATAGGTACTTTTAAGGTGCTGACTAACAAAAATCAGAATATATTCAAGTCTAATATGGAAGCTTCGAGGCGGATGACGGTATGGTATAAATGTTTACCAATTCATCTACATACAGATTCTTTTATATATGTTATTTTTTAACTGATTTACTGTTATATCTGTACATGCCTAGGTCATACCATCAAATGAATACATGTATGAGGTGCATGATGGTGGAAGAAAGCATGTGGTATGCCTTCGTTATAAGACATGTACGTGTAGGAGGTTCCAATTGGACGAAATGCCTTGCCCGCACGCACATGCAGTGCTGAAATAGAACAACATAGATCCATATACCTACTGCTCACCTTTATGCACAAAGAAAAACCTTGTGAAAACTTATGAGGAACCTGTTTATCCGATGCAAGATCAGAGCGCTTGGACATTTCCTGATGAAATATTGAAGGAAGAAGTGCTGCCACCAAAAGGGCGAACGCAAGCTGGCAGACTAAAGAAACGAAGAATTAAAGCAGCGTGGAAAGTTAAGTGCAAACTTGCATGTAGTTGTTGTGGCAAACAAGGACATAATCGAAAGACATATCGAAATCCTCCAATGGTTTCTTAAAACTTCATTTTTACAAGTAGCAAGATTATTACTGTTCTATTGAATTACAATTATGAATTCCAACAGTTTGTTAAAACATTAAGCAATGCCATTTTATGTGTTTAATTAGCTTTGCATTCAGTGAAACTTGATATTCATGAATGATAATTAGTGTTTAAGTTTTTACAAATTTTTTTTCTTTTTTCCAATAAAAAGTAGGTACTTAGTAATAATAATAAGATAATGTACACATTTGGTTATGTAAAAGTATAGATTATAAAGTCAAACAGAAATAATAGTACACTAGACATAAAAAATTTGTTCTATATATAACAAATAAATCACAAATTTAGCCGAATATGAAAAACATGAAAAGTACATATTTCCATGAAATTATAGCTGTTCAATTTCAAATATTCAAAACCTATGATTTAGAAATGTGTGATTAAGCTGCTGGGAATGATAATATTTAGTGAGAATAATTGTGTTATCTGTAATCTAAATTAGTGATAAATATGTGCAAATAAACGCTATTGTTACGTTCATATTAACTACATACAATGAGTAATAAGAGTATATCTAATAAAAGTTTATATGTACATATTATGTACATATTAAAAACTAAGCAAATTCCAACAATAATATCTGTATATTGATCATAAACATGTAAACACACCTAAGACAGAAAGTAAACATAATATTAAAGGAATATAAAGGAAAGACAGAATATTAAGTAAACCAGTCGCAACTTTACTTGAAAACCATAGTGATATAACAAAAACTGACAATGTCATATGCCAAAATACCCAATATTCACATAACATTCAGGTAATACCAAGACAAAAGCAAAAAAATTAAAAAGCGTTCAAAGCAAAATACATAAAGATGTAATTCATAATGACACAGAATGACTAAATCAACACAATTAGTCTTCATTCTCACTTTGCTGATTTGCCTCCTGCTTCTTGACTCCATAATCCCACAGCAGCGCACCAAAACGCTTCCTATATCATCTAATATTGCAACCAGTAGGAGGCATATTGCGTCCATGCATGAAATGCTCAGCAAAGGTAAGAGCAAAAACTCCATAGTCCCTGAACCAATCATAAAGAAAAATAATATTAAACATCAGAATGAATATGATAATGATAACAACTGTCAAAAAATGAAACAAAGCACTTACAATTTGCGCACACCAGTCATGTCATATATATGTAAGACCTCCCATTTATTAGTAATTAGTTTTTCACCAAAGACATATTCTGTAGGATTTAAGTCTTCCCTGATATCATAAAATCCAGTCGCAGACAAGAATAGAGGGACCAAAATAGCATACGGCTCCACAGCTCATATGAGTTCATCATCATAGTAGAAATTGTCTAACTTTTGATCATACACATATAAGATCCTTTTCTTAAATGAAAGCCTACCAAGAATCCAGTGCCAATCATCAAACATTTTTATGGGCAACAACACATCATCTACCAACTGCCATGGCGTATTGCAACGAATCGATAAACCCTTCATGTAATCAGCTATGATATGGTTATCAGCAGCAAGAGTTAAAGATTTGTGGTTCTTCAAGTAACTATTGTAAATATCTCTAATGGTTGAATCAAACAGGCAGTCGGTTGTTGTGAAATGACCTTGAACACCTGGATCATGCTTCGCCTTTTTCCTCAGGTAATACAGTATGACATCAATGTGCTAGATAAAAAAATATGAGAAGTTAAAATACATCATACTAAAAAATAAAAATAATAACTTTGATCTATAAATAGTTAGATTACTGAAAACGTACTGTTTCCTGCAGAGGATTATTTGCAGAGTAAAGAATATGGAACCAGTCTTTAGATGAAACAAGGCACACACCAAAATAAAATTTAGGCCTGAGTATATTAGCAATAAAATGGTATGGGGGTTCCCTGTGCATTTGTTAAAAATATATTGTGATTAGTTGAAGAAGATCTATTATAAATATGTATATCAGAATAAACATAGACTGCCATTTTATGAATGTTACCTATTCTTCATCAGCCGATTCTTGATCCAAGAAGAAAAGCTTCTCAACATATTAGAATCAACTCGACGCCATGGTTTACTAGTGAATGGGTGCTTCCTTGCAAATGTAGAATTCAATGCAGGATTGGGACTGTTAACAGAATATCCATAACTATATGCCAAAGGCGATCTGTCCAACCTAACCAGCCTCCTAATACGAACAAGTTTGTGCTTTGAAAGCGTGCGCTGCTTGCAATTATCATCGTGTGGAACACTGTTATCCATAATTTCAAAGTCCTTTTCACTAAACTCATCAATATCATTAAGCAGCCTAGTTAACTCCCCATCACCACTAATATTCACCAATTGTCCACTATTGGGAACTGCAAAAGTTAATAAACAATGCAGTTGATCAGATTAGATATTAGCAAATTGTACTAAAAGTATTGAAATAGAATTCTAATATTTGTGAAACAACTAAACTATTACAGTTGCTACAAAGAGAATCAATACAATCCTACCAAATATTTAAATAATAAGACTTAAATATTAATTGAATATGATTATGTAATAATAATATTTAAGATACATCTTACCTGCAGAAACACCTTCAGAAACTTTGGGTACAACACAAACCGGCTGCCCCGCATTGTCAATATTGCTGCTACCAGATTCCATGTCGTTAACGTTCAAAATGACCAATGCTGCCACATGAATAAAACAGTAAGAACTCAGTTGCTGAATGCATATTTAGAAAAATCAACATCATTAAGTTAAACAAGATACATATATTTTATTACATATACAGAAAATAATCAAGGTAGAATATAATTACACTTATCAACAATTGCACCATCATGCAATTCCCCTGCAATGACACTATTACTACCCTCTCCAGATGGGGGATTATTTTTTCCATATATTTCTTGTTACTCTTGAGTGTCAAAAAGCCTGAAGTTGGGAAAACCGCCAAGAACATCCACATTTACCATATCGACAGGTGCTTTACAAAAAACAAGAACATATAGACAGTAATCAATATGAAAAGATATGATTATATAAGAAACAAATCAGTGCATGCAAAAAAAATTAGTATATTTAACTCACTTTTATCCCCATAAGATGCTTCAACAAAAGCTTTGCGTACTGCAGATTCATGAACTCTATTCTCAACAATTTCATCAATTATTTTTCAAGTCCTCAGAGCTTATTGAGTCAAGACCTCCACCATCAAAACTTTGATCCACATTTTGACCATACTGGGGTGTGATAGTTTCTGATGAAACATCAAGTGCTTTAATAAAAACATATATACAGTTTAACATTAGAAGATATCTAAGATTAAACTTAAGACAAATTCGGGATTATGTAGAAGAGTATATTATAATTACCTTTGTCAATATGATATGCTTCGACTGCAGCTTTACATTTTGCAGAATGATGAAGCCTCTTCAAAACAATGTCATCAATGATACTCAAATCCTCCGTGAATATTGAATCAAGACCATGACCATCAACATTGAGCTCTCCAAGTTGACCAACCTCAACTGTGTTAGGAACTACTAACAGAAAGTATGAAACATCACGATACAACAATAAAAAGTAATAACAGACATCACATATAAATCTGATACAATTTAATACTAATATTAACACAATATCTAATCAATAATGTTAGTCACACTACTCGCTCTATTTTCGCAAGCTCCTGCCAACACTTCAACCACAGTTCCCTAGTTCTGTTGTGTATCCATGCTAGACACTGTAGTGCCTGCAACTACAACAAAAGGACAAATATTAACAAACCAGACAAGTAAAGACAATATTGATGAAAAACCATAAAACAATTTGGCATACATTGAGACCGTGGAGACACTTCAATTGCAGCTTTACGTTTGGCAGATTCCTGGAGTCTTTTCTCAACACTCAAATCAATGATATTTAGGTCCTGAGTGGACATTGAATGAAAACCATCACCATCTCCTTCTTAGCTTTCCAGTTGACCAAAATCGAGTTTTCTGGGTGCTAGAAAAAAAAAACAATCCGTCATATCTACCAATGATTGTAAACATCTAATACTACAAAAAATACATTAATATTGACAAAATATAATACTGAACAAAGACAATTATATAAAACCATACCAATAACATTTGTTTCACTGCTCGCTACATTATCCCGTACAGCTTCGCCATCCACAATAGGTGACTGACTCAATAATGGATCACTATTACCCACTGAAGTGCCTGGAGCTAAAATCCAGACAAATTTTAATATTAAAAATATTTGATTCTACATATTGTTACTAAAATAAAAAGGTATATCACACATTTCTTATGAAATTTCTCCGAATAATAAAAACAGTATATGTCAAACATATTAATAACTAACCTAACACAGATATGTCCCGGGGTGTACCTGTAGGCGTACTTTCCAAACCAACATTGTTTTCTTCGTCACGAACAACATCATTGTCAGATCCAAAACCACCAAAGCTAAACATACCATCCATACCTGCAACCTGAATAAATAAAATAACAAAAGAAAAATAGTCAAAAAAACTGAAATTAAATAAAACATGAACTGGATAATTCAACAAATGATAGTGATCTCATACCTGCTCCGGAACATTAACAGCAATCTTCTTTGAAATCACATCCAGCTCATTGAAAATGCGCTCAGCCGTGGAAACCATAAATTCTTTGAGACCAGCAACCGCAAGCGTATTTGAATGAATTACCTGCTTCAACTCAATCTGGTTTTGTTTTAGAAATTCCACTTCTTTCATAATATCACTTTTCCTTACAAACACATCATTATTAGGATCTGTCTGGGCCGATGCATTTATTTCTGGGATATCGCCTTCACTTTGAGAATCAGTATCTTCATGAAGATGAGTCTCATCATCTTCAGGCAAATTCAATGTTTCCACCTCTATGTCAGTAGGACAAATACTATCAACAACCATCTGCGAATTAAAAAAATAATATATACCAGAATGATATCTAATTAATATCAATATGAACAACAAACAATTTCATATTTATGTAATATCAAATAAATAAGAATACCAGACTAGACAATTACCTTGTCCCCTGTTAATGAAAAGAATCCCCTCTGCACTTCATTGAATACAAGATGCCTAGTAACTTCCCAATTCAGAATACGAGGGACCTTATTACCAACAAGATTTTCTAGTTTGCCATCCACTGTGGGGCAGCATTCAAAAAACCATACAAGCAACGCATATGGCATCCCTGCAAACCTGTAAGAAGATTTCCACACACAAACCTTGTTGTGCAATAATTCAATCGTTGCATGAAAAATCTTATAACCCCATGGATATAATTTCCATTCACCCAATTCAATAATATCAAAGTGCTCAGAGTCTATGTAATGAGGAGTGGTTTCGCTATTTTTGGTGGAATAAAGAAATGTATTGATAAGGTACAAAGCAGTAATTTTGATAGCATCATCATCATTGTCCCACATTTTGTTTTTAAAACATTACTCCAAGGCAGATTTCCTAACCTTTTCTACACCACCAAAATACTTAACAATAAGACTATTTTTCTCCTTTGAACTATAATCTTTCAAAAAATCACCTACACACCTCAAACTAGAGCCCGTTTGGGTGAGCTTAAAAGTGACTTATAAGCTTATAAACCCATTAAAATATGTTTGGTAACCTCAAAATTTTTGAACGTAAAAGCCATAATTTGCTTAAAAGCCACTTTTTGAGAAGTTAGGAAATCCTAACTTCTCAAAAAGTAGCTTTTAAGTCACTTTTTGACTTATAAGCCACTTAAAATAAGCAGCTTTTAAGCCCACCCAAACAGGCTCCTAGTAACCATCGCAAATTCTTTCAGGCTAAATTTAAGTCTTTTGTTATTGATTATAAAATATAACGCATCAGGACTAGGACCTACAACTTCTCTAAGCAACAGGGCAACAAGAACCTAATTTTGAATATGAAATGCAGGCATATCAAGAAAATGCCCAAAACATGTAGCCTTAAACTTCTCATATAATCCACCGGTTAACCTTTGTTTTAACTCAGAACTAATCTCCTTGTTGCAGTGGACGTTTATTGGCCGGTTACTATGCTTTTCCTTTGGGGTGAAGAAGTCTCATGTCTGAACAAAATAACAAATCACCTTAAGTGATACTACTATATGTAATCTAATATTCACATCATATCTAAAGAAATATTCCCAACATATCTAAAAAAAAAAATATTCGAAAATTATTAATGAAAATGTAACACTGCAAATAATAATACTACAATAATGAACTAAATTCAACCATATTTAATGCCAAAATTGTTGATTAAAATACGCCAAGAATAGAGTTCTTACCCTTTTCTCAATGATAATACCGTTCGACACAACCTGAACCCCACCAGAGGCGTTTCCCGACGGTGGTGACCCAGTTAACTGTGGTCAAGATTAGCTGATACGACCCAAACCCTCACAAGACCCTTCACTTGGAGCCAAGCCAAGTTGATCCAAGACACCCCCCTTCACTTAACTTGGAAGGATATGGAAGAAGGCCCCAAGAGCGACTTGAAGATCATGCTTTGGTGTGCCATGGATGGAGGACCCTCTAGGACACTTGGAGAGGCTCAAGAGACACAAAATGAGATACCCCCAAGAGGCTTCAGGAAGAGGCGGAGCGCCTCCCAGCTGAGGCGGGGCGCCTCCCAAAATCCAGAGTGCTGGAGTCCAGAAGGCGGAGCGCCTCAGACAAGAGGCGGAGCGCCTCCCCAGAATCCAGAGAGCTGATGCTCAGTAGGCGCCCGCCTCCCCCACCCTAGGCGGCCGCCTCCCCCCTGTGACAGCATGCGGGATTTTACTACTTTTTGCTTGAACTTCCAATTATAGCCCTGCGTGGCCTTATTTGTTTTTAGCCCACTTTGGGGGTATTTTAGACCTTTTATTATACCTAAGTGAAGCCTATAAATACTTTACTTAGCCTCTTCAAAACATTAGCTTACCTTTGAATATTATTGAATGAAGAATAGAGTTCATCTCTTGTTATGAAGAAACCCTCTTTGTTTGGCTTGAAATTCACTAGCGGATCCTAGTTGAGTCTCGAACCGAAACCCGATCATTCCATTTACGAGTCCCGGGTGCGACTCGAGGGTGGTTGCATAGTGTAGGTCCTTCTAGACGCCGATACGAGGGTATCTCGGGACAAGTTCCCCGGGGTTACTTCGTAGGGAGTTCGAGAAGTGTCTCGCTCTCCTATCTTTCTTTTTGTCTTGTCGTTTTGATTATTATCATCTTGGTATCAGAGCAAGGCTCGGGTTTTGTTTCTACAAACCCCCGACCCTTGATTCTTCGTGCCTAGGTTAGTTTCTACGTTAGGTTCTTGTTTATTGTTATTGAAAAGAAGAAAAACACAAAAAAAAAAAATAGAAACGAAGAAAAGAACACCAAAAAAAAAAAATTGATTGTGGATTCTTGGATTTGATGACCCGTTATTAGATTGTTATTGGGGTTTGATCCTTGTTGGAAACCCGTTCTTTTGGTACCCTAAACACCCAATTTGGAGTTGTATTGCATGAATTGAAAATTTGAAACCCTTTGAAAATTTGAAAATTTTGAAACCCTAGTTTTGAAGATGATGATCATGGTGGATTGCTTGTTATTGATTGGGGTTTGATAAAAGTTGTTGGGGTTTGTTCTTTGTGATTGATACAATATTGGGGTACCTTTGAATTGCTAAAACAACGCTTGATTAGTTGGATTTTTGGGTGCAAAACCAAGAAAACACGAAGTGAAACTATGCTGAAAGTTGCAGGAGGCGGAGCGCCTAAAACCTGAGGCGGACCGCCTAAAGTCTGAGAGCTCTCTGGACTTTGCTGAGGCGGAGCGCCTCCACCAAAGAGGCGGAGCGCCTCCCACTGAACCCCGCACTGGGCGGCCGCCTACTCTGCTGAGGCGGGGCGCCTAATCCTGAAGGTGTTCGTTTCGGGTAGTTTTTCGTAGAACCTCTTTTTCTTTGATTCCATTGCATCTAGCTAGTACTCCTTTGAGTTATCTTTCCTACTTGAATTGAGCTAGCCCTTCTAAGCTATTAGGAAACTCAAGCCTAGACCGAAGAGTAGAATTCAAAGAAAACTCGTAGTCTCATTTGGCTCAAGTCCGCACTTAAAGAGCTTATCGTTCCAATAGAGTCCTATCAACTCCACTCACCCCGGAGTGCATTGGGCTCTTGAGTTGAGTGATTAAGTTGAGGTTTGATATTCAACTTAGTGAAGCTTTGGATTCAAGCTAGAGTGAAAAATCCACCACCCACTAAACGAGTGATTCGAGTGAAACACTTGTGAGGGAGTGAGTGAGGTTGTTTTGCTAACGTTTGTTTCTTGTGTAGGTACAATGTCCACCGAAGGAGAAGATTTTGCTAAGAGTGCCCTTGCTACTATCCTTGCCAAATTGGATAGTATGAACTTGAGGATTGAAAGCCTTGAGAGGGTGACATCAAGTTCCCTAGTTGAGCAAGGGACTTCCAATGTCCATTCGGAGAAAGGGACCCCGAGTGTCCAAGTTGAGAAAGGGGCCCCGAGTGCCCACATTGACGTCGTGGAGGGCACAAGTAGTCAAACCTTTACCTCGGAACAAGTTGCCGAGTTGCTCAATCGCCAACAACGGGTAAGGGAGGACCGTGATCGAATTGACCAATTGTTGGGCAATACCCAACGTGTGACTATTCCTAACCTTATGGGCAATCCCCAAAGGAATGCTCCACTTCCCGGACCAATCCAGAATGTTCGACCTCTTGAGCAAGTTGCACAAGCTCAAGAAGGGGAGGAGGATGATTACGGTGATGGTGGGTATGATGCTCACTTTCCATTTAGGGGTCGGAATGTGGATAGGGGTAGAGGCTGAGGTCGAGGGCCACCCATGGGGTACTATGGAGGGAATATTAGGAGAGATTATGGAGGTTATGGAGATCACTTTGGAGGCCAACCGGAGCCTTTCCAAGGAGGTCGTGACAACAACAACAACCTTAATAGTGTGAAGCTCACTATTCCTTCTTTCAAAGGAAGTAGTGACCCGGTGGAGTACATTGATTGGAAGTTGTCTATGGAGCGTATCTTTGACACCAATGATATGCCCGAGGTGAAAAAGACCAAGTATGCAATATCTTCCTTCGAATCTTTTGCTTCTACTTGGTGGGAGTCGGTGAAGAGGAATAGAAGGAGGACGGGAATTGCTATTAATCTTACTTGGGAAGAGTTGATCCGTGTGATGGATGAGAAGTACTTGACTAACCAATACCGGGTTGAGCAACAAAAGCGTCTCTATGAGTTGAAGCAAGGTTACAAATCGGTTGGGGAATACTTCAATGAATTTGAGCAAATCCGAATGAACCTTGACTTAGATGAGGAAGACAATGAGACGGCCATGATCCGTTTCAAAGGGGGCTTGAACCGAGACATAGCTTCACAATTGAAGTTCCACAAATATGATGATCATTACAAGCTATGTGAAGATGCGGTTGAGGCAGAGAAATGGCTCAAAGAGGAGAAATCCCTTCGCTACAAAAGTAGCACTACTACTCCAACAAGCAAACCAAAGGATTGGAAGCCTCCTACCACAAATGCAAGGTTCCCGAGTGCAAGTGGAACGAGTGGTGCAAATGCTAGCAAGGATGTGAAGAAGCCGTATGAGAAGAACACACCCAATGTGGGAGGTAACTCTAAAATTCAATTGCATGCTCCTACTTCTACTTCCATACAATGCCACAAGTGCAAGGGCTATGGTCACTTTGCTAGGGAATGTCCTACGAAAAGGACCATGATTATTGTTGGTGATGAAGCTTATGAACAAGAGAGTGATCCGGAAGATGAGGGAGTAGAGGGAGTAGAGGGAGATGAGGGAGTAGAGGAGGATGTGGAGGAAGACACGGTGGAGGATGAGGATCCTCATACTTTCTTAGTAGTGAGAAGGAGCCTAGGAGCCATGATAGTGGAAGATAGTGAAACCCTGCAAAGGGAAAATCTATTCCATGCTAGGTGCCGGGTCAAAGGTGTTGTTTGCTCTATGATAATTGATTCGGAGAGTTGTGCAAATGTTGTGAGTCAATCACTTGTGTCCCAATTGAAGTTGACTACCGTGAAGCACCCCAAACCTTACCGGCTACAATGGCTTAGCGAATGTGGGGAGCTTAAAGTAGTAAAGCAAGTGATGATTCGATTCAAAATGGGGAGTTATGTAGATGAGCATTTGTTTGATGTTGTGCCTATGCAAGCATGCCACCTACTCTTCGGGAGGCCTTGGCAATTCGATAGGCAAGTGGTGCATGATGGTCGTGTCAATACTTACACGGTCAAACATGAAGGGAGGAAATTTGTGCTCAAACCCTTAACTCCTAAGCAAGTAAGCGAGGACTACAAGAAGATGAAGGAGTTAAGAGAGGTGGCAAAGGCTAAGTCGGTGGTGAAGACTAGTCCTTTGGCCGAAAGTGTGGTGGCATTCCCACCATCTTCCACCGGTGGCATATGTGCCATGATGCAACCGGGCGAGCTCTTGAAAGGAAATGATGGCAATAAGCTACTTCTTTGCCTAGTGCACAAAGGTATGGTTCTTACTTCCGAATTTGATTATTCTTCTAACCCTTTGCCTAGTGCTTTTGAAAATGTCTTTCAGGACTTTGGGGACATGTTCCCGGATGAGATGCCCGATGGCTTACCTCCCTTGAGGGGTATTGAACATCAAATAGACTTTGTCCCGGGGTCTCAAATCCCAAACAAGCCGGCTTATAGAAGCAATCCCGAGGACACAAGGGAGTTGCAAAAACAAGTTGATGACTTGCTTTCCAAAGGCTTGGTGAGGGAGAGCTTGAGTCCATGTGCCGTGCCCGTGATTCTTGTCCCAAAGAAGGACAACACTTGGAGAATGTGCGTGGATTGCCGAGCCGTGAATAAGATAACGGTAAAGTACCGTAACCCTATTCCTCGACTTGATGATATGTTGGATGAATTGAGTGGGTCATGTGTCTTTTCAAAAATCGACCTTAGGTCCGGTTACCATCAAATCTGGATGAAACCCGGGAATGAATGGAAAACCGCATTCAAGACCAAATTCGGTCTCTATGAATGGTTGGTAATGCCCTTCGGGCTTTCCAACGCACCTAGCACTTTCATGAGACTCATGAACCATGTTTTGAAGCCTTTTATCAACAAGTTTGTAGTTGTCTATTTTGATGATATCTTGATCTATAGTAAGACAATAGATGAACATGTTGGCCACCTTAGGCAAGTGCTTGAAGTTTTGAGAGCCGAAAAGCTCTATGCTAACTTTAAAAAGTGTGCCTTTGGTGTGGAGAAGGTTGTCTTCCTTGGGTTTGTTGTGAGTGCCCAAGGAGTGGAGGTGGATGAGTCTAAGGTGGAGGCCATACGTGATTGGCCAACTCCTAACACCGTGACTCAAGTGAGGAGCTTTCATGGTCTTGCTAGTTTCTATAGACGATTTGTGAAAGAATTTAGCTCCATTGCCGCTCCACTCACCGAATTGGTGAAGAAGGATAATCCATTTGTTTGGGGAGAGCCTCAAGAGAAGGCCTTCCAAGAATTGAAAAGTAGGTTGAGTACCGCCTCCCTATTGCAATTACCCGACTTCGGAAAGGCATTTGAGGTTGAATGTGATGCCTCGGGGGTGGGAATTGGTGGTGTTTTAATGCAAGATAGCAAACCCATCGCCTACTTTAGTGAGAAGTTGAAAGGGGCATCCTTGAACTATTCTACATATGACAAGGAGTTGTATGCCCTTGTGAGAGCCCTTGCCCATTGGCAACACTACCTTTGGCCTCGAGAATTTATAATCAAGAGTGACCATGAGTCACTCAAGCATTTAAGAGGCCAAGAGAAGCTCAATAAGAGACACGCCAAGTGGGTTGAATTCATTGAGTCTTTTCCATATGTGATCCAATACAAGAAAGGGAAAGACAATGTTGTGGCGGATGCGCTTTCTAGAAAGTTCGCTCTAGCCACCACTCTCACCTCTAAGCTCATGGGATTCGAGAGCATTAAATTGATGTATACTCATGACCCAAAGCTAAAGAGTGTCCATGATGCTCTAGAGAAAGGGGAGAGAGTTGAGAAATACTAATGGGTTAATGGTTACATCTTTAAGAATGGTAGAGTGTGCATACCCGAGTCCTCATGGAGGGAATTACTTGTGCAAGAGGCACACTGTGGAGGACTCATGGGTCACTTTGGGATAAGAAAGACTTTGGCCGTTCTTCAAGAACAATTCCATTGGCCAAAGATGAGGGTGCATGTTGAAAAGTTTTGCACTAATTGCCTTGAGTGCAAACGTGCCAAATCTAAAGCCCACCCTCATGGGTTGTATACCCCTCTCCCCGTACCTACTAGTCAGTGGATGGATATCTCAATGGACTTTGTTATGGGATTACCAAGGACTAGGGGGGGCCACGATAGCATTTATGTTGTTGTGGATAGGTTCTCCAAGATGGCTCATTTCATTCCATGCAAGAAATATGATGATGCGCAACATGTGGCTTCTTTAATCATTGACAATGTTCTAAAGTTGCAAGGTGTGCCTCAAACCATTGTGAGTGATAGGGACACCAAGTTCCTAAGCCACTTTTGGAGATGCTTGTGGGGTGCCCTTGGCACCAAGCTCTTGTTTTCTACGTCCCACCACCCCCAAACCGATGGGCAAACCGAGGTGGTAAACCGAACTTTGGGTGCTCTTCTTAGGGCTATGACCCGAGGTAAGGCCGGGACTTGGATTGATAGATTGCCCATTATGGAGTTTGCCTATAATCGTACATTGCATAGCATGATTCGCATGACTCCTTTTGAATGTGTTTATGGTTTTAACCCCTTGATCCCCCTTGATCTAACCCCTTTGCCAAGGGAAATGGTTGTTAATTTTGAAGGTAAAGCTAGAGCCAAGGCTTTGGTTGAACTCCATGCAAAGGCGAAGAAGAATTTGGAGGAAGCTTATGCTAAGGTTGCCTCCAAGAAGAACAAAGGACGCAAGAAGGTGGACCTCAAGAAGGGTGACTATGTGTGGGTGCACTTCCGGAAAGAAAGGTTTCCAAAACCTTAGGAAAGGGAAGTTGGCACCCCGGGGAAATGGCCCATTCCAAGTGCTCTCGAAGATAAACAACAATGCCTATGTGGTCGACTTGCCAAGTAAGTATCAAGTTTCTAATACTTTCAATGTTTGTGACTTGGTTCCTTTGGATGTAGGTAATGAAGAGGTCGTGAATGATGATGAAGAGGTCGTGAATGATGCTTCAATTTCGAGGACGAAATCCTGTCAAGAAGGGGAGGATGATACGACCCAAACCCCCACAAGACCCTTCACTCGGAGCCAAGCCAAGTTGATCCAAGACACCCACCTTCACTTGACTTGGAAGGATATGAAAGAAGGCCCCAAGAGCGACTTGAAGATCATGCTTTGGTGTGCCATGGATGGAGGACCCTCTAGAACACTTGGAGAGGCTCAAGAGACACAAAATGAGACACCCCAAGAGGCTTCAGGAAGAGGCGGAGCGCCTCCCAGCTGAGGCGGGGCGCCTCCCAAAATCCAGAGAGCTGGAGTCCAGAAGGCGGAGCGCCTCAGACAAGAGGCGGAGCGCCTCCCCAGAATCCAGAGAGCTGATGCTCAGTAGGCGCCCGCCTCCCCCACCCTAGGCGGTCGCCTCCCCCCTGTGACAGCATGCGGGATTTTACTACTTTTTTATTGAACTTCAAATTATAGCCCTGCGTGGCCTTATTTGTTTTTGGCCCACTTTAGGGGTATTTTAGACCTTTTATTATACCTAAGTGAAGCCTATAAATACTTCACTTAGCCTCTTCAAAACATTAGCTTACCTTTGAATATTATTGAATGAAGAATAGAGTTCATCTCTTGTTATGAAGAAACCCTCTTTATTTGGCTTGAAATTCACTAGCGGATCCTAGTTGAGTCTCGAACCGAAACCCGATCATTCCATTTACGAGTCCCGGGTGCGACTCGAGGGTGGTTGCATAGTGTAGGTCCTTCTAGACGCCGATACGAGGGTATCTCGGGACAAGTTCCCCGGAGTTACTTCGTAGGGAGTTCGAGAAGTGTCTCGCTCTCCTATCTTTTTTTTTGTCTTGTCGTTTTGATTCTTATCATTAGCCCTCGTCCAAATGTCATCAAAAGTATATAGGTTTTGTAGCGGATGACAAGGGGAGTTTAATGATATCATTTTCTCCAATTTTCACGGCCAAATTGACCGGAAAATCGATCGACACCAGAGACGTTTCATTTCGCCAAAGAGAGAGAAGAGAGAGTGATTATCGGGGGGTGGGGAGAGAAATGGAAAGGCCGAGGGAGTTTAGGGGTTGAAACACAAACAACATATAAAACAAGAAATAAACTAGAAGTTGTTTTTAAATTAACACAAAGATAATTTAGAAAAATGAAACAGGAAAAAACACATTAATCTATATGAATTATAAACGAACAAGTTAATAAGCAAATAAAAAACACATAAAATTAATAAATTAATAAAATTAAACTCATTTAAAACAACACATACAAATTAAAAAATTTAAGAAATTACCTTCAAAGCAGGACCAAGATTTGTGTCGACTTCTAATTCCGGTTTAGCAACATCTCCCTTTCGTCTAACCTTCTTTTTTTGGAATATTTACTGCACATTCAACATCAACCTCATTATGAACATCTCGAGGTTTCTTCTCAGCAACCTTCCTTTTTTGGTTGCATGCATCCTGAGATCGAGTAATTCGCAAAGGTATAGGAGATGCATGCGACAGATTTTGAGTAAACGGTCGCGTAACAGGTACAGAGTCAATTAAAACATCATCTTCTGTACTGTTCTGAACATGCAAAACATTGTCGCCGGACCGACGACCCTTCCTCATTTGAGATGTATTTTAGATGATAAATAAACACCTTAAAAATCAGATATTACAATGACTAAAAAAGATAAAAATTCTGATGAAAAGTGAAGCTTTTATCGAGGGAGAAATGGAAAGGTTTATGGAGAAGAAGGTGATAGGCTTGGAAAACAAAAGGACAGTTTTTGTGTGAAGCGTGAAAATTGGAGAGGTGGCTTAATGTAAACAAATTAACTGCACAATCACATCCCCTAGAAAAAACGTATCAGTTAAATTAAGCTTATCAGATTACCTTGAATATAGGAATATACACAATGTATCTAACTTATCATATTCCCTTAATAAATGGGATATACCAACAGTTATATAACCGTGTCATATTCTCTTAATTAATGGGAGATATTAATCATGTTAATTAAATAACATTAAAAATTGATAATATTAATAATAATTATTTAAAAATAACCGATTGGGTATAAAAAGAAAGCCACATTAAAAGGTGTTTAATAAGAGTAAATATTTTTGATAAATGTTCATCTAGGGTAAAAATCCTATCTTTTAACTTGTTTGCATACATGTCCTCTTTGCTTATTTTATTTAATTTTTTATTCTCTTAATTTCCTTACATGTTAAAATCCAATATAGAAATCGGCGGGGAACCACATTTGTGGAACTTGAGGTGCCTAACCCCTTCCTTCTAGGTTAACTTGAACACTTACCCGAATCTCTGACTAGTAGACCAACCCGGAATTATTCTTTAAATAAAATTAGAAATTAATAGGTGACCTAATATGCCTAGAATAATTTATTAGGTGGCGACTCCAAAACACTAATTCAAAACGAATTACCCCAAGTCGAAAACCGCTTACTTGCTTTTAAAGTGGGGTGCGACAGAATGGCGACTCTGCTGGGGATTAAATGTTCTAACCATTACGATTTTTATATTGGGTTTATTATTGCTTTTATTATTTTGTATTCAATTCTAACTTTTTTCTCTTGGCAGGTTGGTAACCTTTTATATTTTGCAATTTTTGATAATATGATATTTAGTATATTATTGAATTATTTGTTGCAAAATCCACTAGCTAACTTCGTCTAAAAGCGTAATCAAATGATGCCTATCATGCATATCATATGTGTTACTCTTGTTAGGCCTACTTCGGCACTAAAGAGGTCCCTTGCTTTATAAAACGTGATATATTTTGTACATGAAAATTATTATCTTGACACTAACTTATTACTTTCATGTGTTAGTTTTACTCCCGCTCCTGAGGTTGACTTGTGCATTCTGGCCGAGCATCAGTACCGAACGAGAGCAAAAGGCCCAGTTACAACTCCTCCCCTCTCACAAACTAGAAGAAGAGGAAGACGAAACATTATGTCTGAGTTGAATAACGCTGCTCTTAGTGATGATAACAATGGAACATCACACAAGTTTGCCCCAGTTGGGTATAACGAACATGTTGCTACTTTAGAGCAAAGAATTAAAGAACTTGAAGAGAAACTCACAATGGCCAGTTTACCCGTTGTTAACTCCTCCCATTCAGTAGAGCCTGTCAATCCAAGTGGGTCAGCCCGCCCTAATGGAAAGGACCCTATACACCCAACTGATCCACCCGTTGTTTATCAAACAGTACCACCAGCCACATACCAGACAGCACCACCTGCTACTTACCAAGCAACCCTACCCACCAGCTATCAAGCACCACCCCCTGCACATCCTACTTACCTAAACACAAACTTACCTCGCACCAACACCGCATACCCGCAGCCTTACAACCCCATGTTCACCACTGAAACCAAACAACTCACTTCGCCAGTCAAAGACCATGAAAACTATGAATGGGCGGAGGATGAAGCCAATGATGATGGGACAAAAGAGAAAGTTCGTAAGCTGGAAGCAGCCTTTAAGAAGTTTGAGTTAGGAAAAATCACTAAAGGTTTAGCTTATGAAGACTTGTGCATCTATCTACTTTGAAATTGCCAGACGGATACAAGATACCAAAGTTCGACTTGTTCAATGGCACTGGAGACCCTATGGCACATCTGAGAACATATTGTGACAAGTTGATTGGAGTAGGGGAAGACGAGAAAGTACGAATAAAGCTATTCAGCGGAAGCTTGACCGGAGAGGCTTTGAGTTGGTTCTCTAAGCAGAAGCCTGGCACATGGCTGGCTGGGAAGACATGGCAGCAGATTTTGTAGAACGATTTGGGTACAACACTGAAATGGTACCAGATCATTTCTACCTGGAAAAGTTGAAAAAGAAACCCACAGAGACGTTCAGAAAATATGCTACGAGGTGGAGAGCAGAAGCTGCCAAGGTGCAACCCGCTATGGATGAAACGGAAATAGCGAACATATTCATCCGCATTCAAGAGGACGTCTATTACTATAAATTGCTGCATATAAAAAATCAGAAGTTTGCTGATGTAGTGCTAATGGGAGATGACGTAGAAGAAGGGCTGAAAAGTGGAAAGATTATTAGCCTAGCTGCACTACAAGCTACTAATAAGGCCATCCAGTCTAGAAATGTGAGCCTTTCCAAAAAGAAGAAAGATGAAGTCTCTTTTGCTGCAACCATTCAAAACCCTGTTTTCAACCACTATTATCAAACACCGCCACCATTCTATCCATACCCTCACATACTACCTGAATATCCCGTTTATAACACTCAGCCCACTCGGCCTATATTCCACACCCCAGCACCAAACCGTCCACCATACCAGCAAAATACTCAACCCAACTACCGAAATGCACCATCGCACCCTCCTAGGCCTCGCCCTGAGGCAAACCAAAGACCCAAAATGAACTACACTCCACTAGCCGAATCTCGCACTCAATTGTTCGAGAGATTGAAAGTTGCCGGGCTTATTGTCCCGATACCTCAATAGATGCCAGACAACCCTTCACCTAACTTTGATTACAGTAAAAGGTGTGCATATCACTCGGGTGGATCAGGGCATGAGACAGAGAAGTGTTTTACACTAAGAGATAACATTCAAGACCTAATAGATGAAAAGGTCATTCATTTGAAGGCGCCAAATGTGCACAATAACCTACTACCCAATCATGGGGATGAGAAGGTGAATATGATCGACTTCAGCAAAGAATGCAATCTGGAAGGCACGATTATAAAAGTAGAAACAGTATTTGATGAATACAAGTTTGGCCTGGGGTACATCTTGGTTTGCAAAGGAAAAAGTACTACAAAGGATACAAGAGGTTATCATTCACTAGAGCAGTTTATTCCAACTCTGAAACAAGCATCCATCTTTTCACGCCACATGAAAACTCTCGAGGGAGAAAGACTTACCGAAGGAGTTCATGATATAGAAGATGAGTTGACCGGTCTAAAGGAGCTATTCATGGAAGAATATGATGCAGTTCTTGAAAAGCATACTGAAGCCCTGAACATCTATAAAGCTGAAACTGAACAGCTAAATCTGCAGCACATTCCGAGCACGCCGAGAACCTTAGTGGAGCTGGGGCATTAGTTGTTTTCTTAAATAAAACACGACTCCGAGTCGTTAGCTTTTATTTTATTTATTTTTCAACTTTGCTGCATCGTTGTTTCCTTTCAAAGACTTTTTCTCAAGTCCAATAATAAAATTATTTCCATTTTTATTTTAAGTATGCATCATTCACTTTCAGCAAAATTATTTTAATTCCATTGAATCTGCGACTGTGGTGTGAGAAAGCAGTCCAAAACAACGAGTACAAGCCAGACTATGGTGATTCGACAAAGGACAACGAAGGAACTTCATAGTTAATCGTGGAAATCTTATAGCAGACAATTGAAGCAAGAGCATCAAGAAGATATTGAGAAAGATGCTCGCAATTCAAGGCGAAATAATAGAAATACATAGCGGAATGAGACAATCTCAAATAGATCAAAATCCCACTCAACCAAGTGACGCTCATGAAAAGCAAATTAGACAAAACAAGCAATATAACGACAAAGTAATTTAACAAGGAATTTAGCAAATTACAGTTGGCCTTGAAGTGGAATTCTCTAAATTGAGACAAAATTAACAAGATCCTTTACTCAGATGCGATCAAGAGATACTACAAATCAAGCGACATTCATCTTTATTGGATTTGAACTACGTAACGACCTGATTCCCAAAAGGAGATACATAGGCAGCCTACCCAAGGCACAGTCACATCATAAGCAAATTTTATTGGACACTTCCCTCAAAAAATTCAAAGAATACATCACAACACACTGGGGCAGAATTTTTGAGGGACCTCAAAAATTCAAGGAAAATACAAGTAGCACACAGGGGCAGAAATTTTGAGCTTCCCTCAAAATTTTAAAGTGGAGGATTTTTGAGCAGCAAATGAATATTAGAAGGGATTATGTCCAAACAACACATCGCAGTCTATGATTCAATGGAACAAATTTGCATTACTCTTTAATTTTCACAAAACACATGCATATGCCCTTTCCTTATCCCTATTGCTCGCAGCTCAACTAAGGTTTGATGCTCGAAAATGGAGACATTACGAGAAGGAGATTATGCAAGATGCAACAACAGAGTACAACACAACAAATGCGCAAGTCAACCTCCCCCAAAAAACTCACAATTTTTCTTTGATTGCAGATTTACACAGGTACCAAGAATACCTAACAACTCTTGCAAAGCAAAATTTATCAGATTATCAGAGCATAGAATCTGCGTCGGCGGATGTAACGACCCTCAAATAGTCGTTACGGGATTCGGGACCTCGATTTGCATGTCGACAGTCCCAAAAGCTCCGTTAGGTCATTTATGACCCGTCTGTGAAATCTGAGTCGAAACGGAGTCCGTTTGATAGGTTTTCGAGAAAAGGATCCGTTTATGAAATTCCGGAAAGGAATTTGGGGTTTCGATAGGTCGTTTTGAGTAAACGAACCCCGATGGAAAATCCGAGCGCACCGTTAGGTCCGTCTCGTCATTTATGATATGTAGCAACCTTCAAAATTGAAAACGGACCTCGTTTGATAGGACTTTTGATAAAGTCCCCGTTTCGGAAGTTTAAAAGAGTTAAAAGAGGTTTCCGAGCTCGATTTGAGCAAATGAGCTCCGATGAGAGATCCGAAAGTTCCGTTAGGTTCGTATAGTCATTTGTGACTTGTAGCAACTTTTGGAATTGGATTCCGAGGTCGTTTGGTTAAATTTCGCTATTTTGGCGAAAGTCGAAAATTGAACCTTTGCCGTGGGACCCACTTTTTGAGTTCTGGAGGTCCGAATTGAGTTCCGTCTTGACGAACATGTCACCCAAGTATTTTATGACTTGTGTACAAAATTTGGGATCATTCCGAGCTTCTTAGGGTCCCGTTTTTCCCCTAAAACAGTAGAAAATCTGGTGCGACTTTTCTGTTCTGTTTTGGCGCAAACAGCCGGATAAAAGCTGATTTTCTGGCCAATCCGTAAGGAATTAGGAAAAACTCAAAACATTAAAGTTGTATCTCTTTGAGTTGTGGTTCTAATGGAACCGGTTTCAGGTCATTTGGACATTTCTATCAAAAGTTATGATTTTTTCAAAAGAGGCTGTCATAGAGGCAAAAACTGCTATAAAAAGGCCATTTCGGGCCATTTCGGTTCATAACTTATAAAAATCATTTGGTGAGCTCTTGAGGCGATTTTTGGGTATTTCTTGAAGACCCAATCATACTTACACTTAAGGTAAGCCCTTTCAATCCATCTTTATGTTGATTAACACAAGAATCAAAGGGTTGATTCTTGGAAATGGGTTAGAACCCTAGATTCTTAAGAATTGGGGAAAGACATCGAGCAAGGCTCGCATGTGGAATCTAAGTGTACTTTTGGACTCACGGGAGCGTGGGGAGTCCGGAAAAGTATATTTTGTAAATTTAGGGCTCGGCCCTACCCGGGGGCATTTTGGTAATTTTTACCCTAGGATGCCTATAGGCTTAAATAGCTATAATTGAGCACTCATATGTGCTATATCTTGTCTTAATAGACCTAGTGGAGAGTCCTTCGCGGACAAGGCGAGCGGAAAAGGAGATTCTTCCCGGCATTTGAGCCCGAATTTCGAGGTAAGTGAGATTTGACCTCTATTGTGCTTGTGGACTCTTCCTTCATGCTAGTATGCTTCATGTACGCATATATATATACCTAACAATGGTTAGGATTAATGATGTGAATTACTTGCTATTATTGTTTGTTATAAATAGCGAGATTGTGACTCGACCGAGGTATGTGCAGGTCTAAACGCTACGTCGAGGTAGCTTAAATTTATATCGTAGTAACGCTTGCTACGCCATGCTTAGATAGCAAGAACTTGGGATACGGCCGAGGATGTTGCCGGCATGTCATGATAAATGTCTTGCCGAGGATTTTTCCGGCTTTTGTATGATATTGGTACTTGATTTGTTCACGTGCCGGGTTGGGTAGTGCTGTCTATACGTAACCTTGGGTTGGACGACATGGGAGTAGGGATTGTACCCCCAAACTGTGGTCGGGTTAACCTTCGCCTTACGTTCAGCTAGCATAACCAACCTGGGTTACGGTGACTGTGAAATATTATCGTTATTAATATTTCTGTTATTATTTCTGTTATTGTTATTAATGTCGTGGATATTAATACTGTTAGAGGGACACTTGACAGGGGGTGTGGTGTCGCCTATACTATGAGATGTGTCACACTTGACAGGGGGTGTGGTGTGGACACTTGATCTTGAGATGTGACATACTTGACAGGGGGTGTGGTGTGGTCACTTGATTTATTGAGATACGACGCACTTGACAGGGGGTGTGGTGCGATCGTAGACAGATTTGAGATGAGCCAACGACTACGGGTCGTTGGTCTACTTATTCATGATTGTGATAGTGACTTCGGGTCACGGTATATGGTTGATACTTAGTAGTGGTGTTGCTAGTCCATCGTAGGTCTTGGTTAGTCGGCACGGGAGTAGAGATTAGACCTCCAAACCGCCGCTGAGTTGACCTATGCCTTACGTTGGATGGGCATAATCCTTGAGACTTCTGGTTACTACTTGTGTGTATGGAATGTGTTACATCTATTTGTGATTTCACTACTTTATTGTATGATTACTATAGTATGTTGTGCTTATGATGCATGTAGCGACTTGTCCCGCAAGGGTACCTTAGCGGGCCTGTCGGTGATCTTACTGGGCTTCGGCTCATAACTTACTCTGCTACGTGTGCAGGTCCTTCAT
Organism: Petunia x hybrida; assembly: GCA_037355625.1. Lineage (NCBI taxonomy): Eukaryota > Viridiplantae > Streptophyta > Magnoliopsida > Solanales > Solanaceae > Petunia > Petunia x hybrida. The sequence continues at coordinate 6,260,028 of JBBBVM010000484.1, forward strand.
CCAGTCAGCAGCCCGGACGTTAGCGGTTCCCGAGGCTTCTGAGACTTTTGATTGAGGTGAGCCGACCACACAGACCGTGGTGGCATATCGCCGGAGTCACTTAGAGATAGGACTCAGATTTCTTTGATGTATATTCATACTTTATTGAGTCACTCTTAGAATGCTCCAATTCTTTTGTGGATATATTCTTTTGGACTTCACACTTTTATATTTATATATCCTTTTATGATCTTTTCACATTATTGTTCTTTTCCGCATCTTGTTTCATTGGTTCCCCTAGGCAAATGTTGTTTAGGTGCCATCACGAGCCCTTGGAAATTGGGTCGTGACAGCGGATATATAGGGTCCGCGTCTGTGGACACGACATCAATTTGAAGAGCATAGAATCCATGTTGGTGGATATATAGGGTCCGCGTTTGTGGACACAACATCATTTTGACAAGCATAGATTCTGCGTCGGCGGATATATAGGGTCCGCGTCTGTGGACACGACATCAATTTGAAGAGCATAGAATCCATGTTGGTGGATATATAGGGTCCGTGTTTGTGGACACAACATCATTTTGACAAGCACAAATCCATGTCGGTGGATATATAGAGTCTGCATCTGTGGACACGACATAAATTTGAGAAGTATAGAATCCATGTCGGTGGATATATAGGGTCCGCATCTGTGGACATAACATCTTTTGGAGAAGCATAGAATCTGCATCGGTGGATATATAGGGTCCGCGTTTATGGGCAAGACATCTTTTAGAGAAGCATAGAATCCATGTCGATGGATATATAAGGTCTGCGTTTGTGGAGAATTCAGCAATTGAAGGTATAGGGTCCGCGTTTGTGGGCATAGTTCAACAGTTTGAAAGCAAAACAAGATTCATGTTTTGTGAACATGACAACAATTCGAAGCAGAGTAGGGTTCGCGTTTGTGGACACAGTACAACAATTCGAAGCAGAGTAGGGTCCGCGTTTGTGGGCATAGTGCAGTAATTTGGAGCAGTAAGGTCCGCGTTTGTGGACAGACCAACTATTGATCAAGCATAGAATCGCGCGATTGTGGATGATAGGGTCCGCGTTTGTGGGAAGTTCAACCATTGAAGGAACACAGGATCCGCGCCTGTGGATACAGTTCAACATTGAAAGCAACATAAGGTACGCGTTTGTGGGCGTAAGCATCAATTTAAGGAAGCATATATGGTCTACATCAGTGGACACATTCAACAATGAAAATGATTTAGGGCCCGCATTTGTGGACATAGTATTGAAGAGACATATGATCTGTGTCACTGGATGGAAAGTTTGGAGTCTACGTTTGTGGATGAAATATCAATCAAACAAGCATAAAGTCCGCGCAGTATTGAAGAGACTTATGATTCACGTCTATGGATGATGGAAATGAAAAGTTTATTGTTCGTATTATGCGGACAAGACAATGTTGAGCAAGAAATTCAGATACTCGCCAAAAGAAAGGACCACTCAAGTCTTGTTGTTAGCGAGGATACAAACAAACTGGAAAGCAGGGCAGTCAGAATTCAGGTTTTGATACATATGAAACAAGGAGACTATACCTCCAGCGAGGAAATATCTTTGAATACAAGCAGTGTTGCTGCTCACATGACAGAGACACAGATATTTTCGGCATGACAATCGGAATGAGACATCCCTTACAAAGTCCAAAAGACAAGTGGCAGAGAGAGATTCCCAGATAAAGTTTTGAGGAGAGATCACACCCTTCCTATTTGTTATCATAAATTTCTATTCCCATTCCTAAAAAAATCGTGCGTGAAATCTTTACTCGTGCGTCATAAACCTTTTCACACAGGCTATATGTCATTCTGTCCGTCGTGACAAAATTGGCTACGCCGTCAACTTTCTTTGCCCGAAGACTCTTTCATCATCCCCCGGCAAAGAGGGGCAGCTGTTGACACCCAATTTTGTCCTTCCATTTTTCGCAATTTGGCTATATTTAATTAAAATTGATAACAGTAATTTTTCAAATAAAATTGCATTAGATAACATGCATTTATGTGCGTAATACTATTATTAATCCTCTATTTGTATTATCCTTACTTAATTGTGACTATATTACGTAATTGCATCATTTAAGCCATTTTCTAAAATACGTATGCTATTTGTGCAATTTAATGGATTACTACATCATTTAATGATTATCTATGGCTATTTGTATTTAGTTAATATTATTTGAGCTCATCTATATTTACTTATAATTAAAAATATTTATTTATAATTATTTACAATATTTTCTATTTTTATACTAATTATTTATATTTATAAGTATTTTAATTAAGTAGTAGCCAAGTTGCTAATTTACAACTATATTTCTACTACATCTAATCCCCGTCATCATATTTTGTCTATATATATACGCCACATAAGCTCCACTTAAGCCGAACACCTCACTTATACACACTCCTAGCACAATGTACAACTTCATTAGGTGTGTGTACAACCCATGTTAGCATAAAGTATCACTCTCCAGAGCACCATTCAAGTTGCCCACTTCAGCAAATAGACATATACACCACACTACACCCACATTTTAATATTTACACATCACACCCTCACTAGAAAACCCTAAATCATTTCCCCCCAACTCCCTCATACTCACATCAGCCGTCACCCCACTCCCTCTCTCCCATTTTTCCCCAAAAACCGACCAAGTACACCTCTCTCCACCGAAACTCCACCAGTCCCGCCACCATTAACGCCGTCGTTCACTCCCTCTCTCTCTTCGTCACAGTTCACACGAGTAAAATGGAAAGAATCATCTCCTCTCGTTGTCATGAGAATTACAAAGGAAACAAGGGATTATCGTTCAAATCCCTTCAAATCCGAGTGAAGCAAAGCGAAGGTAATGGAGATCATCAACGTGCACACATAAACAAGGCAAGAAAATTGAAATTTAAACTTGAATCAAGCCTAAACGGGACTGACCCGACCGGGATTTCACGTCCCTGACCCGACCCACTTTGGATGCAGAACGGGTACTACCCCTCTTTTTTGTTTATTTCATTTATTTATTTATTTTACTTGGATTCTTTGAATTTCCATGAAAAACAACTTGAAATACTACATGCTTAGCATTATTGTTTGGCTCTTGTGACAATTAGTTAATACAATTCTGAAACTCATAAGAAATATGCCCGTTACCATTCTCACTTTCAAAAATTGATAAGATATTCATATGTTGGTATGTTGATACACGTTCTTATACCTAAACTTGGTTTATGAGGATCATAATTAGTGTCATGAAGCTTAAACAATTTATATTAGTTTAATCAAGTCATGAAGCGTCTGACCGTTTGGAAATTTGATTGTGTTACCTGGCTTGATCATTGGTTTGCTATTTGGACCAGATAATGGTGCTCAAAACTCATAACATTGTTTCTAAGCAGAATTCTTGATATACTTATATGTATGTACTGATTCTGAATTCTAAAGACAATAGTAATTTAGGATAATATATTATCTACTTTGTTATACTTTCTTTTTATAGAATTTGTGGATCCCTTGGATCACTCCTTCTACGATTGCCAAAATCTTCTCTTTACTATATAATTTAAAAAACAAAATATCCTCTTTCCTTTATGTGAGAACAGAATTTATATCCACCTTTTATTGGAAAATTTTGAATATTTTTTTGAATTCTTTTCCTTGTAAGTATACTACTTTTATACTATAAATACTACCCTCTTTTGACACTTAAAAGGGGACATCTACACACACTTTACACTTTAAAAACTTTTCTCCCTCTCCGTTAAAGAGCACTCTCTTTTCTTTGTACTACTACTGTAATTCACTAGTGAAAGTGATAGAAAGATCATTCTTCTCAAGTTTCCGTTTAAAATTGCTACTTTGTGGTTAATAAACCAAGGCAAAACTTGGTTAATTCTTGGTCTGGTTGCTATTTACTATTTTCATTAATTCAACTACTCGTTCGGGCTGTTTAGGCATCATTAAGGTACTACTATAAAGTAAGTGACTGTTTCTTTTAATTTCATATTGATGTATATTGTCAACTACGTATGAACCTGTTTGTACTGGCTGATTGCTTGCCCTGCCGCTTCTCTGTTTATATGTGTTCATGAGGTCTGTCTTTGTGCCCTACTTCTAATCCCCCTTTTTGCAAAGTTCATAGTCCAATACGGACAAAAGTGAGGATAGCTCTATGGCTATACCATGTCTAACCATTTGCAGGTATTCAAGCGAGCTAAAGATTAGCCAAAAGGCTATGCTTCTGTTACAATCTTTTCCTACAGGTTCATGGACTTGACAGAATCTTCGGGTTCATGGTGGATTCAAGGAAGAATCTGTCAAGCAAACGGGTCAAAGGCCCTACTCTTACTTCTTTCATTTACTTTATTAATTTTATTTCGTAATTAGAAAAATCAACACTTTAGAGTTATGTATTTGCTTGACTAAATGCTTGTAATTAAGCATCACAAGGTGCCACTGGTTGATAAAGACAAGAGTTATGTGTGCAAGTTGCTGATATCAATAGTATAGGGTTAAACAAAGGTCATTTTTCACCCTTCTCTTTATGTGTACTTGAGGGCTAAAACTGAAATGGGCTGCAAAATAAGCATTTGCTGCAATCTGTTAATTCTGGAAACTATAACAGCTTAATGTAGATGTGATGCCTATTTTAAAACTACAGCAGGCTTCAAATTTGACCTTGGAAGGTCGAAATTGTAAGGAAAAAATGAAAACAGATTATTTGTACAAATCTTTGAAATCATGAGTTTGTGTTCAACGTGAACAATTTCTTGAATTGCAATAGGTTCAATATTTAGTGCTGAAATAGTCAAGAAAGAAATTTAAAGTTTTGTAAACTGAAAATGTTTTGCAAAGGGTTAAAGTCGCAATTCTGTCTGAAAATGAGATTGTTTCTGCAAATTCAAGTTTCTGAAACGTGATAGTGAATTGCAGACGTTGAAACATTGATTTTGTTTAATCTAAAGGCCTATTTTCGCAAGGTACTGTAAATTGATTTTTTATACATACATCTTTCCTAGCTAATTAATAACTTGTGGGAGATGTGGACTTTGGAGGTCAAGTCCTTAAATTATTAATTTATTTATAAAATTTCTAAGTTAATTTAGATTACAATATTTATTTCCTAAATATTATGTTCACCCTCTACTCAATTTATATACTTATACGAATTTATTATTATTTGCTTGCTATACTAATATTTTTTAAAACTTGACATTAAGATATATATATCTATATGTGTGTTTATTGTTATTTACTCATATATTTGCTCAATATTTTTTTAAAGAAAAGACTATATGTGTATATATATACTTTTATATACGAAATTTTAAACTAAACTATTTTAAACGCGACCTCTCATTAAAAGTCGCCACCGAAGTTAAAGGTATGTGACCAATAATGTCACGATGCCATCCTTAAGTGGCGCACATTTTTTTTACAATATGTTTACTCTATATTTTGTTACTTAAAAGTTAATTTGTGTTAATTAAAGTATAAGATGACAATATTGGTTAACTTTGCCTAACATTGCAAATTGTAGGTATATATGTAAGATGTCTGTAAATTGAGACAGTTTATACCGAACTGCCTATTTTCATATCTTTTAACTTGTTTTCATACATGTCCTCTTTGCTTATTTTATTTAATTTTTTATCCTCTTAATTTCCTTACATGTTAAAATCCAATATAGAAATCGGCCGGGAACAACATTTGTGGAACTTATGAGGTGCGTAACCCCTTCCTTCTAGGTTAACTTGAACACTTACCCGAATCTCTGACTAGCAGACCAACCCGGAGTTATTCTTTAAATAAAATTAGAAATTAATTGGTGACCTAATACGCCTAGAATAATTTATTAGGTGGCGACTCCAAAACTCTAATTCCAAACGAATTACCCCAAGTCGAAAACCGTTTACTTGCTTTTAAAGTGGGGAGCGACAGGGTTGTGTACCCTCAACCGACGCCTCGGGCTGTGTACCCTCAGCAAATATAAAATACAAATCGATATCGGGTTGTGTACCCTCAACCGACGCCATGGGCTGTGTACCCTCAGCTAATTTAAAATGACAAATCGATATCGGGCTGTGTACCCTTAACCGACGCCTCGAGCTGTGTAACCTCAGCTAATTTAACATACAAATCGATATCGGGCTGTGTACCCTCAACCGATGCCTTGGGCTGTGTACCCTCAGCTAATTTAAAATGACAAACCTTTGCTGAAATACATTTGTCGTGTGTTGCCCGGTTATGTATTTTTTGTGCCTGCATCCAAAGAAAAATTGGTGAGTTGTGCAGGGTGATTTGGTTTGTGCATTCTCGGCTTGCTTCGCGTTCGCTGTCCACGTGTGCCGGGATCTGAGCCGAGCTGATAGGGATATGCATAAAGTAGTAAATAATGCAAATGTTTTCGAAAAACTTTTATGAGAAATAGATGCAATGAAATATTTTGTCCCATTGAGTCACAAGTCGCGTTGTGTAAAGCCAGGGTTGTCGTCCTTCATGCTGTTCCAAGCTCCATTAAGTAAATTTTGAGGGTGACCTCAAAATTCTGCCCCAGTTTGTATTTGAAATTTTTGAGAGGTCCTCAAAAATTTCTACCCCAGTGTCAATTATATCCGTCCTTTGGGAATTTTTTAGAGTTCTTCAAAAATTCTGCCCCAGTGTTTGCTTTGTGGGAAAATGAAAGTTTTGTATTTATGCGACTGAACCTTGAGTAGGTTGCCTACGTATCCCACTTGGGGAATCAGGTCGTGACGTAGTTCAGATTACATAATGCATTGCAGAACGGGGAAATCACTAATCAGTACAAATTCCTATACATAGTATCTTTTGACAGCGTCTGAGTTGATTGGTTTAGGCTAGACTTCTCCGTCCATCTCTGCCAATATCAATGCTCCTCCATTTAGAACTCGGTGAACCATGTACGGGCCTTGCCAATTCGGTGCAAACTTGCCTTTTGCTTCTTCTTGATTTAGAAATATCTTCTTCAGTACTAATTGCCCAGGTTCGAAGAATCTCTCTCGAACTTTCTTGCTGAATGCTTTAGCCATCCTCCTCTGATATAATTGCCCATGACAAATTGCATTCAATCCCTTGCCATCGATGAGGGCCAATTGCTCTATTCTTCCTTTGATCCATTCAGCATCTTTCAATTGTGTCTCTTGGATGATTCTCAAAGAAAGTATCTCGAGACCTCCGCGGGTATCACTGCTTCGGTGCCATACACCAACAAATAAGGAGTGGCGCCTTTTGATGTTCTCATTGTAGTGCGATACACTAACAGGGCATAGGGTAGGTTTTCATGCCATTGCTTTGAATTGTCTGCCATCTTGCGCAATATCCTCTTGATGTTCTTATTGGCCGCCTCAACCGCACCATTCATTTGAGGTCTGTATGCAGTGGAGTTGCGATGCTTGATCTTGAAAACCTCACAGGTTGCTTTCATTAGGTCACTGTTGAGATTGGACCCATTGTCAGTGATGAAGGATTCAGGGATGCCAAATCGGCAGATCATCTTATCACGGACAAAGTTTGACACCACTTTCTTCGTTACTGATTTGTATGATGCAGCTTCTACCCATTTGGTAAAATAATCAATGGCCACCAGTATGAAGTGATGCCCGTTGGAGGCGGCTGGCTCGATAGGTCCTACGTCTTCTTTTACAAAACCTCTCCGTTTAGAAAGAAGCCATTTGCTAACCTCCTCAGTGTCTTCTTTTGGAGACTTGTTGCATTCTTTGGATAACTTCCGTCTTTGAGAAACCCTTGGTTGTCGTAGTACCAAGGTTGTCCCTCTAATTTTTCTTCCACGTGGTAGCAGTATGTTGGCTACTTCCTTACTGTCACAGGTATTGGGTCAATGTAGTTCTTGTCAGGATGCTTGATCATGGCAGATATGGTAGCCAGAGCGTCCGCGAACTCATTTTGCAGTCTAGGTACATGCTGGAACTCTATCATGGTGAATCTTTGCTTCAGCCCCTTTATGCACTCCAAGTATGGCAATATCTTCAAATTCTTCGCTGTCCATTCCCCTCGAACCTGGTGAATCAATAAATCAGAATCCCCGATTGCTAACAGCTCTTGTATGTTCATGTCCACGGCCAATCTAAGACCCAAAATGCAAGCTTCATACTCTGCCATGTTGTTGGTGTAAGGAAACCTTAGTTTGGCCGTGACAGGATAGTGTTGTCCAATCTCGGAAACTAATACCGCCTCAATGCCGACCCCTTTAAAATTTACCGCTCCATCGAAGAATAGCCTCCAGCCATCATACTCTTCGGTGATGTCTTCCCTTACGAACATAACTTCCTCGTCAGGGAAATAGGTGTGCAAAGGCTCATAGTCATCTCCCACTAGATTCTCGGCCATGTGGTCAGCCAAGGCTTGAGCTTTCACCGCCTTTTGGGTGACGAAAGTGATGTCAAACTCGCTGAGCAGCATTTTCCATTTAGCCAGCTTTCCGGTAGAAATTAGTTTTTGGAAGATGTACTTGAGAGGGTCCATCCTCGATATCAGTAATGTTGAGTAGGATGTTAGGTAATGTCTTAACTTCTGTGCTATCCAAGTCAGCGCGCAGCACGTGTGCTCCAGCAATGTGTACTTGGCCTCGTAAAGAGTAAACTTCTTGCTTAGATGGTATATTGCTTGCTCCTTCCTTCCAGTTGAGTCATGTTGTCCCAATACGCAACCGAAGGCCGAATGTACCACGGACAGGTACAAGATCAAGGGTCGCCCAGGCTCAGGTGGGACCAGCACAGGCGGGCAAGACAAGTACTCCTTTATCCGATCAAATGCTTTTTGGCAATCCTCTGTCCACTCAATCACTGCGTCTTTCGTCAGTAATTTGATGATTGGCTCACAGATGACGGTAGATTGTACTATGAAACGGCTGATGTAATTGAGCCTTCCCAAGAAACTCATGACCTCCTTCTTGCTTTTTGGCGGTGGCAGTTCTTTGATGGCTTTGATCTTGGACGGATCCTACTCTATACCCCTTCTACTGACGATAGAGCCCAGGAGCTTCCCTGCCGGAACACCAAAAGCACACTTTGCCGGATTTAACTTCAGACTGTACTTTCACAAGCGGTTAAAAACTTGCTCAAGTTGTCCAGATGCTCCGAACTCTTCTTTGATTTGATGATCACGTCGTCCACATAGACTTCAATCTCTTTGTGTATCAGGTCATGGAACATAGTTGTCATAGCCCTCATGTAAGTCGCCCCAGCATTCTTTAAACCAAATGGCATAACCTTGTAGCAATAAGTCCCTCAAGATGTAGTGAAGGCTGTCTTCTCGGCATCCTCTTCATCCATGAGAACTTGATGATAACCAACGAAACAGTCCATGAAGCATTGCAGCTCATGTTTCGCACAATTATCAATCAGGATGTGTATGTTTGGCAGAGGAAAATCATCCTTCGGGCTTGCTCTAGTCAGATCTCTATAATCCACGCAAACTCGGAGTTTCCCATCTTTCTTCGGCATTGGGACAATGTTAGCCAACCAAGTTGGATATTTGACTGTTTTCAGAATCCCTGCATTGAGCTGCTTGGTTAATTATTCACCAATTTTCAACAGAACTGATGACTTGAAAGTTCAGGCCTTTTGTTTGACTGGCGGAAAGCCCGGATTGATAGATAATTTATGAGCTACCACATCTGTGCTTATGCCAGTCATGTCATCGTACGACCAGGCAAATACGTCCTCATATTCTTTAAGAAAATCAGTATATCGCTTTTTATCCTCGGCATTGAGATGTACACTAATCCTTGTCTCTTTCACAACTTCCCCATCTCCTAAGTTTATCACCTCAGTCTCTTCAAGGTTTGGCTTAGGTTTGTTTTCAAATCTGTCAAGTTCTTCTTGTGTTGTTTCATCAAAATCATCATAATCAGTTCCAGTTTCCTCGAGCTCCATTGTTTCATTACACGTTGCGGTTGTGGACTCAATGGGATTATTAGTTTGGATGCTGAAAAAGTAAAATATTGCAAAATTAAAAGATTAAAGCAAAAGTTAAATGGGAAATGATGCGACATTTTATTTATGAATCCATGCAAAACAAGGTTTGTAGGGAGACATGTGCAATGAAAAGAAAAATGCAAATTCCACGACTCAAAGTCGGGTTTTATTTTAGAAAACATAAAATAAATTCTATCCCCCTCAGCTCTACCAAGGTCCACGGTAAGCTCGGGCCCGGTTGCTTATCCAGTTGTTTAGTGCCACTCCAGATCCAGCCTTTGTCAGTCCAGGAGGTTCAACATGTTCTTCCAAGATTACACAGCAGTCTTCATCAGATATGAATAGATTTTGCATTTCTGCCAGTAGATCCTCTTCAGCATCAGCTATCTTCGACTCCACTCCTTGTGCTGTGGACACCTCTCCTTTTCGGCCATCCAGGTATCCAGATGAGACAAAGATATGCAAGGGAGTCTTGGTGCTTTTCTTATAGAACTTGAAATCCAGTGACGCTTCTTCCATGCTCTTTTCATAGGTCACAATGTACCCTATGCCAGCCTTCTCGTTGTCGGGCCTCATCACAATTCTGATTGGCTCGACCATACAATCCAAGTTCTTGCCCAAACCTTTGCCAGGTTCATAGCCTTGCTTGATCATGATGCCTATGACCCAGTCTCTGGGCCACTTTACAGGCTATGGGAGCACGTATGGCTCTTCGATCAGTACTTCCATAGGTTCGGGTGTCTTGGGTATCCACAGTTTCTTTCCTTTTGTTTCTTCAGAGATACGCTTCCAGTTTGGGCGGGCATTGGGTGAGTATACTGGTGGCTTTTCAGTCTTAGCTGGTAGGGTCTCACGAAATTCGCGTTGGGGCACTCCCCAATAAGACATGACTGGTTCCCAGACCAAATTCTTCCTTTCATAACCTTTGCCTCGGCTTTCCCAATAGGCACTGTAAAAGTTCCTCTTTCTTCCTTCAACCCCAGGCGGTGTGTTGACCAACTTGGGAGCAAAGTGTGCAGTGTAACCTCCTTGGCTATGTCTGTGGGATTCCAACTTGAATTGTAGTTCTTGTGGCATCCTCCTCGAGTGCCTTACACTGCTCCCACGAGTTATACAGTATAGAATGTCTGCCCATCAGGAGCATTCCCTTCGATTGCTGGTATGGTTTTCTCGTTGTAGATAGAGATGCTCCCCTCACCGAGCACCACGACCTCTTTGTGATCCCATTCGAACTTCACAGTTTGGTGCAATGTGGAAGGCACCGCACCAGCCATATGGATCCAAGGCCTCCCCAGTAACAGATTATAGGAAGCTGAGATGTCCATGACATGGAACTCAGCAGTGAACTCCACGAGGCCGACAATGATAGTTAGGTCGATTTCCCCAATGGTGCTTCTTTGCGACCCATCGAACGCCTTTACCTTCATGTCGCTCTCCCTTATCTTGCTTTGGTCAATTCCCATTCTTTTCAGAGTGATGAACGGGCATATGTTTAGACCGGAACCTCCATCGATCAAAACTCTTCCTACGAACCAGTCTTTGCATTTGACAGTGACGTGCAAAGCTTTGTTGTGACTCAACCCCTCAGGTGGTAGCTCATCTTTGTGGAAAGCAATTCGGTTGGCTTCCATGACTTGTCCAACCATGCTTGCCAGGTTTTCAACTGAAGTGTTCACCAGAACATGTGCTTCGTCCAACACTTTCATCAAAGCACTTCGGTGGATCTCCGATTTGAGGAGTAGCGCCAAAACGGAGAATTGTGCTGGGATCTTTCCCAAATTTGCTTGCACCTTCTTTCACAACCCTTCGGTCTCCTCCTCGCTGATGCCCCGTCTATCTTGAACAAGATGTTCGGGAGTATCGATCCTTCCACTCCTAGTCATCTCTTGTGCAGCAATTGTCTCAACCGTGGACTTGTTCTTCGTTTCCCTTTCATAATCCCTTGGTACCGCCTTGTCACTGTATGGGGGAACCACATCGACATAGAATTTGGGAGCCACTTCTACCTCGATGGGCTCTGGTGCTGTAGCGGCTTGAGCAATTGAAGCGGTTGCTGGTACCTTTTCTTTTCTATTAACAATAGTCCCTTCCAAGTTGCATTCCTCATCCAATTCGATCAGGTTCACTCTATTGTCTCCATGATTAGGCAGGGGGTTGTTGTGCACGTTCGGAGTCTTCAATTGTATCACCTTTTGGTCGATCAAGTCTTGTATCTTGTCCCTCAAAGCGTAGCACTTTTCAGTATCGTGACCAGGCCCTCTAGAGTGATAGGCATAGGTTTTGGTTTGATCAAAATAGGGTGTCATCCTATCAGGAATTTTGAATGGCACGGGTTGTATGTGGCCGGCTGCTTTGAGTCTCTCGAACAACTGAGTGCGAGATTCAGCCAACGGGGTGTAGTTTCTTTTGGGTCTTGGGTTGTTATTGGCATGAGGCCTTGGTGAGTAGGTATTGGTGTTTCGGTAATTGGGACTTTATGGGTATGTTGGTCTTTGTGGTGGTGGGTTTTGGTACATGGGCTGGGTGTTATAGGTTGGGTAGGTGGATGTCGGTGGTATGTAGGGATAGGATGGAGGAGGTGTTTGGTAGTAGTGGTTGTGAGTAGGGGAGTGGTCAAGTGATGCGGCCACGAAGGAGACGTCGTCCTTCTTCTTTCTTGAGGTAGTAGTGCTGCCAGCTTGTAGGGCTTTAGCGCGGCCAGGCTAACAATCCTTGCAGTCTTCAGTCCATCTTCAACCATATCCCCAATCTTGATCAACTCTCCAAACATCTTATCTTGCAGATTCAGCGTTTTGTCAAAATAAACACCTTCTTGTATGCAGATGAAAGTTGCCACTATCTCAGCGTCTTCCATAGGAGGTTGGACTTTAGCGACTTCAGCGCTCCATCTAGTTGCAAACTCTCTAAAAGTCTCAGTGGGCTTCTTCTTCAATTTCTGTAGGTAGAAACGGTCAGTCATAGCATCAGTGTTGTGCCCAAAACTGTCAACGAATTCTGCAGCCATTGCTTCCTAGCTCGTCCACTTCTTTGTTTATTGCTTCGAGTACCATACTAGTGCATCTCCAGTTAGACTGTGGTTGAACAGCTGCATGCGGATCTTTTTGTCATGTCCAAGTCTGATCAGCTTGTCACAGTAAGATCTTAAATGGGCCATTGGGTCTCCACTACCATTGAACATGTTGAACTTAGGTGTCTTGTAACCCTCGGGTAGCTTCAAGTCAGGATACAAGCAGAGGTGCTCATAAGCTAGCCCTCGGGTTCCCTTAGTGTCTTGGAGTTGCTTAAACTTCTCTAACAGCCATTGGACTTGCTCTTTGGTGTTGTCTGGGTCTTCCTTGGTCCATGCGTATATTTCATGATCTTTGGTGGGTGATGCGATGGTTTTGGTTTCACCGGTGAAGGAGGGTAAATTATTTTGTGGTGCTTTTGGTGGTGCAGTGTAGGTAGGGTAAGGAACGTCTTTTTCAGGGTAGAGTGAACCTTTGCCGTAAGGGCGAGTAGTTTGATTTGGTTTGAGGATGATGCAGCCCGAAGTGCTGATCAGCCGAAGGCAGTGACTGATGAACCGAGGAGGCCAATTACCCGAAGTCAAGCTAAGCTGCTCCATGACATGCACGTCCAGTTGACTACGATGGGAAGAAGCATGTGTTCGGAAGAGGAATTGCCAAATGATGAAACCAAGGGCTACATCTTCAAGTTTGAGCCCGATGACAAAGTTCCCGAACAGCAGCTCTTGACCTCGGGCAGCGCAGAGCCGAACACAACATCATGTGTTCGAAGCTAAGTCAGCGCCCAATGACAAATGTGTTCGAGCAGGCCATAGAGAACCGAAGCCAGGCTCACCGAAGTCAAGAACCGAAGCAAGGCTCACCGAAGTCAAGGTTGCCGAACACATTTTAACTCAGCCCTGCGTGGCTTATTTTTATTGGTCGACTGTGACCTATTTACTAGTTTACCCTTAGTATTTCCTATATAAACCTTACTTCCTTACATTGTAAGTAGCTAGTTTTTTTGGATATTGATATTGAATGAAAGTGCCGAGCACATTTCTTGTCTCCGTCGTGAGCAAAACCCCGGTGAGGGCCTTTAAGGATTTGTGGCTTTCGGTTAGTCCGATTGAACATTCCTCTTGATCATTCAGTTTGCAAGAGGCAATGTTCTCTTGAGGATTGTTGCATAGTTAGGGTGATTCTTGACTCCCTTTTGATCGAGCTTTGGGACAGGTTCCCCACTGTTCTTTCGAAAGAAGCAAGTTTTGTCTTGCTTTTATCTTCCCTTTTAATTGTTCTTCTTCCGCGACTGTGCTTAGCTTTCCCTTCGGGAATTGCACTGCACCAGAGGATCTCATCAGTACGGCCAAGAGGGATCCTATTCTCCAACTCGAGCAGCCTCTGTTCCAACTTAGCATAGCTTTCATAGGCGACCACGCCTTGCTTCTCAGGAGTTCCATTTCCAACTTTGTCGAACTCAGCCATGATATTTTATCTCATCCTTATCCTTGTAAGTAACGGGGGAGGTGTTTTGGACCTCAACCAGTATTGCGGCACGACCAAAATGCACAAACCAAACTATCAGGGACTTGGGGACTGATACATCAAAAACAAGAAGAGAAAATGTGAGTATACGTTAGCTAAAAAACAAAATCTCGTCCTATCATGCATGGGACCTCTTTTGTGCCAGAGGTGGCCCTATCGAAGATTTGAAGTAATGTTTGCGCCAAACACATCATTTCATTTGCATAAACATGATCATCACCAATCTAAAACCCAAAATTTTATTTAATTTGCTTGGCTTTATTACAACCACTAATTTAAAGACGATGACTCGATTAAGACGAAAGCAACAACAAAAAAAGACAAGACGACTTGACTCGATACGACTAGACTAAGTGCCAAGCAAAAAGACTCCAGATTCAAACATCAGCTCCAGCGTCTTCCTTTTCCTTCTCCTCTTTGGTTTCTTCCTTGGGTTTGTGAACCAAACTAATGAGTGGAGGATCAGCAAATGTCTCCAGCAGGTCTTTCCCAGCCTCCATGTCACCCAGAGCTTTTATGAAGAACTCGCAGATTTCCATTCCCTTGGCTTCCTTCTCTTCCAGCGGTACTGACTTAAAATACTCTCCTGATCCTTTGACAAATCTTGTAAATTCCCAGCAGCTTGCCTTGCAGTCATGACCTTGCCGGTCCAATACTTGAGTTCATCCCCTTTGATCTTATCCTTGTATTGTTTCCTCATCTCCTTTTCTTGTGTCACCCTTAACTCCTTCTTTCTTTGGTCAAACTCATGTTTCAACTTCTTGTATTTTTCAGCAGCATTTGGAGCTCTGGCTTTCCTTTTTAATGTAGTCTTGGATCGGAATATTGCCTTATCTTCGCTGAGCCATTGAGGGTAGGTTAGGGTAACTGTGGGGTTCACCTTACTGTCTCGACCATGACAAAACCGCATAGTGAGCCTCTTCCCCCACATTGTCAGTATAGTGCCAACCATCGGATGTTCAATGTCCTTTATATCAATGTTGAAGCTTCTCCCTTCAGTCAATTGTGGGGTTTGTTATGTCATTCCCACTTGTCGGAGGATTCTTAGAGGAGCATAGTGATGAGTTCCTCGGAATCTAATCTATGTCAGGAAAGTGATGTCTTGACCTTGTATGGAAATAACAAAACCAGCGCAGTTCTCAATCACCCATTGTACCTCCTGTAACTCCTCGAACTTGGTTTACCACCCCTCTATGTTTACAGGATCTTCCCATGCTGCCGTCCCAGCCATACGGGTGCTATGTGAACGGATCCCTCCATTACAAGAGGGTTTTGGTGCTACAGGACCGACAGGGACGCTATGCAAATGCTCTGTCAACCATATTTGCAGCAACAGGTTGCACCCCTCGAAGAAGTCTCCTCCTCTTCTACATTTGGTTAGAGCCCGGTAAACTTCCCCTAGAATCATTGGAACCAAGCTTACTTGATGTTTGAAAGCACATCTGCGTAACCCCTCTACCACTCTTACCAACCTTATATCGGTCTTTCCTCCCTTCTCGGGGAAAACCATGCTTCCTAGAAAGGCAATGATGAAAGCATTGGATTCGGTGCACTCCCAGTCTTGAACTTCCCACACCCTATTCCATTCGTGTCTAAGCGTTGGGTCCCTAAATCTAGAATGCAAGTATTCCAACGTGACTTTCCCATCATGCACTCCCTCGATATATGGATCATAAGGAGCTCCCAGCAGTTCAATGAACTCCTTAGGGTCTACGTCTCGGGGATAAATCATAGTCCCGGGTCCAGGCTCCAACCCTGCTAGTCCTCCAAATTCCTCCAACATCGGTGCCAACTCAAAACCATTGAAATTAAATACAGCCCTCTTGTAGTCCCAGAAATGTGTAGCAGCTTCAACCAAACCAGTCATGGCAGTATAGTTTTTGAGAGCTACCAGTTCTCCCAATACTTTTTGAACTTGAGCCTTGCTGAAAATGGCCAAATCTTCCCACCAGAGTTTGATCAAATGAGGAGGTCGGGAAACGATCTCAAATTGGAGTGTGCCTCTTGCAGCCATAGTCTGAAAACAAAACAAGAAAAGGTAAAGACCAAAATATTCTTATAGTTTTGATCATGTTTAAACAGGCGATCAATGTTTTGTGCAAACGTTTCTTCGAATCAATGCAGAGATGCAATTTGTCACTTTTTGGGTTGAAAACCCTTTTGACATTTGGCATAGTTTTACTAATGGACTATTACGTACCAGGGACGTATAGCCTTCCTAGGTTTGTCATTATGCAAAGAAAAATGAATACGCATTTTGTTGCCAATTATTCTCATAAATTCCCCAAAACTTGAAAATCAGTACATGATATTTTCGAAAAAGTAAAATACAAGAAAAAATGAAAATGACACTTTGACTAGGCAGCACACTCCTTTTTCATCTTGGCCCTCTTTGCTTCTCGTGTAATCTCCTTGAGTTCTTCCATAGCTTTGGTCAAGTATCCTTTGGCCGCTACCAAGTGTAGGATGTCTATCTCTGCACACTCCGAGTTCCACTGTTCAAGTTTTGTCTCCAACGCCTCTATCTTTTCCTCTAGCTCTAGTGCACGTTTCTTCCACACTTCGATCTCTTCTTTGTTTTTCTTATCCATTTTGACAGCTTTCAGCATGACCTCTCGGTATCGAATTTAAGCCTCTGCCTCACGATCTCTTATGTTATTCCCTCGACTTGGCCCCACTACCACATTTCCCTTTATACTAGAGCGTAACCAGCTTTTGTAGTTTGGTTCGCATCCAGCGTTGTATCTATCGGGTGCTAGCGATGCTTCTCCCATGACTTTCTAATGCTCTTGACCCTCGGAACAACATCTCCAGTGTAATCGAATTGATAGTCTTTCGTGTCTGGTATCAATGGTATGATTTGCTTCCTCCCTGCTTGCCTCATCGCTCTTAACGGTTGGTAAGGTTGGAGGCCTCTTAACCCCATAAGTATCACAAAGGATTCCTTCTCAGAACTAATGATGAAATCTGATGAAGGAAACCAAGTGAACATCCACTGAACTGAGTCCTCTGTTATGTTTTCAAACAATCTTACCCATTTTTCTTTGCTGCTTTGTTGCTTGAGTTTTGGAACTCCATACCGTTCCCCAATCAAGTAATTGTAACCGGCCGGCTTGGACAATGCTTGCACACCTCTTGCTTTCCTCAAATGTTCTTTGAACCATACTTGTAGTAGTAGATTGCACCCTTGGAAATATTTTGCTCCTCTTTTGCAACAACCCAAAGCCTGATAAATGTCTGCTACTATCATAGGAATTATGGTATAACGGTAACTATCAATTCCTTATAATACTGCATTGGCAACCATGACAAGACTTGAACATATGTCGTGACTTAAACTCTCGGGCAAAACCATCACTCCTAAGAAACAAATGGCAAATGCAAGTGGTCTAGCTCTCCTCCAGTCACCATAGGACTCGAACTCCTTCTTATGGTTGTCAAACGCACTCAAATACCCAAACTGAGTGTAGAAATAGGACAAGGGTATCTTTTTTTGTTGTAAAAATTCCACATTCACACTTGCTACCATCCCTAATTTTTTACGAAACTCTTCAGCTGTGGGGACGCTAGGTGCTAGTATGCGGCCCTCTTGCCAACGGTGCTTGTCTAACCCCGAGTATGACACAAACCCCCCTATTTTTTCCAACAAAGGTGTTAATTCGATATCCCCAAACCTAAACACGTTCAATTCTTCATCCAAAAACGAGACTGATGCTTCGATCATCTCCCTACATGGTTTCATTTCTAATAGTGAAACCAAATGACCCAAGTATTGACGTACTTCGGTTTGTTCTCCCAGTGACAAGTTACCCCACCAACTAGTTAATGAAGGAGGTGCGCCCATAGTCATTCCAAAACAATGAAATTTTTGACTCATTGTGACCTATAAAATAAAAAAAATAAAAGATTAAAAACCCCGTCCCTTTTGAGAATAATTGGACAAATCAAAATGCGTTTTCATTCTCGTCTCACTTTTTTTTCTCTTTTCTTTTCTTTTCTTTTCTCTCAAATGCACATAATCATGTCCAAACATCCCTTTGGGGTTAAAAAAACCCGTTTAGGTAGTTTGGACAAGTTGAAGACTAGTCAGCTCATGGGGAGCCCCTCCTATGGCATGAGGCATGCTCATTACATTAGAAGAGTGGTGTAATTCTAGACACGGTTCCCCAAGACGGACGACCGAGGGGTGGGATCATTTGAAATTGTTGGTTGCACCACGGACCAACTATATTCCAAAGTGTCCCTCTTAAAAGGTATTTTAGTGGTGAAGCGACCGTGGGATCCACGCGATCACCGTGTGTGTGTAAAGTGTCATTTTCCAGGAGTGGGGGAGTATGAGTGAAATATGCAAAATGTCACATTGAAATTTAAATTCAATACAATAAATAAAGTAAAAACAAAAAAGAAACCAAGTTAGTATGATAATAATAATAATATGAATAGCAAGACTAAATAAATTCCAAAAGTAAAGACTCGTTATGGTTAGGACTTTGAGTATCCCCAGCGGAGTCGCCATTCTGTCATACCCAATTTTGGACTCAACTAGAGGCGAGTCGGATTTCGGATTTGACTGGGTGAACTCGTTTGAGTTTAGACGTTGGAGTCGCCACCTAATATGGTTTCTAAGGTGTATTAGGTCACCTAAATATCTAAGGCCAAATTCAATAAGTCAACTAGTCAATTCAAGAGATTCTATATGGGTAAGAAGTCCAAATGACTCGGGGAAGAATGTGTTAGGCACTTCCCCGAGTCCCACGAAAGGTGGTTACCATCCAAGTCTACATTTTGGGATAAAAAAAGAGTATATATCGTCATGAATACTAACTTGGGAAGTTTAATATAGCACTTAATTCAAGAAAGGTAATATATCTATACAGTTTGACTTATACTTATGCAAATAGATTTCAAATACGGCCCACATATAAGCCTAATCGCATTTTAGGGCCTGCTATAATGCCTAATCGTAAATAAGTTTCAATATGCAAAGGATGCTCAATTTCAGCTTATCTATGCAAACTTCACACTTAAAACAATTTGCATAGATAATCTACTTTTTAAATAAAATTCAGATTTAGCAAAAACCAAAGGGGTGTTGTTTTAAAATGAAATGATGGCTATTTAGGGTCGGTGTGACTCGTCATTAATTGTCGAGCCCTAACCTTAATGGCCTTTTTTTGTGTAGGGGTCAGATTTTGAGAATTTATATAGGCGAAGGGGCAATTTTCGAAAACGGGTGTCACAGAAGCACATAAATACAAATAAGGGCTGTCGCATATAAAGTATAGATACTTATAAGTGTAAAACATACAAATACATGACTAAGTGATAGTTATACCTTAAAATATACTTTAAAGTGTATAAATGACCACAAGCTTTTATACACCCCTATACACTATTGGATTAGTGTATAGGAGCGTTAAGAGTACTTAAAATCGGCTTATGCACATAGAGGCCCTTTTTTGAAATCAACTTTGGGCCCAGACTGTTTATATAAAGGAGGGGCGAGTTAAACTTTCAAAAATCGTCCGTTTTAAACACAAATTAGCACAAATAGCCCCTGTTTCAAATTAAATTTCAGATTTAATCGTAAACAAACATGCTTTCAAGTTTTTATTCTAAAATCAGCTTAAGACAATTAACGGAATAAGGCTGAAACCTTTACATCAATCTGTATGATTTTCGTATGCCTGTTAGGTTGATTTAAGGAGGTTGAAACCTTGCATGATGCAACATGTAGAAGTAGAAGTTAAGACATAGGCCCCTGAATAGCCATAACACAGCCTAGCAACTATGTTCCCTATGTTATACAAATACAAATGGGGAGTCCTAATGAATATACACAGATAAGGGCAGTCTCTAAAGGGAAAAGTGTAAACGAACAAGGGGACTGCTTTCAGTGAATTCAAGCAGAGTAAGGTCATCAAATAACTGTGCTTGCATAACACAATTGAGAGATTTCTCAAGATCTTAAACCTGCAACTACACAGACCTGGTATTGCCTGTGAAGCCATCCATTCAAAAAAGCTGCACCCAGGGTTAAACAGGGCCAAAATAGAGGCCTGAACAAACACTGTAACAGAGCAATACTAACATAGATTTTAAGTTTTCAAAAATTAGAAGCAGGGGAAGGCAGAACCTTCTCCTCAGATCACATATAGAGCAAATATCAAGTCATGTATGATGAGCATGCTATAGGTTAATGATATTCAGACCAGTAATGGAGTAGAATCAGGGGACAATTAAAAAGAAAGGATGAGGGGAAGCAGGTTTAAGCAGGTAACATCATAAGTCTAGGAAGGAAGTTTATACCTTGTCAAAAATCAAACAAGCAGAATGTAAACAAGAGAATGCAGCCAGGAGAAGCTTGTAACAATGAGGTAAGAGATCCTCTGTTTCCCAGCAAACAGAGAGAGCAAGAATCTTTCCATGGAAAGAGAGAGGTGTCTGCAATAGTCCTAGATTGCCTTTTTTTATGTTTTTAGTATGTAAGAACTGTCTCCAGAGTAAATAAGAATAGCCAGTTTATATAGTGAGGGGTGGGAATTAGAAGCCCAACGGGTGAAAGCCAAGAATGGCAAGGGAATATTGTTTCCCAAAGTTAAAAGGATCCCATTAGGAAGACTTACCAAATTTAAATCACCCAATCCCTAAAATTAAGGCAAATCAGAACCTATGGCAAGTACAATTCCCCCCTTTTGATCAATAACACATCCAGGTTCAAAATTAACATGCAAAAGTGTTTTAAATCAGTTTAGGCTCGAAAATCCCTTGACAGACTTCACAAAAATCCCTAACTGACACTAGATCAATCAGATATTCAAAATTTCAATCAGAAATTCAAATTGGATCAATTCAAGATTCTAAAACAATATTTTAGCATAAGTGAAGTTGCTCAACCGTGGGAACTATGCATTTAAACAGGATAGATGACCAGATTCATCGAAAGTATGTAGAACAATCATGTTTAACTTCAAATTGTCATAAGTTTTAGGGATTGGGGTTTAGTTAATGAAACACAGGGTTCACACTATGATAACATTATATTTAGGCACGCGAGGGTTCGAAGCTACTGTTCAATGCATTAGGTGAGAAATCAATAATCATATAGGTTTCATATTTAGCTAATTGATCAAACAATAAACAAATCATGTTAATTTTCAAAGAATCCAGGCAAATTTTAGGCGTGGTATCACATTGGTTCAAAAGATAATCAGAAAAGAAGAAAAAATTAGGGATTACCCGTAACTGGAGTCGGGTCAAATTCGACCCGTTTCAAACCTGTTAGCACGAAGGATTTCCTCCTTTCTTGTAGTAGCGACACCTTAGGTACCATTTAGACGTGGCCGAAGACTTTTCCGGCGATTGCAACTTCCCCGATGACGGGTCGATTTTGACTTTTCGTCGAACGGTGACAAACCCATAGGGGTTTTGTAGCGGACGATGAAAGGATCACTATGATGTATTTCATTTTGCATTTCACCGGTGAACTTGGCCGGAAACGGCCTTGCCAGTGGAGCTATTAGGGTTAAAGACGAGAGAAAGAGAAAGGAGAGGCGGCCGCGTGTGAGAGAAAATGAATGAGAGGGGTAGGGTTTGGGGGTGGTGTATAGTTAAAATAGGAAACTTGTATCCTGGCCGTTGGATCCATTACGTGGACGGCCAGGATTTAGACACGTAGGCGCAAAGGTGGCAAAAATGAGCTGATGTGTAGGTGTGTGTGCGCATATACGTGTATATATGTATTTATGTATATGTAGTGTATATGTAGTGTATATTAGGCATAATTTAGGTATAAAAATTGTATAAAACGGATATAAAATCATAGGAAAATTATGGAATTAATTTTAAAGTGTTAGGATAGCTAGGAAATACACAAAATTGTAATTTTGGGATTTAAAACGATTTGGATAGTTTTGTCAAAAACAGAAGTAATAGCAAAAATTATAAAAGTAGCTATGGTTTGAGACGATGCTTTTGAAAATGGCCTCAATTGTCAGGCTATTATGAGAAAGTAATTTAAAGGAATGGACGGGGCAAGAGTGGATATACAACAGTGTGTAAATTTCGAAAACTATTGATTTTGAAAATAGGAGGGACAAAATTGGGTGTCAACAAACACTGTAACTATATTATACAGGTTTAAATTTATGTTTTTTGCTTGTGCGGCATCTATCAAAGGCTGGAAACATTACAGACCTATCATAACTGTTGATGGAACATTCCTCAAGGCAAGATATCAAGGGACACTATTGGTTGCAGTGGCGAAAGATGCAAATAATCAAATCTTCCCTCTTGCCTTTGGAGTTTTGGACTCAGAAAATAATCTGGCCTACAATTGGTTCTTTAGGCAGTTGCGCATTGCAATTGGATGCTGCGAGAATTTGTTGTTCCTTTCTGATCGTAATTCTGCAATTGCAAATGGGATTACAAATGTATATCCAGAATGTGCGCATGGCATCTGCGTATATCATCTGGAAAACAACCTTAAGAGTGCATGTCGATTCTACACGATTACAGAGTTTGAAAAAGACATGAATCAAATGAAAGAAACAGGCAGGGCAACTTATGATTATCTCATGGAAGAACCGTCAGAGAGATGGACTAGAGCTTGCTGTCTAAATTGAATATATGACATGATGACAACAAACATCGTGGAGTCCATAAATAATGCGCTATTTCAAGCTCGGAAAAAATCAATACTGTCAATGATAGACAACATAATGAACAAGCTACAAAGATGGTTTTTTGAGAGACGGAAGAACGTGCATGATGTTTCTTTGCAACATCAAAATGGGCAGATGATGAATTAAAAAGAAATTAAAAAAAACATACAGAATGAATGTTAGTATATGAAATAATACACTTTTGTATGACTAGGGGGTTTACAGTTATTTTGGGATTGATGAAAGTTCCATTAAAAAAGTCGGGGACTTAACAGATATTTTATTGGAGTCCCATGAATAAAATACTGGGACTTACTAGTTTACATAGATTCCCCATGTTTTTGTGCTGGGACAAAAGGGTATTCGAGCAGGGGCTCCCGGTATAAAAGCATGGGGCACAAGATGCTTGTGTGCAGTCCAAGTCCCCATCTTTTTGTACTGGCACAAAAGGGTAGCTCAGCAATGGCTCGCAGTATTAAAACATGGGGCACACCTATTTATGCGGGGACAAAATGGTATCCAAGCAGGGGCTCCCAGAATAAGTCATGGGACAAAAGGATTATATTAAAAAGAAGACCCACCATTTTATGTGTTATATGCTGGTTATTGGTTTTGTTTTCCTTCTTTTTAGTAAATGAAAACTAGACAAGCAGTCATATACATTATATTTTTTTTCAGGTTGATCGGACTAGGGATCAAAGCTTTAAAGTAACAGATAAAGGGAGAGAATTCACTGTTTGTTTGAAGAACAAAGAATGTAAATGTCTGAAGTTCCAGATGGATGAAATATCTTGTGAACATGCACTTGCTGCTATAGACAGAGTACACCTATATAAGTCCGAGTATTGCTCTATATGATATAAAAAAGAAACATGGTTAAAACAGTATGAAGGGGAAATCAACATTGTTGGACATGAAGAATCATGGGTTGTGCCTGATAGTATTAAAGAAGAGATGACAAAACCTCCAAATTTTAAAGTTAAGCCAGGTAGAAGGCAGACGAAAAGATTTATTTCAACTACAGAATTTTTCAGACAACAGATGAAGAGATGTGGTATATGTAGAAAGCATGGACACAACAGAACATTCTGCAGGCACACTCAAGTACTTCATCCATATTCAAAAAATATAGCTCTCAATAAAATATATAGGTATCTCTCTATATCTGCATTTTATTTTTTAATTGTCTTTTACTGCAATTCAATAGAAAAATTTAAAATATGATAAAACATGCTATCTTAAACATTTTCCTTTTTTTCAGTTAGGAATCCGTCGTCACTAGATAGATAGAAGACCATTCTTCTCTATTTTCCTCCGGTGGCAGCAATTCTGAAGTCAAAAAAGGACTATTCATTGATAGAGTTTATATATATATATATATATATATATATAGTTCCTTTGTACTCATTAACAAGCATTATTATAAAAAAAATACATATTTTTTATTTGTTGTTATGGAAAATACTTGTTGCAATATATCTGGTTTTTTAACTAATTGAATAACCAATACTTTCAGTTACTTGATAAGAGAGGTAATATAAAAGATGATTACATAAAAACTAATACATAACACAGTACTTATAATAACAACAAAATCCGTTCAAAACACAGTACATATAAATAAAAGGACAGAAAAATATAAACTACATTAACTTAAAAAAACACAAATACTACTATAACTTATTCAATTACAATTGGCTTCTGTGTTGATCCTTCATCTTCATCTTTGCTGCTTTCATCATCATCATCATCGCTATGACCATTCCGACTGTTTCTGACAGAAATTTCAAAAACATTAGATGCATCACCGTTGTCGAGAATCTCACACCATAGGTGATCAAAACGAAGCATATCACCTTGCTTGAACCCTTTCAGAAGAACCATATCTTTCCATCCATTACACAACCTTGTATATCTCCCAACCTTGAATTTCATCTCATATACTGTTTCATCATTTTCACAAAATATACATGCAACTCCTTGTGTATTTGGTAGCTTCTGCTTCCAACTCTCTGGAAAAATCTAAAAGAAATAAATTTTTCACAGTTAATAAAAAATCACAGACACTAAAAAATTAGATGAAAATATAAAAATTGGTTAGGTAATTTTTTTTAACATACAAAATCATCTCTTTTCAAGTAAGAACTTGTGATTTTCTTATAGAAATGGCCTAGTTCCTCCACACGATTGTCCTGATTCTCCATATGTTCTTTTATGAAAAAAAATTATATGAGTAGATGAAGTAACTAGCAGTTACTAACTTTTGTCCAACTGTAGTTTCCTTTAACTGCAAAGCCTTATTTATAGGCTAGCAGTTATTATCTTTTGTCCAACTGTTATGGTCAAAGAAAATATGTATAGTCAAAAATACATTAATATCAGAATAAATGTGTCAAAAAAGTTGCATTTTTTCTGTTCTTCCAGTTTTCAAACATTATAAATTACAGATTTCTCGACTGCAGTGTTAGTTAATAAAATTTGAGTGTATTAGCTACACAATTAAAGCTGATATCCCAGATAAAAAACTGTAACACCTTATTGTTTAAACCTTAGAGACCCAGTATTTCTACTAGCATTCAATGTAATCTTAGAGACACAGTATTTCTTAACAATTCTTATTTGTTAATAAATTTTTTTGTTTTGAAATTTCTTGTTCCAACTTAAATTAAATGTCTCAGTCTTAAATACTGGGTCAGCTTCTATACTTACCATAATTGAAACGACCTCGGTCAGTCGTTTCGGAAGTTAGGAGTCCGATTGGTGTGCCGATAATTTTAAAATATTCGTAATGTCCATTAGGACCTGTCTGTAAATTTTGAGCTAAATCAGACCTCGTTTGGTAGGCATCGGAAGAAGGTTTCAGTTTTTATTGGCGATAAATATTAAAAAAATATTTTTGCGCTCGGTTTTGCCGAATGAGCTCTGATTCGAAATCCGAAAGCGCCGTTGGGTTTGTATGATTATTTATGACCTTTGTGAACTTTCGAAATTGAATTTCGATGTTGTTCGGCTAGTTTCCGCTAAAATGCCGAAAGTTAAATAATTTGACTTCTTTTCATTTAAATTCGCATCTTGAGTTTCGGGAGTCTGATTTGAGATCCGCCTTCGCGAGTATGTTACATATATTTTGTATAACTTGTATGCAAAAGTTGGGATTATTCCAAATATCGTAGGGTACCGTTTTAATTTTTACCGTAACAGCGAATTTTTTTTTTAAAAAAAAAAAAAAAAAAGGGAAAAGGAGACAAAATAGTTAGGCGGTCACTTGAGCTTATATGCTCAAGTGATTAACGAAGAAAGCAGAAGAGTATAAACAATATGAAACAGAGAAAAATAAAATGACGGGGAGGAAGAAAAAATGCCAGAAAATGAGAAAAGGGGCCGGAAAAAAGTAGAATTTTCACTCTGAAACATTCAAGTAATGATCCTAATATAGTATTTGAGTTTATTACGTGTGTTTAAATATATTTTTGCGGTAAAAATAGGAATATTAGACATCGCCCTAATGACGTAAATTGATAGTTTAAAGGGTCAAATGGACCCCGATAATGAAATTGATTATGTATTCGTGCTCAGTGAGTTATGAGCAACTTATAAATATAATTTATTTGGGATTTGGTTATGTGGCCTTAAACCCTGTATATAGGCCTGGCCTGCGTATTGCGTATGCGAATAGGGTATCAGGTTCCTACCTGGATTGCCCTAAGATGTGAGGAATGAAGCCGTTAGCCTTATGTGATATATTTTTCTGCTTATTGAACACAGTGGGATCGTTTGGGAATGAATCCAAAGGACAAAGCGGTTATTGAGTTGCTGTGCTAACTTTGTAATAAGGTAAGTGTTTATATCCATTTCTTTGGAGGCACCTGGCCTCGTGGATTTTCTACCACGTGTTTCCTTACGTGTGTAGCTGCCGATAGGCGTACTCATTACGCCTTAGCTTTGAATTTACATTGTATATTATATGTTATGCCCTGTAGTTGGTATTGCATTGAACATATGAGCATTGCACTCTGGTTTTGAGCATTGCATATACTTCCCGGTTGGCGATGAGAGTCCCGCACCGGCGAAGGGTCATTATTGCATATGTCATTATTGCATACACTTCCCGGTTGACGATGAGAGTCCCGCACCGGCGAAGGGTCATTATTGCATATACTTCCCGGTTGGCGATGAGAGTCCCGCGCCGGCGAAGGGTCATTATTGCATATACTTCCCGGTTGCCGATGAGAGTCCCGCACCGGCGAAGGGTCATTATTGCATATACTTCCCGGTTGGCGATGAGAGTCCCGCACCGGCGAAGGGTCATCATTACATATACTTCCCGGTTGGCGATGAGAGTCCCGCACCGGTGAAGGGTCATCATTACATATACTTCCCGGTTGGCGATGAGAGTCCCGCACCGGTGAAGGGTCATCATTACATATACTTCCCGGTAATCGATGAGAGTCCCGAGCCGGTGAAGGGTCATTATTGCATATATCTCCTGGTAGATGATGAGAGTCCCGCGCCGGAGATAGGTATCACGCATATGTGACTGCATTGCATCGTACCACATTCATCCCATCTCATTGCACCGCATACTGACTATTGTGTGTATTGTGTGTTGTTTTATGTATGCGGTATGTATACTGTGTCGTAGACATATCTCAATTTGCCTATATATTTCTGGCTCGTATTCTGGGTTGCGGGGATCGGGTTGCACGCCACAACGGTATAAATATATGGACCGGGTTGCACGTCACAGCGGTATGAATATATGGATCGGGTTGCACGCCGCAACAGGATGAATATATGGATCGGGTTGCACGCCGCAACAGGATGTATTTCTGATTGTTGATGTGTTCGGGATACCTATATGTTTTGGTTATCTTACGTTCCTGGTTGTTGATGAGTTTGTCATTCCATACGTGTTTCTAGTTATTATTTGGCTCTATGTTTTTATAATTTAAATAAGAGGAATTTGGTTTATCCGTTTCTTTTCTCCCTGGCTAGCTATCCTATTCTTTGAGGTGGCTAGTCTGCCCCACTTATTGAGTCCTTTTGACTCATCCTCGTTTGTTGTTTGTTTCTTGTCTATCTATTTCGTTTCGGCAGGTTCGCTCCAGTATTGAGTTCGCCACGTTGTTCAGGAGCGAAGACGACTTCAGCTGTCAGGGTGAGCCAGATTTATTCCGGATGGCCACCAGTTTATTGTTCATTATTTCAGTTGCATTTTGCTCCCTTCAGGAGGTATCTGTATTCTTTTGTACTCTTAGATGTCTGGTCTGGATAGCCCTAAACCTAGTATGTTGGGTAGTCAGCTGTAATTTCTTTTGTACAGCTTAGGGTATCAGTATGTCTGTGTTTTTATTTTAAGTTTTGTCCTTATTTGTAAATTGTTATATTTATTTTCCTGATTTAATTTGTAAGGGTTCGCCCGACGGGTCTAGGGGAGTAGGTCGGGTGCCCGCACGGCCTAACCGGATTCTGGGTCGTGTCAGTTGGTATCAGAGCCCAGTTTAGAGTCTATCCAGACTAAGACAGTGTCTAGTAGAGTCTCGCTGATGGGTACGTAGACGTCCGTACTTATCTACGAGAGGCTATGATGGCATTTAGGAAGTTTCACTTCCTTCTTTTCTGATCGTGCGTCGGTCAAGGATGCAAAAGTATTTTCGTTAATTCCTTCGTGGTAATTGTGAACCCCCGTGCGACAAATCAGCAAATGGTATGAGTTCAAGACGAAGCAGTCTAGCCAGGGGCTAGCATTGACGAAGCCCCGAGAGTTTTTCTTATCGTGCTGACGATCTAGTTATGGAGGTCCCAGTTGTACGAGCTCGCGATGGGCAAGGGAGCAGGGCCTTGTGATTCCCTTGGCTCTCTGCGATGCTTTACGAGAATCTTGGTGACGCAGATACCGCAAAAATCTATTATTCGCTAGGCAGCTCATCAGGTTGCCGCAGATGCAGATGTTCAGTCTCAGGGAGCTCCTTTCTGGTTCTTAATATTGCTGCTGTAAATTATATTCCGGAAGTAGTATGTGTTGTTCCTCTAATTGTTCTGGCTGGTTAGCCAGCCGAGGTATCAGTTCGGTCCGAGTGCCTAAAGGGGTTGGATTATTATACGCAGTTGAACCTTCCGATATTCTTAAGCAATTCATCAGATAAACCTCGTGATTTTTTTAAAAAAATAAAATAATGCCAGCGTATCCTTCAGGCTTTTGATTATATCAAGCGATATGGTGTTGATTATTCTTCTTTCTAGTTTCAGGGGTCCAGCCTTGAATTGGTGGGCCTCTCTTTTATTAGTTAACGTGGTTCGATTTTTCTTTTAGATTCGTGGAAAAAGTTCCTTTTGAGTAGCGAGAGAGATGAAAAGTGTTTCCAGTTTGACTGGATTGGATAGGGTGGCCTGTCGGTTAGCCTGTTGGTGTTCCAGAATATAAGATTGAATTTTATAGAATGGCTGAATACGTATTAGAACTAGTCCATGAGCCTTTCGAGAGATTGAGGCCGAAATTTCAGTTGATGTTATTGTTAATATTGCTCAGAGGTACGAGGCATACCATAAGTTAGAGCGGGAGAGCAAGAGATCTCGTGGCCCTAGTGGTTAACCATGGTACCTCATTTGGAGGTAAAAGTTCTGATTATTTTTGGAAGTCACCTTCCAGGTTATCTCAGCTTGTAGAGCGTGATTCTCAAAGTGCGCAAGTAGTTCATCAAGATTAGACCCAATTTTTCTCTTTATAGCTATCGACAATGTGTCCAGCTTCCATTTTCAATGAAAATCTGTTATCACTGTCATGAGTCTGGTTATCCTTTAAGGAGTTTTTCCTTACTCCAGCAAGTAGACAATGGTCCTTCTTTTTGCCCTCAGACACCTGCACAGTCGCAGGAATTTCATTTAAATGTTAATAAATCAGAGAAATGCCACCATCCAATAGAGGTCGAGAGCGTGGTGGTAGTGGTTCTTCTAGAAGTAATTGTCAGGGTAGTGGCTCGACTCAGCTGCAGAGGCAGTTCTATGAACTGCTAGTCTGGCAGGATGCTGAGGCATCCGATGTAGTAAACCCATGTGTTTCTTCTTCTCTCATCTGTAAGTAAGATTTATCTTTCCGATCGATCTGGAAATGGTGTCTCTTATCATGTTTCGATGATTTCCTTGGATGTCGCTTCTATTAAGAATCGGTTGCGGTAGAGGGGTGAGCTTCTGATACGATTTATTCCTGGTATTTGTGAGACCTACTAGGTTTAAATGTGAGACATTGGGAGTGAGTGGCGGTATTGTCTGCCTGGCATCTTGTTGTTCCACCTTCTCTTATTATATCAAATCAGTTTATCTCTCTTCTTGGAATTTCGTGTTGGTTGGATAATGGGATTCTAGTTCGTCACCATCAGAAAGTGTTATCATTTCTTCCGGTGCAAAGTGATTAGTAAGTAATATTTGATCTACGTATTTCATCTCGGTTCAAAACGCTAGTACAGTCAAGTTATTCTATGAGCTTTTCTTAGTTATAAAAGGATTTTCTGGCAAATTATCACCTTCTTATTGGGAGGTTAAATTGGCATAGATGTCATTCCATAAAGCTTATTTAATGTCTATTTCTTCAATTTTGATTCTTTGGTGAGCCTGACTCAGAAATAGTCTAGCTTTGGTAGCCAAGAAAATAAGAAGATGAACTTCCTGAAGCTCTAATTATTTTATCCTCGATCCATTTCCATTTCTTCTTCGTCCGGCATTAGTGAGCTTGGGCGATTGGTAGCCGCTTGTGACGTTCCCTGTGTTGAGCCAGAGTACGTGTTATTGTGGCCGGGTAAGCATATTATTATTTTAGAAGCATATTATGATTTTGGTCCTGTTGTCTCATCTTGTTATCCGTTTAACATGTTTATGTTATCAGTTTATCCGGGTATCCATTCCCATGTATAGTATAGTGCTGGTTCTGTTTTTTGCGGATAATCCAGTTTCAGGGGAAACTCTGCCGAAATTTTTATATAGAAGTACCATCCATCAGGCGGTGGTGTTTACGGCAAAGGTATGGAATAGTAAACTCGAGAGTTGCAGCTAGTTGGCAACTCGAAAGGGTAGTTTGGTAGTTTAGGTCTGCCTATGTTCAGCCTTTAGCTAAGTCTTCTTTAATCCAGCAGGTTGTGCGAGGATGACTATTTCTATTCAAATTAGTTGTATGAGTTTATGCTTTAAGTGGAGGAGTCTTCCTCCAATTGATACCGAATCATAATATTAAATCTCTAAGGCGTTGCTGAAGCGTAAGCTAATTCTTAGTTCCATCGATCTGTTCTATATCGAAAGGTATATCGAAGAGGTAATTATCGGCTGAATCATGTTAACCCATTCAAAGTTTCATGTATCTTTGTTTCAAAAATATAAAACTCCTCTCTCATGATTAAGAAAGGGTCGGCTTAGTCTGAATAAGCTGGGCAATGATGTTATCATATTATCCAAATATATTTTATCCAAGAGTTTGATGTGCGTGTTATAACTCTGATTCTGTAATTATGAAATAATGCCCGTGGAGTAGTTTATGAAGGTCATGCAAGTTCTCTTGCTATCTATATGAATTTTTCTTTAGACTTAGGCTCGTTCGAGGACGAACGAGAGTTTAAGTGGAGGAGAATGAAACGACCTCGGTCAGTCGTTTCGGAAGTTAGGAGTCCGATTGGTGTGACGATAATTTTAAAATATTCGTAATGTCCATTAGGACCTGTCTGTAAATTTTGAGCTAAATCAGACCTCGTTTGGTAGGCATCGGAAGAAGGTTTCAGTTTTTATTGGCGATAAATATTAAAAAAATATTTTTGAGCTCGGTTTTGCCGAATGAGCTCTGATTCGAAATCCGAAAGCGCCGTTGGGTTTGTATGATTATTTATGACCTTTGTGAACTTTCGAAATTGAATTTCGATGTTGTTCGGCTAGTTTCCGCTAAAATGCCGAAAGTTAAATAATTTGACTTCTTTTCATTTAAATTCGCATCTTGAGTTTCGGGAGTCTGATTTGAGATCCGCCTTCGCGAGTATGTTACATATATTTTGTATAACTTGTATGCAAAAGTTGGGATTATTCCAAATATCGTAGGGTACCGTTTTAATTTTTACCGTAACAGCGAATTTTTTTTAAAAAAAAAAAAAAAAAGGGAAAAGGAGACAAAATAGTTAGGCGGTCACTTGAGCTTATATGCTCAAGTGATTAACAAAGAAAGCAAAAGAGTATAAACAATATGAAACAGAGAAAAATAAAATGACGGGGAGGAAGAAAAAATGCCAGAAAATGAGAAAAGGGGCCGGAAAAAAGTAGAATTTTCACTCTGAAACATTCAGGTAATGATCCTAATATAGTATTTGAGTTTATTACGTGTGTTTAAATATATTTTTGCGGTAAAAATAGGAATATTAGACATCGCCCTAATGACGTAAATTGATAGTTTAAAGGGTCAAATGGACCCCGATAATGAAATTGATTATGTATTCGTGCTCAGTGAGTTATGAGCAACTTATAAATATAATTTATTTGGGATTTGGTTATGTGGCCTTAAACCCTGTATATAGGCCTGGCCTGCGTATTGCGTATGCGAATAGGGTATCAGGTTCCTACCTGGATTGCCCTAAGATGTGAGGAATGAAGCCGTTAGCCTTATGTGATATATTTTTCTGCTTATTGAACACAGTGGGATCGTTTGGGAATGAATCCAAAGGACAAAGCGGTTATTGAGTTGCTGTGCTAACTTTGTAATAAGGTAAGTGTTTATATCCATTTCTTTGGAGGCACCTGGCCTCGTGGATTTTCTACCACGTGTTTCCTTACGTGTGTAGCTGCCGATAGGCGTACTCATTACGCCTTAGCTTTGAATTTACATTGTATATTATATGTTATGCCCTGTAGTTGGTATTGCATTGAACATATGAGCATTGCACTCTGGTTTTGAGCATTGCATATACTTCCCGGTTGGCGATGAGAGTCCCGCACCGGCGAAGGGTCATTATTGCATATGTCATTATTGCATACACTTCCCGGTTGACGATGAGAGTCCCGCACCGGCGAAGGGTCATTATTGCATATACTTCCCGGTTGGCGATGAGAGTCCCGCGCCGGCGAAGGGTCATTATTGCATATACTTCCCGGTTGCCGATGAGAGTCCCGCACCGGCGAAGGGTCATTATTGCATATACTTCCCGGTTGGCGATGAGAGTCCCGCACCGGCGAAGGGTCATCATTACATATACTTCCCGGTTGGCGATGAGAGTCCCGCACCGGTGAAGGGTCATCATTACATATACTTCCCGGTTGGCGATGAGAGTCCCGCACCGGTGAAGGGTCATCATTACATATACTTCCCGGTAATCGATGAGAGTCCCGAGCCGGTGAAGGGTCATTATTGCATATATCTCCTGGTAGATGATGAGAGTCCCGCGCCGGAGATAGGTATCACGCATATGTGACTGCATTGCATCGTACCGCATTCATCCCATCTCATTGCACCGCATACTGACTATTGTGTGTATTGTGTGTTGTTTTATGTATGCGGTATGTATACTGTGTCGTAGACATATCTCAATTTGCCTATATATTTCTGGCTCGTATTCTGGGTTGCGGGGATCGGGTTGCACGCCACAACGGTATAAATATATGGACCGGGTTGCACGTCACAGCGGTATGAATATATGGATCGGGTTGCACGCCGCAACAGGATGAATATATGGATCGGGTTGCACGCCGCAACAGGATGTATTTCTGATTGTTGATGTGTTCGGGATACCTATATGTTTTGGTTATCTTACGTTCCTGGTTGTTGATGAGTTTGTCATTCCATACGTGTTTCTAGTTATTATTTGGCTCTATGTTTTTATAATTTAAATATGAGGAATTTGGTTTATCCGTTTCTTTTCTCCCTGGCTAGCTATCCTATTCTTTGAGGTGGCTAGTCTGCCCCACTTATTGAGTCCTTTTGACTCATCCTCGTTTGTTGTTTGTTTCTTGTCTATCTATTTCGTTTCGGCAGGTTCGCTCCAGTATTGAGTTCGCCACGTTGTTCAGGAGCGAAGACGACTTCAGCTGTCAGGGTGAGCCAGATTTATTCCGGATGGCCACCAGTTTATTGTTCATTATTTCAGTTGCATTTTGCTCCCTTCAGGAGGTATCTGTATTCTTTTGTACTCTTAGATGTCTGGTCTGGATAGCCCTAAACCTAGCATGTTGGGTAGTCAGCTGTAATTTCTTTTGTACAGCTTAGGGTATCAGTATGTCTGTGTTTTTATTTTAAGTTTTGTCCTTATTTGTAAATTGTTATATTTATTTTCCTGATTTAATTGGTAAGGGTTCGCCCGACGGGTCTAGGGGAGTAGGTCGGGTGCCCGCACGGCCTAACCGGATTCCGGGTCGTGTCAATAATGTCCCAGGCAGGGCTGTTCGTGACTCTGTTTTTGTTTAAAAGAAAGTCAAACCTATTAAGTCAATTTTGTTAATATTTAAACCAAACCAAACTAATATAACATAAAATTTATCAGTTTTGGTTTAGTCGGTATTGTCAGTTTGGTTCGATTTTTACGGTTATTTTGTTTCTACAGAAGTAGTTTATAGAAACAATACCGACTAAAGATGAGAAGAGTTTTGTTTGAAACGAAATAAAAATGCCATGTATCAATAAAAATGAGTGGAATAAGATGCAAAAGAGGTAAACTCGACTTCCCTGTATCAATAATAACAAATAGAATAATAAAGAACTAAAAGTGCGAAAGACCAAAATTTAAATAGAAAGAACAATTTAGAATAAAGACATATATTTTTCTATCAAAGATATCAAAAATGCAAGCCTAGGAAAGTATGAAGCAAATTATCATTACATTTCTTCATGGCCTAGACATTACTACTTGGTGGATAGAATTTAAAGATACCAATAAAAGACTATCATATAGTAACACATTATGATATGAACTAGACCCATTAAACTTCATAAAGCTATAGATTAAGAAATTACACTTGATTTTTCTTTTGTTGTATCCAACTTTATTTATGTATAACTTATTTTCATACTTGTTTCACCTCTTTTTCAACTTCATATTAAGCCGCAAGTTTTTTTTATTAGTTTTTTTTATAATTATGTTTTACTTTTTATATATCTAAATATATAATTCTAACTATACCTTATTGGGCTAAAAAGAGAACTAAAGTGAGGATTATTTAATAGAAAATTATCATTATTTATTGATCTTGCGCTTGGACTGCAGTGAGAAAATATTATATTATATTTGTCGGTTTGATTTCGGTTTAGTTTCACTTTTTTCATTCAAAACTAAAATCAAATTAAATAAAGTCGATTTTTGAAAATATAAAATCAAACCTAACTAAACCAAACCATTATTCAGTTTATTTAATCGGTTCGATTCGGTTTTTTGGTTTAATTCGGCGTTACGGTTCGGTTTCAACACCCTTAGTCCCAGGATTTAATCCTGGGATTCCTTCTCAATTAAGTGTACTTTGCTAACCAAACTGGGGATCCATGTACCTTAAGCTTACTATCCCAGAATATATTGTTGGGACTATATCTAGCATAACATTAGAGTCAACATTTTTCACACAACAAACACAAACTTACAGTCAATTTCATTAAAAATAAGATAAAAATTACAGAAAATGATACTTCTAAAACACAAAAGAAGCATCCACAAGTACAAAAAGAAGATAAATTACACTTACTTCACACAGTTGGAAACATAAAACCATAGCACTGCAAAACACATAAAAAATACAGTAAAACATTAATGATTACTACGAACATGAGAGCTAGAACCAGAGGTTGAGTCTGTAAAGTTCTGCAATTCAATGTCCATGAGTTTGTCAAAAAGACTCTCCATATCTTTATTGTTTTTTTCTCTGAAAGCTATAAAAAATTGAATCAATACATCCAAATTGTTTTCACCACTGATACCTCACCTTTCAGAAACTCAAGATCGGTTTTCAAAATCCTAACATCATTATTCAACTGGTACCATTGTTGTCTTCTTGCTTCATCATTGCAAGCTATTTCTTATTATATACTTTTTTTTTTCTTTTTTGGGATTATATTAGTTTTTCACAAGCAAAAACACAACACTGCTGTCTAATTTATACAAAAGAAAGCTGAATTTCAAATTCAAAATTTCAGAACACATAAAAACCTGTGAAGAATCTTTGTTCTTTTTGGATGACATTACAACTCAAAAAAACTGTAAAAGATTCCTTCTTTTTTATATTTTCAATATTGAAAGATTACACTAAAACGTCTCTCTGCAAAAAAATTGAATAAATTCAAATAAAAAAGATACCACTTTTTATATAGGAGTGTCGTGTCTGTATAGGATAAGGTTGAACTAAGATTGTTGCAATTGTGTGTTAAAGTCACAGTATTGCATACTTAACAATGCAAAAATAAATCAGATAGATTCTTTCATCTTTTTATATGACAAGCCAACTGAAAAAAAATCTTGAAAGATTTTGTACTTTAAAATCCACAACATATTAGATTCTCTACTTTAACTTACAAAAGTCTGTAGTTGGAAATATGCCTGAAATTTTCATAACCACAAAATCATCGCAACAAAATTAACAATATACAAAATATATAAAATATAAGAACAGAATTATTTATTAATATATGAAAAAGTGCTATTACATATGAAGTTTCAGTACTGTGTGTTGGAGTCGTAGTCTTATACAACAGACAATCACAACATTTTTATCTGGGACCAATACTTGTGCTGTAGAAAATACAAAATTATGGACTAATAATTAAAAATAACAACATAGAAACTTCATATAATTTCACTATGGAGATCCTGGTGGAAGGTCAAAATGAAGATGTTGTGATATAGCAAGAATAGCGCACCAGATCCTTCGCACTTGTTGCCATTGGACGTTACGCATATTCCAAATATCATTTTGCATTTGTTGTATTACATTATCCTGGTCCTGCATCTGACCATGTAGGACTGCAACATCCCAATTTAGATTATTTGAAAATCCTTGTAGTGGTGGGGATGGGATGGTGGTGGGGGTGGGGTGGTGGTGGTGGTGGGGTGGTGGTGGTGGTGGTGGGGCTAGTTGTGCTGCTCCTACTGCTATTGGTTGATTGACACTACTTTCAGACATTGTTGTAGTTGAAGTATAAAGCTTATAAAACACTCAATATAGATAATTGTAATAATAAGATGATAAGAAACAATAATCGGTTGTTATGTATTTATAGGAAAACATCAATAATGTTATAACAGTTGCAACTTATAATTAAAAAGGCACCATTACATAACAATTATAATAATACCGAACAGTCATGATTCAAAAATGACAGTTACATTGTACTTACATAACTAAAAAGTTAAAAAACAACAAAATACACAGACTTAAAAAAAGAAATAACACAGAGACAAACAACTATCAGGTATATTCAATAGTAGATTTGAAGTTTCTAGTTCAGTCTGCAAAAATGGTAAGAAAGTCCAATATCTTTTTATTGGACTTTGTTCTATTTTTATGTAGAGAAAGATTTTAGTAGAATCTCTGTGATTTCAAGATTGAAAATGTAAAAAAGAATGAATCTATTACTGCTTTTTTTCTCTGAGTTGTAATGTCATCTAAAAAGCACAAAGATTCTTCACAGATTTACTATTGAGAAGCCACAGTAGCACAAAAAATATAACCAAAAATGACATGTTCCCCATGGTGAAAACCTGGTTCTCTTTATTTTTATTGATGGAGTCTCATTATAATGAATTAGGGATTCGTAAACATAGGCACTTAGAAAAACAAACTGACAATCAACTTTTAGACATTGTGTGTAGTTGAAATATAAAAATTGGTAAACTTGAAACCAAAAATAATGAACCGTCACAATTTATTACCAAAAAACATAAAATGACAGTTACATCCACTTACAAACCTGGTAAACTCAAAATTGTTTACCTAAGATATTTTAAAGCAATCACACAAACATAAAAAAAAAATTACCGTAGATATCCATCTAAACACACAAACAGACATACTATCTTATGAGGCATCTTCAACAGTAGATCAAGAATTAGAACTAGAACTGGAACTTAAAAGTTCAAGTTCAGACTGCCAAATACTAGTATTTAAAACCACACGATGTGAGGATTCCAGAACTCTAAAATGTAGCCTAGTTCCTGCTCCGAGATTATTAGTACGAACGAACTCCCTCCATCCATTATAAAGCTTTCTCTGTCTTCTCACTTTTAGGTAGTTCATCTGGAAATGACTACCACGGCAAATAAAAGTAGCTGGCACATCACGTCTGGGAAGCATAATTGCCTACCTTATTGGCAAAATCTTCAAACAAAATAAAAAGAACAGTGTTATTTTATAATAACAACAACAAAAATAACACTTTAAGAAAATGTTATGATTAACTTACAAACTGATCTAATTCAACATCCAATTCATTCAACACTGCTTCGACGAGTGTTCCCATCTTAAAAATATAAATTATTTGCGCGCTCTCTTCAATAACAAAGTGGTCTATTTTTATTACAACAATTATAGAGGATATGTTTTGTATTATTGTGTATTGTCCTTTTGCTTTTGGATGAAACTAAAGATTCTTTCTTCTTTGCATAAAAGCTGCACATTGCTTGTCCTTTTGCTTTTGGATGAAGAAGTGGGATTCCCTACTTATTTTGATAGGGTTGCAGGATAGAAAACTGAGAATTCATTATATAGACGCCTGAAAAAATAAAAAATAAACTCAAAAGTCGCAGTATAAAAACACTGGGAGTTCATAGTTAATTTGATGAATTAAAGATATATTATGCTGGGACTTCTTAACATATTGACTTGGGGGAAAAAATGCAACTCACATATGCCCATACTGGAACTCCCTACTTATTTTGATGGAGTGAAAATATAATGAATGGGATTTATATGTGAGATTTGTGTCAGCAACCACTCTTGAAAGAAATATTGAAAGAAGTTACTAATAAAATAATATATTAAAATAGTGTCTTTATGTGTTTTTGAATAGATGAAGATAAAAACACTTACTAATAGATTAAAGGACAACAATATATAAATATATAACAACAAAAAATTGCAATAATGCAATATATAATGCATAAAACTCATCAATAAAAGAATTACATAATAAACTTAATTAAACTTTTACAACCTTTTTTCTGACATCAACTTAATTCAACTTAAAAACTTATAAAAACATAACAATAGTAAAAATTAGTTCTCTGATGATCCTGGTGGAGTATCTACTTTATAGTTCGAGGTTTGTCTCATTGCCCTGATCATCCTTGTCATTCGTTGCTCGTTCCTTTCAATCCTCTATACAGGCACCCCAATCTGAATCACAATAAACCTGTTGTTGTGTGCATTTTCCAGCATGTAACAGTAAACCTTGTCAGCTACTTCCATAAGAGACAGCTTTGGTGTTTGCATGAACTGGCTGAGCAACTGAAATGCATAAGAAATGTCTGGCCTTGTCATAGTCAAATATAACAATTTGCAAATCAGCCTTTGATAACTCCTAATATCTTTTATCAGCCTATCTTATTTGACTTGATCTTTTAAGAATAGTTTATCAAACTCCACTGAAGTAAGTTTCTGATTAACCTCCAATGGGGTATTAGCTGCTTTAGCACCACTGAGGCGTTGTTCAGAAATTAATTCCAATGCATACTTTCTTTGATTCACTAGGATCCCCTAGCACGATCTAGAAAATTCTATTCCCAAGAAAAACTTCAACTGACCAAGATTCTTCATCTTGAAGGTCTGCTGAAGATCATGTCTTACCTGAGCAATTAGATGCTCATCATTGCCAGTTAACAATAAAAAATATACATAAATGGGTATGATGATTGTATAGTGTCTTTGTCCAAAATGAAAAGTGAGTAATCATACAAACTTTGCTTGAAACCTAGATGAGTTAGGATTGTGTAAGTTTGATATTCCACGGCCTAGAAGCTTGTTTCAAATCATACAGGGACTTTTGTAGTCTGCATACATACTCCTCCTATCTGGTGAACCCCTGTGGCACCTCCATATACACCTCATCAAACAAATCACCTTAAAGAAATGCATTATGGACATCCATCTGGAAAATGGGCCAGTTCTCAGCAGCAGCAATAGAAATAACACTTCTCACAGTCACCATTTTGGCTACTGGTGAAAACGTTTCTTGGTAATCCATAGCTTCTCTCTAGCTATAGCCCTTTGCCACTAGTCTGGCCTTGTATCTTTCTACTTCCCCATTGGATTTGTACTTTATTTTGTAGATCCATCTACAATCTATGGCTTTCTTCTCCGGTGGCAATTTCACAATGGTTCATGTCTTATTATCCCCAAGAGCTTCTATTTTCTATTTCATTGCTTCTACTCACTTTGTGTCTTTTGCAACCTCAGAAAAAACTCCTTGGTTCAGTGCAAGAAGAATGAGATAAAAATGTTGCTTTATAAGATGGTGAAATATTAGCATATGAAATGCAGTTAGAAATAGAATGGGTACTCTTGGTATTAGGGCCAATAATATAGTCTTGTAGCCAACCAGGTTGCTTGCTTGTTCTGTTTGACTTTCTTGTGGCTATGACAGGGTTTGGAACAGGTGGTGCTGAGGTTGTGATATTGTCTGAAGTTAATTGAGGTAAATTTGGAAGTGAGTTATCGTTGACTGGATATTCTGCATTGTGAAGTGGTAAGTGAATGGGCTGAGGATCTAAGTGATCTATGAGCTGTAGAACGTGAAATTTAGTTGAGGTGGAAGCAGTCATTTTCTTAAAAGGAAACACCTTCTCGTAGAAAATGACATCTCCGTTAATAACAAATATTCTAGAATGCAGATCATACAGCTTATAGCCTTTCTTGGTAGATGAATACCCCATGAACACTCCAGAAATAGCTTTAGGTCCAAACTTATCATGTTCATTCAAAATCTTAGCATAATATAAACAACCCAAAACTCTCAAGTGAGCTATATCAGGTGGATGTTTGTACAACATCTCATAGGAAGATAGTCCTTGAAGAACTTGGGATGGCAGTCTATTTAGGATATACACTGCTGTTTGGACATACTTCCTCCAAAATCTTAGAGGAATATGCCCTTGAAATCTAAGTGCCCTGGCAGTGTCAAGAATTCTTCTTTGTCTTCTTTCACTATGCCATTCTGCTGTAGGGAATAGACATAGCTACTTTGATGTAGAACACCAGAATTTATGAGAAGCTCAGTTATTTGGGAATTGAAGAATTCCCTACCATTGTCTGATCTAAGAATTTTAAGTGTAGCACCAAACTGATTTTAATGAATTGAGACAAACTCCTTAGTATAACAACAACTTCATCTTTGGTACTTAACAATGTTATCCAAAAAATGAACCTAGCTTGATCATCCACTAAGGTTAGAAAATATCTTTTTCCATCATGAGTAGGAACCCTATAGGAAACCCAGATATCAGCATGCAGCAAATGAAAAGGCACGAGAGAAACGATATTAATCAAAGGGAAATGCAGTCTTATTTGCTTAGCAAGAGGGCATACAGTAAAATGGGGATCTTCAGACTTTACTCATCTTAGGCTAGCTATTCTCTTCATGTTATTTGCAGATGTATGTTCTAATTTCTTATGCCAGATACTTAAGTCTTCCTTATTTACATCAATGGAACTAGGTATAGATGCAACAGCTACACACAAAGTGTTGGTATGCCTGGATGTTTTCTTCTGACACATGTCAAGCACATAGAGACCTGGTTCCTCTTTAC
This sequence comes from Petunia x hybrida, assembly GCA_037355625.1. NCBI lineage: Eukaryota > Viridiplantae > Streptophyta > Magnoliopsida > Solanales > Solanaceae > Petunia > Petunia x hybrida. The sequence continues at coordinate 6,301,937 of JBBBVM010000484.1, forward strand.
CATCCAATCACCTTCCCATTCAAAGTGTCCTAAAACACGCATAAATCAGGAAAGAATGTGGCTGAACAATGAAGTTCCCTGGTCAACTTGGATACTGAAAGAAGGTTGAATTTAAAGGCAGGCACACAACGAACATTAATGATGACCCGATCCTTGAAAAAAGATGCAGTACCGAAATGACTTATCTCATCTAGGCTACCAGTAGGCAAATGTACTTTATTAGTTCTGCTTGAGTCCATTGACTTAGAACTAGTCAACATATAAAGATTAGAGACCATGTGACATGAGGCACCTGTATCAATCATCCAGTAGCCACTACTGTTACAAGACATAAAAGCAGTGATAATACATGTTGTGTTTTCTTGTACATTTACAAATTTCTCTTTGCCCAGCATGTGAAGGATATATTAGTATTGCTCATGTGAAAACATCTATGCAGCATTGTGTGTCTGATAAGGAGTAGAAGATCCACTTTGCTGAGAATGATACATTGGCCTAGAAGTCATTATATTGTATCATGTATAAGGTGATGAGGATGGATTAACTTGTTGACCCTAATACAATGATCTAGTAGGTCCAATGCCATTCTGCTAATGAGTAGGAGCAGGTGCAACATGTTGTCCCTGATAATAAGAAAGAGCAGGAGCAAAACTAGCAGGGTAACCAACAAGATTTGGCCTAGGGAATAAGCTGACCCCCACTAGACTCAGAAAGGCTTAAGTCACCTTGAGAAACTGAATGTGCCGAGGGATTGAAATTCTTGTTTCTTTTAGGATGACCTGGAGGATATCCAATTAGCTAATAACATCCATCTTTGGTGTGCCCCTTTAACCCACACTGCTCAAATTGCACATTCCTGTTTTTTTAGGCCTAAAATTGAAACATTCTTTCTTACTAAAGAAAGCTAAAGTATCCTGAGAAGGTGTTGAACAAGATGAATTGGCCAAGGGTCTTTGACTCTCATCTAGTACAATCTGTGCATAGGCTTGATTCAAACTTGGAACTGGACTCATCATCAAGATTTGAATTCTAGCCTGATTGTAAGAATCATTAAGGCCCATTAAAAAATATAACAAATGCAAACACGATATGTTCAAGAAAAACCTTAGATTTAGGGAATCCACAACCAGGTGGTGGAATCATGGCATCATATTCATCCCAAAGGTTTCTCAAATGTGAAAAGTACACTGAAACTGAATTAACACCTTGAGTTAAAGTAGCAATTTCTCTGCGGAGTTGAAAGATTCGTGAAGTGTTCACTTTGTTAAAACACTCACTCAGATCATTCCATACGCGTAATGCATCAAAGCAAAAACAATGCATGTGAGTAATTCCTTAGCAGTTGTACTCATAATCCATGAGAGTATTACAACATTAAATCTATCCAACTGCTGGTGCAAAGTAGCATCAAAATTCAATTTTTTACAATCGCCATTAATGAATCCTAGTTTATTTTTAGTCAATAGAGCAATTTCCATGAATTTACTCCACACAGTATAATTCTCAGTGCCTACAAGCTGTATTGGGACATTGATTGAACCTAAAGTGTCTGAAGGATGAAGATACAATGGATGTGTATGATCGATCACTACTGAATCAGTCGAATCTTCACTAGTACTGCCTCCATTACCTGCGACGCCAGTTACCGCCATGTCCAGAAACTGAGCTGCTTACTGTACGTGTGAAGAATATGAAGTAAATCCTAACTCTACAAACAAAATGTAGAAGAAAATGGAAGCCTGAATCAAGATCGGAGCTCTGATACCATGTTAAGGTTTGGTGAATTGCAGCTTAAACATGAACAATCATACAAACACTCAACCCTAGCAATGGGGGAAACCTGATTCTAGAAGAATTTAGAGAGAGAAAGTAAAGAGAAGGAAGAGGGAGAAGAAGGAATTCTTTTCGTTGACTGAATTGAACAAGTGATACAAAAAATATTTAGCTGATTATATAAGCTAACTAAGCTAAAATGAGCTAAGACTAACCAAAATCTAACTAACTAACAATTAGTAACAAACTTGCATAAATAACAAACCAGCCCTTAACAATTGAAGACTATACACTTAACTACATTCTACTACTCTGCATACTACTACTCGTTATATGTATGCCCCATCATGAGTCACAGAGAGTATTAATTAAAATTTTTCATATTTAATCTTCTTTAATAAATGTGGAGAGATATTACTATGGTCAAAGTAGGAGTAATATAATAAATTGAGATCAAAGAATAAATAAGGACAGTCTAGTCAAATTATCTTCTTAATTAATATTTTTTAACAGATGTGCAATAGTCAAATATGACAACTAAAAAGGGACAGGTGGAAATAGTAAAGATTTCTGTGCAAATTGCAATCCCAAGTTTATCGTACTACATCTTTTATTCCTTTTCTGAAGGACCTTTCTTAATCTTTTTTATAAGGAATTTGACAAATTAAATATTAAAAATATCATTTGTTTCTCTAAACGGAAAAGGGTCGGATTTTCCCCTCTACTATTTTTTGTAGTTTCAAATCACTCTTCGTTATACTATTTGGTCACTGATGCCCCTACCGTCCAACTTTGGCTCAAATCTATCCTTATTTTTTTACGAAAGGACAGGTGGCAAGCTGTGGGGAGCCAAAACCAATTCAAATTAGAAAAACCCCAACCCATCCCCATTTAACCCAAAACCCGTATCTGCCTTATCCATCTTTTAATCTCCCTCCACCAACTAAATAATAACCCACACGAAAAAAATAATAATCTTCCCTACTACTTTTTTAATTACCGTAAATATACATTTTTCTTGAATGGAAAAATGATTACTGAGTTGTTTACCAAAAAAAAATTAGTGAGTCCTACATCTTCATCCACCGATGTTGTTATCACTTTCCACCTTCAATCAATAATGATGAGTGTAATATGTATTGAGAACTTGAATTAGAATTCAAGAGGAAGTTCCATCGACCACAAAGCTCAGTCTATATCTTCGCTCCTTTTATTTTCTTCCCCAATCAAAATCTGTATTACCCCACTGAGAACTAAAACCTTATCAAATTCAGATCTATATACAAAAATCACCATCAAGTTTAGAATTAAGATTCCTATTGATAAAATCAGGATTTTTCATAACTCTTTGTCATGGGTCATTATATAGAAGTGTAGAACCTTAACACATTTTACTTGTCTTCATCAGCGAACAAACAATTTTGGGTCTACAAGGAACTCGACTCACTGCTAATTATTTTTTTCCTCCAGTGAAGACAGGGGAGGAGGAATTCGACAAGCTGAAGATGACGAGAGGGGGAGGGGACGACGTATTTCTGCTGGTTTCTTACGAGGAAATGAGTGATGGAGCGATGAACCTTTTGGAGTCTTTTATGGAGTGGTAGTGGTCAGAATGATTAAAGAAAATGGAAGAACCAGTTTGAAAGGTGAAGAATATGGGGAATATACTGGTAGCTTCCTGGTTGTTGTATGGCGGAAGTGATGACTTTTTAGAAGCTATGATTTTGAAGGGGGGAGAAGATGGAGATGTGGCAAAAAATGATGGTACTTTGTGATTTTTGCAATAATGATGGCTAGGAAGTGAATGAATTGTGTAATGGATCAGCGGGTTAATTCTGTCGGGTTAATGAACGGATCAATTTGGGTTAATTAGGGATGGGTCGGGGTTTTTCTAATTTGAATTGGGTTTGGCTCCCCACAGCTTGTCATCTCTCCTTCCGCCAAAAATAAGGGTAGATTTGAGCCAAAGTTGGACAATAGGGGCCTCAGTGACCAAATAATATAACGAAGGGTAATTTGAAACTATAAAAAAATAATAGAGGAGAAAATCCGACTCTTTTCCGTTCTCTAAATGACAAGTCCATTATGACATTCAATAAAAGAAACTAGAACAAAATGGCCATCCATCATAATAAATTTTTATCTTGAAACTTTGTCCTCCATGACTCTAGAAAAGATTTGCGTGCAAAACGTAAATGATTTCTCTATATTAATAGAAAGAATGTCTGCATTAAGAAAATATAAATTTTATTTAAGGTGAACCTGATCATTAGGAAGAGAGTAAGAACTCTGTGATTGTACCAATCATGAAAATAAAAAGGTTTTTGTGCAAATATTAAAATTGAAGTCAATTGAAAAAATATATACTTAATGAAATACTTCTTACGTAAAAATTACTTAATATTACCCTAAGCAATTGGGAAAATTCGGAAATGTCGTCGATAGTTAAAACTCTGAATGCTAAGATAAGCTGGCACAAGTCATATATTGAGAGTCACTTAAATCAAAGTTGCAAAATGTATTTTTCATTACTGTAAAATGCTACGAATAAGTAAATAAAAATAGCGTACTTTATTAGCATTATATGTTGGGTTTGGAAGGAAGGTAAAGTGGTGTGAAAGAGAAATGAAGGGAATATTTATTAAATATTAATATATTATATTAATATCTGATTTGGGGCCGTTTTTGTAACGGAATAAAAAACTGGACTAGTTATGCAAATATTCCAAAGGCATATGGCTGCCAACGTTTCTAATTCCAAATGAAAGGGTGCTTTTCATTGAACAGCCACCTTAAAGGCTGTCTTTCATGAACAGCTACTTTACCAATGAAAAGGTACCTTTTCATTGAACAGCCACCTTGAAGGCTGCCTTTCATGAACAACCTTTTCACCAAAAGACACCTTCATGCCTTTTCACTCCAAATCTTGTGGCTATAAATAGAGAGGCATTTTGCCTCATTTTGTTCATCCAAAAATTTCATACTCTCTCTCTCTCTCTCTCATTACCTTTTGCATTTGTTTTCAAAATAAAAGTAAGTTCTGAGTCAGTGTGATTTGCTACTATTATTTGAGTTCGCTATTCACTGTGATTTGAATTACCGCTATCACAGTGAGGATAATTCCATTCTATCCTGGGAGAAATTAATCCACAAACATTGGGTAACTGTGAGGGGATTAGATTTCTTAAGGACAGGCAGTGTATACTGTTGGCTTGGAATTTTTCTACTTCATCTATTTCTGTTTTGGTCATTATCGAACGTGCAGAAAAATAACAATCTTAAGAAATCTAATTTGTATTTTGGTCTGCTAATCGATAATAGGCTGTTTGTGGAGATTAAAATCTGAAAAGATTTTCTACTCCAAACTGTTGTGGAGACTAAAATCCGAAAAGATTTTCTACTCCAAATTTAATATTCCATTTTTTAAGATTTAAATACTTCAACGAATTATTAAAATTATTGTGTGTTTAATCTGTTCAGAAGATTAAAAACTTCCGGATTATTAAAATATTTATATTATTATTTGCAGTTTGAAGATATAAAAACTTCACTGTACATTAAATCAGATTGTTTCAATCTGACTGTATTATTTTGTTTTTACAGAATAATGACGAACACAGAAAATAACAACGGTGTTTCTGGTACACCAAATGCTTCTATTGGTGCAAGCTCTAGCAGCCCTGTATCTGCACCGGCTCCTGCGCCAGCACCGGCTGAAAAGCCGGGAAAGTTTGGCGGGATTGACTTCAAAAGGTGGCAGCAAAAGATGTTCTTTTATCTGACCACGCTGAGTTTGCAACGATTCATTAAGGAGGATGTTCCTGTCCCGGCAGACGACACTCCTGAAATGAACGTTTCATTGTTATTGAGGCATGGAAGCATTCTGATTTTCTATGTAAAAACTACATTCTGAATGGACTGGAGGACAACTTATACAATGTCTACAGTACTGCTGCAACTTCGAAGGAGCTTTGGCTTGCTCTTGAAAAGAAGTACAAAACTGAAGATGCTGGGATGAAGAAATTTGTAGCCGCCAAATTTCTGGACTTTAAGATGGTGGACCGTTAAACTGTCATAAGTCAAGTCCAAGAGTTGCAAGTGATCATTCATGATCTCATTGCTGAAGGTATGATCCAAATTAATGCTTATATTGGAAGTATTAATTACCCTATTAATAATAAATTTCTCATTGAAGGCTTGATCATCAATGAGGCGTTTTAAGTGGCTGCGGTAATTGAAAAGTTACCATCTTTGTGGAAAGACTTTAAGAATTACTTGAAACACAAGCGCAAGGAGATGTCACTCGAAGATCTCATTGTTCGTTTGAGGATCGAGGAAGACAACAAGATTGCGGAGAAGAAGGTTGCTCGTAGAAGTTCAACAGTGATGGGAGCAAATATCGTTGAGAAAAATAATGCACCAAAAAACAACAAAAGGAAGAAACCTTCTGGACCAAACAATCAGCCGAAAAAGAAGAAATTCAAGGGCAATTGCCGCAACTGTGGCAAATATGGACACAAGGCAGTAGACTGTCGTGCCCCAAAGAATGCCAAATATAAAGGTCAAGCAAACATGGTAGAAGATACGATTTCCCAAGGAGTGCAAGAGATGGATCTTTGTGCAATGATTTCTGAGTGTAACTTGGTAGGAAATCCCAAAGAATGGTGGATTGATTCTGGAGCCACCCGCCATGTTTGTGCAAATAAAGATGCGTTTACTGGCTATGCTCCCGCTGGACCTAATGAGACACTCTTCATGGGAAATTCTGCAACAGCAAAGATTGAAGGTTATGGCAAGATAGGCCTAAAAATGACCTCGGGCAAGGTTGTGACTCTCAACAATGTTCTTCACGTTCCAGAAATACGTAAGAACTTAGTGTCAGCTTCAATTCTCGTCAAGAACGGGTTTAAGTGTGTTTTTGTTGCTGACAAGGTTGTATTAACTAAGAATGATAGTTTTGTAGGAAAAGGTTACCTATGTGAGGGCCTTTTCAAGCTGAATGTAATGACTATTTCTATCAATAATAAAGTTCAAGGTTCTTCTTACTTACTTGAGTCAAATGAATTATGGCATGCCCGTTTGGGACATGTTAATTATAAAACCTTGCGGAAAATGATAAATATGGAAGTATTGCCTAAATTTGAATGTGATAAATCAAAATGTCAAATATGTGTTGAGTCTAAATTTGCGAAACATCCTTACAAATCACTTGAAAGGAATTCCGAACCTTTAGACTTAATTCATACGGATATTTGTGATATGAAGTCAATACCATCTCGCGGTGGAAAGAAGTATTTCATAACTTTTATTGACGATAGCACTCGTTACTGCTACGTTTATTTACTTAGTAGTAAAGACGAGGCTATAGATGTATTCAAGCAATACAAAAGTGAGGTTGAAACACAACTTAACAAAAGAATAAAAATGATAAGAAGTGATAGGGGTGGTGAATACGAATCTCCTTTTGAACAAATATGTTTGGAATATGGCATTATTCACCAAACTACTGCCCCTTACACGCCAGAATCTAATGGGATTGCGGAAAGAAAAAATAGAACTTTAAAGGAGATGATGAATGCCTTGTTGATAAGTTCGGGTTTACCCCAGAACTTGTGGGGGGAAGCTATTCTTACAGCTAGTCGAATACTTAATCGTGTACCCCACAGCAAAACACAATCTATTCCATATGAAAAGTGGAAGGGAAGAAAGCCAAGCTTGAATTACCTCAAAGTGTGGGGGTGTTTGGCAAAGGTACAAGTTCCTAAACCTAAAAGGGAAAAGATAGGCCCAAAACCATCGATTGTGTTTTCATAGGATATGCCAAGAATAGTAAGGCATATCGTTTTCTGGTTTATAAATTAGAAAATCCTGACATTCATGTTAATACGGTTATGGAATCAGATAATACTGAATTCTTTGAAAATATATATCCGTATAAAAGTGAATGTGAATCGTCAAGGGTTAGCACGAAACGACCAAGAGAAGGTACAAAAGGAAGTATGCCAAATAATGATAATCCAAGACGTAGTAAACGTCAAAGGACGTCTACTTCTTTTGGACCAGATTTTATGACTTTCCTATTGAAAAATGAGCCTCAAACTTATAAAGAAGCAATGGCTTCTTCAGAGACTCCATATTGGAAAAACGCAGTCAATAGTGAGATAGAATCCATTTTAAGCAACCATACATGAGAGTTGGTTGATCTTCCTCCTAGAAACAAACCTTTAGGTTACAAATGGATTTTCAAAAGAAAAATGAAAGTTGATGGTACTATTGACAAATACAAGGCTAGACTGGTCGTTAAAGGTTATAGACAAAAAGAGGGCCTTGATTATTTTGATACATACTCTCCGGTAAGCAGAATTACATCCATACGGATGCTAATAGCTTTGGCCGCCGTGTATGATCTTCAAATCCATCAAGTGGATGTAAAGAAAGCCTTCTTAAATGGAGATTTGGAGGAAGAAATCTACATGGAACAACCTGAAGGGTTCGTAGTTCCTGGGAAAGAAAAGAAGATATGCCGACTTGTTAAGTCTCTTTATGGACTAAAACAAGCACCTAAACAATGGCATGCGAAATTTGACAGTACAATGTTGTCAAATGGCTTCCAAATTAATGAGTGTGATAAATGTGTTTACATTAAGAACACTCCAAATCATATAGTCATTGTTTGTCTATATGTGGATGACATGTTAATAATGAGTAAGGATATTGCTGACATCAATGCTACTAAGCGTATGCTAACTAGCAAGTTTGATATGAAAAACTTGGGAGTTGCGGATTTAATCTTGGGTATTAAAATTCACAAAACTCCTCAAGGTTTGGCATTATCTCAAACTCATTACATCAGAAATGTCCTGGAAAAATTCAAGTATTTAGACTTCAAAACTTCAAAGACTCCAATTGACGTTAATCTTGCCTTTACAAAGAATAAAGGACAAAGCACGTCTCAACGAGACTACGCTAGAGTGTTGGGAAGTCTAATGTACATCATGAATTGTACACGACCAGATATAGCTTGTGCCATAAGTAAACTGAGTCGATACACAAATAATCCTGGACAAAATCACTGGATGGCTATGAAACGAATTTTGGGTTATTTGGAGTACACCCAAGACTATGCTTTGCACTATGACAAGTATCCCGCTGTTATAGAGGGATACTGTGATGCAAATTGGATCACTGGCTCAAAAGAATCAAAATCCACGAGTGGATATATTTTCACGATAGCTGGAGGAGCAGTAACTTGGAAATCATCCAAACAAACCTTACTTGCCCGCTCTACAATGGAGGCTGAGTTCATAGCCTTGGACAAAGCCGGTGAAGAAGCTAAATGGCTCCGAAACTTCTTGAAAGACATTCCATTTTGGCCTAGGCAATTGACACCTGTATGTATACATTGCGATAGTCAATCGGCAATATCGAGGGCTGGGAGCCTTATGTATAATGGTAAAAATCGTCATATACGACGAAGAGATAAAACCATTAGACAACTTATCTCTAGAAGAATTATCACAATTGACTATGTTAAGTCAAAGGATAATGTATCGGATCCACTTACAAAAGGTTTAACTAGAGATGATGTTGAGAGATCATCAGGAGGAATGGGACTATGGCCGAGGACAAATCGTCATGGCGGTAACTCTACCTAGAAGACTGGAGATCCCAAGATCTAGGTTCAAGGAGCTCAAACAAAGTTGTGTACGACCGCTCCAACATTGTCAAACAACTCAACCCATTCTCTTAATAAGACAATGTTTAGTACCAAGGATAAAACGTTAAAGACGTTTTTTAATGATTATCTAAGTTTGATGCGGGCTTTGTCAAACAGTGTAGATATACGGGATTACACGTTTAGAAATCACCTATGTGAGTGTGAAGTGGAAGCCGCTTCAAGGAGAATTCTGTAAGGCCAATTCTCTACACACTCATGAACCAGGTGGTGTTCATGGCTGAAACGAACAAAACAATGAGAACAAAAAATGGTCAAGGATTAATTGTGTGATATATGTTGTCTAGGTATACACCAAAGTTCGACGGTTCAAAGATATCAAATCTACCAATTGACCGAGTATATCCGATATATGTTCACTACGGAAAGTTCAAAGGGAAACCCACTTATCGAGATGCAATTAATTCTTACTTGCAAATCACATAATTTTCTGCATGTTTTCTTCATATAGCCATTCCCCATTCATGTGGGGGATTGTTGGGTTTGGAAGGAAGGTAAAGTAGTGTGATTGAGAAATGAAGGGAATATTTATTAAATATTAATATATATATATATATATATATATATATTAATATTTGATGTGGGGCCATTTTTGTAACGGAATAAAAAACTGGACTAGTTATGCAAATATTCCAAAGGTATACCAATGAAAAGGTACCTTTTTATTGAACAGCCACCTTGAAGGCTGCCTTTCATGAACATCCATTTCACCAAAAGACACCTTCATGCCTTTTCACTCCAAATCTTGTGGCTATAAATAGAGAGGTATTTTGGCTCATTTTGTTCATCCAAAATTTTCATACTCTCTCTCTCTCATTACCTTTTGCATTTGTTTTCAAAACAAAAGTAAGTTCTGAGTCAGTGTGATTTGCTACCATTATTTGAGTTCGCTGGTCACTGTGATTTGAATTACCGTTATCACAGTGAGGATAATTCCATTCTATCCTGGGAGAAATGAATCCACAAACCTTGGGTAACTGTGAGGGGATTAGATTTCTTAAGGACAGGCAGTGTATACTGTTGACACCCAATTTTGTCCCGGTCGTGTAAATTAAAGTCTAATTATTCTCAATTAAAATTAATTATTTTGAAAATTCAAAGTAATTGAGTTAAATTTAAAAGAAAAGGGCTAAATGTGTTAGACGCGGCTTTAATTTTAGCTTACTTGTGCAATTAGTTCAATTTACCTAATTATATTAAAAAAAAGAGGCTAAAATCGTTTTAAAACCTAATTTCTAGCCTACTTCTGCAACTACACATATATATCCTATTACTTCCTTACCCGCTAATCCCCTAACCCGGCCCAAATCCTCATCTCCCCTAATCAGAATTCCCTTCCCCTTAATCCCGATTTCCCTCATTTTCCCAAATCGAGCCCTAATCCCCTAAATCGAATCCTAAATCTACCCCACTCAAAATCCAGCTCATCAGATAGTACCATGGACGAATACAAAGCCTCCAGCATTGTCCTTCTTGTACGGTTCCAGCTTGTCCACAGCCAACGTTTAAATTCGAATCGAAATGGGAATTTTTTACTGAAATCAGCGTGGAAAAGGATCTTTTGGGTAATTTACCTAAATTATTCCATTTTTCCTTGTTGATTTTTGCATCAAAAATTCACACAATTATAAAAGAGGCCTTAGAGCCGTTGGGAGGTCAGTCTCGGTATTTGAATTAAATCCGAAACCCTAGCCTAGCAGGTATATATATGCTTATTTGTTCAGTTCTGGGGGGGAATAATAACAAAAACGACAGCATTGATAAGAAAAAAGATTTTCCTTCCAGTTTTAAAAAGGGAGATAGTTTTACTGTTTTTAGTGGGTTCTTGGAATTTGTTTCCTGTTCTCGCTTTCATTATTTTAGTCGAGTCGCTTCATCGTTGATCGAGTCGACAACCTTATTCGAGTCCCGCACTTCGGATCCTTGCTCCTTTTCACTGCTCCTAAAAAGGTAATAACATCGCCTTAACTCCCTGTTCTGTGAAATTGGTTTGATAATTTTACCAGTACTGTGTTCGATAAATTGTTACAGTTTTTGTTATGCATTGATTTATATGTTTGTTTCTTTCATTCTTTCAGTGAACTAATTTGAATCCGGTACTAGCTTATGGTGTAGTTATTAAAACTATTTCAACATAGCTTTGTTCGCATAAAGATTAAATCTTTTAGGGTATTTTGCAGGAAGCTCTATATTTTGATCACTAGAACCTGTTCTAATGATAAAATGTTCAAGATAACTGTTTGAACTTTGTCTGAATCAAAGCTTGGACCTGTGACGGTTTAGTTGTAAATGTTAGGTTCTTTAAGTAGGTTTCTAATAGTTTTGTTGCTTTTTGATTCTGGTCTTCTCTCCCAGTTTTTCCCTTCAGTATATTTTTTGTTTTCTTTATCTCCCTCTTGATAGATTATGAAAAGAAGTAGGCATGTTTGGTTCTTGGCTGTTTGAGGGAGCATGTACAAGAACATGGAATCTTGTTCTTGATTGGAGAAGTGAAAGGGTTCAGAGTAGGTAGAAGAGGGTCTATTATGGTTGTTTCAAGAGTAGAAAGAGGTGTTGTAGGTTGTTAGGGGTCTGTGAGGGAGAGGAAACAGAGGGTGTGCAGATGGCCTTGGAGAGGTGTTCTGGTGAATTAGAGGAGCTGGAGGTGTTGTTGTTTTGGTTCAAAGATTCCAGGGGTTGTATTGGCTTTCTGGGGTTTGAAGTAGGGTATAAGTGTTGGTGTGTGTGCAGGTGTTTTGGTCAGGGCCTATGGTTTGGTTGAGGTCTGGTTGGTTTCAGGGGATGGTTCTGGCTGTTGTAGGTAAAAAGAGATTCTGGTGGTGAAGTAGTTAGTTGCTAGAATCTGCAATTTGCTTTGAGAGATGAGGGAGAGATCTAGTGTGTTCTGCATTAAGCTCTGGTTCTTTGTTGTTTAAAGAGGTGCTGCAGGGTGTGTTTCTGGTTCTGTTTTGGTTTTTGTAAAGTGAGAGAAAGCTTAGGTCTGGTCTGTTAGGAGTAGAAGTGATCTAGAGCTCTTAGTCTTGTCCAGGTCTCAGTCTAACTCTTTGTTTCTCTCTGTCTTGCTCCCAGTTTGCTCTAGTCTAGGACCTGTTAAATGTTTATTTATGTCCTTTCTCCAGTACTCATGTTCTTATTAGAGTGGACTGATTTTCTTTTGGCCTTATTAACCCTATGCCTTAATGTTTGCCCCGGTTTAGTTTCTGGTTTGTCTCGTGTGGGAGCTATTGTAGTCTAATTCCCTTTTCATGTCATTGTCTTAAGAATCCGGTAGCCTGCCTCATTTTCTTTGGAATGATAGTCTCTCCCCTTGGAATATACGCTAGTCAAATTTTGTTGTATGCTTTGGTCTGCTTCAAGAAGTATGAATGCTTTCCTTCATTATGAAATCTATCTTGAAAATTGTGTGATTAAGTCCAAGCTTAGAATCCCAGTTGTGTGTGTTTTCTTCTCTATCATTGGTACTCTGTAATGAAGTCTAGTTTCTTATTATATATGGTGGTTCCCTGTAAGAGGGTAAGTGCAAATTGGTTGACTACTACGGCTCATCTTAAGGAATAAGATGGAAAGAAAATATTTGGTTCTGTTCAGTGTGTTAGGAGAGTTATATTATGTAAAATTGCTTGTTTATTCATTTTTCGTCTAGCTTTAGTATTATTATGAGGAAACTAATTCTTCTTTCCCCTTTGGGTTTTGGCATGAAAATACAATTGGGATCGAGTCTGGAAAACTCACAAACTGGGATGACATACATTCGGGAGTTATTTGATCCACTCCGCATTTTCGGGACTTGATATCCCCGAAAAATGTAAAAGAAAGAACAAATGAAAATCACAAAGTCCTAGGCTCAATGATTGAGTTTGCGCTTCCGGGTTCTATCTTCTAAACTCCATCCTTCCCCGCTCCCTTAGAAAATGCATGTTGTATAGGATTTCCCCATAGACCGGATTAGGAACCCTGTAGGGTAGAAATGATATTTGAATTATGAATAATTACTGTAAATTACTTAAATTGTTTTTATATGAATGCTTTGTATCATTTCTTTGTGAATCGCCAATTAATTTATGGATGTTTAGAATCATTTGTCAATTAATGAGTGCAAAATCAAATTCGACTAAAAATCGTACCCTCGTCATAATTCGCATTTGAATTGCTTCTTTATTTATTATATTAAATATTCAATTATTTATTTATCTAATCTAATTTATTTATTTAGTTAGTCAATTAAATTTTAATCCTTTATTTATTTACTTAATCTAACTTATTTAATTTCAATTAATCATTTATTTAATCAATTAAGTATTTATTCATTTATTTAATTAATCAATTATTATTCATCTGCTCCTTTATTTAATTAAAATTGATAAGTATTCATTTATTTAATTAAGTTATTTATTTGCTTATTTATTTATCTATTTATTCAATCAATTAATTAATCCTTTATTACTATCCAATTATTTATCTAGTTTGTTTTATTTAATTATCTAACTTCATTCAACCTTTACTTATTCTATTAATTAATCAATTGATTATTATTTCATTATCCATTTAATTAATCTTAAATTGGGTCATTTATTTATCTAAGTATCGGCATAGTTAAAAGTTTATCTTATTTATATTATTTCTATTCTCCTTATATAAAATTAGCTTTATATACTTATTATCCTTAACAAATTCGTGAAAACCGCCTGATTAACCGCATTTAGCGGATTTTCGAAAGTGCTCCCGCTAGGGATCTTTTTTCGAATTTAATAGAACCACTTACCTAGAATCTCTGAATTTAATTTCTTTTAAATAAAAAATAAATTGCACTCTTTAGTTAACTTAGGTTCCTAATAATCCTTAAATTAGGTGGCGACTCCAAAGAAAGCCCTTTGGAGTCTCCACTTTGTTGAAGTCAAATCCCGATGCATACTTCCTTTGGGCTGCATCATCAAAGTGCTGATCAACCGAGGACGCTTCAACCGAAGGCAGTGACTGATCAACCGAGGAGGCCAATTACCCGAAGCCAAGCCAAGCTGCTCCATGACATGCACGTCCAACTGGCTATATCGGGAGGAAGCATGTGTTCGGAAGGCGGATTGCAAAGTGAGGGAACCGAGGGCTACATCTTCAAGTTTGAGCCCGAGGACAAAGTCACCGAACAGCAGCTCTTCGTACCGGGCAGCGCAGAGCCGAACACAACATCATGTGTTCGAAGCTAAGGAAGTCAGCACCCGATGACACATGTGTTCGAGCAGACAATCGAGAACCTAAGCCAGGCTCACCGAAGCCAAATCTGCCGAACACATTTTAACTCAGCCCTGCGTGGCTTATTTCTATTGGTCGACTGTGACCTATTTACTAGTTTACCCTTAGTATTTCCTATATAAACCTTATTTCCTTACATTGTAAGTAGCTAGTTTTTGGATATTATTATTGAATGAAAGTGCCGAGCACATTTCTTGTCTCCGTCGTGAGCAACCCCCGGTGAGGGCTTTTATGGACTTGTGGCTTTCGGTTAATCCGATTGAACATTCCTCTTTGATCATTCAGTTTGCAAGAGGCAATGTTCTCTTGAGGATTGTTGCATAGTTAGGGTGATTCTTGTGCCCTTTCGATCGAGCTTTGAGACAGGTTCCTCACTGTTCTTTCGAAAGAAGCAAGTTTTGTCTTGCTTCTATCTTCTTCTTTAATCGTTCTTCTTCCGCGTTTGGGCTAAGCAACACCTTCGGGTTTGACTTGCACCACTACCAGATGCCACCTGTCCCTTATCCGGTTTACAATGCACAAGCAAATTACTACCAACCTAGAGCACATACACCTAATCAATACCCTCGTCAGCCAAAATTTCAAGCACCCCAGAATTATCAGCCTCGTCCTCCTGTTCGTCCCAATGTGCAAGGGTTTAATCAGAATTACGAAAGGAGAGCAACCAAAACCTATACTCCTCTAGCCGAGTCATATGGCCAGCTTTTTGAGAGATTAAGGAATGCAGGAGTTGTGCAGCCTATCCCTGATAACACCCCAAACCCTCATCCAAATTGGTATGATGCAAATAAGCACTGTGCTTATCACTCAGGAGCAGCCGAACATGATATTGAGAGATGTTATACTTTCAAAGACAAGGTCGAGGGTCTAATCAAAGCAGGCAGCATTCAACTCACCGGCACTCAGGCAAATGTGCATGATAATCCTCTTCCCAATCATGGTAACAATGCAGTTAATATGATTTCTCTTGAGGAAGAACCAAATCTGAAGCGCACCATAGTCTCTATTTATGATGTAAAGGTTGATAATATTGCTTTTAAGGTACCTAAGCAAGCACTAACTCTATTGCCAAAGAATGAGGGAACTTTTGGCCTAGGTGGCAACCCCGCTGAAGGAAAGATGGAAAAGGCTGAGTCTGAGAAGAAGCCGACTAGTGTCATACCACAGTTTCTTTTACCATTGAACCAGTCATTTGTCCAAGCACCAGAAATGGCCATGCAGAATTTGATGGAAGGTGTTGGCAGCCTATTCTTGAATGATGGATTGAAATGCAGTGCAACTATTGAAGAATTTGAGGAAGAGCCACATGTGCAGAATGCTAAACCAATTTATGTTATGGCTAATTGGACTTATGGTCCAAAAGAGACTTGATTAATGAGCTCGTTATTTTTGTTTTGGCATCACAGTCAGCTTGAGGCCCTGAACTGTGTTTTGCACTTTGTTTACGTTTATGTCTTTCAAATAACTCTTTTAAATCCTGCATGTTTCCTTTTATGTTGTATGCCTCCCTAAATTAGGTTTTGAATAAACAAATGCACTGCATTCCTACCTTATTATTTTGCTATACTTTAAATATTTATGTGCTTTAGTATTTGCTTCTGATTAATATACTTACTACTGTTTCAAATTAAAGTTATCAAAACCTGCTTAAACTTGGCTTGTGGCCTATAACGAAACAACGGAACAATTTAAGGATGATGCACCGGAAAGTTGCTTCTTGCACTCTTTGGATATTACATTACCGTTAGAACTTCAAACTGGGGCAGCTTTATTTGCCGGCAATTGGAGCCGAAGCGGTTTATCTATACAAATGAAAGTCCTTTATTTGAGAAACCATTCAAGAAGATAAGTTGGAAGATGTTGAATGCGCGAAGAAAAGATTTGAATAGTTTACTTTAACCCGGGGCAATTAGTATTGAAGAAGCTCTTTCCTAATTAAGAAGAAGCAACGGGAAAATTTCGCCAAGTTGGCGATGTCATTACGTGGAAGAACACTAATCCTGGCAGATATTCATGATCAAGTTTGGCCAAAGATAATCAACGCAGATATTGCTAAGAGATATTATGTCTGAAGCAACCGCAAGTTAGCATTTTTTTTAATGTAATTTTGATTGTAATGCGAACTACGCGTAACCTGATTCCCGAGGCGGGATACGCAGGCAACTCATATAGAGTTCGGTTGCACTAGCACAGGAATCCCCTATTTCCTTTTTTTTTTTATGTAAGTTTGAACTACTTCTGACCTGATTCCTGTAATGGCAACAGGATAAGTAGGCAATCCCCGTCGGATTCGGTCAAAATATTATAATACTTTAGGCTTGTTTATCTTTTATGATGTAAATCCAAACTATGCATCTGGGCAGATGTGTATGTTTTCCAATTCGGATGCGGTTTCGTCCTTAGATTGCCACATTTTCCCCAAAAAAAAAAAATCTTTATGTAAGCAGAACTACGCACAGTCTGATTCCCGTGGAGGGATACGTAGGCGCTCTTAACGGGCTCGACTCCATAATATTAAAATTTTCAGTTTCCCCTAAGGCAAGCAACTGGAGCAAATTTTGCAAGATGAATTGAAGATATGGAAGATGGAAACTGGGGTAAATTTTGCAAGATGAATTGAAGATATGGAAGATGGAAACTGGGGCAAATTTTGCAAAAGAGTTCGAAGGCATAAAGATTATAACTGGGGCAGATTTTTGCAAACTTGGTATTGCTTATCAAAGGATGAAGTGGCAAAGTTCTAAAAGTATTCAAGATTAGCACAAGTTGCAAAGACAAAGGACGTTCAGTTAATTTCGAAATATGTCATGAGTTCGAGTTAAAACAGAAATTTTTAAATGCATTATAACTTTCAGTTGCATATCAATGATTTATTGTTCAATATTTTATCAAATTACTTATCTTTGCCTCTATCTTGAAATATTATACAATATTGAGTTCATAAGTCAAGTCTCTGAGTATAATTTGTAAGCCCAAGTCTAAAGAAGAACGAGGGAGTAGCGGCAGCAAGTTCAAGATGAATCAGCACAAATCAAACACCCCTCCCCAAAACTAACAAAATTTTCTTTGAGAGCAGGAACATGAAAGCTCGCAATGAGAGGATCATTTGTACTATGGATGAACAATTTATTGAACGCGCATCCAAAAGTTGCCTTGCAGATTGCGTCGCATTGCCTTTTTCATAACTTAAAGCATTATGCTTTGTCATGAGTCCCTATTACTTTCATTCCTAATAGGCGACAAAGCCGAGGCTTGTTTTGTGTTTTCAAAACTAAGCCAAATAGAGCATCGCCTTGTTTTAGTTGATAATCCGCACAAAGCCATCCTTCCCGGATTGTCTCGCCAATCGATTTATCAGTGGCTATCGCACTGACTACATTTCCGCACTACTTTGCTTTGCACTTGCTTTGAATTATGTCTTCGTACTCGCTTTAAAAATTAACGCCTTGCTTTACTCTTTCAGGTTGACCATCGGCTACGAGGATTCCTTTTGTTGGACTATCTTGCCTATTGATTCGCCAAATGGCTCTTGCATTGCTCTACATTCCCGCACTGCTTTTCTTTGCACTTGCTTTAAATTATGTTGTCGCACTTGCTTTAAAATTGATGCCTTGCTTTATGTCTTTCAGGTTGACCACCAGGCGGGGCTTCTCTCTTGTTGGACTTTCAAGCCTGTTGATTCGCTAAATCGCTTTTGCGTTGCTTTACATTTCACGCTAAATTTCTTTGCACTTGCTTTCAACTATGCCTTTGCACTTGCTTTATATTATGACTTGCTTTACTTTTAGTTTAACAGGTTAACAGGTCAGCCCTGAGACCCTCCTTGCTTTGTGCCGTACCGGATCACCAGCTGATTTGTAGACAATCAACCCCAAGACCCTCCCTGCTGCGTGCCCGACCGGCTTGCCAGTTGATTTGTCAAGATTGTTCAAATTGCTTTGCACTTGCTTTAAATTATGCCTTCGCATTTTCTTTGTATTACGTCTTGTTTACTTTTCAGGTTAACAGGTCAGTCCCGAGACCCTCCTTGCTTCGTGCCGGACGGTTCACCAGCTGATTTGTAGACAATCAATTCCAAGACCCTCCTTGCTGCGTGCCCGACCGGCTTGCCAGTTGATGTGTCAAGATGTTCAAATTGCCTTGCACTTGCTTTCAATTATGACTTTGCACTTGCTTTATATTATGAACCGCTTTACTTTTAGCTTAGTAGGTTAACAGGTCAGCCCCGAGACCCTCCTTGCTTCGTGCAGGACCGGTTCGCCAGCTGATTTATAGACAATCAATTCCAAGACCCTCCTTGCTGCGTGCCCGACCGGCTTGCCAGTTGATTTGTCAAGATTGTTCAAATTGCCTTGCACTTGCTTTCAATTGTGACTTTGCACTTGCTTTATATTATGAACCGCTTTACTTTTAGCTTAACAGGTTAACAGGTCAGTCCCGAGACCCTCCTTGCTTCGTGCCGGACCTGTTCGCCAGCTGATTTGTTTGACAATCAACCCCAAGACCCTCCTTGCTTCATGCCCGACCGGCTTGCCAGTTGATTTGTCAAGATTGTTGAAAATGCTTTTTATTATGCCTTCGCACTTGCTTTATTGCTTTGCCAGTTGATTGGAAGACAACTTATCAATGATATCGCAACCCGCACTTGCAAATCTGTATCATCAATATTTGATCGTTCTTTACTTTTGATTATCAGGCTTTATTAGCAGTTGCTTGTTGACACCCAATTTTGTCCCGGATTTTAATTAAATGTATAATTATTTTAAAATTAAGTTAAATTTTAAAAATTGCAAGTAAATAGCTAATTTTAAAAGAAAATGACCAAAATTACAAGTCATCCTTTCATTTGCAGTGTACTATATAATTATTTGTTTAGCTTAATTAAAGAGCTAAATTTGTTCGTGAATTTCAATTTAGGATCGTTTCTGAAAAGCCCATTTATACACACACAAATGCTTCTATTTTTTTTCCCAATCAAAACAACCTCAAAACCCGGCCCACTTACCCCTCATTTTATTATTCATCATCACTCCCATAAAGGAAAAACCCTACACACCACTATTATCATAAACCCAGCCGCGGCAGCCCACCATTTTTGGACTCTCTCTCTCTTTTGAAGACCCTCTCTCACCCATCTTCCTCACCAAATCAACCCCTCATCGTTCTCACTCTCCCCCGACACCAAAACACACAAGCAGATCGAATCAGTAGGGAGAAGCGGGGGGGAAGGTTGAGTTTGAAAAAGGGGAATCGAAACAGGAGAAACGGGATAAGGGAAATAACGTCAGTAGCAATGGTGGAGGAGAGCCATCGGAGTAGTAGCGACGCCACCAGTGAAAGGGTTGGTGTTGCTCCTCCTTATTTCGTCTGGAAATTGCTCCGTTCGCCGGAGTCCGGCTATGTCTTTATCGGCTAATGTTTCTGACTATTTCACTGGGTTTTCTAGCTGTTTCATTTGGTTTTTCTGTTGACCGATTGAACCTTGTTAATGGATAAGGATTTTTGAATCCACACCGGCGACGCTTTTCCGTTCATAGCTGGGTCTTTCTGTTTGTCTTGCATATTTCACTGGTTGCATCTAATGATCTTGCCATGGCTAAATTTCACTTGACTCAAGTGCAAAGACCTTTGCTTTCGTTTGGGTTCTATGGTTACCCGCTGTCATGAATCGGTTCCTCGATCGGAATCACTCTCTGTCGCGCGTTGTTCTGATTGTTGTTATCGAAATCTGGTTTGATTTTACCCGGTGGAGTTGCAGCGACGCCGCTAAGGCTTGGCAGTCGCTCCTCCACCTCCTGCTTGACTGCGATTCAGTCTTGTCGATTGCTCTATTTCGCTTCTCTTTTGACTGAATATGTTGCTATATCTGCTAGTGTTCAGTGGCACTTGATCCTTTGTTCGATGTTGCAGGTCACAAATCGCGGAGTGGAGTCGCAGCGGCGCCTCTACGGCTTGGCGTTGCTCCTCCTCCCTGTTTTGGCACTGTCTCGTTCGTCCCATCTGAATTCAGTCACTGGTTATGTGAAGTTGTTTCCTGATTTTGGTGTTGGTTTCCAAAGGGCTGTGATGAGGATTTTTCCAAGTAAATGTTATTGGGCATCGTAGTTAAGAGGCCCGTATCTTGGCGGGGCGACCCAAATTATAGGGTTTGCAGCCATGGCGGTGTCGAAGAACTTCATGTTTGAGATCAGTTGCTGATCTGAGCCTCATAGAGAAAGTGATCAAATTGTATCTATGTATTGGAGTTGCTTTATTTTGGGCGTTCATATGGTGCATTTAGTCCTTGTGGAGATGGTTCTGGATTCTGATGTTGCTTATTTAGTTAGCTAAATGCAGTTAGACCCGTTAAATTTTTTTCTGACTATTATGTTGCGCAGCTTGACCCGTTTACTTGACCCACCCGATTTCAACATATATTGCATTTAGCCTATGAAATTATTAACCCGTTTACTTGACCCACCCGATTTCAACATATATTGCATTTAGCCTATGAAATTATTAATTTTGAGGCTATGGACTGATTTAGAACAATACTACACTTGTTTGGCCGATGAAAATATATACACGTATTGAGGCCTACACAAGGAATTGACGGATAATGAATTGACGGATTTTGAACATGATACTACACTTGATCCGTCCCGTTCCCGTGTCCCTAAAGCAAAAGGCGATGATGAGTGCATTTTAATGCTAAGCAAGTTGAATAGAGTAGTGGGTTTGGTGCTTTGGCACGGCAACACGGCCCGGGCTCCGTATTTGCAACCGTACCAAATCCCGAGCCTCTGTTCGACGCGTCATGCAAACCTGAGCCTAAATTTTGCAAAAACAAAACCCCTCTATTATTATTATTATTATTATTATTATTATTATTATTATTATTATTATTATTATTATTATTATTATTATTATTATTATTATTATTATTATTATTATTATTATTCTATTGTTATTATTATATATATTTTATTATTATTATTATTATTATTATTATTATTATTATTATATATATATATATTTTTTTTTTCTTATTATTATTATTATTATTACTTTATTACTTTATTATTATTTTATTTTATTAATCATTACACTTTATTATCGTACTAATCTCGTCTAATTCCCATTTTATTGCGAGGTATATCTTGGCACGAGCAATTCGGGAACGTTTTGGCTAACTCGCGAATGAGAATAGTCCATTGCATTGAGGGCATTTGGAGATTGAATTCGGACCCGAGCTTTCAGAAATAAGACTTAGGAATTTTAGAAAAATCAAGACTCCCACGAGTTGATCAATTTCCCGGTTCTATCTTTAACTTTGCCTTCCTTTCCTTAGATATTTATGTAAATAAAATGTGTGAATTATTTTATTTGACAATAATATTTAATTGTTTGTATGTCGCTTTACTTTATGTCCATTACCTTTTATTGTGAAGTCGTTATTTAGTTTATTGCAAATTGGGGCCGTCTTAGCAAATGCGTGCAAGTAAAAGGATATTTTGCAAATAAGCTTTTATTCGATTAATTATTTTCATTATTATTATTATTACTATATTTTTTTTATAATTCTTTTGAAAGAAAAGCATATTTTGCAAATATTTTGGAAACCTGTCGG
This sequence comes from Petunia x hybrida, assembly GCA_037355625.1. NCBI lineage: Eukaryota > Viridiplantae > Streptophyta > Magnoliopsida > Solanales > Solanaceae > Petunia > Petunia x hybrida. The sequence continues at coordinate 6,324,301 of JBBBVM010000484.1, forward strand.
ATTAACCGTTTTTAACGGAATTTCGGAAGTGCCTTAAAAACCTTCTTCCGAGATTAATAAAACCTCTTACCTTTAGAATCTCTGAAAGAAAGACCGTCTTTAATAAAAACGGAGTTTTGCACGCATTTGCTAATTTGGTTCCCTGTTTTCCTTAAATTGGGTGGCGACTCCAAAAACTCCAAAAGAGTTAGTCCATCCTGTCGATATTCCGAAATTTATCCCTTTTCGGGGGTAATTTTTGGGGTTCAACATTGCTCGCTTACCGTTTGTCGAGTCTATTACAGGACTTTAGCAGTACCACAGCAACATTTGGAGCATAACGTGGAACTTTTTCTTAGCAGTGAACTGGGGCAATCATTGATATGAGCTAGACCCATCAACGAGGATCTGAAGAATCGCACTCGAACAAGCAAGTTCTTACCTAATCTTTCATTCCAGATTAGGAGTCAGTTTGAATTCTTTCCTATTCGTGCGTCCTTTTCTGTCAATCGTGCGAGTCTTCGTATCTAAGTGTTGTAAGTGTTGTTGAACTACATATGGCCTGGTTCTCTTTTAGCCCGAGATATGTAGGCAACTCGGGATCCGGAGTTCGGCCATGTCCATAAGCCTCGCCTTTTGGTCCTTGGAATCAAAAGTTTTGGCTTTATCGTGACAAAATTGGCTTTCCCGTCATTTTCTTTACCCTAAAAACTCTTTCATCCTTTTCCGGGTAAAGAGGGGCAGCTGTTGACACCCAATTTTGTCCCGGTCGTGTAAATTAAAGTCTAATTATTCTCAATTAAAATTAATTATTTTGAAAATTCAAAGTAATTGAGTTAAATTTAAAAGAAAAGGGCTAAATGTGTTAGATGCTGCTTTAATTTTAGCTTACGTGTGCAATTAGTTCAATTTACTTAATTATATTTAAAAAAAGAGGCTAAAATCATTTTAAAACCTAATTTCTAGCTTACTTCTGCAACTATACATTTATATCCTATTACTTCCTTACCCGCTAATCCCCTAACCCGGCCCAAATCCTCATCTCCCCTAATCAGAGTTCCCTTCCCCTTAATCCCGATTTCCCTCATTTTCCCAAATCGAGCCCTAATCCCCTAAATCGAATCCTAAATCTACCCCACTCAAAATCCAGCTCATCAGATCGTACCATGGACGAATACAAAGCCTTCAGCATTGTCCTTCTTGTACGGTTCCAGCTTGTCCACAGCCAACGTTTAAATTCCATTTTCCTTGTTGATTTTTGTATAAAAAATTCACACAATTATAAAAGAGGCCTTAGAGCCGTTGGGAGGTTAGTCTCGGTATTTGAATTAAATCCGAAACCCTAGCCTAGCAGGTATATATATGCTTATTTGTTCAGTTCTGGGGGGGAATAATAACAAAAACGGTAGCATTGATAAGAAAAAAGATTTTCCTTCCAGTTTTAAAAAGGGAGATAGTTTTACTGTTTTTAGTGGGTTCTTGGAATTTGTTTCCTGTTCTCGCTTTCATTATTTTAGTCGAGTCGCTTCATCGTTGATCGAGTCGACAACCTTATTCGAGTCCTGCACTTCGGATCCTTGCTCCTTTTCACTGCTCCTAAAAAGGTAATAACATCGCCTTAACTCCCTGTTCTGTGAAATTGGTTTGATGATGTTACCAGTACTGTGTTCGATAAATTATTACAGTTTTTGTTATGCATTGATTTATACGTTTGTTTCTTTCATTCTTTCAGTGAACTAATTTGAATCCGGTACTAGCTTATGGTGTAGTTATTAAAACTATTTCAACGTAGCTTTATTCGCATAAAGATTAAATCTTTTAGTGTATTTTGCAGGAAGCTCTATATTTTGATCACTAGAACCTGTTCTAATGATAAAATGTTCAAGATAACTGTTTGAACTTTGTCCGAATCAAAGCTTGGACTTGTGACGGTTTAGTTGTAAATGTTAGGTTCTTTAAGTAGGTTTCTAATAGTTTTGTTGCTTTTGGATTCTGGTCCTCTCTCCCAGTTTTTCCCTTCAGTATATTTTTTGTTTTCTTTATCTCCCTCTTGATTGATTATGAAAAGAAGTAGGCATGTTTGGTTCTTGGCTGTTTGAGGGAGCATGTGCAAGAACGTGGAATCTTGTTCTTGATTGGAGAAGTGAGAGGGTTCAGAGTAGGTAGGAGAGGGTCTATTATGGTTGTTTCAAGAGTAGAAAGAGGTGTTGTAGGTTGTTAGGGGTCTATGAGGGAGAGGAAGCAGAGGGTGTGCATTGATGATGAAGAGGCCATTGATAATGCCTTCCTTGAGAGCTTACCTTGTGAGGAGGGTTGTCTCGAGGATGAAATTGGAGGTGAGGAGGTACCTCTTAGTGTGAGTATGAGGGCTTTTAAGAAGGGGAGTGGGGTATTTAATGCTAATTTTGAATTGCACCACTCTGTCTATACCCTCCCATATATTCACCACACTTTGAGACTTGAGCATGCCAAAACCGTTGTGCTACATTTTGAAAATATTGCCTTGAAGGTTTGGTATGTTGATCATGAGCTTAGGGGTCATCGGGACTTTGATTGCTTGATCTTGAATGTTCTATGTTCTAATGATTCTCTTGCTTGTTATGGTTGTGAGTGCTTGACACTATGGAGCCAAGAACTTGTTGTTCCCTTTGGGAACATGAGCTTCTTGATCGGTATTGATACTTGGCTCTATAACAAGAGCGAATTTTCCACCGTGCTTGTACTCACTCTTGTTGAACTTGCCTACTCGTGTAGTGGGAAGTCTTGTTGCACTAGCCTTGAACTTAGGGATCGTAGGGATTTTGATAGCTTAATCTTGCATTTACCATGCCCTATTAATCTCTTTATTTGTTCTTGTGTTGGGAGCACTTTTTTGTCAAACCAAGTATTTGCTAGCTCCTTTGGGAGCATGAGCTTCTTTGTTGCCATTGATACTTGGTTGTACCACAAAAGTGTGTTTTTCCACACTTAGTGCACTAACCTACTCTTGTAGTAGGAGTTTTTGTTTGCCTTTTGATGTAGGTGAAGATCCCTTGGAGGAGGATGCCTTAATTTCGAGGACGAAATTTTCTCAAGAAGGGGAGGATGATGCAGCCCAAATTGCATCGACACCCACACTTGGTCCGGAAGTCAAGGCATGGATGATATGAGCTCGAGAGACGACTTGAAGACCATGCATTGAAGCTCAATCAAAGTGGAAACAGGGCTGAAACCAGCGCAGGAAACAGGGGAGCCACAACAGGGCAAAACAGGGCAGCATTTTCTGAGCTACTGCCTGGCGCCAGACATTTCCTCTGCGCGATCGCGCCACTACTCACGCGATCGCGAAGAGATGATATTTGCCCTGCGCGATTGCGCACACAAGGACGCGATCGCGAGCCTCTGCATTTTAGTACCCTGCGCGATCGCTATTCCATTCACGCGATCGCGAAGACCAGTTGAGCAGTGCAGACCAGAAACTTGGCAAAACTTGTAATGGGAAACTATAAATAGACCCCTTAGTCATTTATTGCTTTTTAGCTAACTTTGAATGTAAAAATAATATTTTCTTTGAGTGAATCTCAATGTTGAACCCGTGAACGGGCATGATTTCACTTGGTGGATTCCAAGTTGAACATCGTAACCTCTTTGATCATTCTATTTGCAAGAGCCGGGTGCCTTTTGAGGGTAGTTGTGTAGTATAGGTGATCCTTGACTTCACCCGGGGTGTATCGAGATGAGTTCCTCGGTGCTACTTAGGTAAACGTTCAAGCCTCGTCTTGCTTTTATCTCGATATCGTTATCGATATCACCTATCTTGTTCTCGTTTCCGCATTTTGTATCGTCTTTTCGTTTCCGCGCATTTTTGATTACATCACTCCGCGAACAGCACTCTTTGTTTTTAGCAGCGTCTCCTCAACATTGATCAGCTTAGTCTGGACTTGCTCAAGTAGCGTACGCTTAGCCTCGAGCACAGCAAGCTTTGCCTTGATCTCAGATTGATCACACAGGTTTGCCAAGTCCTTAGATAATGAACTCTGAACATTTAGCAACTGGGCAACCTGGTCCTTAGCAGCTTGAAGTTCAGCTCTGGCTTTAATGGGCTCTTCATTAGCCCTTTGCAAATCCGTCTCAAGAGATCCACGCTCACCGAGTGCTCTGTTCAGCGAAGCTTTGCATTCTTCAAGTAGAATCTCCAGACCCTGGGCAGAACGTGCAAACCCTTCCTTCTCTTCAGAAAGAAGGTCCTTCTCCTTGGTGAGCTCGTTAATCCGCTCAATCCGCTCGTTGTTAATCTCAGTTAATCGGTTAACTTCACCCCCAAGAAGACCACACTGTTCTACCAGGATCTTATTCTCCTCCAGAGCATTCAGCAACTCTTTCTTCACCTCGACAACTTGATCGACATTGTTGATCCTGGAGCGGAACATCAGCTCAGCAGACATCATACTTGACTGAAAAAACAAAAGAAATAAAAGATTAGAAGTATGAAATCAAATTACTTCAAAACACAAGCGACAAACACTTACTCGGTCAGAGTCAGCGGCGATTGTAAAAGCCAACTCCTCGTCACTCATCTCCCTCATTGTCCATTCCTCTCGAGGACCGATGAGTGAAGAGACAGCCTTGGCTAAACTACCCGGCCTGGATAAAAAGTTGACGTCCGGGGCTAGCTTCATGGTATGCTTCTTCTCGCATTACTTGGGTTCCCAAGCCTGTTCAGAGGGGTAGTTTGGACCAAACTTGTACCGCAGACCCCTGATGTCCTTTAATCCAGTCTGACCGTTGATGATTGACCGCCAGACAAGCATTGTTGTTGATAAATTGGAATCACCCTCCACTCCAGGATCTATCGTGTCGCACTCGCGAAGACCAACCGGCGTCGTCCCCTCAATGGCCACATTTTCCAGATCCTCGAAACGAAAAACACAAGGACCTCGGCCACCCTCTTGGGGAACCTCTCCCTTTACCTCTTCTTCTTCTTCTTCTTTTTCCTCTTCTTCACCAACTTTTCTTTTCCCTTTGTCTACACAGGAAGGAGCCACCTTCACCCCGTCATCAACTCGGGGACTCCTCTCCGGAGTACGGGCAACCTCTTCCTCAACTTTCCTTTTATCGCTCCGAAGATAAGGTTTTCGCACAAGGGGTTCATTACTTTCAGCCTCAGTGTCTGAAAGATCAATCACCACCTTGTCTAGACCTTCTCCCCGTGCCGACTCAGGGACTTCGGCGGTAGGCTTTACAGTCTCCCCTGTAGACTCCGCCACATTGGTTTTGGGCAGGGATCCGTCTCCAGCAACTGAGGATCGCCCGGCAGCAACGGAAGTCTTACGAGCAGACTTTTTCCGTGCTCCGCCCTCATCTTGGCTTTTCTTTTTCCTCTTCAAGGAACCAAGGCTACTGGACAGGAGCTCCTCACCGCCTTCTCTTCTGCGCAATGCTTCCGCTGAAGCTAGTATAGATGCTGCCTCATCGTCAGGATCTACAGCGGAAATTGTTTGAGCAGGAGGGGCAGGAAAAAAATCCCCTTGAGTACCCAAACCTGCAAAAGGCAGAACAGTTAGACACAACAAAAATTACAAAGGAAAGAAATGGCTATAACAACGGAAAGTTCTCACCGTGAGTCTTCACGGTCAAACTCTTCTGCGCAGCAAAATACGCCCATTCTCTCTTTTCAGGAGGAAACTCCTTCAGGATCGCCTCGACCCACGTTGTCAGCTCATCGATGGATATGAGCCCGTCGTAGGGTCTCTTGTCAGCTACAAAGAAGAATCAAAGGATTAAGAAAACAATAGGAGAAAAGGAAGCACAAAAAAAAAAAAAAACTCAAAAGAAAACTCGGGGCCTTACGCTTCTTGTTCCAGACCTCGGGCAGGTAAGCCTTGGAGTTGAGGGACAAGGCAGTGGTGCGCACGAACACATACCGGTGTAACCAACCTCGGTCGCTGGTGTCTTCGGAGCTGCGCACCAAACCCTTGCTCACGCGTATCCTGACGTTGACGAAACCATCCTTGAAAATTTGTATACTGTACAAGGAGATAAAATGCTCGTATTCAAAAAGTTGATCGGTTTCTTCCGCAAACCAATCTATAAGGGTAACTATTCTATATACACTGGGGCACAGCTAGCCCGGGCAGAGTAAATACTCCCTGCAGAGCCTTTCAAGCACAGGATGCAGGGGTAGCTTACATCCAATTGTAAAAGGGTAAGTGCACATAGCCGTCCACCCAGCCCTATATAAAGTAATGTTCTCCTCTTCTGAGACCGGCAAGAGGGGGACACTCTCATCCCAGTTGCAGTCTATTCTGACTCGTGGGATCAACTCCGATGTGATTCCAGACCTAAATCTATACGCTGGCCACACACGTATATCTCCATAATTATTGGAGGCCTTGATATTGCAATCTGCTTCTAAATCACCCCACTTCTTAGGGATGATCTCCGCAGTAGAAGAACTACCAGCTGCATCCACGTTTTGGGTTTTTCTAGCTCTTGAAGACATAATTCTAAGAGAATTAAGGAGTTCGCAAAGAAGGCTGAGGGATGTTCAAAGAATTTTCAAGATTTAGCAGAAGAAAATGAACGCAAGTAAAAAGATTTCTCACTCAACAAATCCCTATTTATAAGAGCAGAAATCCGGCCCACCAAATTCTCTCGAGACACGTGGAGATCATCCGAGAGGCCACGATCAGATCCAACCGTTAAAAGAAGAAGTAGTTTTCAACAACTTTTGTAGTATCATCATTATCCTGAAGAGCAGCGGTCACCTCGCGATCAGCAGTCGACGTGTGCACGTGATTGAGGCGGTTAAAATCATTATTTTTACCCTTGGGACGCGCAGTAGTCACCTCAAAGCAGGCTGCAGGTGCGCAGGAGTGCAAGCTACAGTTACTTTTTACTGCGTATTTAATGCGCATGTCATGGGGATTTGTCACGTAGCTGATAAGATATGTACGTCACCTAGCTTCGTCATACAAAGATTGGACTTTGCAAAATGAAAATTCCCGCCAAAATTCACATCCACTCCTCGAGCAGAAACTCTGCTCGAGAAGTGTGGGGACTATCTGTATTGGATAAAATCTGACGTCACCTAAAAAGAACACATGTATGCCACGTGGCACGGGCAGATGTTTCTCCGGACAGACATTTAACAAACAGACAACTAGCCAGGAGGTTACCACGAGCAGACCTAAACTAGCTGAGTAACGCTTCCCAGGTCAGCACGATCTAAATGAGCAATTACTAACCTGATCATGGGCGATCACTCAATAAATGGTCATAAAGGCAGTAATTACGACCCAGCGGTTACATATCCGACAGATACGTGCCCAGCGGTTACAGAACCCAACGGACGCCTATCAGACCTATAAATAGCACTCGTCCTAAACCATTGTAACACAACTTTACTTCCTATCTACAACATCAATAAAAATATTCTCTTACTCTCGCTCAAACACTGTTCTTTGCTTGCATACTCTGCCCTTTAGTCTCTAAGTGCAATCAGTAAGAAGGAAGTCTCACCGGGGTCAAGCAATCCGACACGGTTACTTCTATCTATTTCGTTAACGCTTTAATTCTATTTATTTCTGGTTATATCTTGTTTCTATATTATTACTCATTATTACTGGAAAACACGAATATAACGGTAATATAGCGATTAGCGGGATTCTTCATTCAAACTTTTAATCTAAACTATTGATCGTGACTCAGCAAATACAAATTTAATTGTTAATTGGCCTAAAATCGGATCTAGGCTAAACAGGTCATGAGGTGATCACCTACTGTTCATCTCAAGGCCCCTACATCAGGTTGTAATCACCTAATTTTGGCACAAAATTTTCAATATAGTGATCGAGATAGTCGTGTCAAACTTCTTCAATTTTACATAATTTTCATAGATTTTTCTCGTGTCTTCTAGCATTTTTGTATAGTTAATTGGTAGAAAAATATCTAAAATTGTCTGAAAAAAATAATATAAGTATCTAATTTTCTAATTCTTGTTTGTTTTGAGTTTATTTATGTGACTAAAGTATTGTGAAATTAATCTAATTGTGTAGCTTGATAGTTATTTAAGTAAGTTTTAAGTTGTGGATGATTTTTATTTTTGAATTAATAACCTTGGCAAATACCCAATTCATGTAATTGCAGTCCAAAACCCGCTAGCCTAATCCCTTAGCCCAGTACCTGATCCGGCCCACCATCCTATCATAACCCTAAATGCCCTCATTTTTCTCATTCGTTTCCAAGCCTCCTTTGGCTTAAAGAAACTCTGCACAAAAATCAGCCGCCCATCGGGAAAATTAGCTCGCTCTCCTCGCCGTATCTCCACCGCCGGGCCACCATAGAACCACCACCGACCGCCACCAGAAAAATACAAACTATACCTTTTCGGAATCCTTTTCACCCCTCTTTCAATTTCCACCATTGTTTTCCATAAAACCATAGTCGTTTGACAAAGATCTGAGCTTGACAGTGCAAAAACAAAACTCCCCCGAATTTTCTCTGACATACCCTTCCTATTTCCTCATTTTTCTTCAGCTCTCCATCCCCCCTCCTTTCCTTTCCTATTAGGGTCCTTTCTATTAGAAACGGAAAGGGTGGTGACTGGAAATGGATGTGCGAGAGTGTCCTAACGAAGCAAAGGCTTTGAGACTACCATGGTGTTGTTTGGTGACTATTGGGATGATGTTAGACATGATGGGACTGAGGCAGCGGGGACAATGGTGCGACAAGGCGGTGACGATGCAGCGTTGGAACTGATTATGCATACGTGATGGCGAGGCAATCGACATCGAGTCGTCGAGGCGTAACAATGATAGTGATGGGTTAGGCTTGAATGTCGTTTTTTCTCTTTCTCTATGTTTTTCCTTACATTTTCTTTGTTAATATTAGATATTTAATTGTGAAATTCAATTTAAGTATAGTATCAATGTACTAGTATGCTTGTTTTGATCAAATGAATTCGTGGTTTGGCTTGGTAAGTGAGTTGTGGATAGTTATAATTGGTGCGATTAGCCAGAGCATTATCATTGTTAATTAGTAACTAAAATGAAATTTTTAGTTTTTGAAAAACTGTGAATAAGCTGCCTTGTTGTCGCTAACCTGTTCGGTCATGAATTTATTGAGGTCATTATTTATCTAGTATTTTCAGCATGTAATTTGGTATGTGTGGTAGTATATGCCTCCGGGAGATGTTTAGATTTTGTCGCTTCCCGTATGTCAGTTTGTCTTAAGAAATGAAAGGGAATTATGGGAGATTTCGGCTTTTTTCACTTCCCAATCAAATACACACACATTGTTCTCTGTTTGCTTGTAGCTTGTTTGTTTGGATATGTTCATGTGTAGAAATTGCCTAAGTCACGTCATTTTAATCCTCTCAAGACATGATGTTTGCTTATCTTGTTTAGCTTTGCTGAAGTATAAACTGTATGTTTCTTGGTTTTTTAGTTTTACTAATGCGAGCATGGATCTGTCTATGTTCGGGTTAAGTGGAGATTCTGGTTCAAGATAGTCGCCTCGTTTTGTTTGAATAAGAAGATTGTATCGTTTGTGTCTTTCTTACTTTACTTGGAATGCGTGTGAATTGGTTGTGTTTAGCCTGATTAAATACGTGAGGTGTGAAAATACATAGAGAGAAAGTGTTTAGGTTTTTGCTTGCTGAATCATTTAAGACTCACTTGTTGTAGGAATGATTAGTGTGATTCTAGTTTTCTGTTAGTTCTTAGATGAACTTGGCTTGTCTAGCTAGAAATTATTATCTGTTATGTCTTTAGAGGGCTCTTAGTCCATCTTTTATTTAGCCAATCTAACTGAAAATTTAATTTTTGCTTAGTATGTATGGTTTAATTAGTTTGTGCTCAATATAAGTGTGTAATAAGTGCATATTTTCATGTAGGATTTGTGGGTTTTAACTTGTAGTAAGTAGGGGCCACTAGAGCCAACTTGGACAACTTATTTTTCACTTTTTGGATAGCCTTGTGGGCTGAATGGTAGTCCCAATAGTTGTTGTACAAGGCCGAAAATAAGGCTAGATATAGGTAGTACACTCAAGTGTGCAGGGGTGTGGGCTTGTACCTTTTGTACAACTCCACACTCCACATTTTGCTTCAAATTTTTGCCGATAAATAAGGGCTTTAACTTTTCATTTAAGGAACAACTACTTGCTAAAATAAACAACAACAATCTGAACAACATTTCTGAAAATTTCAGCAGAAAAAGAGAGAAAACAAAATATTGAGTGCTTTAAGAGAAAAGTTGGAAAAATATTATTTAGTCGAGTATAGGGATTTAGAACCAAAAGACATCTATATCAAGAGTCTTTTGAATGATAAATCTCTAAGCTTAAGTCAGTTTTAAGGGTGTAAAAGGGCTGTTTAGTTGCTGATTTTTGGAGTATAAGTTGTTGCTTTTGGCTTGCTATTTCATTTGCTTCTTAGCATGGAAATTTCTACACAAGGTAAATACCTTCTTAACCTTGTATTTATTTTGAGTCGTTTGGCAATGAAATGATATGAATCAATATGTTTAAGGTCTCAATTATGTGTATCTTTTTTTTTGGGCTAATTTTAGTTAAAACTGGCAGTTTTTTTGTTAAAAATTAGGAAAGCAAGAAAAATATATGGTGTTTTTTGTATGTCCACTTTTGAGCTACCTATGTAGGGACGGAATAAAAGTATCGTGAGTAGGAAATATACAAACTAAGACCTTTTAACATGTTTGTGGACTGTTACGAAAATAGCCAGATTGTCTAAAAATGTGAAAACGGGACAGATTTGATAGAATGTCATAAATAGGACATGTAGTGCAATTGTCCAAGTTTGAATGATTCTTGAGTTCTATACGTGTGGAATAGGAAAATAGTAGGAGTAATCTTGATTCAAAACTACCTTTACCAAGTTGACCTTTCAACTTGGTTCTCTATTTAAAATCTGGACAAGTAAATGAAAGAGGAATAATTGTGCAAATCTTTAGAAGCCCAATGAATCAAATCCAATTCTGAAATGATGTAGATGTTGCTGAAACGTGAATTTCTTTTGATAATAGCCACCCTTTTGACAAATCAGCCATTTTTGAAATATAAAAAAAACTTAAAATATCATGGGTTCTTTTGCAAAACATACCTTAAAGTAGCTCATTTTTGCGAAAAGTTCAACCCACTTCAAACATAAGTCTTACTTGTTTTGGTTTGACAAATAGCCACCTGTTTAACAAAAGAATCCTTAATTTGACAAACAGTCCATTTTCTTTAACAAATGACCTCATATTTTAGGAAATTAGTCTTTTCTCTTTGAGGTCCATTAAAATTATAAATTTTTTTTGAAATGGTCAAATTCACACAAGAATACGACTAGGCAAACCAATAGGAATAAGAAGATTTGACGCGGTCAGACATAATGATAAGTATGACCAGCGGTCTGCTTATTAGGCTAAAAAAAATTAAAGTGACAAAGCCAATGTGTTAAAGTATACCCAGCCGGAGACTTGATACAATCTTTGGCTAAACAATCAAATCATGACTTTAAATGAAAAGCAAAAATATAACAATCATGTTTAATAAATCGAAACGCGATAATAAAGAAACTGTGTTGGGCACAGGACTCGAGGGTGCCTGATACCTTCCCTAGAGTTAACTGAGGACCTTGCCCTGAATCTCTGACTCAGACCATTTAATGAGACAAAGGTGTTCTAGGTACACCACTTTGGTGACATGGCACACCTTTAACTTATCAAGTGGCGACTTCGAGTTTTCTCTGAATATTTTGTGTACCTTGAAACACCGGTCACTGCCTTTAAACTAAAAAACTCTTTAACTTTAAGAGTATTATCTTTTATTTGTTAAAAAGGGGCGTGACAGCTTGGCGAATCCGCTGGAGAAACCAGTGAAAACTAGAATCTCTGGCTTGATAAAATTGTCGTATGTTTTAATTTATTATAGATCTGGTTGTTATATGTTTGTCGTTTGAATGTTACCGCTTTGATTCGTTTGAACTGTATATAAACTGTCTCCTCCATGTATACTTACCAGATTGCTTGTGGCATATGAGAACTTTCTTATTAAAATTGCCAATGATTTAGGAGGAAGGCATGTCGGGGTTTTAGGCTGGAAAAACAGTTGTCGGATGGCCCTGATGCGCTTTTCCCCTGGTTTGTCCAACGGGTTATGAGCCAGTCTAGACACCGAGTAAGCTGTGTCACCTAGATTTAAATCTTTAGGCCCAATTATCTGCATCATATTTGACTTAGTGAGGTGCGGCACACCAGTACCGCACTAGTCTAGACTAACTCCTTGGCGTCGAGATACATCCGAAGCATTTTCTGTGTTGCATTTGTTCTAGAAAGAGGGTTGTTGTGCTGACCAATCACCGAGGGACGAGTGTCAAAACTTGGAAAAAAAAAGAGAAGGAAAAAAAAGGAAAAATGAAAGAAAAGTGGGGTTCAATCCAGTGTCTCAAAATTGGTCTTTAGTTGTAAGTTATGTCGTTTTAACGACAAATTTTTTCATGAATTTTTCGAGTCTAATTTTGTGTCCGAGTTTGGTTCTTAGTATTAGAAAATAGTTTTGTCATCATTTGGCACGATTAAAATAGCAAAAATTTGGGACCTTTTTGTGTTGGAGTCTGTGCCATGTCTAGTCCTGAGTTTTGAAAATAACTTAACGGGATTTTACGCTATCATAATGACAAACTTTGAGAATCAATTATGTGTCTAATTCATGTAATAGTTTGTGTTGAAGTTATTGTCGTGTCGTCGTAATGGCCAGATTTTGTAAATACTCTAAGATTCATTTTTCAAATTAGATCGATGAGTTGTTTCAAAACCAATTTTGTCATGCCTAATCTTTTATTGTCGTAGTGTTTGATTTTCTAGTCACTTTCCAGCTTAAAAACAAAAAGTTTGTGTTCATCCGGGCCTTAAGTTCCGTTCGATTCTCTTGTCGAGAAGGGATAGTTGAAAAGAAAAAACAACCAAAAAAGAGGAAAAAGGAAAAAAAAAATTCCAAGCTTGTCCTTGTTCGGAATTACATGTCGTTCTCATTTTGTCTTATGCGCCACATAAACGATCTTTCAGGGGTACGATCGGTACACGCGGCTTACACCGTGAACCATTTCGGGATGACACATGACAACCTTAGACTTGCAATATGTGATTTCTTTGTGCTAACCCGTGTTGTTACCCATTAGTTTTTGGAAGTTTGTGGCGTTTGAACAGGTACTCCGGCATTATACCATTGGTCTTTGAGAAGGTCGTACGAGAGGTCAACTAGAGATATCAAAATATGAAACAATTTACGGCGGACAAAGGTCATGCCATTACTATGGGAACAGTCTCACCAAAAGCCTATCCCTTGCCTTGTTGAATGTTTCACAAGGTCTAAAAGCTGAAGGTAGTGAGAAATGACATAATCTGTTGTCGGATCTGAGGCACGTCTTTGGCATCAACATGGTACAAATTGGTGAAGGGCTCAACAATGCATAAGTACAAAAAAATTGGTTCAGATGAGCAACAGTGCAATTGAGAATCGTTGTAGCTTGTTTTGTTATCCTTTCTAGGTACTTGGTTATTTTAGGTTGTAATCCAAGTGTATTATTTTGCTCCTTTTGATATTCAAACCCTTCAAACTCTAATTCAATAAAAGTGAGATCCACTTCTCCTCTCAATTTTCTCTCCTTTATCTTTCCTAATTTTTTTCTCTTAGTTTTATGTTTAATATTTTGTCGGCCTTAATAACATGACACGCGTGCAGAATTCACCTTTTGATCTTAATGCGCAGTTTGATGGAATTATAAAGAAAAATATGACAAGATATGGAGTAAAACAATATGGGATTAATCATTAGTCATTTTATGAGGGAGGTATGCGAAAGTTCAAAATCGTGCACACTTGTTTTGTTTGAAGCTGAAATACCATTTTGAGAATCTTTTAGAGCGGAAGTTGAGAACACCGAGTGGACAAAGTCCCATTTTATTTGACACTAGGTTGACTTATCTTGCGTATTGGTGCGAGACATTCTCGGGTCAGGATGACGAACGACTTTTATTTCTACTACCCAAACATATTATCACTTTGTCAGCCTTTTGAGCCTTGTATATTTTCTTTTGACTTATCCTCCTTGGAATCAATGTGATTATAATACAAAAAAAAAAGAGAAAAAAAAAAGAAAAGAGGAAAAATAAACAACAATATCTACCTCAGTGGTAGAGCTACTCTGACCTGATTCTTCTCAAAAGGATACGTAGGCAACCATTCGGGTGCGGTCATAACAGGAAAAGTTCATTTTTTTCCTATTTTATATTGACGCAAAACTTGCCTCCAAGTTTGCGGTCAATGTCAAAGAAAATTCAAATCCCCAATTTATCCTAAACTGGGACAGAAGTTTATTTTTATTTTATTTTGTAAATAAAATAAAATAAAATAAAAACAAACTTCTATTTTTTGTACCATTTATTCACATGTTTCATAAGATGTTTGACATATCAGTCTTGAAGTCGGACAAGAAACTCAAAGCGCCTCAGTTTATCTTAACATGGGGCAAACGTTTATCTTATTTAAAAGAAAAGGGAGAAAGTCAATATTCCTTTTGCTTTCTTTGTGTTCATCTCGGTAAAAAGTCTCAATATTCCCTTTGTTTTCATAGCAGAAATTATTCAAAAGAAATTCCTCAGTTTTCACTAAACTAGGGCTAAAGTTTGTTGTTATTTTGAAAGGAAATGATTCCAAAGGTTGTAACATTCACCAGTTCGTCTCATGAGATGCTTTCATACCACTTTTCATATCAAAAAGAAAAACAAAAAAAAAAAAAAACAAAACAAAACAAAAAGAGAGAATCCTTTATTTGCCTAACTGAAAAAAAAAGTTCGTTTTATTTTTCAAAAGCAGTAACTTTTAAGGTGGTAATGTTCACCAATTCATCTCATGAGATGTTTTTGAGCTTTGTGTTGAACCCTTTTTCTTGCTAGCCTATCAAAATCACATGCTACGGTCCAAACAAAGACCCTTCTGACCGATCATTGAGAATGTCAAACCGAGTAGGGCATCAAGGGAGAAGTTTCGCACTGTGAAGTCACATTTTAGTTGTCATCAATCGCAATCAGGAACTGGGTAGACGATGGTCATTGAAGAAGTAAATCTCTAAGGGAAGACAAATAAAAAGAGAATAGAAAGACAGGGCCGACCAGAAAGGAATGATGAGAGGTCCGTGTGGAAAGAAAAAAAGGAATTAAAATATAGAGGAAAAAAAATGAAGTCTTGTCGGTGAAAACCTGAAAGGGCGCTACAAGACAACAGTGAGTTAAAAGAACAAAGAGAGAGGCTAGTTGGTAAAAACCCCAAAGGGTACTACTAGTCGAATGAGGGTCGTTAGATTTGCCATCAAGTGAGATTGGAAAAATGGGGGGAAAATAAGGGATAGACCGTGGGAGCGGATTAAGAGTTGATTCCAAAATACATGTCATGTTTAATAAGCTCGTTATTTCACCACCGGATAAGTTTCTTCTTTTTCTGGAGACATATTTCGTTCAATGTCTCGTCTTGAAATTCTTCACTTCGCCTTTCATTTTATTTTTCTCATTTCTTTCTGAGCAATAGAAAGTTTCTCAAAGCTCTTTTACAAGTTTCAAAGTTGTACTAGAGCAAGTCGAGACCAACCTTGATGATTGGAGCCCAGCGCCGAACATAGACTGAAAGAATAGCACACTAAGGATTGTACCATGAAGAGATCATCGCAGAATATGCAAATTCAAGATGCAATTTCCAGTATTAAAGTCAAAATCTTATTTTTTAAGTCAAAGCCTGCCCAAATGGCAATTTCAAGAGCAACAGCTTCAACTTTCAAGTCAGAAGCAACCTTTATTAAGAAATTTAGTCCAAAAAAGTCAAGGCGCCCACTTGAAGAATGAGGGTATCCGTTTCAAGAAGTCGAGGCACCCACCTGAATAATGAGGGAGCAGTTTTGAGAAGTCGAGGTACCCACCTGAATAATGAGGGAGCAGTTTAGCTTATCTAACTGGGAATTTTATTTTTGCTTAGTAAGTGTGGTTTAATTAGTTTGTGCTCAATATAAGTGTGTAATAAATGCATATTTTCATGTAGGATTTGTGAGTTTTAACTTGTAGTAAGTAGGGGCCACTAGAGCCAACTTGGAGAACTTGTTTTTCACCACTAGGTACACCACTTTGGTGACTTGGCACACCTTTTAACTTGTCAAGTGGTGACTCCGAGTTTTCTCTGAATATTTAGAGTACCTTGAAACACCAGTCACTTCCTTTAAATTTAAAAAAACTCTTTAACTTTAAGAGTATTTTCTTTTATTTGTTAAAATGGGGCGTGGCAGCTTGCCGACTCCGCTGGGGAAACCAGTAAAAACTAGAATCTCTGGCTTGATAAAATTGTCGTATGTTTTAATTTATTAAATATCTGGTTGTTATATGTTTGCCGTTATCACATGAAAGGTTGAATGTTACCGCTTTAATTTGTTTGAACTGTATATAAACTGTCTTCTCCGCGTATACTTACCAGATTACTTGTGGCATCTGAGATCTTTCTTACTAAAATTGCCAATGATTTAGGAGGAAGGCGTGACGGGGTTTTAGGCCGGACAAATTGTTGCCGGACGGCCCTAATGCCCTTTCCGCCCACTTTGTCCAACGGGTTATGAGCCAGTCTAGACATCGAGTCAGTTGTGTCACATAGATTTAAACCTTTAGGCCCAATTATCTGCATCATATTTGACTTAGTGAGGTGCGGCGCACCGGTACCGCATTTGTCTACGCTGACTCCTTGGCGTCGAGATACGTCCAAAGCATTTTCTTTGTTGCATTTGTTCTAGAAAGAGGGTTGTTATGCTGACCAATCACCGAGGGACAAATGTCAAAATTTGAAAAAAAAGAGAAGGAAAAAAAAGGAAAAATGAAAGAAAAGTGGGGTTCAATCCAATGTCTCAAAATTGGTCTTTAGTTGTAAGTTATATCGTTTTAACGACAAATTTTTTCTTGAATTTTTCAGGTCTAATTTTGTGTCTGAGTTTGGTTCTTAGTATTAGAAAACAGTTTTGTCATCATTTGGCACCATTATAATAGCAAAAATTTGGGACCTTTTTGTGATGGAGTCTGTGCCATGTCTAGTCCTGAGTTTTGAAAATAACTTATCGGGATTTTACGCTATCATAATGACAAACTTTGAGAATCAATTATGTGTCTAATTCATGTAATAGTTTGTGTTGAAGTTATTGTTGTGTCGTCATAATGGACAGATTTTGTAAATACTCTAAGATTCATTTTTTAAATTAGATTGAGGAGTTGTTTTAAAAACTAATTTTGTCATGCCTAATCTTTTATTGTCGTAGTGTTTGATTTTTGAGTCACTTTCCAGCTTTAAAAAAAAAGTTTGTATTCATTCCGGCCTTAAGTTCCGTTCGATTCTCGTGTCGAGTCTCAGTTTTTTATTAAATTTTATTTAGGGTCCCACTTTATTTCGTTTGTCTAAGGTCAGGTCAGGTCAGAAGGGGAGCCTTGGAGCAACTGGTAAAGTTGTCTTCATGTGACCTATAGGTCACAGGTTCACGCCTTGGAAACAGCTACTTATGCTTGCATAAGGTTAGGCTGCGTACATTACACCCTTTGGGGTGGGGCCCTTCTCCGGACCCTGCAAACGCGAGATGCTTTGTGCACTGGGGTGCCCTTTTTTAAGGTCAGGTCAGGGTAAGGATGATAATTTGCAATTACCTGAGTTGTACTTTGTATCGATCCTTACGGAATAATCTGACTCCGCTCAAATGTTGAGTCTTGTTATTTTCACAGTCCAGGTGGAACTGCCCATTATTATGTCAGTCTGTTTATATTTTTTTATCGTGGATCATGATTGAATATTATTTTTGAGTCTGTCTCGTGTCGTTGTTTAAATTATGTTTGTTGCGTCAAAAGGGAGAGTCGAAAAAAATCAACCAAAAAAGAGGAAAACAAAATCCAAGCTTATCCTTGTTCGGAAATACGTGTCGTTCTCATTTTGTCTTATGCGACACATAAACGATCTTTTGGGTGTACGATCGGTACACGCGGCTTGCGCTGTGAACCATTTCAGGATAACACATAACAATCTTAGGCTTGCAATATGTGATTTCTTTGTGCTAACCCGTGTTGTTACCATTAGTTTTTGGAAGTTTGTGGCATTTGAACAGGTACTCCGGCATTATACCATACACTTACATCAGTGTTAAAGGGACTCGTGGCGATGTCGTCCAACGATGAGACCATCGGAATCGATTTTGATGGATCTTTGAGAAGGTCGAACAAGAGGTCAACTAGAAAGGTCAAAATATGAAACAATTGATGGCGGACACAAGTCATGCCATTACTATGGGAACATTCCCACCAAAAGCCTATCCCTTGCCTTGTTGAATGTTTCACAAGGTCCAAATGTTGAAGATAATGAGAAATGACAAAATCTGTTGTTGGATCTGAGGCACGTCTTTTATACGGAGCAAATCGAGCCAAGATACCAACCATCAAGAGCCAAGATTGTGAGCATAAGGAATGCAAGTCAAGGGCTTCGGAAAGCGACTTGAAGATCATGCATTGGAGCGCCATGGAAGGAGGACCACTTAGGCTCCAAGGAGGAGCGTTCGAGGCATATTTTGAGGCGTTTCAAGAAGCTTCAAGAAGAGGCGCAGCGCCTCTGCAAGTGGGCGGACTGCCTATATTATTTCAGCTCGCAGGATCTCAAGGGGCGGACCGCCTCTAGCTATGGGCGGACCGCCTAGTGGACTGCCTACTCTCTGGACTTGAAGAGAGGCGGACCGCCTAGTGGGGGTAGGCGGACCACCTACCCCTGATGGAAGCACACGGGATTTTTCTAGTTTACGCGTGTAATTTCTATTTTAGCCCTAAGTGGCCTTTATTGTTTTTACCCCTCTTGTGGGCTTTTAGACATTTCACAAACATGTAAAGGGAGACTATAAATACCTCCCTTAGGTCATTTATTTCAGGAGCTTTGTTTTTAGTCTTGAGAGAGAAGAGAGAACGTTGAAGAGGCCGAGCCCTTCAACTTCGAAGCTTTAAGCTTCGTGAACCTTGTATAACTTGGAACCTATGGAGAATCATCGCTAGTATGAAACCATTGTAAGGTTCGAGTTTCAATTATCCCTTTGGATAATAAATTCATGTTGTGAATCATTATCTGTTCTTTCTTCTATTTCTTGCCTCCCTAGTCTTGAATTTCTCGATATCTTTTAGATATCACGTTATCTTATTTATCGCTTCCGCATATTTGTATCATATTTGCTTCAGCGTGTTTTTCCCCTTATCAGTTGGTATCAGAGCACGGATAGGTTTTGTTCTTACAAACCCTCGATCATGACTCTTTATCTTGTTATTATTTGTTGTTGTTGTTCTTGAAAGAAGAAAAACCAAAAAATTGGAAAGTTGAAACAAAAATACAAAAATTATTGGAACTTGTTGGATTGGAACACCTATACTTTTAAAATCATTGGGGTTTGTTCTATATGTGATTCCCATTCTTTTGGTACCAAAATTTCATGATTTGGTGATGTATTTCAAAATTTGAAGAATTCAAATTCCCAAAGTTTTCAAAAACTCTAGAACTTTGCTCAAGAATCAAAATTGATTTGTTGTTATTTGTTTGGGATTAAAACCTATTAGAGAATGTTTAGAATCATCAGATACATCTTTAGGTATTATTAGAATTGAAAACAAGTTGAAAACTGATTGGAAATTGAGTGCAAAACGAGCCAAAATGCATTTTGCGAAGTTGCTGAAGAAGTAGTGCTAGGCGGACCGCCTACTCTGGGGAAGCGGACCGCCTCTTTCTGATCAGCTCTATGGAATTTTCCAGGGCGGACCGCTCCTTTCCAGAGGCGGAGCGCCTCTTTTTCTGAGGGTTGTTCGGGTAGATTTTTGCCTAGGTTTTCATTGTTCTTTACCTCCGGGCTTCTTGGTTAGTGTTTCTTGGGTAATTGTCCTACTCCATTGACACTAACTCTTGAGCGTATTAGGACACTCGTGCGTACAGGAGATTAGAATTCAAAGAAGAGTCGTAGATTTTTCTTTGGCCTCAAGTGCGCACTTAAATAGCCGTCTGTACATCGAGTCTCATTAACTCCATTCCGAATTTTACTTGGACATACTAGTTGTGATCACCGTGGTTCCCAAGTTGTAAGGCCTCGCCTTTGAGTTTTTATATATCGAGTGATACACATGAGGGAGTGAATTTTGGGAGGTTTGTCTTTTGGTATTGCAACTATGTCGGATGAAGATTGTGGAGGTTATGACTCGTGTGGAGACGAGGGAGACTATGGTTCTTACGAGGGTGATGATGGATATTGCTATGATGACTCAGGGAACTATGGCTTGTATGAGGATGAAGCGGTTCACTATGATGATCGTGAGGTTGATGAAGACTATGAGGCTTATGATGATGAATGTGTTGATCGTTATGCTTCTAGTTAAGAATATGAAGATGGTGACACTTCAAGGTACATTGATCCTACTTACTCTACTTATGATGAATATGAACATGATAGGGACATAGAGGGAATTGATGATGAAATTGATTATACGCATTATTCATTTGCATCTTCTCTTGGTGTTGCTAGTGGTGTACAAGGGGGGTAGTAGAGGTCTTTCCATTAGTATGGGAGGAGGAGGTGGTTGTTCCATGGGAAAGAAGAAGCTTGCACCTTCTAGGTATGCTAAGCAACCAAATGCTCCTAATTTCCATGTGGAGGGTGGTTTGAGAGATGGTGTTGGTTTTGCTACTAAGGGCTTGTATTGTTCTTTCAATGCCTTGGAAAGTAGTAGTAGGAGTAGTACTATGGGCTATGGAACCAAGGCAAGAGGCACTTATGGGTTCCATGGCAATGCTCTTTCCTCGACTTCCAACAACATTTCTAATATTGGGAGAGTGACGGGAAGTGGAAGTTACCCTAGCAATCTTGCTAGATGAGGAGGGATAAGGGAGACCCAAGTTGTCGGTATTGACACTCATGGGCGTTTAAGTTCTCACTTGGATGCCACTCTGCAAAACTTGGGTAGAAGAAGGTTCGCTGTTGGGGTAAATGGTATTGGAGGATACTTGCTCAAAATTGATGAGACCGATGCCAATTGTATTAGGGCCTATTTGGTTGATAAATTGAGGATACCATGCCGTAAGCTAAAGGATCCTTATGAGTATGAGGGAATGTGGGTTTCCAAGGAAGCTCGGGTACTTCTATCTCATAGGAATTATAGATGTTATGTGTGGTGTGATGTGTATTCAATGCAACATGTTGATATTTGGCTAGGTGAGCCATGGTTGCAAGACAAGAGTGTGCGTTATAGTGCTATGAAGGATGCGTATCTTGTGGGCATAGGGCAAAGAGACTTTGACTTTTTACCTTATCAGGCGAGAGGCCAATTGCCTACTAGTACACCTTCTTTGGCTATGCAAAGGAGCAAGGATCGAGAACTTCATTCCATAGGTAAAAATGTGCAATCGAGAAGTCCTACAATTGCAAGAAGTGGTGGGACTAATGCAAGCGAAGAGTTGGCAAGTGTCAACAAGGTGAACCCGAAGCAACAAGTTTCAAAACCAAGTGGTTCACCAACGAAGAAGAAGGAGACATCAAGTGATGAGTCTCCAAGTCCTAGATTCCGGGTTGATGTTAAAATTTCACCTACTCCGGCTATGGGTATTCTTGGGCCTCATCCTAATTCGCCCGAATTTGAGAGACAAAAGATAGAGAGGAGTAAGGGAGCGACCGGTGACAACTCTCGAGTGAAAAAAGGAGAGATTGTGTTGAGTGATGTGAGTGAGTTGTCGCCTTCCGAATCTACACCCAACCTTGAAAGAAAAATGAGGGAAAAGAAAGAGGGAAAAAGAAATGAGAGTGAGGGCACCCCTTATTGTAACCTTAACCTTTTATCTTTTTCTTCTACTTGTTTGAATTCTTATCTAGGAATTCTTAGAGGCAAACCGATGGAGCCTCAACCATCTTCCAAGGAGGAAAGACAAGGTGAAGGAGAGTCCGAATGTGAGCTACAAGGTGGAGAAGCTAGCCATGATACTTCAAATGCATTGAGTGAGCAAGATGGCAACTCAAGTGTAAGTGTTAGTTCTTCTATCCTTAAGCATGATACTTCCTTGTCTTATGGAATTGTTTGTGAAAACTCTATGCTAGTTGATGATTTGTATGAATGCAATATGTTTGCAACTAGTGTAGAGCCTTTGGGTCAACTTGTGTGTGGAAATGAACCATTAGTTGAGAGGGTTGAAAAGCCACATCATGATGTGAGCTCAGTTTTTATTGAACCTCTTTTTAGTGAAAATATTGAAGTTGACCTTGTTTGTGAACCTTGTTATGACACCCCACCCATATTTGATAAAGGAGAAGATAAATTGCATGATTATCCTATTCTTCTCTTTGATTCCTTACTTACTAGTGGTGGTCTCTTGTGTCGTAGTGAGGAAGGTTGTAACCTTGAGGAGTCTCTTGAGTAAGAGATAGATCGAATTATTTTCGATGACTCCTCAAGTGTGAATGTTGTCTCTAGTTTGGATACTTCACCTTTAATTGCTATTGAGCTTGAGAAGTGTGCCTATACTAATCCTTTGTATAAGGGTGACTTCAGTGAAAATAGTGATTTATATCAAACTAGAGTGGATTGTGAGTTTGAACCTCCATGGATTGGAATGCTTAACTCTATAGATAATCCATTGTTTGAGACCACACTGGGGAGTTTGTCTAGTGAGGAGGATTGTTTTGGAGGTGAATTTGGAGGTGAGGAGGTACCTCCCGGTGTGTGTAAGAGTGCTTCTAAGAAGGGGAGTGGAGTATTTGATGTTAGTTGTCGCTTGAACTATTTTGCGTACTCCATCCCATATATTGAACACATCTTGAGTGTTGAGCATGCCAAAGCCAATGTGCTACAATATGATAAAAATGCATTGAGGGCTTGGTATGAAGGATATGGGCTTAGGGGTCGTGGGGAATTTGATTGCTACACGCGTACCCTTGATCTCTTTGCTTGTTATGATTTTGAGTGCTTGTTCTTATTGAGCCAAGAATTTATTGTTTCCTTTGAGAATATACACTTTTTAATGGGTATTGATGCTTGGCTCTATCACAAGAGTGTGTTCTCCACACAATTTGCACTTATTCTTGTTAAGCTAACCTACTTGTGAAGTAGGAATCTTGTTTGTGCTTGTTTTGAATGATACGGGGCAAATCGAGCCAAGATACCAACTATCAAGAGCCAAGCTTGAGAGCACAAGGAATGCAAGTCAAGGGCTCCGGAAAGCGACTTGAAGATCATGCATTGGAGCGCCATGGAAGGAGGACCACTTAGGCTCAAAGGAGGAGCGTCCGAGGCACATTTTGAGGCGTTTCAAGAAGCTTCAGGAAGAGGCGGAGCGCCTCTACAAGTGGGCGGACCGCCTACATTATTTCAGCTCGCAGGATCTCAAGGGGCGGACCGCCTCTGGCTATGGGCGGTCCGCCCATAGCCAAATCGGTATCTAAATTGGCTAAACTCTTAATCTAAATTATTGATCGTGACTCTGCAAATACAAATTTAATTGTTAATTGGCCTAAAAATCGGATCCAGGTTAAACAATTTGGCGACCACAGTGGGAGCCGGTCAATAGCCTCTATAGGTTAATAGTTTATCTTTTCCCTACATTTTATCCTTTTCTGTCGATCTTTCGTTTTGCAACTAACATGGCAGAAATGATTCACAACGAACTATGGTGGGCGGAAGTCAGGTATGTACCCCTCCTTCAAGCCCTAATTACTCTCGAGATTACTCGTCTGATGGGCAGGAACACACTCCCCAAGGACCAAGCAGGCAACGGAACAGGCGTGGACACTCTCAGAGCATGACCCCGCCTAGAAGACGACGCCATAGGAGTCTTTCCCCTGATCAAAGAAACCTCCATGAGACAATCTTTGAATTTATGCAGCAACAGGTGGAGGTCAACAGGGGAATAAATGAGGCGATCAACTCTCTTCGAGGGCAAATCGCTCCAGTTACAAGGACTGATACTGCAGCCTAAGGTCGAGATGCTCCTTCTTCACACACTTCAAGGCAAGATGGAGAATAAAATGCGGCCAACAACGGAGGAACCGTGGATCCAGTAACCCAAATCAACCAAAATCGAAACGGAGGATCTATGGTGTCCATAGAAATGAGCGTCGTCGTGGAGGCACTCACCAAGCAATTCAAGGAGAGCCAAGAAGCGCTTCAAAAGTCTCTCCACGAGAGGATTGATCAGATACCAGGCGCTCCACCCACACTGAAGAAAGTTGATGTCCAACGTTATTCACAACGGCCTTGGAAGAAGGAAGCGGCACCAAAGGAGATACCAAAGACGTTCAAGATGCCAAACATTCCAAGATATCGTGGGACATCTGACCCCAATGATCATCTCATGATGTTCAGCAACTTTATAAAAGCAAGCGATCTCACCGATGAGGAGATCGAATCAGTCCAATTGAAGAAATTCGTGGAGACCCTAGCGGACTGAGCTCTATGATAGTACTCAATGTTGCCACCAAACTCCATTGGGTCCTTCGCGGAGATGGCTGAATTGTTCGTGAAAGCCCACACGGGCGCTCAGAAGACGGAAACTCGCGTGGAAGACATCTTTGAGATCAAGCAAAATTCCGGCGAGTCTCTCTGTATATATGTGGACCGTTTCCAACGGGAACGCATGTTGTTGCCCAAGGTACCGGACAGATAGGCGGCCATTGCATTCACCAACAGTTTGGATGTCAAAAGTTCGCAAGCTACGCGTAGGCTATACGAATCCCTTCGCGAATTCCCAGCAGCCAATTGGTCAGATGTCTACAATCGCTACAACTCAAAGGTACGCATTGACGAAGACAAGCTGATAGGAACCAGTGCCCGAGGAAAGAATCAATCGCGGAGCGGTGGCTCTGGCGAGAAGATGGAATCAGAAAGGTCAGATGTACGTTACGAACCGTACCCTAACCGATCACGCAACAATTCCAGAAGACGCGGTCACAATAACAAAAGACTAGCACGAGGAGATGATTCAGAATCATGTACTCGTGGAGCCCCAAATCTACCAATTTTCAACGTAGAGATGACTGAAGTAATTGCAGCCCTCAAAGATATGGGCGAAAAGGTCAAATGGCCAAAAGACATGAAGACTGATCCAAGTAAGCGAAATCAGGACCTTTGGTGCGAATTTCATCGCGACCACGGCCACACAACTGAAGATTGCAAGGCCTTAAGGTACGAGGTCGCGCATTTATTAAAATAGGGATTCCTGAAGGAACTTCTAACCGAGAAGGGAAAGCAAACTCCTGCGAAGCCTCAGCTGAACAAATCTGGCCCTCCACGAGCATCTTCCCCTAAGAAGACAGTCAATGTTATTTCGGGCGGGATCGAAGTGGACTCCGTTGTTTTCACAGCAAAGAAGTACGCAAAGGTTTCTATCACAAAGACCAAGCGCCCATGGCCAGAGGAAACAATAACGTTTGAAGACTCAGACACAAATGGTTTGCAATTTCCACATGTTGACGCGCTAGTCATAACATTGCGCGTGGTAGAATTTGATATCAAAAGAGTGCTCATTGATGCGGGCAGTTCTGCGAATATCATTCAATCACGAGTTGTCAAGGAGATGCAACTGACGGAGAAGATCGTGGCGGTATCTCGAGTTCTCTCCGGCTTTAACAACTCAAGTGAGAAGACCCTTGGCGAGATTACTCTCACGACTCTTGTCGAGGGGGTAGCAAAGGAAACGACATTTCAAATTGTCAATGGGGACATGGCCTACAACATTATCCTTGGAAAACCCTGGATCCATGACATGCAAGCTGTTCCCTCTACATATCATCAGGTATTGAAATTCCCGTCAGAATGGGGAATACATGAGGTACGAGGAGAGCAACGCTCTACTCGGGACTACTATTCGGTGGCCCTCAAGCTGCCCGAAGAAAACAAATAACAATTACAGCAACCGGGATCTGACGCAGCAAATGAAGAAGCAAAGTACGAGGTCCCGGAATTCATCACAAAGCTGGAGGCACAGGAAAGTTATACACCGACCGTGGAAGCTTTGGAACCCGAAGAATTGTTCGCGAACAAGCCGGAGCGGAAGGTCTACTTAGGGACCAAATTAAATGAGCACCTAGGAGGAGATATCCTCCAATTCCTCAAGGAGCGACACACGACGTTCGCTTGGTCTCATGCAGATATGACAGGTATTTCCCCATAAATTATCTCTCACAAGCTGAATGTCGACCCGTACCACCTTCCGGTAAAGCAGAAGAAGTGCCAACAAGGAGCTTTTCGGAATCAAATCATAAACGATAAGGTCGATCGATTATTGAAGATTGGATCCGTGTGCGAAGTTAAGTATCCAGACTGGCTAGCCAACGTGGTCGTTGTGGCTAAGAAAAATGGTAAATGGCGAGTCTGCATTGACTTCACTGATTTGAACAAAGCCTGTCCGAAGGACTCATATCCTCTTCCCCGGATAGATCAGTTGATTGACGCAACCGCCGGACAAGAGGTGCTCACCTTCCTTGACGCATATTCAGGGTACAATCAAATATTGATGGATCCCAACGATCAAGAGAAAACGTCATTCATAACTTGCAGAGGTACGAATTGCTATAAAGTTATGCCGTTTGGGTTAAAGAATGCAGGTGCAGCGTATCAGCGCTTGGTCAATCGAATGTTCCACGATCATATCGGTAAGACCATGGAAGTGTACATTGATGACATGCTGGTCAAGTCAAAATGGGCAGAAGATCATCTGGCGCACCTGAAGGAAGCCTTCCGAATACTTGACCAATACAACATGAAGCTCAATCCAGAGAAGTGTGAATTTGGAGCTGGCTTGGGAAAATTCCTAGGCTTCATCGTCTCAGCGGGGAATTGAAGTCAACCCCGCTCAGATCAAAGCAATTGAGTCAATTCCAGACGTACTCCACAACCGGAAAGTCGTCATGAAATTGACTGGAAGGGTGGCAGCCTTGCGCAGGTTCATATCCCGCTCATCAGACCAGTGCAAAAGTTTCTTTGATGTCCTGAAGTAGAATAAGGAATTCAACTGGACTCCTGAATGTCAACAAGCGCTGAGAGATTTGAAGAAATATTTGTCCAATCCACCACTACTCTCTACACCTCAGCACGGGGAACAATTGCTGATCTATCTGGCAGTTTCAGAATCTTCGGTAAGCGCCGTCTTGGTTCGAGAAGAAAAAGGTAAGCAGCTTCCCATTTATTACATTAGTAAAGCTTTACTTGATGCGGAAACATGTTACCAACCCTTAGAAAAACTGGCTTTAGCACTCGTAACTGCTGCCCGTAAATTGCGTCCTTATTTTCAAGGTCATTCAATAGCTGTAGTAACGACCTTTCCTTTACGCAATGTTTTGCATAAACCTGAATTCTCGGGAAGGTTGGTTAAATGGGCTATAGAGTTAAACGAATTTGATATTACCTACCAGCCCCGGGTAGCAACTAAGTCACAAGCCCTAGCAGACTTCGTAGCGGACTTTAGCGCTAGTATATATCCTGAGGCAGAAAAAGATGCAATTCTCTATGCTGGCCAGGCCCCTGGTATGTGGATCCTATTCACTGACGGCTCCTCGAGCGTCAAAGGGTCCAGACTTGGACTGGTTCTTGTTACCCCGTCCGGAGAAATCGTCAGGCAGGCCATCAAGTGCCCGTTTATTACAAACGATGAGGCCGAATATGAGGCCGTAATTGCAGGATTGGAGTTAGCCCGAAGCTATGGAGCAAATATTATCAAACTCAAGCGTGACTCTCAACTAGTAGTCAACCAGGTGACCGGAGGTTTCATCGCACGGGAATCCAGGATGCAAGTGTACCTTGCCCGTGTGAAAGAACTTTTGGCCCAGTTCGACGAATGGGAAGCGCTCCAAATTCCACGAGAAGAAAACCATGAAGCAGACGCCCTGGCAAACTTAGGGTCGGTAGTAGAAATTGGGGCGGCCAGCTCCTCGGCCGTCGTTCAGCTCCTCTGCAAGACCATAGATCGAGAAAAGTTTGAAGTTAATGCTATGAACGCAACTTGGGACTGGCGGAATGAAATCACGAACTATATTCTTCATGGAACTCTGCCCGATGACGCGAAAGCCGCTCGCAAACTCAGAATAAAGGCTGCTCGGTATACAATCATCAACGGCAATCATTACCACAAGATGTTTGCAGGGCCCCTTGCAAAATGCCTAGGTCCAAACCAGATCAACTACGTGATGCGAGAGGTCCACGAAGGCTGTTGTAGTAATCATTCTGAGGGCAAAGCATTTAGCGCGCAAGTTGATTCGCGCAGGGTACTATTGGGATAAAATGGAGAAGGATACAAAAATGTCAAAGGTTTGCGCATCTTCTCCATCAACCGGCAGAACTGCTCCACTCAATAATCTCCCCGTGGCCATTCTTGAAATGGGGAATGGACATAGTTGGTCCTCTCCCCGCTGCGCCAAGAGGGGTACGTTTCTTGCTAATCATCACCGATTACTTCACCAAATGGGTCGAAGCGGCTACATACGCAAAGATACGGCCCATCAAGACACGTGGAGGTCATTAAAAGGGCCACGGTCAGATCCAACCGTCAAAAGAGGAAGTAGGTTTCGCCGAGTTTCGAAGCAGCATTATTACCCTGAAGTGCAGCGGTCACCTCGCAACTGACATCAGACGTGTGCACGTGACTGAGGCGGTTAAAATCATTACTTTTACCCTTGGGACACGCAATAGTCACTTCGAAGCTGACGGCGGACGTACAGACGTGCCTGTCGCAGTTACTTTTTACATCGCGCATTTAATGCGCACGTCACTGAAACTTGTCATGTTGCTGATGAAGTGCACACGTCACTGAGGTTTGTCGTGTTGCAGATGAAGACTGGACTTCGCGAATAAAAGTTTCCCGCCAAAATTCACATCCACTCCTCGAGTAGAAAATCTACTCGAGAAGTGCGGGGACTATCTGTATTGGATAAAAACCGACGTCACTTAAAAAGTGACACGTGTCTGCCACGTGGCACGAGCAGAGGTTTTCCCGGACAGATGACTAGCCAGGCGGTTACCACGAGCAGGCCCAGAGCAGTAACGTAACGCTTCCCAAATCAGCGCGTTTGAATGAGCGGTTACCTAATCGTACGCGATTGCTCATTAAATGGTTATAAAGGCAACGGTTACACACCCAGCGGTAACGGATACATACCCAGCGGTTACAAACCCAACGGATGCCTAGTAACTCTATAAATAGCATTCATTTCCGAATTATTGTAACATATTCCTTCTTCTATCAACACACATTCTCTTCTCTATCTACTCTAGCAATAAAATACTCTCTCTACTATTGCTCAACACTGTTCATTATTTTACTTTATTGCGTATTTTATTCTCAAGTCTTCAAGTGCGATTAACATCGAAGGATCCTCACCGAGATCAAGCGATCTAATACGGTTCCTTCTACTTATTTAATTCATTCTTTAATCTTATTCATCATCGATTATTTCGTATTATTTTCATATCATCATTAATTATCATCATCAGAAATCGTGCATATACTCACAATCTCGTAGTTAATGCAAATCGGTATCTAAATTAGCTAAACTCTTAATCTAAACAATTGATCGTGACTCCGCAAATACAAATTTAATTGTTAATTGGCCTAAAATCGGATCTAGGTTAAACAAAGGGTAAATTAAGAAGAATAGAGCCACTTTTATCTTGAATTGCTAAAAGGACAGTAAACTTAGAATTTGATTTTGGTGAATTTGGACAAGTAAACATAAAAGGGATTAATTGTTTTAGCAAAAAGAGGAAATCGTAATTAGATTTTAGATTTAAGTGTAGTTATTCCTGTTTGAAGTAGTTGAATAAGAAGTCATGCACACATATCAATATTAGGTTCTTAGCTCCATGTATATATGTGTTTCGTTTAAAGTTCATAGATAGAATGAAAAAACATTTAATGTGTTCAAACGAAATGCCTTTTGGTGCTAAGCATACACAAATGTCAAATATGGCATTCAAACGAAATGCCTTATCAAATTTTCATGAGATTTAAGATGATAATTTATTATGCTTGATTTCTTTTGATATTCAAGCGCATGGGGCGGGTTCTTATGCTAGTTGCTCCCTCCGTCCCAAATTAGTTGACGTCTGCTTCTGCACGCTCATTAAGAAATCAATAAATAGAATATGTATTTTACTATTTTACCCATGCTGGCCACATTTCCAATATTAAACTATTAATGTTTTTTTTTGAGAAATACTCCTTTATTAAATATAGGCATAGTTGGAAAGAATTGACAAAAAATATCTTGAAATCTTAAAGCGTCAACTAATTAGGGACAAATGAATCTTGCTAAAGCGTCAACTAATTAGAGACAAATAAATCTTGCTAAAGCGTCAACTAATTTGGGACGGAAGGAGTATTTCTTAAACTCATTTACAACACCAAAGCGAAACGCCTTTGAAATAATCAATTTTAAGAGTCAAGGAAATAGATCAACTAAGTGATCAAATTAAAATTGCCAAACCAAAGGAATGGCTTACCAATCAATTGATTTGTTCATGAGGTAATCTAAGCTTCAGCACTGACCCCCATATAGGCTTCAATAAAACGTAGAACCTTTGGGAGGTATTATCGTTTTACTTTACATAAGCAGTTTTACATCTGATTTGAAACCGTTCTTAACCAGAAAGTTAACACACGTAATTACAGTGAATTAGACATACAAATTCCATACGCATAAGGTGAAATTAGTCTTCAACAATCACATAGATCAACTATGTATTTCTTTCGACAGATTTGAAAATAAATGTGTGAATGTGAATATCATGTTTTCAAGGAGAAATTAGGATATACTCTTCAGTTTCTTGGCAATGGTGGCAATGTATTTACCCTGGTGAAACGCCTGCTGCAATTCAAGCTCAGATGGCTGTCTAGAGCCATCCCCAGCAAATGTTCCAGCACCATACGGACTTCCTCCTTTCACTTTCTCCATTTCAAACATGCCAGCACCAAATGTGTATCCAATAGGCACAAAGATCATCCCATGGTGAACAAGCTGAGTTATAGCAGTCAACCTACCAGACTTTGGGTTAATAACAATATCAAGTGAATGGCAGTTATCAAGTTATTGCATAGATTTCAAGTCAAAACAAAAAAATAGATTTCAAGTCAAAAAAAAATAAATAAATAAATAGATTTCAAGCCTCGAAAACATGTTGTCTCATATAAATTTATGTGGAATAAGCTCATACGGTGTCGTTTCTTGTCCACCGCCTTGGGATCCCGTGCTATAGAATATGCCTGCTGGCTTGCCAGCTAGTTGTTGTGTTCTCCATAGACCTCCAGTTGCATCAAGGAATGCTTTAAATTGAGCAGCCATCATTCCAAACCTTGTAGGGAATCCAAAAACGAAACCATC
The DNA here is from genome assembly GCA_037355625.1 of Petunia x hybrida. NCBI lineage: Eukaryota > Viridiplantae > Streptophyta > Magnoliopsida > Solanales > Solanaceae > Petunia > Petunia x hybrida. Next base: position 6,355,694 of record JBBBVM010000484.1, read on the forward strand.
TGCTTCAGCAAGTTCTTGAGGTGTAATAACAGACACGTCACTCTTTGGAGGTGCACTCATTTTTGCTAGCACCTCTTCCGACAGTGTTTCAGGTACCTATACCACAGAATGTTACATTAAATTAGCAGAAGAAAATTATTAGGCAATGTGCAAATCTAGACTCCAGCTGTCCAAAATAGCACATTAAAAATGGTACATTTACATTCTTCACATGAAAGAGAGTAGTTCTGGTAATTAAGACGCAAGCAGTTTCTAAGCTTGATGATTAACATCATAATTACTCAAACAGTTGATAAAGATTTGCATAGGCCACTTAGTTAGAGCTCTGCTTACCCTTAATGCTGGCACTGGCCTTTCCTAAGTGTTTCTCCAATTTCTGTATTTGTTTACTACTTATTCAGTCCCTACCGAGATACAATAAAAACAGGAGGAATGAAGCAGAGTCAGACGAAACATTTTTGAAAATTAGCAAACCAATTTGTTCCATCTGTCAGCCAACACCAACTTGAGTCACTTAAATATGGTCCCATCATTTTGTTTCATGAAGCTGGAGAAAACTTTTCTTTACAAGACCCACATGCATAAGGATCTAGGCTGTAGCGAATTAGTGAAAAAGAGAATCACACAAAGAAGATGATATTTACGTGGTTCAGCAAAATTGCCTGTCCTCGGCCTCTTAATAGAAGAACGAGTTCTATACTTTGTATAGTCAGTTCTATTACAATAAATCTCACACAAGGATTATGCCCTTATCGATATATAGATGAAAACTAAAGTTACAACTCTGAGCTCGACTAAATAAGCTCCAGCAATGTTGCACCTTCCAGTAGCAAAGCTTTTGTGCAGAACAAGGATGGTTTAAAGCTAGACAAATCCAACCGACTACCATACTCACTTTAAAGTTCACATCAATACCATCTCCACTGACGAAAAAGGTTATGTTAACATAGAAGAAAACCTCTATAAAGTTGTCAGGTGATATCCCAAACTTCCAAAAAAGTATCTGGCTCATTCTTGGTAAAATGACAAAACCTTGCAAACAATTTTCTGGATTGGCACATAAATTTTCAATTCCAAAGAAAAAGAAATGAAAAGTCAAAGTAGCACCTACTTGCCACAATTTAGCTTCAACTCCTTCAACAGATGCTGCCCCATTCATTATCTCCTCTGCTAGTTTCTCCACATGCCCGTACATTGAATAGTATCTGTTGATAAAGTAAAATGTCAACCATCATTGTTTAATGGATGAGTGATACAAAGCATGTAACTCATATTAAACTTTCTAGTTCCCCCTTTACTCTTAATCCTAATCATCTCTATTTTCTTAGCCTACTCTCCCTGGAACTCTAGCTGAAGCCTACAACCTTTTGCTTTCTACTTGGTTACATATTGACATTATTGTTGTACTGTGTGGCAGTACCAACTTACTATAGTCAGATCCTCCTTAATACACATGTACGCCGAGTGCATGAATAAATTTCCGAAGCAACTGTGATGAATCTGATCCATTGGCATAAGAATTGAGCACATAATTTGCAGGATAATCTAGAGCGTGAACACATTAGCACAAACTGTAGCCAAATTAATGCAGCCAGGATTAGAAAAAAAAAAATCCCACCAAAACAAGAGACGTCTTGTTATGTAAACTGTGAAATCCAGGGAAAGTTAAAATTTTATCGATTTATCCAGTCATTTGAACATTCAGGTCGGTAAAACCAATCCATTGACGAAAAATTAGCTAAAAGGAATCAAATTGAAGATGGTTTTAAATCCCTGAATGCCAAGCTCTCTGAAAATCTAATTTCATTCAAAAATACCAATAATGCTAAACAAATTTAACTAATATCCCTCACAAATGAGGTTCTCCGTAACTTTAACAAATTCTAATGATTTCATCTTCTCTTTTATTTTTTCAAGTTTTTCCGTGAAATTGTGTTGAGTCCCACACCGGTCGATGACGGGATAATTTGTGGGCAATCCCTCATCTCTTAGGTCCATACGGAGTTTAAGAAATAACGGAAGACTTCTGAAACTTGTGGTTTAAAACAAACTACAAAATTTTTTGTGGATGGTTGTGAGTATCTGATGTTTGGCATTTTATGCCAATATTTCCTTAATATTTCCGCACGTTTGAGCTTGTTATTCACTCGTTTTATAGTTTATGAATGTGGTTTTACACTGATTTTATGTCGTGCGTGTGTAGGTTGTTACGCAGTATAATTAGAGCTTTAAAGAGCATGATTGAGCAAGAAAAGATTGGATTTTGATTGAGGATTGGATCGAGCACACGAAGGCACAACACGAGCGAGCAAAGGAGGAACGGATCAGGAAATTGGCTGGGTGCTATACCCCACGCGCCGCGCAGGCCATAGCGCGCAGGGGCTGGGCGCGGTTGCCCATGCGCCGCATGCCCAAGGCGGAAGGTTTTCGACGTCTTCTGGTTGAGCTCGCGCGATCGTGGGCGCGGGGCGCCCGTTATAGCGCCCCTTGTGCGCGTTTTTATGTCCTATTTCGTCTAGGCTTGGGTCTAACTTATTACTAGGCTTTTGTAAACTCTATAAATACTCTTTTACTTAGTTTTTCATGGGAGTTCAGACTTTGGAGCAAGTTTTGGAGGAGAGGGGAGGAGCCCTAGGTGTCTTCTAACAAGTTCTTTCTCTTTTTCTCTTATTCTTCTCCTTAATTCTATAGTTTGTTCGTTCTAGGGTTAGAGTAAATACATGAAGGTTGATGTTTGAAAGTTGATTTCTATATATTGATTTACCATTACGGATTGTTTATTCTTTCTTGATCCTAATTGTTTGATTATTGAGGCCATATAATTGAACACTATCTATGGTTTTTAGATTGAACTCGAAAGAGGGAATTTATTAACGCAATAAGAAAGAATAGGACTAGTTTGTGAACCCGGGCATCGGGGACCAATTTGTGAGTAGGATAGACATATACTTGCTCGCCTAGTTTAACTCATTACAGAATTCGTTAATGCGTGCACGTGATTCAACCCATAGACATATAGGGATTGGAGTAGCCTGCATAGACCGTGAAGAATCGAAAGATTTTCATGGGTACATTTAACCTGTAGTTAGCAATCTAGGAAATCAAGAAGTAGAATCAACTGGACAACTCAACTGGATTGTTCGTAACTCTGACCCGGGACCGTCATCTTTTATTGATAACAACATAGAATTTGCTCTGTTACTTGATTTCAATTACTTGTTTTTATTACTGCATTTAGTTAGTAAATTCTCAACCATTGGAAAAAGATCCCTGAATAGTTTTAGGAAATTGTTTGCTAGAATTCAGTCTGAATAGTCCTCGTGGGAACGATACTCTACTTATCACTTTATTACTTGTCGACCACGTATACTTGCGTGTGCGTTTGGGAGCAACAAGTTTTTGGCGCCGTTGCCGGGGACTAAATTGACTGTTTTCTTTTTGAACAATTTATTATTTTCTATTCAGGTTTAATTTTTTTTTTATTTTTTTTTTTAGTTTATTATTGTATTACTAGTCATCATGGCATCTTTTAATGAAAATTGGTCGAATGATGGTTGCTCAAATTTTGATGATTCTTGTCTGCTTTGCGGAGGAACCCACTTGTGGGAAAATTGTCCAACTCTTTCAACCCTGCGGGACTGGTTATGTGAATTTTCTACCACCTTTGATTGGAATTTTTGTAAATTGTGGTCGGTGGAATGATTGTCCTAAGTGTCATGCTCCTTCCCCCAATAATTTTTGTGATGATTCTAATGATGTTTGTGAGTTTGACAGGAGCGATAAAGTGCAGGTTGTTAGCGAAACTTGGCTAATGGAGCAAGCCAAACTCTTAGAAGCTTATGGGGATTTCAGGAGTGAACTTACAAATATGACGAGGCAATTTATGGAAGAAAGGGTTGTGCTCGGGCAAGAGATCGACGAATTTGGCTTGACTATTCACGACTTGGAGGAGAATTTGTGTGATATGGTTGAGGTGTCTGAAGCTCAATTATCAGTTGTCGTGCTTAGTAGATTTGAGATAGAAGAGCTTAGAAGCCAATTTGAGGAGCAAAAAGTGGAATTCCTACCATTCGACCCAATAGTAGTTGATGATGCCAAGGTTGAGGAAATCACATTAGAGTCAAGTGAGGAAATAGAAAACATCATATGTGAGGACTCTAGTGTTTGTGCAAGTGAGGGTGTCAAAAGTAATGCAACTTTAGAATTAAAGCGCATTGGACCACATTCCAATCATTTTTCAACATTGTGTTTGGATGGTGACATGAAAATTGAGCCACCCGAGCCTATGAAGAAACCAAAGGAGGAGGAACAAGGTGCCTATATTTTAAAGTTTGTGATGTTGAGGAGACAAAACGACATCCCTCATTTAAAGGCCAAGAAGTGTAAAATGCGACATTGGTTACTTGGTCCTTTTGTATTTTTGCCACCACCCCAATACCATAGTTGTAAACTTGAGGCAAAGTTGGGGATTCAATTCATAAGTTTAAGGTGGAGGAAAAAGTGATGAAGTTGTCTTTGTCGTGCCGCGACGTTAAATCAAGCGCTTCTTGGGAGGCAACCCAATTTTTTTTTTGCTTTACTTTTATCTATTTTTATTATTATTTTTATAGTTGTATATTACTTTGGGTGATTCTTTGGATTGCAGGTTCATGTAATGTCAAGTTTAAGTGTGGGGTGTCCTTACCCTTGCCTAATATTGATGACCTGATGAGGGAAGTCTGAGTACCTCATACTATATGGAAGCTTAGAGGATGCTAGCACCAAGGACTAGACCCCTCGGGGAAGTTTCTTTACCCTTGCATGTACCGTAGGATTTTCTTTTGTCACTTGACTTTATTTTTATTTATTTCTTGCTTTAATACATGAAAAAAATTGAAAAAAAGTAGAAAACCAATGAAAAATTCCAAAAAGATTTTCCTTTTAGTTTTATTAGTGGTACATGTCATCCACCCCGTGGTTTTTCTTATGGCCTCGGTTCTTTTCCACGGGGAGACCTTTGAACCGGGTAGTTTTTTATTTTTAGGATTAGTAGAGTAGTTAGTTATAGGTGGCCCTAGACGAAAGAAATAGGTGGAACGCTAGGTGCCTTTGATTTGTTTGATACCGGTGGACTTGAATTGATTACATGTGCTATTTGTGGTGTCCTTGGGTTTTAATGGTGATGCATGCCTAGGAAAAAAAATGGAATAACCCCCTTGAGATGCTTGAGTCCGCTTGCTTGACTTGGTTGTGAACCTTTGTGCATGAGTGCTTAATTTTCCACAAGTTGCATTCTAGATGCTTGATTGAGAGTTGTTGATGGAGCCTTTTTGTGTGGACCATGTGCTATGTGTGTGTGAGGCATATTCTTGTTTACTCCATGTTGTATGTTAATGTCTAGAACTTGCCCCGTGTGTGTGCAAAGCGAAATCCTAGGTTTGCTCTAGTCGGGAAATGATACAAGGCCTTCTCTTGATTTGCCTACCCTTACATATATACCTTGAAAAAATTGTTGTTGTGATTTCTTTGACCCTTTTTGTTGGCACCCACACCCCGAGCCTACCCATTTGTTCTAAATTGTCTCTTTGGGCCCTTTACTCCTTAAGCACTTTAGTTGATATTGTGTTGTTATTTTGGAGTTGTGGTTGGATTTTGGGAGGTTTTTGAGTGGAGCTAATGAAGGGGAATAATTGTTAAAATTGTGTAGTAGTTGTTTATGAGCATTGGCAAGGTTGGAAAATAATGAAATTGAAAAAGAAAAGAAAAAAATAGCAAAGTTGAAAAGAAAAAAATTGTGAAGAAAAAAAAAAGAGAAAGAATATCCATTCCTTGCTAGTGTGTGCCTAAAAAGAATGTTGGGAAGGTGTATGTGTGATAGTTGTTGATTGGGTGGCTTGTTGAGAATGGTGATGAATTAATTGTGATGTATTAAAGTGCTTAGGGAGGTAGTCACTATTACCATATGTATCCTACCCGCCCCATAGCCTACATTACGACCTTTCTAAAGTCCTAGTTAATCCCGATTGGAGTGAGCTTACATTAGTGGAGTCCTACACTACGGGCAAGCCTATGGTACATTGTGTGTGACATGTGAGCCTTTCATGAGAGTGAGTGAATTCATTTGTTATTGCCCCCGTTCTATTCATGATATTTGTTTTTGTGTGTGATCTTTGGGAGACACTCTTTTGCTTCATATTGGTGAGGGCACATGGGTTGCATGAAACAGGTGAAGTTGATGGCTTCTTGGTTGAGTAGATATGTGTGATTTTGTGGGAGCATGGTTCATTAAGTTAAGTTTGTGCATTTGAGCTATTTTGGGGTGGTTGTTCTCATATTTTTGAGTTTGGTAAATTGTTGGCATGTTTGTGGACCCATAGTAGTCATGTGTGCATTGGTTCAATGATCGGTATCGACCATAGTCATAGGCAGACCTATTTTACCTAGGTTGGGAAGTTAGTTGTGACTTGCTCGAGGGCGAGCAAGGGTTCAAGTGTGGGGTGGTGATGTTTGGCATTTTATGCCAATATTTCTTTAATATTTCCGCACGTTTGAGCTTGTTATTCGCTCGTTTTATAGTTTATGAATGTGGTTTTACACTGATTTTATGTCGTGCGTGTGTAGGTTGTTACGCAGTATAATTGGAGCTTTAAAGAGCATGATTGAGCAAGAAAAGATTGGATTTTGATTGAGGATTGGATCGAGCACACGAAGGCACGACACGAGCGAGCAAAGGAGGAACGGATCAGGAAATTGGCTGGGCGCTATACCCCACGCGCCGCGCAGGCCATAGCGCGCAGGGGCTGGGCGCGGTTGCTCATGCGCCGCATGCCCAAGGCGGAAGGTTTTCGACGTCTTCTGGTTGAGCTCGCGCGATCGTGGGCGCGGGGCGCCCGTTATAGCGCCCCTTGTGCGCGTTTTTATGTCCTATTTCGTCTAGGCTTGGGTCTAACTTATTACTAGGCTTTTGTAAACTCTATAAATACTCTTTTACTTAGTTTTTCATGGGAGTTCAGACTTTGGAGCAAGTTTTGGAGGAGAGGGGAGGAGCCCTAGGTGTCTTCTAACAAGTTCTTTCTCTTTTTCTCTTATTCTTCTCTTTAATTCTATAGTTTGTTCGTTCTAGGGTTAGAGTAAATACATGAAGGTTGATATTTGAAAGTTGATTTCTATATATTGATTTACCATTACGGATTGTTTATTCTTTCTTGATCCTAATTGTTTGATTATTGAGGCCTGATAATTGAACACTATCTATGGTTTTTAGATTGAACTCGAAAGAGGGAATTTATTAACGCAATAAGAAAGAATAGGACTAGTTTGTGAACCCGGGCATCGGGGAACCAATTTGTGAGTAGGATAGACATATACTTGCTCGCCTAGTTTAACTCATTACAGAATTCGTTAATGTGTGCACGTGATTCAACCCATAGACATATAGGGATTGGAGTAGCCTGCATAGACCGTGAAGAATCGAAAGATTTTCATGGGTACATTTAACCTGTAGTTAGCAATCTAGGAAATCAAGAAGTAGAATCAACTGGACAACTCAACTGGATTGTTCGTAACTCTGACCCGAGACCGTCATCTTTTATTGATAACAACATAGAATTTGCTCTGTTACTTGATTTCAATTACTTGTTTTTATTACTGCATTTAGTTAGTAAATTCTCAACCATTGGAAAAAGATCCCTGAATAGTTTTAGGAAATTGTTTGCTAGAATTCAGTCTGAATAATCCTCGTGGGAACGATACTCTACTTATCACTTTATTACTTGTCGACCACATATACTTGCGTGTGCGTTTGGGAGCAACAGTATCGCATAAACTTAACTTGTTAATAAATATAGAAATATGTGAGACTCAAGTAAAAGGAAAACTGTATTACATGGATTGATTAATTGGCTTCTGAGATGGACCTATATCTCAGAATAGTGTACAAAACAGGTCGAATTAAGACTAAAAGTTGTTGTTTCCAAGTCTGTTCTACAACCTAGGGGAAAAGATCACATCAAAACTGATCAGCACCATATTGAATGCAAAATCAGTAAAGCACGATTCTTGTTTCAATCAAAACAGCTGAAAGGAAAACGGGAAAAACATGAAAGTTACTTACACGATGTAAACTTTGGTAGCCATTTGGGTTTAATTAGTTATGATTTACGTCTTCGTTCTCCAAAGAAATGGGATTAGTAGAAGCACTCACTCTTTCATTTATAATTGCCAAGATTCAAGGGGAATGGAATACAGCTAATTGGAGACTCTTTTATTTTCCTCTTTTTATCCACAAATGTTTAGTGCGTCCGGTTAATCTTAAGCATAATCATAAGGAAAAATTAGGGATTTATTATAGAATCTAGACATTTAGTAAATATAGCTAACAATATTTAGCCTAATAAGTAAGAGATAAGGATTGGTTGTACTTGCCTATAATTTAGGGATATTCAGTACTCCTTCCGTCCCAATTTATGTGGCACCAGCACCTTTCCTTATTTGACAACTATTTATGCATCATCTCTATTTTACCTTGTTGGCCCCTACATACTTTTAAACCTACCAACAACTTTTTTACTACCCAAATTTCTCTCTCTTACTTTTTCAAGGGTAAAATTGATACTTAACAAGGTCAACCTCTATTTTCTTAAACTCCGTGTCCGGTCAAATGGTGCCACATAAATTGAGACGGAGGGAGTACTATATTTCAATTATGATTTAGTTAATGTCATAGAGAATTGAAAAAGAAAACAATAAAAAGGATATTTTCTCTATATCTCTCTGTTCCACCTCACCCCCCTCCCCCCCACCCTCTCTCCATGAGAAACGAGATTAGCTCCTTTATCTTTTGTGAGGGGTATTTTTTTTAAAAACTCTAAGGTTACCTTTCTTGGGATATATTAGTTATATCCTTTGTATATCAAGGACATAAATCATACTTCAAATTGTTTATATATATATATATATATATATATATATATATATATATATATATATATATATATATATATATATATATATATATATATATATATATATATATATATGTGTGTGTGTGTGTGTGTGTGTGTGTGTGTGTGTGTGTGTGTATGTGTGTGTGTGTGTGTTGTAATATTTGTATATTCTATGCATAATTTTTTTAAAATTGTCATATCCTTTGTATATTAAGAACTGCCTAATATGAATCCATTATACATATTCAATGTATGGCACAGATGTCGTATTGCACTTATATGCATATAATACAAATATCTAATTTATATTTGATATATACCGTACATTTACTTTTATCAACTGAATATTATGTAGATATAATAATAATTTAAATGTTAATCTAACTAATGAATACAAATAATTTGGAGACACTAAATACATGTAAATAACATGGAAAAAAATCACTCGGATAAGAGCTCACATGTATGGTCCACTTTTTAAGCCAATAATTAGTTACTATGAAAATTAGTTACCCATTTAAACAAATTAAAATTGTATCATCAATGGGAGTGTAGTCCAGTGAGATTATCTCTTTGTTTTGAGGGGGAGCTCAACTCCTTAGTTCTCTCATTTTATAAGACATGAATTATTAAAATAAATTACGCTATTTTTTAGGAAAAGAACGACTTATAATCAGTTTATTTTGGATTATAATTGAATGGCTAGCATATGTTGCTTTGTTAGGAGGGCTAATTAGATGTAAGGCTAATAGAGTTTATGGCTATTTATGTTATCTTCTCACCATTAGTGTAATTCCAAAAAATTTCACCACATGTACCCCTGATCCATGGTTATGGTTTTTTGTCCTCACTTAAGAATTGTTTAGCAAAATAGTATCGAGGGTAGCATTTCAAGTTATAAATTGACAAGTGCTACCATGGGTATAGCACTTCAAGTTATAAATTGACAAGTGCTGCCTCTTCGGGAAATATAAAGGGCAAGTGCTGCCGGTGAAGAGATTAAAAAGGCAAGTGCTGTGAGGCAACACTTCAAATTATCTTGGAGGGCGGGGCAGCACTTGAAGTTATCTGGGAGAATATTGAAAGAGATAAATGGTCAAGTGCTACCACGGGAGCGGCACTTACTTAAAAGAGATGGCGGGATAGGGGCGTCAATATAAGATTTTGTAGGGGTATTTTCGTCCGTAGGGTAGCACTTCAAGTTATAAAAGGTCACGTGCTACCATGGGGATAGTAATTGCTTAAAATTAGTGGAGGTCATTTTTGCAAACCATTATAATCGAGTTCACTTAGGCAAACCATTGCCTAAGGTGTCATAGTTGTGTAATTCATTGAATAAAGATTTATATAAGAATATGTAAATTTTATTTACATTATTTACATATTAAAATATAATTTGATACTTAAGTAATGTTATACTTCTTAGTACGCCCGAATTTGGAGGCATAATAAAAGAAGGGTTTTTTTACACAAATATACAAATTTTCACCCTTAATTACAAAAAAATAGCAATATTTCTCTAATTACAATGCATAGCATTATTTTTCTAACACATTTAACAATAATCTAATACATTTCACTTTCACTTACCATTTTCCCCAAATTAAAAATTCTCTCACTTACTCTCTCTTTCTCCCATCACCCCACACCCACCCCCACCACCCCAACGCCATAACCCCTACCATAACGGCATCACCACCACCCCACCACCATTACTCCCACCACCCCAGCGCCATCACCCCCCTCCCTCGCCGTGCACAGCAACACACCACCATAGATGGATGAAAAACACCCATAGTGACAGGTCGGAAAACCACGGGAGGGAGTTGATTCGAACGATGGAGAAAATCAGTAGCGCCACCAGCGGAGAACCACCAGAAAACACCGGAAAACGTCATCATCATCGCCCCTGTACGGAAATAGAAAATAATTAGATTATTGTTTCTGCCATGGAAACGGATGTAAAAACAAAGCACCCTAAGAAGTAGAGTGTCTTACATGGTCGGTAGCTAAAAGTGTGTGCGCAGACTCGACAAAGTCTGCAGAAAAGAGGATTTTACACCTGCAATAGGTGTTGTGAATAAGTAAACCTCTAATATACACTGAGCCTCTTAATTGTGGATATGTTTTAGCATCTACTTGATATGATTTGGTTTAGCCAGAATTGTCGAAGGAGTTGTTTTAAGTGCTGGAACAGAGCAGGACTCAACAAGGACACAACAAAACTGTGGAACACTGTTCCTGCTAGTATTTGGAGGGAAAGAAATCAGAAAACACGGAAAACGGCTTTGAAACAGTCTGAGACAATGGTGAAACAGTCTGGAACAGTTGAAGCAGTGCAGAAACAGTTAGAAACAGTTGAAACGGTGCAGAAACAGTTAGATACGGTGCTGCAGAAACAGTTGAAACGATGCAGAAACAGTTAGATCCGGTGCTGCAGAAACAGTTGAAACGGTGTAGAAACAGTTGAGATACGGTGAAATACAACGAGATACATCGAGGATGGGATGAGGAAAAGTGAAATTAGGGGAAATGATAGGAATAAAAGTGAAATTGGGAGAAATGGTGAGAGGAAAAGTAAAATAGGGAGAAATGGGAGGAGCAAAAGTGATAATGAGGGAAATAGGAGGAAGAATGTAAGGGTTTGGTATGTTATGGGAAAATATTGCTATGTTTTTGCTATATTTGTAATTAACTTGTGTTTTCCTCTATATAAGGTTATTTTGCTAAAATGTTGCTATGTTAATTAAGTTCTAAAACTTGTACTTTTATGCAAAAAATCCATAAAAGAATCCTATTTGATTGGCATGAAAGGTTATTTTTGCACAAATTTTTTTGTCTGGTTAATAATTAAACACAAGGTAATGCCAAAATGCCATGGTGCGGTGGAAATTAGTTTTTTTTTTTTTGTAGGATGAGCACTTTAGTGCCTGGTCTTTATTTGGTGAGCTAGTTTTTTATGGTCTTTAAAGCATAAGCACTTTTGAGCATTTTTAATAATTTCCACTTTTACCCCTTAAACACTATTCTACAATCATTTCACACTCATACTTTCTCTCTGTACAGATCCAGTTTCTCTCTCTATACACCAAACCCTAACCCCACCACAACCACCACCACTAACCCATCGCGCCACCACTACTATCCTAGTACTAGTAGCATACCCATAGTTGTACCTTATCCGATCTGATCTCGAATCGGGTTGGGCCAAAACCCTTCAGTTTTTCCCCAACTGCAGTCAGCTTTTGATCATCAGCTTTCCGATCGTCGTGCACAGCGGTGCAATCATGATGAACCGACGGTAACCGAAGCTATGGCGTCATCGTACAACACGGTTTTTGTAGATACGAGCCTTAATACAGAGGCATAAAGGGGAAACAGAGGGAATCCACGATGAAATCAGGCAGTGGCAAAGTAGTTATACCCACCGGGCCTTATCACCGGGAAACATGAAGCATTTGATCTTTCCCCTTAGTTGCTGCTCCGCTCATTTGCTCTCGCTGGAGTATTTGTCTTCCGGTTACTGGTTCCTCATTTCCATTTTCGTGATATATAGTTCGCTTGTTCTTTGATCTTTACTGGTGACGATTTGTATTTTAAAGTCATGAATAATTATGTAAGCTGTAATGAAAGTGATGACGATTTGGTTTTAGTTATTTGCAAAATGTACATATTATATAGTTCACGCTATGAACAAATGATGCCGAATTCCCCTTGTTTTATTTCTACTTTAGATTTTTATATTTGGACAAAGTGATGAAGATTTTGTGTCATTTGGTTGTAAAATAGACATAGTCATTTTGCTTAGTTATGAATAAATACGACCATATTATCTTCATTTTATATTTTCATATATATTTATATGGATGAACGAAATGAAGACGGGTTGGAATCATTTGTTTGCAAAATGTACTTAATATTTAGCTTACATTATGAATAAATGATGACGGATTGTCGTTATTTTGAAATATATAAGCACTTGAAGGTATTTTTTTGCGAATGAATAAAGTAAGGCCGATTTGGCATCATTTATTTATAAAATGAATATAATATTTTACTCATTGTATGAAGAAATGATGCCGGTATACTTCGTTGGTATACCACTTTAAATGTATTGCATCAGTGTTGACACCAACCTAACAAAAAATATTTTTATACAATGTATACTCCTTTAGTATCATGTACACCGCAATACTATACCGGTTTGTCTGTGTTGCAATAGCATCGACGATAACACTAAAAAGAACAATATACTACAATAATAAGGAAGTAACAACACTGAAACAATGTCTCGATAAATCAATATGAAGTAGTTTTGCTATCTCTGTTTGAAATTGTGTGAAATCACAATCATTTTTAATGATAAACGCATCCACTTCGAAATTACAAAATCTATTGCTTGAAACTCTTTGCCGCCGAATCGGACCAGACTTTCCACCTCTATTGATGTTGTTTTTGGAGATAAAATATTGAAAGATTCTATGAGGAAGACGATAAATGGATTTGTGTGATGTTTGAAGGGGTACCATTTAGGGTTTCACACAATTTTTGGGAGATTTTGGTGGTGAGAGATGGCTGGGATGAGCAGTGGGTATGTCTAGTAATTATTTTGTGGGTAGGTCGGGTAATTAGAAAAAAAGTAGGTAGGAACGAATAATTATTTCATATTGGGTGGGTATTTTGGTAAACACTCCTAATTTTTTTTTCCTTATCCATTATGCTAATTTTATGCATACGAATAGCGTATCCATTAGATACACGGAAAAAAGAGAAAAGATCACCGAAACTAAATCTTCTTTAAAACATATGAAAGCGAGAAAGAAAAAGAGAAGTACTAATAAAGTATGAGACTCAATATTTTTATTCAAACAATCAGCTATTTTTTTTTTATAAAATCAAATCCAATACTTGAGAGTTAAGAATAAATTTTGTTACTCGATATTTGTCAATCATTTTCGATTAATTCAACCAAAACTAACTCTTACAAATGGACAAATGGAAGCTCATGGGAGATGCATGAGTGGATAAGTTTGACAAGCTTTACATGTCTAAAAATATCAAAGAGGGAAAATGACATTAATTGACTTTTTGTCATTCTTAGGTTTGGATATCTTACATGCCCCAAAGGGTGATTAGTTTAAATGAGAGTTGAAGTGTATTGTTTAAGAACTTATGGGTATAATAAAAAGACTTCATATTTATAAAAATACCCCACTTTTTAAAAAAATTCAAATATTTCATTTGCCTCTTTCCATTCACTTTTACACTCTCGTGACTTGTGGTGTTCCAGAACTCCATAAGTCTTTTTTGGCAGAAAAGGTCCTCTGCTTTTCTTTTCCATTTTCTTTTTTTTTCCTAAGTCTGATTAACACTAATCATGGACCAAATTAACACTTTTAAAACTTTAGGGTTTTTCTTAAAACATACATAATAATAATTTCAAACATTGGGAACAACATACATTAAACTCCCCCTCCCCCCCCTCCCCCCCCGCGTGGCCTTTTGAACTACTTCTTCACTTCACTTCATCTCCCTTTTCACGCCAAATCTAAACCAAATACTCTCCAACTTCTCTGTGGTTTTCAAGTAATCCGATCAGCAATACAATAAAGTATTATATATAAAAGGTAAACAATGTCATTATCATGTAAACTGTGGTGTAAATCTCGAACCTAGGTTTTTATTTTTAATTTTTTCGTCGACAGTGATTAACAATGCTTTAGGTGTTCGTTTTTGTACAAAAGGTGTAATATTGTATTGAAATTGAATGACACTATGTTATTTAATGGGTAAAGTAGTTCCGAACTACAAAGGGGATTTTCGATGTTCATCTGAAATTTTTAGGCTTTTTACATTTTTTGGTTAAATTGTGACGATTTGAGGGTTTTCTGTGAACCAACGCTGGTTTATTTAGTTGCAAATTGAAGTTATTGCTGTTACGTGTCTTGATGTTCCGAACACCATAGTAGTTGAGGTTCTAAACATCTAATTGGATGTTCATGATTTTCTGTAACTAAATTTCGTATCCCCTTGTTTTGCTTTGCAGAAAAATGGTAAATTTAAGTCCGAGAAATAAAGATGAAGATGAGCAGAAGAAGCAGCCTACAAAGACTCCCAAGAAGGCAATTTCTAAAAGAAAGGGCCCTTCGCCGAAGAAGAAACTTGAGAAGCCTAATACTTCAGATTCGGAACGTACTCCTACAGATTTAGAACCTACTCCTAAATGCCCAAGAACAACTAGAACAACTAAAAGAAAATTAGTTGTGGAGAGTGACGACGATAGCCAAGGAGAAGTAGTAGGTCCACGAAACAAAGGTGATAAACAAGAGGAAAGCCAAAGTCTAGCACCAAGTTACGATCTAAGTAAAGGTGGGGAGGATTTGGAGAGGGCTGCAGATGAAGGTGAAAGAAGGATGGATTTAGATGACGCGGGTATTGATGAACTGTTAAAAAGTGATTTTTTGAGGACTCGAGAGGAAGATGGTGATCATGAAAAGAAAGAGGAAGATGGTGATCGTGAAAAGGAAGAGGAAGATGGTGGTAAAAAAAAATGAAGAAGATGGTGATTTAAGTAGAGAAAAAAGAGAAGAAGTAGAGGGGGAAGCAAATAAGACAGGAGAGAGTCCAAGAAGCAGTAAAAGAAGTAGAAGAGAGGCGGAGGATGTAATTTTAAAAAGCAACTTTCTGAAGGATCGTGAAAAAAGAGTTAAAATAGACGGGGAAGCTGTAAATAATGCAGGTGGAAATGTTGAAGAGGAAGCAGGTGAAGAGAAGGAAGCTGCTGAAGGAACATCTGGATTGAAACTGGAGGAAGAGCAAGTGATAGTTGAATTGAAACTCGTTATTGTTCGGAACGCCAATGTTGATGTTCTACACGACATTTATATGTTCCCAACATCAGCATTAAGGCTGGTAGCTCTCGTTCTGAACACGCAACGTGATGTTCCAAACGGTTGCTACTGTCGTTAAGAACCTCAGAATAAACATGTTCCGAACATTTATGTTTTCCCTTTAATGTGATTTACTATCATTGTGATTCATTTTATTAATTTGATGCTAAAATTATTTGCAGTATGAAGACGTTGGTCATGCTACTTTCAAGAGTAACGTTCAGGGTCTCTTCAAGACCTTCCTGACCAACAATGAATCTTTTAATGGGAAGATTACTGTTCGTTCTTCGTTGGCTAGGGGTATGATACAGTTCAAGGAGGTTCTGAAAAAATTGCAGGTGAGAAGGGGATTTGTCAATAGCTGTTTCGGTCCTTTCTTACAATTACCGGAATATCCACTGTTTGGCACTAAGTTGGTGCATAGCCTCTTCATGCGAAGGATTATTTGCAAGAAGTAGAAAGAGATTTGGATATCCTTCAATGGATTGCCAGCACGTTTTGGCCTATCCGAGTTTGCACTAATGACAGGGCTAAACTGTGGTGCCTATCCAAGTAAACAGTACATGGAAAAAATGAATGAAAAGGGGAAGGAATTGTGGAAATTTGTTGTTGATTATTTCAAGGAGAAAAAGAGGAAGGAGAAGGAGAAAGAGATAAAGGAAAAGGAGGAGAAGGAGAAGAAGGAAAAGGAGGAGAAGGAGAAGGGTAGTGGGAAGCGGAAGGGGAAGAAAAAGGTGGAGGAGTCACCCTCACCCTCACCCTCACCCTCACCCTCACCAGCCAAGAGGAAGTTCAACAAGCCCAAAAAAGAAAAACAACCGAAGAAATAGCAAGCTGTGAAGTCTGGTGACTTGCTTGAGTTGGTATGTTCTAGAACCTATCCCAAGAAGTGGTATTTAAATATGTGCATGGCTTGGTTTGTTCATACTATTCTTTGTGCGAGGGATTCCAAATATGGAATAGAGGAATGGGTGGTGTGCTTGTCTGCCGATCTTGAGGCATTCCAGCGTTATCCTTGGGGTAGGATGAATTTTGAATTAACAATGAAATATCTGATCAAGCCAATGGAACCTCGTGCAGAAGGAAGCCAGACTTACAATCTCTATGGCTTTTCATGGGCATTCATGGCCTGGGCTCATGAAGCTATACCTGCCTTGAGGCCAAAGGATTTGCCAAAAGAAAAAACAATGCCAAGGATCATAAACAGGCTTACTGAAATTTGTGAAAGAGATACGGACAGGTTGTTTGACCAACATGATGTTCCTGTAAGTATTCTATTTTCCATATATGTTATGTAATGTTTGGAACAACTACGTGTTTGCTCAGATATATCTAATTGATGTTCAGAACATCTTCATGAAGAACCATCAACTGCTTCAGTAAACGATGTTCGGAACATCATTTCCTGGTGTTTTCGAACAACATGACTTTGTTCCAAACAACTTTAAAAGATTTTTAAAATTTAGTTGATATTTATGTAATGTTGTTGGGTATATTAACAGGTTTTTCACCCTTTCCTCATTCCTACTGATGACGAGCTGGACATGGATTACTTTCTAGACCTCGTGCCATTTGAAGACTCCGAGGACAACACAATAGATCGTTTTTGTAAAGTGTTTGAGGATGCTTGCAGCGTTGGTCTTGTTGGTGGCACTACAATTTGTATCTTCAAGAACAATCCTGCAACCCCTCCAAGACAAGTGATAGACTGAGTGGCTGTGGGACATTGTAAGTTTATTTTTGAATGATTTTCTGAACTTCACATCGTTGTAGGGAACATACTAATTGAGTTCGGAACATCGTTCTTATGCTTGGAACAATTCAAGCATTTCTCGCTTCTCATAGATTTCTAGAACATCACACTGTCGTTCCGAACATAGAATGATGTTCGGAAAGACAGGCATTTCCTTCACTCATACTCCAATTTATTTTTGTCTCTTATATGTTCTGCAGTATGTTGAAGCTGTGATGACAATGATGCGGGAGAGGCATTTAAATTACCCCTATCATTACGATCAAAGTGACCTCATTTTGGATATGGCATTCTTGACAAACATGAAAAATCGCTACTACAAACTTGAAGCAGATTCACAAGATAATAAGATACCGCTTGATATGGCGTTGAAGTCGTTTCAGTTTGATGATGATTATCTGAAGTATGCACATGGAAAGCTACCCTACCCAGGGGGTAGGTGTTGGGCTGGTGCTAAGAGGATCTTCGCCGTCTTCAACATCAACGACAATCACTACGTGTTGGTGGTGTTTGACATGGTTGAAGCGAAGGTTTGGGTGTATGATTGCAATCATGGTGTAATAATGATGAAAAGTTCTTGCCAATAATTGTTCCCATTCTCTACATGTTCCCGATCTATGTCAGAAATTCTAAGCTATTCAAAGACTTGGATCCGATGTGTAAGGAAGGAGACATGTGGTCGTTTGAGAGAGTGCCAAGATCACTTTGTCCACAAAATCTAACAGGGAAATCCTGTGGAGTGTTCGCGTTGATGTACATTGAGCATCTCATTACAAACACCCCCATGGACAAAATTTGTGACAATCTGGCTGATCAGTGGAGGCGACGTTTAGCCGCTTGTATTTTGGACGGCAAAATGAAGCCTTGATTTGGGTATATGTAATATTTGGATAATCTTTTAACTTTTATTTTGGTTATGTAATTAGGTATGGATGACTTTTATTTTCTTAGCGAAGTAATAGCTTTTGATGTGCTTAAAAGGATAGCTTTATTAGTCACAAGTAACAGTTGTCCAGCATTCAACAGAAAATGACATAGTAAATATTGACGATTATTACATAAGTTCCAGAACTACTTGAATTTGTTCCTGAAAAGCAAAGTGATGTTCCAAATATCTGCAACATTTAATTAAGTTTACCCTGGAACAATAATACTTCGTTCTGGAACGATAAGTCGTTCCTTAGAAAATACAAAATACATATTATATCGAGACACAAACGGCACAATAATATAATAAACATATAAAATTATAACTAAAATAATCATAAGCAATCGAACTTAGAGTGGTGGTGCTTCAGGTGGTGTTCCTGGTGGTGTGGAGTACGGGACATAATCAATTCCCTTTTCAGCAAGCAGCCCTTTAAGCATTCTCTTCATCCTTCTTATGTCCCTTCTATAATCATGGAAGAATTCTTCGAATTTGAATTTCCATTCCCACACTTCATACCTTAGTTGGTCTAAGCCATCGTTCGAATTTCCAGAATCTGAATGTGAACTCGAGGAAGGAAGTCTAGACCATCTTGAACTCGATGCTCCTCTTATCGGTGCTCCCCTTGTTCTTGGATGACGAGGCATTTTGAAATGTGAGGAATCAATGTGTGACTGTTGGGTATTTATAAGAGTAAAGTGGCAATCGACGAGTCTGTTGGGAATGGTTTTATGGAAAGTGAATTTTGACAAAACTCGTAACCGTTATGTACTACTCAAACGAGTGCAACTGATAATTGTAACTGTTGTGCCTTTTAGATTTTAACATGAAGTTCGGAACATGCTGAATGTCGTTCGGTATACTATGCTTATTTTAATTATAGATGGATTAGTTTTTTTATAAAATGAACAGAGCATATCAATTGTTCATCATTTGTTCAGAACAAGAAATATATGTTTTGCGTGCACCGATGATGTTCTAAACGAGATACTCCCATTGTATAAAGGTTGTTGATGTTCCAGAATGACAGCACAACTTTCTGAATGGAGAAATGATGTTCTGAACTAGGCAAACATATTTTCCATTGATCATCATTGTAGAGCTTTACAAAAAAGAATGCTAGTTATATTAGCATTCAAATGGAGAAACTGCACCTCACTGTCAGTGCTTTACAAAAGGAATGCTACTTATACTAGCATTCTAACAAAAGATACTTGATTATAAACATTCAAAAAGAAATATATAATAACATTAATAGGAACATCCAAATCTAGCATGAAGGAGAGGAGTAGAAGTCAAGGTAATGCATCGCCTTATCAGCAAGCAGCCCTTTGAGCATTCTTTTGATCCTTCGCATTTCCTTCGTCATCTTTTTGACGACGTCCTTTTTGTAGCCATGTAGGAAGCCCTCAAACTGGAACTTCCAACCCCGCACTTCAGCCCTTAGTTGTTCCAATATGTCAATAGCCCTTTTAGTTTGTGGTTCGTCTGCAAATGATAATGCAACAGCTGTATTTTTCCTAGAGGTGGAGGCTCCTCTAGCCGTGGAGCCACCTCTTGTTCGTGGTTGACGTGCCAGTTTTGGTGATGAATGGTTTGAAGTGTAAGTTGATTAATGTGGATTGAAATGGTTTGAATTGTAAGTTGATGAATGTGGATTGAAATGCTTTGAATCGTTGGGTATTTATAGAAGTAAAGAAAGGCAACCGAAACGTTTGTAGCCATTTGGTGTATTGGTATTTGAGCGAGTTGTATTGTAGCCGTTTGTGTATTTCAAATTTTGAACAGGTTCCGAACTTCAGCCTATATAAGTGTAATTGGTGTAACGTATCCATGAAAGGATGTTCCGAACATCATTTCGACCTACCTGCTACCTACCTGCAACCTAGTCTAGATGATAGGTGTATTGGTATTTGGAAATTGTATTGTAGCCATTTTTGAATTTCAATTATTGAATGTATTTTTCGGAACGTCACTGTACATAAGTATAATTCACGTAACCTATCCTTTATACGATGTTCCGAACATCTTTTCAATCTATCCCAAAGTCATGATAAATTATTACATTGGGCGCGTGAACAATAATTATTTACCAATGGTAATAAAAATACACCACCCAACACATTATATATCCGTTCATTATTTATAAAATAAGTTTACATAATTACATCAAACATCCAGATTAAAATGTCTAGTAGATCCGTTAATAGTGGCAGTGTAGTACCATTTTATCGATGTGGAGATTATGCGAAGTTAACAACATCGTGGACTCAACTAAACCCAGGAAGGAGGTTTTACGGATGCAAATATGGTCAGGTTAGGTGATGGGTTTATTTTTTTTTTCTTGTATTTATTTTTTTGTTATATTTATTTTCTGTATTTTATGTAGGCAAATGGCTGCAACTACTTTAGATGGCATGATGAAGAGATGTCAGATCAAGCGAAGAGAGTAATATGTGGTCTACTTAAGAAGTTGAAAGCTGTTGAAGAAGAGAGAAAAGAGGCGTGGTTATGGCGGAAAAAATTAGGTGTTGGGGTAGTGCTAGTTGTGGTGCTAATTGTTCTCATATTCTGTACTTGGATCAAGGGTTGGTTCATAGTTTAGGTTCTATTTATTTCCAATTGTTATGTTTTGTGTACTAATGATCAAGAAATTTCATTTGAAATTGTTATTTTGTCCTGTATATTACCATTGTACCCTAAGTCGTTCCGCACGACACACTTCATGTTTCAATCATATCGTGATCTGATCTGAACATTTACAAAAACAATACGATGAATATAGCAACATCGGAATATGGTGCTCCGAACATGATGTTCATGTGACAAACATCAACAGCATGTTCGAAACAACTGAGATAGATGGATAGTCATTTGTCACTCTAACAAGTATACTTGGTAATTTAGAGTGATAATGATCATCTCCCTTTAATTATCATGTGACAATGATCATCACTTGTAACTTTTACAAGTGTAATTGGCCATTTGTAGTAACAATGATCATCAATTCTAAATCTAACTACTCGAAGTATTCTTTGTGATGGAAGTTTATGAATTTATCACTCTTAAAAGTATAATTGGTCACTCACTTATAGTGATATAATGATCATAGTTTGTCACTCTAACTACTCTAACTGTGAAAAGTATGATGAAGATAGAAACACTAGAACGTTGCGCGCGGAACATCACAATAATGTGACAAATATCTATTTGATATTTGAAACAAGACTATATGTATGTGACACGACCCGGAATCCGGCTAGGCCGTGTGGGCACCCGACATCCTCCCCTAGACCCGTCGGGCGAACCCTTACCAATTAAATTAGGAAAATAAATATAATTTAATTCATAAATAAGAACAAGACTTAAAAAAATACAGACATACTGATACCTTTAAGCTGTATAAAAGAAATTACAGCTGTCTACCCAACATACTAGGTTTAGGGCTATCCAGACTAGACATCTAAGAGTACAAAAAAAGACAGATACCTCCTGAAGGGAGCAGAATGCAACTGAAATAATAAACAATAAACTGGTGGCCATCCGGAATAAAGCTGGCTCACCCTGATAGCTGAAGTCGTCTTCGCTCCTGAACAACGTGGCGAACTCAATCCTGGAGTGAACCTGCCGAAACGAAATAGATAGACCAGAAACAAACAACAAACAAGGGTGAGTCAAAAGGACTCAATAAGTGGGGCAGACTAGCCACCTCAAAGAATAGGATAGCTAGCCAAGGAGAAGAAAAACAGATAAAATAAATCCATCTTATTTGAACTATAAACAGGCAAAGCCAAATAATAACTGAAAACACATATGGAATCATAAACAGCCAGGGACATAAGGTAGACAAAACATATAGATATTCTGAACATGTCGACAATCAGAAATACATCCTGTTGCGGCGTGCAACCCGATCCATATATTCATACTGTTGCGGCGTGCAACCCGATCCGTATATTTATACTGTTGCGGCTTGCAACCCGATCCGTACTGTTGTGGCGTGCAACCCGATCCGATCCATGTTTTTATATTGCCGCGACGTGCAACCTGGGATACGAGCCAGAAATATATAGGCAAACTGAGATACGTTCACAACATGGTATACATACCGCATATAAAAAACACAACACAATGCACACAATAGTCAGTATGCGGTGCAATGCGATGGGATGAATGCGGTATGATGCAATGCAGTCACATATGTCTGATACCTATCTCCGGCGCGGGACTCTCATCGTCTACCAGGAGATATATGCAATAATGACCCTTCACCGGCTCGGGACTCTCATCGATTACCGGGAAGTATATGTAATGATGACCCTTCACCGGTGCGGGACTCTCATCGCGAACCGAGAAGTATATGCAATAATGACCCTTCGCCGGTGCGGGACTCTCATCGCCAACCGGGAAGTATATGCAATAATGACCCTTCGCCGGTGCGGGACTCTCATCGCCAACCGGGAAGTGTATGCAATAATGACCCTTCGCCGGTGCGGGACTCTCATCGCCAACCGGGAAGTATATGCAATAATGACCCTTCGCCGGTGCGGGACTCTGCTTCCCTGTATCTCGTTGAGCTTATAAGCTCACTTTTACCGCCTAACTTTTTGTCCTTTTCTTCTTTTTTTTATTTTTTTTTTTTTTTGGTTTTCTTTTATTTTATTTTCTTTTCTTAACAAAAATTAAAACGGTGCCCTACGATATTCGAAATAATTCCAACTTTTGTATACAAGTTATACAAAATATATGTAACATACTCGCGAAGGCGGATCTCAAATCAGACTCCCGAAACTCAAGATGCGAATTTAAATGAAAAGAACTCAAATTATTTAACTTTCGGCATTTTAGCGGAAATTAGCCTAACAACATCGAAATTCACTTTCGAAAGTTCATAAAAGTCAAAAATAATCATACGAACCTAACGGCACTTTCGGATTTCGAATCGGAGCTCATTCGCCCGAAACCGAGCTCAAAAATCTCTTTTTAATATTTATCGCCAATAAAAACTGAAACCTTCTTCCGATGCCTATCAAACGAGGTCTAATTTAGCTCAAATTTTACAGACAGGTCCTAATGGACATTATGAATATTTTAAAATTATCGGCATGCCAATCGGAGTCCTAACTTCCGAAACGACTGACCGAGGTCGTTTCAGTATGCATCATCATTTCTCCCTATAACAAGTATAGTTGGTTATTTATAGTGATAGTGATCATCATTTGTCACTCTAACATGTATAGTGGGTCATTTCTAGTTAAAATGATCATCATTTGTCTATCGAACAACTCTAGTTGGCCATTTCTACTCATAATGATCATCAATAGTCATTCTTACAAGTATAGTGGGTCATTTGTAGGTATAATGATCATCATTTGTCACTCTTACAAGTATAGTGGGTCATTTCTAGTTAAAATGATCATCATTGGTCAGATTAACAAGTATAGTGGGTCATTTGTAGGTATAATGATCATCATTTGTCACTCTAACAAGTATAGTGGGTCATTTATTATCATATTGATCATCATTTGCCACTCTTACAAGTATAGTTGGGTCATTCCTAGTCATAATGATCATCATTTGTCACTCTAACAACTCTACTTGGCCATTTCTACTCATAATGATCATCATTTGTCACACAAACTACTCTAAGTGGTCTTTGTGATGAAAGTTGATGAATTTATCATTCTTACAAGTATAGTGGGTCCTTTTTAGGCATATAATGATCATAGTTTGTCACTCTAACTACTCTAACTGTGAAAACTATGATGAAGATAGAAACAATAGAACGTTGCGCACGGAACATCACAATAATGTGACAAACATCGATTGGATGTTCGCAACAACACTATATGTATGGATCATCATTTCTCCCTATAACAAGTATAGTTGGTTATTTATAGTGATAGTGATCATCATTTGTCTTTCTAACAAGTATAGTGGGTCATTTCTAATTAAAATGATCATCATTTGTCACTCTAACATGTATAGTGGGTCATTTCTAGTTAAAATGATCATCATTTGTCTGTCGAACAACTCTAGTTGGTCATTTCTACTCATAATGATCATCATTAGTCACTCTTACAAGTATAGTGGGTCATTTGTAGGTATAATGATCATCATTAGTCACTCTTACAAGTATAGTGGGTCATTTGTCGGTATAATGATCATCATTTGTCAGATTAACAAGTATAGTGGGTCATTTGTAGGTATAATGATCATCATTTGTCACGCTAACAAGTATAGTGGGTCATTTTTAGGTATAATGATCATCATTTCTCCCTATAACAAGTATAGTGGGTCATTTCTTATCATATTGATCATCATTTGTCACTCTTACAAGTATAGTGGGTCATTTGTAGGTATAATGATCATCATTTGTCACTCTCACAAGTATAGTGGGTCATTTGTAGGTATAATGATCATCATTTGTCAGATTAACAAGTATAGTGGGTCATTTATAGTGATAGTGATCATCATTTGCCACTAATTGTGAAAATGTATGATGAAGATAGAAAAAATTGAACATGGCGCTCGGAACGACACATAAAAGGTGACAAACATCAATTTGATGTTTGAAACTACTGTGTATGTATGGATCATCATACGATGAAGATAGCAACATTAAAATTGTGCGATCCGAACGACCGTTTTAATGCGACGAACATCAATAGGTTGTTTAAAACAACCCTACGATAGATGATCATCACTTGTCACTCAATTGGTCATCACTACTGATAATTGTCAACATTTATCACTCTAACAAGTATAATTGGTCATTACTACTGACCAATTATCATCATTTCTTAGTCTACCAACTATATTTGGTCCTTTTAAGCGAAATGAGCATCATTTGTCACTTTTACAATTCTAGTGGGTCATTTCTATTGATAATTTGTAACAAGTATAATCATCATAATTTGTAAATCTAACCAGTATAATTGGTTCATTCTAGTTAAAATGAACATCATTTATCACTCTATTCTGGAAATTTGGTCGTGTATAGTGTTAATGATCATCATTTATACCTGGAACATACCTGTTGCGTTCCGAACATAAAGATGAGTGTTGGAACACATTGTATATGTTCCGAACATAGTATATGAATCTATTAACTTTTCCAGAAATGGAGTAGAACAAGTTGTCGTTTGGAACATTGTACTGTAATTTCCTAAACGACAGTTGATGCATTGCGAACTAAATGCAAATATTATGGTTTGGAGACAATTTAACAGTACTAATTAAAGACCTTCATAATAAATAGTACAACTATTTAAACAACTAATATATAATAAACAGAAGCATATTCATAAACAGTACAACTACTTAAACAACTAATATATAATAGCATATTAGTAAAAACGCATATTCATAAACAGTACAACTACTTAAACAACTAATATATAATAGCGTCTTCGTTATTGTTTTGGCCTCCACCAAATTGATTTTGCAAAACCCTCTCAATCTGATCTAACTGCAATTGTATCTGCTTCAGTTTTGTCTCGAGTGTTTGAATGGACCTCTCGCAATTATCTGCTATCTCCTTGATTACAACAACTTCATAATGCACGTCTAGCAGTCTTGTAGGAAGCCACTTGTTTGGAAGCTCTCGGACTCGGTGGTACTTATTCCATAGATCGTTAACTGCGTTATTGGCCATCTGCATGAAAGTAGAAATATAAACAGATTAGATTTTGAAATCGTTTTAGGAAAAACGTAGAAAATATGAAAAACTTGAGTACCTCAACTTGTTCTTCCTTGATATAGAAACTGGTGAAAACTGAACGTAATACTTGGTTAATGCGAAATGAATTGTGAATTGGGTATTCATCAAGGAGGTATTTATAGATGTTTTGAAGTGGCTTTTAAATTCTAGTGCACGCCTTTTCAATGTAGGAAGCAACTGAAGGGACGCATATTTACAAGTGTGAATGTGTTTTGACGTGACTGATGCAGCAACCAACTTGTATTTTAGCCGTTTGGTGTATTGGTATTTGGGCATTCCAACTGTTCATTGTAGCCGTTTGTGTCTTTTAAAAATTGAATGGCTTGTTCGGAACGTCACGTATAAAAGTATAATATAATATGCTTGATAAGATGTTCCGAACATCTTCTCGAAGGTAGCACTTGGTAAACCCATATTTACAAGTGTGAATGTATTCTGACGTGACTGATGCAGCAACCAATTTGTATTTTGGCCGTTTGGTGTATTGGTATTTGGGCATCCCAACTGTTCATTGTAGCCGTTTGTGTCTTTTAAATTTTGAATGGCTTGTTCGGAACGTCACGTATAAAAGTATAATATAATATCCATGACAAGATGTTCCGAACATCTTCTCGAAGGTAGCACTTGGTAAATGCTACGACTATGAATTGTGAAATAAAGACCTCACAAGCTTTCACATGCCTTGACATCGTTCGGAAATAAAGACCTCACAAGCTTTCTCATGCCTTCACATGCCACAACATAATTGCAAAAGATGCAGTAAAGCAAATATGTGCAAAACATAATTAAGAAACTAGTAAAGCAAATATGTACACAATATAAATTATACAAGTAGGACGAAAAGTCCATTATGCAATTCAAATAGAAATCCAAATAATCAAAATTATAACGAGGACGATGCTTCATCCAATTCACAAACTCAATTTGTAGGCTGACTTGTAGCCTCAGTTACACTACGAACAACGGGGCATGTAGTTTTCTTGTGACCATATCTCTTGCAGTTGCCACATTTATTTCTCCTCTTTGGAAGACGTTCCCCAATAGATCGAATCCGGTTAACCCTTCTCCTTCCACGGTTGTTCGGCTTTGGGGGCGGAGGCACTGGATAAAGTATCTCTTCAGCAGGGACGACTCATGATTCTTCAGGAGGTACTGCATTGACAGGCTCTGCATAGGCAAGGATGTATGCTTGTGTTGTGTAATATCCAGAAGTGTATCCATACACTCTACTTCCATATTCATCGCCATGCAACCCCCTAATTGCTGCCATAACATGTACACAAGGTAACTGATCAAGATCAAACTCCCTACATGTACATGTCCTCTCATATAGATCATCTGTCTCATACCCTGAACTAATGATTTCGAAACCATAAGTTCCCTTCCTGTTGACAACTAGCTTGTCTCCCACTTCTTTATTCTTCCTTATTTTTATTTCAACGTCTGGAACACATAAATTTGGGTGGTTGATTAACTTCATAGCCCTAGTGTGGAATTTTTCCGCAAAGTTCCTACCTATATCCTTCAAGAGGGCAGCAATCCGGTATTCTCTTTGCTCCTTCAGCATGGAATTAATGGACTCAGCTATGTTTGATGTCATAACTTGAAACCTATTAAAAAGAATAAATAGTATAATAATCTAAAGATATTCCTAACATAAAGCACAAGTGCAGATATAGGAATAAGAAGTGCGGATCATTCATGATGTTCCTAACATGAAGCACAAGTTCAGACCGATAACAAGAAGTTAGGAACATCGTTAGAAAATAAAATTTCCTAATAATGTTCTGCACATAAATGATATGTTCAGAACGCTTTGTGTGACGTTTGGAGCATATTGAAAGCATGACAGTAATATCAGACCTTGTTATTATAGTTTACCTTACCTGTTTCCTGGGAAATATAATCTGCTCCATCTATGATAGCCAACAACATTTTCAAGATAATCCGTTACCCTCCAATCAATAGTCCTGATCTCATTCATAGCATCACTGAACTCCTCTACCCTGTATGCCTTTGCTGCAGTATAGTATTTATGAAGACTGATTCCAAACTGAAACTTTGTTCGGATGCTTTCACCAAGGTGCTACATGAAAACTCCATAGTGTGCAGAAGGAAACACTTGGGCGACCATCTTCGAGATGCTCGGACGTCTATCCGAAACAATGCACAACTCTTCACTATCTGAAACTATGCAGCGTAATTGTTCGAAAAAATACTCATATGAGGCGTCACACTCTTTGTCTACAACACAAAAAGCAACAGGGAATACGTGACTCATTGCATCCTGAGCAACAACAGACAACAACACCCCTCCATACTCGCCAGATAAATGTGTACCGTCAACGGCTAGGACTTTTCTCACGTAAGTAAATCCCCTGATCCACGCTCCATAAGAGAGAAAAAAATATAAGAACTTCCCTGTGCTAGAAAGCCTCAGATTTGTCTTAGTTCCTGGATTCTTACTCCTAACCATATAAGCATAAGCATCAAGAATTTCAATACCTTTCTCATGTGTTCCCCGTATCAAAGCTTTTACAAATTGACAGCTCCTAAGACACTTCCAGCAGCTAACCTTACAACCAAAATCGTTGTTAAGGGACTCCCTGACAGCTTTTGTGGTTGGACCTTTTCCCATTAAATATTTACCTTTCATGAACTCACCAATTATCTGGGCAGAGGCGTGTGAATTATGATTGGAATGATGTTGGACACCGCATGTGTGCAAGTTATTGTAAACGCTAATATAGAACCTATCATTACTTTTATACCTCATTGCCCTTAACCACCATTTGCACTTCGCATCTAAACATCTAGCATTAAAAATCTTTGCAGTATTCTTCAATGCTTTGTAATTAAAACGATGTTTAACTGCTGCAATCTTCAATCTGGTGACCAGTTCTTTCTTATTGGCGAAAGTCATACCTTTTTCAAAACCTGTGCCATCGACGAAGTGAAATATCGACTCGCTGCTTTGTGTTGGAAACACGGGGGTGGCAGGATCTTCCTCTACATATTTTTCTTCTACTTCTTCTTCTTTTTCTTCATCTACATCTACGCCTCCTCTGTCTTCTTCTACTCCTCCTCCTTTGTCTTCTTCTACTTCTTCATGTAAGTCATCCAATCGCTGACTAAAATCATGACCTCCACTATTTGGCATTTCTTGGTCATTAGAACCAACACATTCCTCCGTCGTAGAAACCACAATTACCCTTAAAGTGGGCCTAGCACCATTACGATCAACATCATCCATATAAAGGCGTACATCATCATCATTTCTTATTGTAATGGGAGGAGTCTTTTGATTTGCGGCAACACTCAGCATGTAAGTAATGCAAATGTCCCTCGGATTGTCTCTTATCCCCCAACTTCCGATGATTTTGTTAAGTAGAACATCATACGTAACATCTCTAGGCACAAGAATGGGTATTGACTCTTTAACCTTCGGAACCCAAGCATAACATTTAGAACGCTCCACCCATTCACCTTGATAATTAACTCCTAATATAACCTCACCCATCGATGGTCGCCTGCAATAAATTGGAATGACGAACTATTAGTACTACTAATATTTATACAGTATGTTCCAAACCTCAATGTTGCTCGTTTGGAACATCTCTGCTGACGTTCTGAACATCACGTTAAAGTTTTTCATTGCTTAATGCAAGATGTTCCAAACTGCTAACAGAACGCTCAAACATCCTACAGGATGTTCCGAACATTATCTGTGAAAATTCCAATAAATACATACGCCGTGTAAAACGCTAGCGATATGTTTGGAATTACAATTACGGCCATAGGAAAGTCGAAATGATGTTTGGAATTTCAGGCAGATTGTTTGGAGGAACTGAATCCGTAACAACCTCGAATCAACAAAAACAGCTAAAAACATGTTCGAAAAGTTAGTACACTTACCGGAGATGACTGGATTGATACGATTAAAATTGGAGGAACAAGATTTTCCCTTTAATGGATAAGAAACGACCAGATTTAACGAAATGCCATATAACCCAAATGTGGGTGATCTCAGCTTGTATTGCCTAAAACTGGAAAGGATATTCAAGATAATAAGCTCAGCAGCTATGGTGGAATGGGTATTATTTCGATCTACGAAAGGAAGCTCAGCAGCTATGGTGGAACTTTAGGCGGGAATGAAATGTGGAAAAAATGGAGGAAAAACGGGGGAGAGGAGAGAGGGAAGCAGCTAGGTAAATGGCCAAATTTGGTAAAAAACTACTTTTTATACATGGACTATTGTGCAACTTACAAAACATTGGGGTGAGAATGTTACATAGTTAATAACACTAATTAAATGAGGACCCTAGATTTCATGTTTAAAACTTGAGTCTTTTGCCACACAAAAAAGACTTGGCAAGTCCTGTCATGCCAAAACCCCTACACTCTCTCCCCATATTCAAATCATTCCAAATTTTATCTCTCTCTCTCTCTCTCTCTCTCTCTCTCTCTCTCTCTCTCTCTCTCTCTCTTCTTTCTCCCTCTTTTTTCTTCTTCCTTTTCCTTCTATCTTCTAAATTTCTTTTCAATTTCCATTTCATCACCATCTATGTTATTTTTTTCTTCTTTTTCGTATCCATTTTATTTTTTCTTCGTTCTTCTCCTTTTTCTTCTTCTTCGTCCCAGTTTCATTCTTTTTCATATTTTTTTTTAATTCTAGTCGTTTTACACACCTTTTCGGATGTGTAAACATATTTTCTATATGTTTATATAATTTTGGAGATGTTTTCAGGGCTGGGACACGGCTGGAGACGTGTAAACATATTTTCTATATGTGTACACATCTCGACTGATGTGTGCACATATTATTATAATAGTGTGTACACATCCTTTTATTAGAGTGGTGGAGGGCGGTAGGGTGGTGGTGGAGGGTGGTAAAAAGGTGGTGGTGGGTGGTGGAGGATGGTAGGAGGTGGCGGTGAATGGTGGAGGGTGGTTGAAGGTGGCGGTGAGTGGTGGAGGGTGGTGGAGGAGTGGTGGATGAGCGAGGGGCCGACAGGGGTGGGGGCTGATGGGGTGAGGGCCGATGGGGGTGGGGGCTGAGGGGAGGGGAGATGAGAGGTGGGAGCTTTTTGTAAATAAAAAACTTGATGGGCTTTTAAAATGTTAGTCATTAGTACTAATCTTAAAAATGTGTCTGTCACCTATTTTTTGAGGCTTAAATCTCTTTTAACTATTTAAAGACTTGGGAGTCTTTCGCGCCCAAATACCCCTTGAAGCTATACTCTCAATTATCACTCATTGATGATTTTTCCCTTTCCCTTAGGCCTTTCTTTTCTTGATTGTACTTTTTTAACGCGCAATACTTCTACTATATTAGTATTAAAAAAGATATACTATTGCTTTAACTTGTGAATTTGGAGGGTCATATCTACCTTCCTTTGTTTCACATGCCAAATTTCATTATGATACCTTAGATAAAAAGATAGTCTCCAACAGATCATAAATCTGAAATTGGAACTGCTTATAACATCATCATCATCTTGGAAGGGGATATTCCCTTCTCTTGAAACTGTAACAGTGGAAATGACTAGTAAGGCAGCTGATTCAGACGATTCATATTTTCTACTTACCATGATATTTACATTTTTTGTTTCACTGATTCACATAACATAATTGAATAAAGCACAATGAAAACAAGAATACAACTACGCTTCGGAACAAGATGGAGTCCGCTAAATAAATTCACTGTTCAGCTCAATTCTCATCTCAATCCGATGAAAATCAAGAACTGTAATGGTAAATAAATGTTTCTCAATTTACCAGTATACACTTGGGATTTTGTCAGATCACGGTGGTCGGATCAACGAGCCTCGAAAGATGAAAACGTGATTTCGTTTGCAGTGTGAGAGTCGGGCCTGCTACAAGTGATTTCAGTTGGTATCACATCTATTAGAAAACCAGGCTGTTTTGGCTGTGGTAGTGTACTCTCTCCATTCAACATCAGAACCACAGCAGCCATATTTGGTCCGTCTTCTGGACTCTGCTGGACACATAACAGACTAGCATGAATGCACCTCAGTATCTCAAACATAGAGCTTCTGTCCTCTAATGAGGAATCAGCTAATTCGAGTGGTCTGCCTTCGGTCCACATTCTCCATGCCTGAAAAGGGAATAAAGAATAATCCATATGAATTGGTATTCTCACTAATGAATTGTTCAAAAAAGAAGAAGCTGGCACTACAAATCATACGTATCCTATAAGATTGTGATGATGATGTGGACGATGGAAGCATCCATTCTTCTTTCCGCTCACTATCTCCAACAACAACACACCAAAATTAAAGACATCAGATTTTACTGAGAATAGACCATAAAGTGCATATTCTGGAGCCATATAGCCACTGCAAATGATACAGAAAGACAAGTTACATGACACATATGGATGTGTACAAATGTAATTTAAGGCATGTTTAAACTTACTAAGTTCCGACAACTCTTCTTGTGTTGTCTCCATTCTGATCTCCTTGAAAGGTTCTTGCCAAACCAAAGTCTGAAATTTTTGGGTTTAGCGGGTTTAGCTCAGCATCAAGCAAAACATTACTTGCTTTGAGATCTCTGTGAATAATTCTCAATCTGGAATCTTGGTGAAGGTAAAGAAGACCACGTGCAATCCCACCGATGATCTGGAAGAACTTTGACCAGCCCAATTGTTCCCGCCTTGTAAGATCTGGCAGTTCAGAATTAAGTTAGTCCAACTCTCTATCTGAAACTCCCATTCAGGGCTAAAGAATAGACAAGGAGCAAGAATTGCTCAAATGCACTAGCACAAGTGGATTCCAATTTCAACAACTCCTTTCTCAAGATACAAACCAAACACAAAAGAGTCAGCTTCCATTAGCCATGTATTCATAGATCAACATCTTCTCTTCACCATCAATACAACTTCCAACAAGCTTTACAAGATTTCGGTGCTGGAATTTTGCTATCAGCTTCACTTCATTTTTGAATTCGTTCGGTCCTTGTCCAGAACTCTTGCAAAGCCTCTTCACAGCAATTTCCTGTCCATCTACTAGTGTTCCCTGAAAGTTACCACCAAAGAAAGTTCACAGCCGAGGTCCAAAATCAGGATAGTTTCTGTTCTCGAGAATTTGTTGTTCCCTTATAAAACACAAATAAGTGTCATATAAGGAAGAAAGCAAATGAAATTATGCGACATACATATAGGAATGGGAAGAAAGAAGAACTATCTACGTAACAGACACCAGAAGCTACAACCAACTAGGATTATTTGAATTTTGGACTAGGAAATCCTTCCAATTTCTCAATTCAGTGTCTCACACATATAGACTCCTAAGCCCTTCTCATACAGATAAAAAAGGAGAACAGAAAGCCTGAAAGAACAGGAGCTCACCACCTCCACAATCGACAGGAGACACTGTCCAACCAGCTTTCTGAAGTAAGTACAATGACAAGAACCACATAATATAAGTGCACACTCAACCTCGACTTCAACGTTTAGTTTAGGATAACAATGCTCAAGACGGATTTTTTTTTTCTGAATTCAGAATATTATTCCACCTTCTAGGCCAATGCACATTGAAGACAATATACAAAAGTCTCAACTGGCATAAAGAAATGATGACTGGAGAAAACATTTTCGAGTACCAACACAATGTTATATTTTACATCTCTCA
Organism: Petunia x hybrida; assembly: GCA_037355625.1. Taxonomy (NCBI): domain Eukaryota; kingdom Viridiplantae; phylum Streptophyta; class Magnoliopsida; order Solanales; family Solanaceae; genus Petunia; species Petunia x hybrida. Next base: position 6,389,564 of record JBBBVM010000484.1, read on the forward strand.
CCTTTCTTCCTTTTCTTTGTGTTTGTCTTTATAGTCCCTATTCCACACACCTCCCCCCTCCACCCCCTCCCCCAAAAAATAGATAACGAACCAAAAAGTTTCTCTTCAAGGGCTGAACTTTGTAAGTTACCTTGTAAACAGGTCCAAATCCTCCTCCACCAAGCTTGTTCTTTTCTGAAAAGTTATCAGTAGCACGAGCCACTGTTCCTTAGTCAAAGAACGGTAGCTCTAGGTCGTCTTTTGGGCCTTCACTGGTCCAAACATCTTGTCTACCTACCCCTGTTACCATGGTGGATATTGGTAAAGTATCATTCAAATTCGTTGGAAGAGGATCCTGGCTTAGAAGTAGTAAGAAAATAAGAATGAAAATCCCATCAGCATGTTCTAGTCCTACTATGAACCAAACAACCTCACAGGAGAAAGTGAATTGCTGTAGATGATAACAGCTATAACACTCAAATCAATGCAAACGAATAAGTGACTGATTAATAAAAATTACGAAAAGCATTCTTCTTAAAGAATTTAAAGAGACCAGGACAGTATCAAATTACTGCAGACATTGACAGTGTTTCGTTGCAATACCATCAACTGAACAGCACTGAAAATGCAAAGCTTCCAAGATAGGAAACGAAAGGTATAACATGAATGTTAAACTGATGTCCTAAAAACGGTAAAATACCAAACTCTAGTAGATAAAATAAGCTTGGGAAAGGATATCTCTCTCAGAGGCGCTAATCGAATATAACTAATTATATTTAAAGGAGGTATGCATCACAAATACTTGTATTCCAGGCTAAAATAACATAGCAAGCAGCATTTTGTTAAAATTAATTTAGACGAAAATAGAGAAAACTTAATGTTCTGCAACTCAGAGGCAGGGAAATATTATGCAGCAACTAGAAGAATACAATCATCATAAGTCCCTCAGAGTGTAAACCATTTTTAGGGTTAAACAACACAGTATTGAATTCCCTATGCAGCACGCACCTTTATCCTTCTTCTTCCTCCGATGATGCCGGGCAAACTAGCTCGAGACCCTTTACGAGAAGCCAAGCCAAAGCTATCCATGATGCTCACCTTCACTTGATATGGAAAGGCTTGGACGTGGAAGATGGAAGCTCCGGAACAACCTTGAAGGTCATGCATTGGAGCACCATGGAAGGAGGACCATCTCGGACACTTGGAGAAGCTCAAGAGACACAATTTGAGACACCCCAAGAGCCTTCAGGAAGAGGCGGACCGCCTACCCAAAGGGGCGGGCCGCCTGAAAATTGTGTGCTCTCTGGATCTGGGAGAGGCGGGCCGCCTCCTCACTAGAGCGGACCGCCTCCTTGCTGGCTGCCCTCTGGAAATGAACAAGGCGGAGCGCCTACTAGGGGTGGGCGGACCGCCTACCCCTGTGTCAAGCCCATCCGAGTTTTTGTTGTTTTTAGCGTGTAATTTCAACTTTGGCCCTAAGTGGCTTCTATTGTTTAAACCCACTTAGGGGTATTTTAGGCACTTCATTACAAGTTTGTAGAAGGCTATAAAAGCCTTCATTAAGTCTTGAATTCATTTACCTATCTTTGAATACAAAACACAAGAGAATACTCTTTGATGAAACCTTTGATTCTTGGCTTGAATTTCAATTGGACGATTCCAAGTTGAACCTCAAACCTTTTCGATCACTCTATTTGCAAGGACCTCGTGATTCTTGAGGATGGTTGCATAGTGTTAGGTGATTCTTTCCAATCGTTCGGTGTGTAACGGAACAAGTTCTTCGTTGCTACTCGAACTTAGTGTAAGTCTCGTCTCGCTTTATCTCTTTATCGCTTTCGTAGGTTTTCCCTACATCAGTTGGTATCAGAGCAAGGCTAGGGTTACGTTCTTACGAACCCTCGTCCTACTCTTCGTGCTTGTCATCCTTGTTTCTTGTTTATTTTCATGTTCTTGTGTTTGTTTTATTGAAAAAGAAGAAAAAAATTTAAAAACTTGAAAACCCAAAAATTTGCTAGAAATCGTTGGTTGTTACAATTTTGTTGGTGTTGATTATCGGGGATTGTTTGTTTACGTAATCTCGACAATTGGGTACCAACAAAACACGTTTTGGAGTTGAAAATCAAAAGTTGGAAAAATTGAACCCTAGGTTGGGTATTTTGCAAAATTTGCTAAAACTTGTTTGATGTTATGATTTTGTGGTTGTTTGGTATCGGGAATTGTTCCTTATAGTTACCCCGTCGTTTTGATACCCCTATAACATCATTTGGAGTAGCGGAGTGAAAATCGAAATTTTAAAGTCTTGAAGTTTTAGAAAATTTTGAAGAACTTGCTCCAATTTCTTGAAACGAGTTGTTTGTTGGTTGTTTGTTGGATTAAACCATTGGGGTTTGCTTGTTATAGTCCAAAACAACTTTGGGTACCATTACATATCAAAAACTCCTTGAAAACATTGGAAAATCGGGTGCCAAAAACCAAGAACACAAAGTTGGAACTGTGCTGTGAAGTCCAGTAGGCGGACCGCCCACCCCTATAGGCGGACCGCCCGTTTTTCTTCAGCTCTCTAGATTTTGGAGTAGGCGGACCGCCCACCTTGCAGAGGCGGGGCGCCCACTCCCTGAAGGGTGTCCGGGTAGTTTGTTTCTTAAGTTTTCGTGTTTTCTTTGCTTCCGTTACTTCCGGTTAGTACTTTGCAAGTAATTCTCCTACTCAACTAGTACTAATTCATTGAGCGCTTAGGATATTCGTGCGTGTTGGTGTTTGATAACTTCAAAGAAGACTCGTAGAATTTCTTTGGCTCAAGTGCTCACTTAAAAGCCGAACGTCCATAGAGTCCCATTAAATCCACTCTTCCCGAAGAGCATTGGGAACTTGTTGAATTGTTTGGTTGTTGAGGTAGTTGTTCAACTCCGAGGAAGACTTTTGAATTCAATCTTGAGTGAAACCACCCCAACTTGAGTGAACCCGAGAGACAATCAAAAGTGAGGGAGCGAGTGAGGACTTTTACTCTAATCTCTTTGTTTGTCTTTGATTGTTTGTAGGTACAATGGAGGACGAGAAAGCCAAAAATACCATTGAGGTTCCAACCGACATCTTGGCTAGCCTATTGGCCGAGGTGAAGACTTTGAACCTTAGAATGGAAGTCTTTGAAAAAGAAAGGACCCCGAGTGTCCAAAAGGATGCTGGTGAAGGCGTAAGTGATGATTCAATCATGAAACCGGATCAATATGCGGAGCTAGTTCGTCGACAACGGTTGAGGGATGAGGCTCTTGCTAGAGAAAGGTTGTTGGGCAATCCCCAACCCTTGGGCAATCCCCAAGGAGATGCTCCACTCCCAAGGCCTCGGAGGCATGTTGCACCCCTTGAGCAAGTTGATGAAGCTCAAGAAGGGGAGGGCCTCGGACTTGATGATGATTACTTTGATGCTCCCTATCCAAATAGGAGGGCGATGAATGGAGGCCAAGGTGTAGATAGAGGTCGTGGGCGAGGTCAAGGACCTCCACGAGCTTATGTTGGGAGGAACTTGGGAAGGGAATATGAGGATGTTGAAGACTACTACGGGGGTCAACCGGAACCAAACCGTGGGGGTCGTGACACAAACCTCAATAGTGTGAAGATCACTATCCCACCTTTCAAAGGGACTAGTGATCCGGAAGCGTTCTTAGAGTGGAAGGTTCAATTGGAGCGGGTCTTTGACACAAATGACATGTCCGAGGAGAAGAAAGCTACTTATGCCATCGCTTCATTTGAGTCCTATGCATCCACATGGTGGGAATCCGTCAAGAGGTCAAGGAGACGAGTTGGGTTGCGGATGAACATTACTTGGGAAGAGTTGAAAGAGATCATGAGCACCAAATATGTGACACCCAAGTATAGACAAGAACAACTCAAGAGGCTCTATGAATTGAAACAAGGCTCCAAAGCCGTTGATAAGTACTTCAATGACTTTGAGAAGAATAGAATGGCCCTTGACATGGAAACCGAAGATGAAGAGCAAGCTATCATCCGTTTCAAGAATGGTTTGAACCGGGAGATTGCTTCTCAATTGAGGCTACACATCTTTCATTCTCTTCAAGATGTTTGTGATGCCGCGGTTGAAGCCGAAAAGTGTCTAAAGGAAGAGAAGGCTCCTCGCTATAGGAGTACTACCACCACTACCACTCCAACAACTCGCCCCAAAGAATGGAAGAGCCCATACCAAAGTGGTGCAAGTGGGAGTCGAGATGTGAAGAAGCCTTTTGAGAAGGCTACCCCGAGAAGCGACCACAAAGAGGTTGGAGGTAATTCCAAAACTACTTTAAATACTCCTTCTCCTTCTTCTTTCCAATGTCACAAATGCAAGGGTTACGGCCACTTTGCCAAAGAGTGCCCTACCCGAAAAACGATGATCGTGATGGATGATGGGTTGGTCTATGAGGGGGAAAGTGAGTTCGAGGGTGAAGTTGAGGAGGCGAGTGAGGAAGTTGAGGGTGAAGAGAGAGCGACGGAGGGGGATGATCCTAATATGTTCCTTGTGGTACGTCGTATTTTGGGTGCCATGGTGAATGAAGAAAGGGAAGATGAGCAAAGGGAAAACTTGTTCCATGCTAGGTGTAGAGTGAAGGGACAAGTGTGTTCCATGATCATTGACTCGGGTAGTTGTGCAAATGTGGTGAGCCAATATTTGGTCTCACAATTGAAGTTGCCTACCCTTAAGCATCCAAACCCCTACCGTTTGCAATGGTTGAGTGAATGTGGGGAGTTGAGGGTAGTGAAGCAAGTCTTGATTAGGTTCAAGATTGGGAACTACCAAGATGAACACATGTTTGACGTGGTGCCAATGCAAGCTTGCCACCTCTTGTTTGGTAGGCCTTGGCAATACGACAAACAAGTGGTTCATGATGGCCGAGCCAACACTTACACGGTTAAACATGAGGGGAAGAAGTTTGTGCTTACACCCTTGACCCCAAAGCAAGTAAGTGAAGACTATCGGCGCATGAAGGAATTGAGGGAAGCGGCTAAGGCCAAGTCCCCGGTTGTGGCCAAATCTTTGGCCGAGACTCCACCATCTTCCACCGGTCGCATGTGTGCCATGATGCAACCGGGCGAGTACTTGAGAGGTAATGATGGCACCAAAATGCTCATTTGCCTAGTGCACAAAGGTATGGTTCTAAACTCCGATTGTGATTTATCTTCTAACCCTAACCCTTTGCCTAGTGCTATTGAGAATGTTTTGAAGGTATTTGAGGATATGTTCCCGAAAGAGATGCCGAGTGGCCTTCCTCCATTGAGGGGGATTGAGCACCAAATCGATTTTGTCCCGTGGTCCCAAATCCCAAACAAGCCGGCTTATAGGAGCAACCCGGAGGACACCCAGGAATTGCAAAGGCAAGTGGATGAATTGCTCACCAAAGGGTTGGTTCGAGAAAGCTTGAGTCCGTGTGCCGTACCGGTCATTCTTGTACCAAAGAAGGACGGGACATGTAGAATGTGTGTTGATTGCCGTGCGGTCAACAAGATAACGGTAAAGTATCGTCATCCCATTCCTAGGCTTGATGACATGCTTGATGAATTGAGTGGTTCAAGTGTCTTTACCAAGATAGATCTTAGGTCCGGCTACCACCAAATCCGGATGAAACCGGGTGATGAGTGAAAAACCGCATTCAAGACCAAATTTGGTCTTTATGAATGGTTGGTGATGTCTTTTGGCCTCTCCAACGCACCTAGCACTTTCATGCGGTTAATGAACCATGTGTTAAAGCCGTTTATCAACAAGTTCGTTGTTGTCTATTTTGATGATATCTTGATATATAGCAAATCAATAGACGACCATGTTGGCCACTTGAGTCAAGTCCTTGAAGTGCTAAGAGCCGAAAAGCTCTATGCCAATTTTAAGAAGTGTGCCTTTTGTGTTGAAAAGGTTGTCTTTTTAGGCTTTGTTGTTAGTGCAAATGGTGTTGAGGTTGATGAGTCCAAAGTTGAAGCCATTAGAGATTGGCCTACTCCTACCACTGTTTCTCATGTTAGGAGTTTCCATGGCCTTGCTAGTTTCTATAGGCGCTTTGTTAGGGACTTTAGCACCATTGCCGCACCACTCACCGAGTTGGTGAAAAAGGACAAGCCATTTGTGTGGGGAGAGCCTCAAGAGAGAGCTTTCCAAGAATTGAAAAGTAGGTTGAGTACCGCCCCCTTGTTACAATTGCCCGACTTCGGGAAGGCTTTTGAGGTTGAGTGTGATGCCTCGGGGGTGGGAATCGGAGGTGTTCTCATGCAAGAAGAGAAACCCGTTGCCTACTTTAGTGAGAAGTTGAAGGGCGCAACCTTGAATTACTCCACGTATGACAAGGAGTTGTATGCCCTTGTGAGAGCTCTTGCTCATTGGCAACACTATCTATCTATGGCCTCGGGAATTTGTGATCAAGAGTGACCATGAGTCACTCAAGCATCTAAGAGGTCAAGAGAAGTTGAACAAAAGACATGCCAAGTGGGTGGAGTTCATTGAGTCTTTTCCCTATGTAATTCATTACAAGAAGGGAAAGGACAATGTTGTAGCCGATGCGCTTTCTAGGAAGTTCGCCCTTGCTACCACTCTTGCTTCTAGACTTATGGGATTTGAGAGTATAAAATCTTTGTATGAACATGACCCAAAGTTCAAGAGCATTCATGATGCTCTAGTGAGTGGGAAGCGGGTGGAGAAGTACCAATGGGTAGATGGCTACATTTTCAAGAAAGGAAAAGTATGTGTCCCCGAGTCCTCTTGGCGAGAATTGCTAGTGCGTGAAGCACATTGTGGAGGCTTAATGGGTCACTTTGGGAGGGATAAGACTTTGGCCATTCTTATGGAGCAATTCCATTGGCCTAAGATGGGGTTGCATGTTGAGCGGCTATGCAATGCTTGTTTAGATTGCAAGCACGCCAACTCTAAGTCGAATCCCCATGGCTTGTATACTCCTTTGCCTATTCCTACTAGCCCGTGGATGGACATTTCGATGGATTTTGTTATGGGATTGCCACGGTCTAGAGGGGACCATGATAGCATTTATATTGTCGTGGATAGGTTCTCCAAAATGGCTCACTTCATTCCTTGTAAAAAGAGTAGTAATGCACACCATGTAGCTTCTTTGTTCATTGATAATGTGTTAAAATTGCATGGCGTGCCTCAAACCATTGTAAGTGATAGGGACACTAAGTTCCTAAGCCATTTTTGGAGATGTTTGTGGGGTGCCCTTGGCACCAAATTGTTGTTCTCCACATCCCACCACCCTCAAACGGATGGCCAAACCGAGGTGGTGAACCGAACCTTGGGGTCTCTTCTTTGAGCTATGACCCGAGGTAAGGCCGGGACTTGGATGGAGAAGTTGCCACTCATGGAGTTTGCATATAACCGCACTTTACATAGAATGATTGGCATGACTCCATTTGAGTGCGTTTATGGTTTTAATCCTTTGATTCCACTTGATCTCACCCCTTTGCCAAGGGAAATGGTTGTTAATGTTGAAGGTACAAGCCGAGCTAAGGCCTTGATGGAACTCCATGCCAAAGCAAAGAAGAACTTGGAGGAAGCTTATGAAAAGTTAGCCACCAAGAAGAACAAGGGGAGGAAGAAAGTGGAATTCAAGAAAGGAGATTGGGTGTGGGTGCACTTCCGGAAAGAAAGATTCCCAAGCATTAGAAAAGGGAAGTTGGCACCCCGAGGAGATGGCCCGTTCCAAGTGATATCCAAGATCAACAACAATGCCTATGTGATTGATCTACCCGGTGAGTACAATGTGTCAAATACTTTCAATGTTAGTGACTTGGCCCCTTGTGATGTAGGTGATGCCGTGGAGGATGACGCCTTAATTTCGAGGACGAAATCTTCTCAAGAAGGGGAGGATGATGCCGGGCAAACTAGCTCGAGACCCTCTACGAGAAGCCAAGCCAAAGCTATCCAGGATGCTCACCTTCACTTGATATGGAAAGGCTTGGACGTGGAAGATGGAAGCTCCGGAACAACCTTGAAGGTCATGCATTGGAGCACCATGGAAGGAGGACCATCTCGGACACTTGGAGAAGCTCAAGAGACACAATTTGAGACACCCCAAGAGCCTTCAGGAAGAGGCGGACCGCCTATCCAAAGGGGCGGGCCGCCTGAAAATTGTGCGCTCTCTGGATCTGGGAGAGGTGGACCGCCTCCTCACTAGGGCGGACCGCCTCCTTGCTGGCTGCCCTCTGGAAATGAACAAGGCGGAGCGCCTACCCCTGTGTCAAGCCCATCCAAGTTTTTGTTGTTTTTAGCGTGTAATTCCAACTTTGGCCCTAAGTGGCTTCTATTGTTTAAACCCACTTAGGGGTATTTTAGGCACTTCATTACAAGTTTGTAGAAGGCTATAAAAGCCTTCATTAAGTCTTGAATTCATTTACCTATCTTTGAATACAAAACACAAGAGAATACTCTTTGATGAAACCTTTGATTCTTGGCTTGAATTTCAATTGGACGATTCCAAGTTGAACCTCAAACCTTTTCGATCACTCTATTTGCAAGGACCTCGTGATTCTTGAGGATAGTTGCATAGTGTTAGGTGATTCTTTCCAATCGTTCGGGGTGTAACGGAACAAGTTCTTCGTTGCTACTCGAACTTAGTGTAAGTCTCGTCTCGCTTTATCTCTTTATCGCTTTCGTAGATTTTCCCTACATCATCCGAGAAAGAAAGCGCCCTAGGAGAACCAATCCAGAAAGCACGGCCACGGTGAGCAGACTAATTAAGACTGCTTTAACCATGCGCCTTTCAGCTGTTAAAGAGAAGTAACTGCTATTAGCAAAAACTTAGCGTGATAACCGTTTGACATGAGATTTAGGAATGGAGTGATCTTTACTAGTAATTTATTTGGACCCAATACAATAGCATGCTTCTTAAATCATGAGTGAAGATGGTTGGTATTCATCAAACGCCGAAATGCACCCGTAGGAAGAAAAAAAATATTAAGGCAAAAACCAAAACAAGCAACAAGCACCTTGTTTTGAAGCCTCAATCCGTATGTATAGGTCCTGACCACCATTTGGAATCTGCCGAATATCAATCAGATCGCTGAACCAAAGGACGCATCCACTTCCTTGTCCTCTAAAATCTGAGTTTGAGTAGGCCATACACGAACAATTTTTCAAGCATGCTTCCCTGCACTCATTTAGATTCACAGTACCATTTACCCAAGATTTGGCAGTATCTGGTAGTTTCAGGTCAGAAAATTTGACAAACACTTCCTTACTCTGACAGTTCAATGGCTTACTGAGCATGCATCCCTCCGACCAGTCCATGGAGTTCCAGCTTTCTGGTGATTTTGGATTAAAACCTTCCAAGCATTGACAAACAGGTGAGTCACTGATTATACAAATTCCATTCACACCACAAAGACCAACCATAAGTATCACAATAATCACGCGGCACTGATGCATAAAGCTTCCAGGCTTGATTAGCTTCCACCCACACATACCGCTACCGAGAAGAGGTGGTATCATTCAAGACCAACCTTGAAATGACGGACTCGTTCTTGAGCTGGTAGGTGTAGTATACTTCATCATTATTAGAGACAAAGCTGTAATTGAATACCGGATTCACCCTTAATTCCGGAGCACCACTAAATCGGTCTCCAATCCATGGACCACTACGGAAGTACTTCCTGGAGCCCTTCAACATAACTGCTTGGGGAAATTCATGAAGCTCTATCCCACTACTTAGCTCTCCAGGGGAGGGGTCGTCTGAGTTCCTCCATGAAGAGAGTCGCCTATTAAGACCAGTTCGTAAATCCCACCCAAGCTTCATTCCAGGTAACAGTGTATCAGATGGGTAATCAAAGCTTTGCCACAGATAGACATCTGAGTTACTTCCCTTCTCGTCTCTTAGGATAAGATTCCCTGAATCTAAAAGCTGTAAAATAGGAGCTTTAGCTTCCTTGAATGAATTTGTTGACCAAATATCACCATTAGCCTACTGTAGACGACTACACTGCTTGTGCTGTTAACCATCAATACTCCAGTGAGATCTCTAATTGGAGTTTTCCTGTTTGCAACCCAAACGACAGTTCTGATGGTTATATTCTTATACCAAATGCCCAAATACCGGTCCGTTGAACTGCCTGGACTAAAGAAACCTAGTTGAAATGTTCCCCTTTCAGAAACTAAGCTCTTACCATCACTTAGAGATTGAGATTGACTGATGCTATGGGACACCACAGATGTTCTCACCGTTGAACATTGTAAACAAGCATAATAGGGAATAAGCCAAAGAACATCCATAGGTTCATAACAAGAACTTACAAGAATATCGTTAGAAATCCGCAGGAAGTCTTCGTATGATGATGCATAAAGCCAGTGTCAAACTACGCAAATACCTAACTATACAATAATTTCCAGGAGAGAAGGACAGAGACAAGCTCCACCTGTCCCAAAATGATATAGACTTTGCAAGCATTTAGGACTTTTCAGTGTAAGCCGATGATATTACTGGAGAGTTCTATCAATAAAGTGTGGTCCTGCTCCCTTAGAGGTGTAGAACTGTAGCAAATTAGAGTCATAAACTGTTAGCTATCATTTTAGTTTACTTGTCAAAGTAAGAAAAAAAATATCATTGTCAAGGTAACAATAGTATATAGTCTTAGTTTCCTTTGTTTGGTTAAAGCACCAGCTAAAAACAAAGATACAGATGGTAATAAAGAGATACAAGAATTACAACAATAACAACAACAACAACATATCCAGTGTAATCTCCTAGTGGGGTCCGAGGAGGATGGGGTGTACATAGACCTTGCCACTACCTCGAGTGAGATGGAGAGGTTGTTTCAGAAGATCCTCGTCTCAAGAGAGCATTTTAGAAACAAGTTCGTAAAAAATACAAAAATAACTAACATGAAAATTCCAAGGTATAGAAAAGTACTAACAACAACAACAACAACAACAAAGGATTAGAATTAGCAAACAATTAACAAGTGTATATATTTTCGATGTTTACATAGTAAGAGGTAGTATAACAAGATGCTAAAAGTTGCAAGGAAAAGTCATGATCTTGAAGAGCCTTTTACATATATCAAGAACAAGGTTACAATGAAAAGTCAGAATCTTGAAACTCTTGGTAAAGAGCTTCTTCTAACAAAAACTGAGAGTGTTCCATTAAATCAGGACTCAACCAAAACATCAAGACACAAAATTCCATCTGATTAAGAGCACCATCACCATCAAAATCACCTTCTTTAACCATACTCCAAAGATCTTCATCTGTCAAATCTTGCAAACCCAACAAAGCTGAATTCTTCTTTAAACTCTCAAATGTGATGACCTCTTTATCCTTATCCATTAACAGTTGAAACCCTTTACATAATTCACCTATTAAACCATCTCCACCAAGCTTTTCAGCCATAAGTGGCAAAGAATCATTGAAATTGGAGTTTCTTGATGTAGTAGCCATGGTGCTTTAGAGTATAAAAGTAGAAGAATTGGTGTTGTTTGAGGAATAAGGAGTTGTGGAGGACAATATATAAAGGAGAGATTTGGATGGTACAGAGGGGTTTCGGAGAAGGGGACATAAAGAAAAGGCCATGAGAATACAACTAAAAGATGTGTGTAACGCGAAATTGCCTTTGCTTTGGCTTCACAGTTGATCAAGAAATTGCCTCCCAATTTCTGAAGTTTGGTCTTATTCTGACAGGGCTATATTTGTCCTCTGCAAAATCCTTTTTTTTTTTTCTTTCCACACTTTTAAAAGTTTTTTTATTACTATTACTTTACTACGAGTACTTTACTTCATCCTACTTGCCGACCTCAAGTAGCCACTTTTAAACAAAAAAAATTTACGTTGTGCCCTTCATAAGCACTGGTCTTACCAATTTACCACGCTTTCAAATATTTTAAGTAAATGTCCTCCACATCATCCCTACTATACGAAAGGACTATTTTGCCCCTGCCTAAACCCAATTCACTTAGAACAGTCTCCTTCTCTCTTTCCTCCATCATTTCCTTCTCTCATTCCTCCGTCCTTTCTTTCTTTCTTCTTTGTGTCCTAGAGAGATTTTTTGGAAATCTGTAAAAAAATTATTTATTTTATTATTATTTTTAATTTGTGTTATAATGTAATTTTTATTTTGCCTAAATTTTTTTCTGTATTTTTTTTGGTAATTATTATCTATACACTTATCTGTAAGTTTTTTCTATTTTGATTATTGATCGTTGAATTAAATTTGACATTCCTGTGAATTTTTTTACTTCTTATGCTTGATTAAGATGATTTTAAGGTTCTTATTGGCAATAGCAATTAGATATTGTTGTCGCTCATTGCATAAAGCTTAAAATCTTGGCTATTGTCATTAATGCAGAGACTTTCTCTGCAAGTAGCCTCTATTGCACAGAGATTAAAGTCTTGGCTATTGCCAAGACTTGAACAGTCTTTCTCTGCAAGTTGCCTATTTCATAGAGCTTAAAGTCTTGGCTATTGCCAATACTTGCAGAGACTTTGTATGCAGGTTGCCTATTGCACCAGATCGTAAAGTATTGGCAACTTCCAATACTTTCAGAGACTTCCCCTACAAGTTGCCTCCTTCCACCAGACCTTAAAGTGTTAGCTATTGCCAAAAGTTGCAGAGAATTTGGTAACATTGATAAAAGAAGTTGGTTTTTTGATTTGTCCACTGATAAGTTGACCCTTAATGACGATGTTCGTAACTTTCATTCAATCTTTTTTTTATTTTTCTTGTGTTGGATTCCACTTTGATTTCCTAGTTAAGGCGTCCATTGCACCAGAGCTTGAACTTTTGGCAAAAACCAAGACCTGCGGAGAGTTTCTCGCAAATTACCCAATGCAACAAGGCTTGAAGTCTTGGCAATTGCCAAGAAGTCTGTGCAAGGTGCCCATTGCACCAGAACTTGAACTCTTGGCAATAGCCAAGACTTGAAGAGACTTTCTCTGCAAATTACCCACTGCAACAGCTTGAAGTCTTGGCAATTGCCAAGAAGTCTGTGCAAGGTGCCCATTGCACCAAAGCTTGAACCCTTGGCAATAGCCAAGACTTGCAGAGACTTTCTCTGCAAAGTGACCACTACAACAGAGCTTGAAGTCTTGGCAATTTTCAAGAAGTCTTTGTAAGGTGCCCATTGCGCCAGAGCTTAAACTCTTGGCAATAGCCAAGTTTGCAGAGACTTCTTTTACAAGTTGGCCACTACAATAAAGCTTGAAGTCTTGGCAATTGCCAGAAAAGTCTGTGTAAGGTGCCATTGCATCAGAGCTTAAACTCTTTGCATAGCCATGACTTGCAGAGACAAGTTGCTCATTGCAACAGGGCTTAAAATTTTCGCAATTGCCAAGAAGTCTGTGCAAGGTGCCCATTGCCAAGAAGTCTGTGTAAAATACCTATTTTCATAGATTTTCTATAAGGTTATCCAAATATATGTAAAAGAGTAGGAATTTGAAGGAATCTAACCTTCAATCTCCGTTTCAATGGAGGAATCTGTAAAAGTTGTAGGTTTTTAGGGTTTAGAGATTGTTTGAATGGAGAAAAGGAAGGAGAGGATAGTGTGAGTCTTTTTATTAGTTGTAAGGGGGTATTTTCGTCCAGAATAAGTTTTATTAAACTAATGGAGGGCAGTTTTGCTAAACCACTGTTATTGAAGGCATTTTGGCAAACCATTGCTTCCCGTGTAATATTTTTGCAATTCAGCCACTTTTAAAGCTAGTAAAAATTTTGCGGGGAGCCACTTTGGCACCCGCTATTTGATGTGTAGCCTCTGCGCATCAATTCGGTGAGAAATAGCCACCGCGTGTGTTTTTTTAAGTTCTTCTGTGACGACGCCGTTTTAGCCTATTTTTGAAATTTCGCTTTACCCTTTGACTATTTTTAACTTATTCGAGGGTTTCTTTCTCTCTCTTATTACTGTGACTTTTGAATTCTCTCAGAAATATTCAAAATACGCAGAAACGATTATTTTGAGAGATTGAAGTCTTGGGTTTGCTTTAATAAGTAATTTATTTTGCTATTTCGTCAATATTAAGGCAACTGTTTTACTTCGCATTGTTATTTTTTCATTTTTATGGGTTAGTGGGTTATTAGGTTATCTTTTTTGAAAAATATTTGGATTCTCCATTGAAGTACAATATAAGCTTTTGATTCCATTGTAAATGGTGGGTGTTTTTTTAAGGGCAACGCTTTTTGTGAAACCTTGTGCCCCAGTACTATATACTGTGACTCGTGTTGGGATAGACTGTTGTCCCATCATAAAAACCTATGTCCCATGATAAAATACTGGGACTCTTGATAAGACCCAAACCCCCACAAGACCCTTCACTCGGAGTCAAGCCAAGTTGATCCAAGACACCCATCTTCACTTGACTTGGAAGGGTATGGAAGAAGGCCCCAAGAGCGACTTGAAGGTCATGCTTTGGTGTGCCATGGATGGAGGACCACCCTCTAGGACGCTTGGTGAGGCTCAAGAGGCACAAAATGAGACACCCCAAGGGGCTTCAGAAAGAGGCGGAGCGCCTCCCAGCTGAGGCGGGGCGCCTCCCAAAATCCAGAGAGCTGGACTTCAGAAGGCGGAGCGCCTCAGACAAGAGGCGGAGCGCCTCCCAAAAATCCAGAGACTTGAAGTTCACTAGGCGCCCGCCTCCCCCACCCTAGGCGGCCGCCTCCCCCTGTGACAAGCATGCGGGATTTTACTACTTTTTGCTTGAACTTCCAATTATAGCCCTGCGTGGCCTTATTTGTTTTTAGCCCACTTTGGGGGTATTTTAGACCTTTTATTATACCTAAGTGAAGCCTATAAATACTTCACTTAGCCTCTTCAAAACATTAGCTTACTTTGAATATTATTGAATGAAGAATAGAGTTCATCTCTTGTTTATGAAGAAACCCTTTCTTGTTGGCTTGAACTCACTAGTGGATCCTAGTTGAATTCCAAACCGACGCTCGATCATTCCATTTACGAGTCCCGGGTGCGACTCGAGGGTGGTTGCATAGTGTAGATCCTTCTAGACGCCGATACGAAGGTATCTCGGGACAAGTTCCCCGGGGTTACTTCGTAGGGAGTTCGAGAAGTGTCTCGCTCTCCTATCTTTATTTTTGTCTTGTCTTTTCGATTCTTATCATCTTGGTATCAGAGCAAGGTTCGGGTTTTGTTTCTACAAACCCCCAACCCTTGATTCTTCGTGCCTAGGTTAGTTTCGACTTTAGGTTCTTGTTTATTGTTATTGAAAAGAAGAAAAACACAAAAAAATTGAAAAGAAGAAAAAAACACCAAAAAAATTTTGATCATAGATTCTTGGATTGTTGGACCCGTTGTGTGATTGTTAGTGGGGTTTGTTCCTTGTTGGAAACCCGTTCTTTTGGTACCTCAAACACCCAATTTGGAGTTGTATTGCATGATTTGAAAATTTGAAACCCTTTGAATATTTTGAAACCCTAGTTTTGAAGATGATGATCATGGTGGATTGTTTGATATTGATTGGGGTTTGATAAAAAGTGTTGGGGTTTGTTCTTTGTGATCAATACAACATTGGGGTACCTTTGAATTGCTAAAACAACGCTTGATTAGTTGGATTTTTGGGTGCAAAACCAAGAAAACGCGAAGTGAAACTGTGCTGAAAGTTGCAGGAGGCGGAGCGCCTAAGACCTGAGGCGGACCGCCTAAAGTCTGAGACCTCTCTGGACTTTGCTGAGGTGGAGCGCCTCCACCAAAGAGGCGGAGCGCCTCCCCCTGAACCCTGCACTGGGCGGCCGCCTACTCTGCTGAGGCGAGGCGCCTGATCCTGAAGGTGTTCGATTCGGGTAGTTTTTCGTAGAACCTCTTGTTTCTTTGATTCCATTGCATCTAGCTAGTACTCCTTTGAGTAATCTTTCCTACTTGAATTGTGCTAGCCCTTCTAAGCTATTAGGAAACTCAAGCCTAGACCGGAGAGTAGAATTCAAAGAAGACTCGTAGTCTCATTTGGCTCAAGTCCGCACTTAAAGAGCTTATCGTTCCAATAGAGTCCTATCAACTCCACTCACCCCGGAGTGCATTGGGCTCTTGAGTTGAGTGATTAAGTTGAGGTTTGC
Organism: Petunia x hybrida; assembly: GCA_037355625.1. Classification (NCBI taxonomy): domain Eukaryota; kingdom Viridiplantae; phylum Streptophyta; class Magnoliopsida; order Solanales; family Solanaceae; genus Petunia; species Petunia x hybrida. Next base: position 6,405,572 of record JBBBVM010000484.1, read on the forward strand.
TCTTCAACTTAGTGAAGCTTTGGGTTCAAGCTAGAGTGAAAAATCCACCACCCACTAAACGAGTGATCCGAGTGAAACACTTGTGAAGGAGTGAGTGAGGTTGTTTTGCTAACGTTTGTTTCTTGTGTAGGTACAATGTCTACCGAAGGAGAAGATTTTGCTAAGAGTGCCCTTGCTACTATCCTTGCCAAATTGGATAGTATGAACTTGAGGATCGAAAGCCTTGAGAGGGTGACATCAAGTGCCCTAGTTGAGCAAGGGACTTCCAATGTTCAATCGGAGAAAGGGACCCCGAGTGTCCAAATTGAGAAAGCGGCCCCGAGTGCCCATGTTGAAGCCGTGGAGGGCACAAGTAGTCAAAACTTTACCCCGGAACAAGTTGCCGAGTTGCTCAATCGCCAACAACGGGTAAGGGAGGATCGTGATCGAATTGACCAATTGTTGGGCAATACCCAACGTGTGACTATTCCTAACCTTATGGGCAATCCCCAAAGGAATGCTCCACTTCCCGGACCAATCCGAAACGTTCAACCCCTTGAGCAAGTTGCACAAGCTCAAGAAGGGGAGGAGGATGATTATGGTGATGGTGGGTATGATGCTCACTTTCCATTTAGGGGTCGGAATGTGGATAGGGGTAGAGGCCGAGGTCGAGGGCCACCCATGGGGTATGTTGGAGGGAATGTTAGGAGAGATTATGGAGGTTATGGAGGTTATGGAGATCACTATGGAGGCCAACCGGAGCGTTTCCAAGGGGGTCGTGACAACAACAACAATCTCAATAGTGTGAAGCTCAATCTTCCAAGTTTTAAGGGGAATTGTGATCCGGCGGCTTACATTGAATGGGTGCTACAAATTGAAAGATTGTTTGACACCAATGACATGACCGATGAGAAGAAGGGTACTTATGTTATTTCCTCCTTTGAGTCCTATGCATCTACTTGGTGGGAGTCCGTCAAGAGGTCAAAGAGAAGAGCGGGAGTCCTCGTGAATGTGGGTTGGAATGACTTGAAGGGTATCATGAGTATCAAGTACGTCACTCCTAGATATCGTCAAGAACAACTCAAGAAATTTTATGAGTTAAAGCAAGGTGTCAAGACGGTGCATGAATACTTTGATGAGTTTGAAAGAACTCGAATGGCCTTGGATATGGACACCGAAGATGAGGAGCAAGCCGTGATCCGTTTCATGAATGGTTTGAGCTATGGCATAGCTTCACAATTGAGATTGCATTCTTATCTCTCACTTCAAGAAGTCCTTGATGCCGCTATTCAAGCCGAGCAATGGCTTGATAAAGAAAAGTCCAACCGTTACAAGAGCAACACTTCCACTTCCGTGAGCAAACCAAAGGATTGGAAGACTTCTACTCCAAATGCAAAATTCTCAAGTGCAAGTGGCACAAGTGGTGCAAATGCTAGCAAGGATGTGAAGAAGCCATATGAGAAGAACACATCTAATGTGGGAGGTAACTCTAGAACTCAATTGCATACTCCTACTTCTACTTCCATACAATGCCACAAGTGCAAGGGCTATGGTCACTTTGCTAGGGAATGTCCTACGAAAAGGACCATGATTGTTGTTGGTGAAAATGCATATGAGAAAGAGAGTGATTCGGAAGATGAGGGAGTAGAGGGAGTAGAGGGAGATGAGGGAGTAGAGGAGGATGTGGAGGAAGACACGGTGGAGGATGAGGGGCCTCATACTTTCTTAGTAGTGAGAAGGAGCCTAGGAGCCATGATAGTGGAAGATAGTGAAACCTTGCAAAGGGAAAATCTATTCCATGCTAGGTGTCGGGTCAAAGATGTTGTTTGCTCTATGATAATTGATTCGGGGAGTTGTGCAAATGTAGTGAGTCAATCACTTGTGTCCCAATTGAAGTTGACTACCATGAAGCATCCCAAACCTTACCAGCTACAATGGCTTAGCGAATATGGGGAGCTTAAAGTAGTAAAGCAAGTGATGATTCGATTCAAAATGGGGAATTATGTAGATGAGCATTTGTTTGACGTTGTGCCTATGCAAGCATGCCACCTACTCTTAGGGAGGCCTTGGCAATTCGATAGGCAAGTGGTGCATGATGGTCGTGTCAACACTTACACGGTCAAACATGAAGGGAGGAGATTTGTGCTTAAACCTCTAACTCCTAAGCAAGTAAGTGAGGACTACAAGAAAATGAAGGAGTTGAGGGAAGCGGCTAAAGCTAAATCACCCCTTGAACTTGAACCCGAAGCAAACAATCTTGTTGTCTTGCCATTGCATGATAAAAATGGGAGTCACTCCACTTCAAATTAGGGAGAAAAGATAGAGAGAAGTGAGGGAGTGACCGGTGACAATCCAAGAGAGGGAAAAGGAGAGGATTTGAGGAGTGATGTGAGTGGATTGTCACCACAAACTACACTTGACCATGAGGTAAAATTGAGGGAGATGAGAGGTGAGGAAGGAAAAATCGAGAGTGAGAGCACCCATTGTTCTAACCCTTCTTTATCTTCTACTTTTTCTTGTGAAAGATCTTGTGTAGGTACATTTGAAGACAAACCATTGGAGCCTCAACCAAGTGCTTGGAAGGAAAGACAAGAGGAGGAAAACTCTCAATGTGAGCTTCATGAAGAAGGAGTCACACATGACACTTCAAGCCTTGTGAGTGACCAAGGGAGTACTACAAATGTAAGTGCTGCTTCACCTTCTCATGAACCTACTAGCTACTTGTCTTGTGATGACTCAACACTAGTTGGAACTTGTGATGCATCTAGTGAATGTGCCACTAGTGAAGAGTCTAGTTGTCAACTTGAGTTTGTTTGTGAAACACTGGTTGGGAGGAGCACTATGCCACATCATGATGTGAGCTCATTGTTCGTTGAACCCCTCCCTAGTGTAGATTTGATGGTTGACCATGATTGTGACCTTTGCTATGACACACCACCAACCTTTGACAAATAGGAAGACGAGGTAGTTGATCATTCCCTTATTGATATGCTTCTATTTGGTGGTCCAATGTGTTGTAGTGAGGATAATTGTGACCTTGAGGAGTCTTTCGCATGTGAGATGGACCGATTTGTTTTCAATGACTCCTCGAGTGAGGGTAAAGAACCTAGTCTTGATGCCATGCTTTTGTGTGACCATGAATTTGAGGTGCATGCTTTTACATTTCCCTTGTGTGAAGATAATCTCATTTGTGGTAGCGACTTGTATCGGACTAGGGAGGGTGGTCAAATGGAACCCCCATGGTGTGAAGGGTTTGACCCCTTAGGCAATCCATTATTTGAGAACTTGGATGAGGTAGGTGGTTCTTTGAGTAACCCTACTATTGCTTGTTGGGGTTATGATGAAGAAGAGTCCATCATTAATACCTTTCTTGAGAGTTTGTCTATTGGGAAGGGTTGCTTAGGTGATGAAATTGGAGGGGAAGAGGAATCCCTTGGTGTGAGTAGGTATGCTCTAAAGAAGGAGAGTGGAGTGCTTGATCCTATTTGTAGGTTGGGCTATTTGATTCACTCCACTCCACATGTTGATCACACCTCGAGGATAGATTGGTGTGTTGATCTTGAGCTTAAGGTTCAAGGGGGTTTTCGTAGCTTGATCTTGCATTTCCCATCTTCCCATGACCTATTTGCTCACTATCTTGTTGAGTGCATGTTGACCTTTAACCAAGTGCTTATGGTTCTCTTTGGAGACTTGATCTTCATGATTGTTATTGATGCTTGGTTATACAACAAGAGTGTGTTTTCCACACTTCTTGCACTAACCTACTTTAAAAGTAGGAAGTTTGCGTGTGGTTGCTTATCGTTACTTGTAGGTTCTAAGCTCCATGCTAAGGCGGGGGAGATCTTGGAAGAAGCCTATGTCAAAGTGACGATCAAGAAGGACAAAAGAGAGTTGGGGCCACCCCGAGAAGTTGATGATGCCATGAGAGCCCAAGCCTTGATTTCGAGGACGAAATCTTCTCAAGAAGGGGAGGATGATAAGACCCAAACCCCCACAATACCCTTCACTCGGAGTCAAGCCAAGTTGATCCAAGACACCCATCTTCACTTGACTTGGAAGGGTATGGAAGAAGGCCCCAAGAGCGACTTGAAGGTCATGCTTTGGTGTGCCATGGATGGATGACCCTCTAGGACGCTTGGTGAGGCTCAAGAGGCACAAAATGAGACACCCCAAGGGGCTTCAGAAAGAGGCGGAGCGCCTCCCAGCTGAGGCGGGGCGCCTCCCAAATTCCAGAGAGCTGGACTTCAGAAGGCGGAGCGCCTCAGACAAGAGGCGGAGCGCCTCCCAAAAATCCAGAGACTTGAAGTTCACTAGGCGCCCGCCTCCCCCACCCTAGGCGGCCGCCTCCCCCTGTGACAAGCATGCGGGATTTTACTACTTTTTGCTTGAACTTCCAATTATAGCCCTGCGTGGCCTTATTTGTTTTTAGCCCACTTTGGGGGTATTTTAGACCTTTTATTATACCTAAGTGAAGCCTATAAATACTTCACTTAGCCTCTTCAGAACATTAGCTTACTTTGAATATTATTGAATGAAGAATAGAGTTCATCTCTTGTTTATGAAGAAACCCTTTCTTGTTGGCTTGAACTCACTAGTGGATCCTAGTTGAATTCCAAACCGACGCTCGATCATTTCATTTACGAGTCCCGGGTGCGACTCGAGGGTGGTTGCATAGGGTAGATCCTTCTAGACGCCGATACGAAGGTATCTCGGGACAAGTTCCCCGGGGTTACTTCGTAGGGAGTTCGAGAGGTGTCTCGCTCTCCTATCTTTATTTTTGTCTTGTCTTTTCGATTCTTATCAACTCTGTATTAACAAGTACTTGTGTCCCAGTTCAAAATAATGAGACTTTGTATAACAAAGCATTATAGCATACGTTTTTGTTCCCCAGCACAAATACTGTGAGTTTACATATGAAGTACTTGTGCCCCCAGTACCAATGTCTGGGAGTTAGTCTGGGGGAGGGGGGGAACAAAAAGCTTGTGTGCCCCATGATAAAATACTGGGACTCTGTATTTAACAAGTACTTGTGTCCCAATTCAAAATAATGGGACTTTGTATAACAAAGCATTATAGCATACGTTTTTGTTCCCTAGCACAAATACTAGGAGTTTACATATGAAGTAATTGTGCCCCCAGTACCAATGTCTGGGAGTCAGTCTGGGGGGGGGGGGCAAAAAGCTTGTGTGCCCCATGATAAAATACTGGGACTGTGTATTTAACAAGTACTTGTATCCCAGTTTAAAATAATGGGACTTTGTATAACAGAGCATTATAGCATACGTTTTTGTTCCCCAACACAAATACTGTAGGTTTACATATGAAGTACTTGTACCCCAGTACCAATGTCTGTGGGTTTTAGGTACAAGCATATAGGTGTTAATTTTTGTTGATTTTATTTTAACACATGTACTGATCTTACAGCTATGGAGATTTTGCCAATTGATGAGGGTATGCAGGATTTGTCAAATGAGGAGGGTATGGATAATTTGCCAAACGGCGATGGTATATTGCTTCCGTTTGCACAGTGGAGAAATCGTGATTACCAGTAGAAAGGTGACACAGAGTATCGTGGATTACTTGAAGGGTTATCGTCTGCCAATTACCTGGAGAAATTGAATCAAGGGCCATTCGGCAAGTTTATGCTTTTGGAAGATGCTAAATATTCTGGGAGGCTTGTAAATTATTTTCTGCAGTCTCAAATAACTTCTTCAGACGACACTAAGATTAGCTTCAAAGTTTTTGGTGATATAGTAGATTTTACAGCTGATGATTTTCACGCAGTTAGTAGTCTTAATATTTCCAGTAGTGTAGATATAAGTATTTGAAGCTTACATAGAATAGATTAAAGGAGAAGTATTTCAGGAATCCTGAAGAGGATCTTAACAAAAAGGACATCAAGTGGAGTTTAAAGTTATATGACTTGCTTGATTTGATTGAACATCATTCCAGTTATGTGAGAGTGACTCCAAAGAACAAGGGTAATCCGAATAGAGTGTCAGCTGCACGATTGGATGTTCCATTAGGTCAAGATGATACTGTTAAATCAGCTGAGGTATATTTGCTTACTTCTGTTTTATTGGGTCGGCCATTATCTAGAGTAGTAGAGGATCAACATATGATTATTATTGACGATGAAGATGTGCATAGTTGTTATCAGTGGGGTACTGAGATATATCGTCCCTTGATACCCCATTTTCGGTCAGTCATAAAGCCAAATTCTCCTAGCAATAGTTATATGTTTCTTGGTATGCCTTTCCTATTCTGTTGTTGGATGGTCGAGGTGTTTCCTGTCTTCAGGCAGTATTTTAATGTTCGTCCTAAGATCAAACCTTTGATGCTCCGTTACACATGTACTGCTACCCAGTATTACAATACCTTGTGTGAAGAGTACTTTCATAATGAACATGTGAGTTTTACTAGTAGTTGCTTTTGTTTGTTATTTCTTTTTTTTAACCTTTTTGTTGATTTTTTTATTTTTTAAATGTATTTTTCTTTAATAGTTTTGGGAGGATGCCACAGTGAGACAAATAAAGCATAAATCTAAATGTGCTTCAACTTCAAAGTCAACCTCAAAGTCATCTTCAAAGACTAGTTCAACAACAAAATCTATTAATGTGAATGTAGTTGTAAAAGTGAAATTCTTTGTTGATTTTTTCTTTGATTTCTCTTTCTTATGTGGTTTTAATCTTTTTTCTTTTATCAGAGGTTGACAACTAATCTCAAAGCAAATTTACCTAATGAGAGAAAGATTCAAAATATGATCAATTCCTCAGAAAATAGTGTGAAGAAAGGTCTAGTTGACATGGAGAAGAGGATTACAGATCATTTTAATGCAAAGTTTGATGCATTACTACTTCTTGTTGCAAATCAACGACAAGCAATGTTGGTGAAGACTGTGGTGTTTCTGTAAGTAAATCAGACACCAGAAATAGAAATAAGAGGAGCCACTTTGTTGATGATTTTAATTATTTAGATGGTCGGGATAGTTTTTTAAAACAACCATCAAATCCAATAAATACATCAGATTTGTTTGATCATCGGTCCGAGCTTGTTGACAGTAGAGAAAGTGGTCAAGGTATTCCAGGTGCTTTACTAGAGTAAACCAATCAAGTTATTGTGGATATTTTAGATAAATACAAAGTTGATGCTTGTGACACTACTGATGAAGCAAAAGGTACAGATAGTTTAGAAAAGGCGCCATTAAATCCAGTCCATCATCAAGAAAGTCATGGTAACCAAATAGAGTATTTTCTATAGTGGTTAATTATAATGGAAAAGTAAAAGCGAATATTTTTTTTAATGTAATGATTTTTTTGTGGTTATTTTTTGTTATGTAGATGCAGATAAACAGAATCCTTCAGCTGATTTATTGCATAAATGTCCATCTGAAGCTGATGATACAATTTTGAATACAACAGAAGTTCAGCTTCCTAGTGAAAAAATTTATTCGACACCTCATGATAAGAAGAAAAAAACTTGTTGGTAGATTCAACCAACATGTTATGCTCTATACCCTTAAGAGAGAGAAAATACTGTGACTTTGTTTTTTAGTCAGTAGTGTGTGTTGTCTCAGTAGTTAAACATGTGACTGTTTTCAGCAGATTCTAATGCCCCAGATTACAGTTCTGGGACTATATTTACTTGTCAAAGTATTTAACAATGTGACTCTTTTTATTAGATATTTATCTCCCAGCCTATAGTACTGGGAATGTATTGAATATGTGTGTTTTGGCACTTCTTTTGCCTAGAGAAAATGTAATGTATTGTGATTATCTGAATTTTTCAGAAGCTAATAATGGCAAATTTAGGAAAAGTGCTGTGTTTCAAGAAGCAATTGAGAAAGTCAACCAGCTTAGTGAAGCCGGTATTATTTGGATACCAGTAGGTATGTAAAAGTAATTTTATATAACAATTAGCATTCCGATTTTTGTAGTTTAAAATGTGTAACAAATTATCTTTTTATAAAGGCTTTGAACAAGGTTCTCAAGAAGATTCTCAACCAGTTCAGCTTAATCAAAATTTTTTGACTCCTGGTGAGTGAAAACATCTTGCATATTTGCATGGTCCACACCCATCATAAAATACTGTGGTTGTTCACTGAATAGTGTGTGTTGTCCCATTATTAAATACTGTGACTCTTTACATGTGAAGGTTATGTCCAGTTTAAGTACTTTAGTCTATCCAGTTTTTTATTTTTGGCTTCCTTGCATAGAGTAAATGTAATGTATTGTTGTTATCTATTTTTACAGAAGCAACTAATGTCAAATATGAGAATGAAGACGTTTTCAATCAACGCAGTCACAGTGCTGAGGTTCGATATGAAGTTGAGCGTGTCAATGAGCTTGGCAGAGCTGGTCTTATTTTTAAACCAGTAGGTATGTAAACATCTTTTTTATAGTTATTTTGTGTTTTATTGTTGGCAAATGTGTGATCAATTATCTTATTTATAAAGGTTCTCAAGAAGGTTCTCAAGAAGGTCTCAAAGAAGGTGTTGCGCATTCGCATTTGAAAACGGTCTTTGAAAACATTTTACAACAAAAAAAGGAAGGATCGTGATAATGATGCTTCTCCTGAAATTGCATCTCCCCTAAAAACTAAAGTTGGTGAAAAGTTGGCCGAGGGAAGCGGTAGGATCATGAATATTGGTCGCTTAGATGTTCATTTTCACTTAGCTTCACCCAGCCATCGCAAGAGACTACACCAGTGATTGATAGTATCAAGCCAGATTCTATGGATATTGATCACTCACAAACTAAGGGTGGTATAGAGTTAGCATCAATCGATAAAGATAACTCAAAACTTACGACACTTGCTGATGCATCTGTTGTAGTACTGGAGTAAGAGTCTGTTTTGGATTCGGCAATGAAAATCCGTGAACAGTTAATTTTTGCAGAGAAATGGAATGTTGCTGGAGCAGATGTCTCCGCAAGGAATACTGCAGATGTGTGTTCATCTAAACAACAGTCGGCTATGCAGTCTTCAGTGAAAAAGAAGAAGTTATGGATTTTGCTGTTGTGCCATACAACCCAACAAATGATCCAGAAGGAAGAGAGTTGTTAGGCAGGGGAGATAGGGTTCGCAAGGTTAGCCGCCACTTATTATCTCCATTCAGGCCTTTTAAGCCAAAAGAAAATGGTGATTGGAAGCCTACTAATAGACGTGTATGCCTTTTTCATAAAGTCAACGTCAAGTCTAATTGTTTGGGAATTTTTGATGAATGGTTGAAGAAAGGCCTAAAACAGACTGCTAAAAACAGCGTCCCTGAACTGTAAGTTATTTTATTTTTTTAGTTTTTGTGTATTGAGTTAGAGGATGTTATATATTATATTAGTAAATTTGTATTTCCTATGTTGTTTTTGTGTACCTTTTTCATGAATGAAGATCTTTATGATTAGAAAATTGCAGACATCAATTCTTAGAATCGAATTAAGTTATATACTATTTCAGTGAAGAACAAAATATGATTTAGAGAGATTGCAGATAGAAGATATTCACTTGCCACTGAGGTTTTTTACAGCTTATATATATATATATATATATATATATATATATATATATATATATATATATATATATTTGTTAACTACTATTTTTTGTTTGTGTTTGTGATTTTTTCTATCATGCAGCATGTTGATATTATACTGTACTATTTGAGGAAGAAGCATGTGTATCATTTTGCTAACTACTCAGCGATGTTCACAATGACAGACTTGAATTTTGATTCTTTTGTAGAGTCATTGTTATTTGGGAAGACAGAATCCTATTTTGATAATATGGCAAAGGAAGAGAAGAACCAGAGATTGAAAGAGAAGAAGGATAGAGTAGAAGAAGAGTGGAAGAAGGAACAACAACTTGAAGAAATGAAGAGGAAGAAAAAAGGAGGAAAAAAGATTCGTGGTCAATCAAGGAAAAAAAATCTAAACCTCCAGTAGAAGTTGTTTTGGGAATAAATGACTTGACATTGCAGGATTTAGAGAAGATTGAGTTAGATTTTGACCTAGCGATTTTCCCTGGAACTATGCAGAATAACCTGTATGAGTGTGTGAACGGGTCTTTTAATCAATGTGGCATAGCATGGACACAAGTGGAAAAAATCTTTATGCCAATTAGGAAGCCTTCAGATGATCCTACTGATTTTAATTCTCGCACTCATTATTGGTTGGGAGTTTATTCTATAAAAAATCATAGAATAGATGTCTATGATTCGGTTTTTAGTGGGGATGAAAATTTTGTGAAGATGAAGATGGAAATGTAAGCAATTGCTATACCTAAGCTACTAAAAGAGATGAAGTTTCATGCTAACTATCCTAATTTTGGTATGGAGTACAAGAAACTTGATATTGTGTATAAAAGTGCACCAAAACAAATAGGAGACACATATTGTGGTGTATTTATAACAAGGTTTACCGACCTACTCATGCTGGGACAGGATTTGTTTCAATTTGAATGGGGAGTACAAGCTATTAATATTTACAGGAGATCTGTTGCTACTAATCTACTGATGCATGAAAGATCAAAGAGAGATGAAGGTTATGAACTTCACCAGAGAATGTGAATGATTATCATGGAGAGAATGATGACACACTAGCTTGTGGATATGGAATGCTGCCAATTCTTTGAATCTTTCTTTATCCATTTTGAATTTGACAATTTTTTATAAACAATGCAATGTACATATTTTTTGAAGTATGTATATTATATATATTGTTTGTTTCTTATTATTTATTAGCTTTTGAAGTATATAAATAGGGATGCCAATACTTTGATTCCAGGTAAACGATTGAGTTTACCACATTTAAAATAGCAGTTACGCAACCGACTTGTAACTGTTATGAAATTGTGCCTGTTCAATATATGGTGTAACTGTTATGTAATTGTGTCTGTTCAATACATAACTTGCAACTGTTATAATAGCAATGATATTCTATAAATACTCATCTCAGTAGTAAAGAAACTTATTCAAAGAAAAAAGAACAATTCGTGTCTGTTAAGTGTCAGTAGTGAACGATTTAAAAATGCCTCATCAACCAAGAACAAGATGAGGAGCATCAAGTTCAAGGCGAAGAGTAAGAGAATCATCCAGTTCACATTCAGATGCTGAACAAAAGAATGAAAATTTGGATTAACTAAGAGCTGCAGTTTGGGAATGGAAATTAAAGTTCCAGGAATTTTTCCATGATTACAAGAATGACACCACCAGAACCACCACTACAACCACCAGCAGAAGCACCAGAACAAGCACCCTAAGTTTGAATGTTTATTTTGTAATGTTTGTTTGTTTGAATGTTGAATAATTATTTTAGTTTTAGTTTCTTTTTTTATTCTTGAATGTGGTTTTTATTTTTGTATCAGTCTGTATGTTAAGAAGTCTTAGTATATCGTAATGAGACTCCATTAATATAAATAAACATGTGATTTTGTTATTTTACATTTTTTTCCTCCAAGTCCCAGGTTAATGTTCTGGTAGTCCAGCAATATAAATGAAGATCCCCAGATATCTATACTGGAACAAGTGATTTTTTTTAATCTCTAAGTCCCCATTTTTATAAAGACCCAGGTCGATATCCTGTGAGTCCAGCAAAATAAATAGTGTTCCCCAGGTCTCTATACTGGGACATGTTAATTGGTTGTTATTTTTTTTCTAAGTCCCTAGGTTTAGCAAACCCCAGTTCATTGTAATGAGACTACATCAAAATAAATAAACAGTCCTAGGTATCTATATACTGTGACTCGTGTTGGGATATACTGTTGTCCCATTATAAAAACCTGGGAGTCAGTCCGGGGGAGGGGGGCAAAAAGCTGGGACTTTGTATTAACAAGTACTTGTGTTCCAGTGCAAATGGGACTTTGTATAACAAAGCATTATAGCATACGTTTTTGTTCCCCAACACAAATACTGTGAGTTTACATATTAAGTACTTGTGCCCCTAGTACCAATGTCTGGGAGTCAATTTGGGGGGGGGGGGCAAAAAGCTTGTGTGGCCCATGATAAAATACTGGGACTCTGTATTAACAAGTACTTGTGTCCCAGTTCAAAATAATGGGACTTTGTATATCAAAGCATTATAGCATACGTTTTTGCATACTGGGATTTCACCAAAATAAATAATTGTGGGATCTATACTGGGATTTCACCAAAATAATTAGGGATCCCCAGTTTTGAGTTGGTTACTAACATTCCTATTTTTTAGGTGCCTATGCTATAGGGATACAGTTGTGGGGCATGCGTATCTATCTATAAATACAGCCTTTCAATATAGTATCATCACTCAAAATTATTTAAGATTTGTAAAAATTTTAGTTTCTTGTGCAATCTTTAGGAAAAAAAACGGTCTCTCCCACAGGAAAATGGGCATGTAGTTGAGAATGGACATGCACTTCAAAATGTGCATTCCACTGACCAAACAGGGTGTGATGTATATTGGGAGATTGCATGTTTGCAGGGAGACATTGAGGAGTTGACTCGTACTGTAGAGCAGCTCCAATTATTACATAACATGAACATTTGTTACACAATCTGGGAGTTAAAGATGTCTTTCACCCTCCAGATTGAGGGGGAGTATTACAAGTAGTAGTATGCAGAGTAGCAGTATGTAGTTAAGTGTATAGTCTTCAATAGTTAGGGGCTGGTTTGTTATTTATGCAACTTTGTAACTAATTGTTAGTTAGTTAGTTTTTAGTTAGTCTTAGCTCATCTTAGCTTAGTTAGCTTATATAATCAGCTAGATATTTTTTGTATTACTTGTTCAATTCAGTCAATGAAGAGAATTCCTTCTTCTCCATCTTTCTTCTCTCTACTTTCTCTCTCTAGATTCTTCTAGAATCAGTTTTCCCCCATTGCTAGGGTTGAGTGTTTGTATGATTGTTCATGTTTAAGCTGTAATTCACCAAAACTTAACAATACATATATTATAAGTGGTAAGGTAAAAATAGCAGGCACGTTAACGTGAATGGCTGTCAGTTTGTTCTTTTTATTTTTATTTTAAATTACACTAACATATTTAACTGCTTAGTAATAAAATGATTTCAACCATGAATTAATTAGGTGACACATGACATCAATCTATACCCCTGTTGAATTATACTATACCAAGTACTAATGGAGGGAATCTCGTTCTTTACCCGAAGTACCTAAACTATTGCAATAAAATGACAGGCATACCGTGGATGACATGTATATTTGTTCTACAGTCAAACCCCGCTATAGAGACAGTATTTATCTGGAACTTTCATGGCCACTATAGTGAGGTGGTGTTATATATGTATACTGGCGTTTGATTTTTAGATCTTATTTAGTTGCTATAACTGAAAAGTACGCAAAAAATACATGTTAATTTTAAAATCTCAATAGATATTCATATTTCATTAAATTAAAAATGTAACGGTTAATACATTATTAATAAATCCATAACTAGGTGTACTGTACCGACAGACTATAAAAATTTAAAGAACATATGCATTGAAATTAATTGAAAATTTAAATAAATCAAGTTTGACGTTAGAATTCTACAATAGTAGGTTGTTCCGTGCATTAAAGTCTCTCAGTGACAATATAACGCTTGAATTGGCGAAAATTTTTGTCTAAACTCTCAGCAAAAGTGTATTCAATAGCTTTTCCTTGAAGGCTGTCTAAAAGCTTAACAGTTGACTCTTCTATCTCAGCCCAAGTAGCAGTAGGTTGAGGCTCTTCATCAGCACTTTCATTGTCACCTTCTACCTCCGCAATCTCTTGTTCTTTCACTCCATTGACTTGTGCAATAATCTCTTCATTAGTGTAAGTTTCAAGGATAGGAAGTGTTGCGTCAAACTCCATATAAGTAGTAGCATCCATTGTTTGATTGGTGTTATGAGATGGAATTTGGGCTATGAGTGATGACACACTACCAACATCCTCAACAAATAATTATATAATATTTGAGTATGGATGTTATAGAGAGGTAATTTTACAAAGAGTGTACCGCTAAAGTGAACGCCATTGCCGTTATAGCCAGAATGTTGTTATAGAGACGTAAAATATAACATGAAAAATTGGTTCTAGAGAAAATTAGATTGTTATATTGAAATGCTATTATAACGAGGGGCTGCTATAATGAGGTTTGACTGTATTATCATATTATTATACCAACGTGAGGCAAAAACTAACCAACTTTCACTCAAATGTCAAAGCTCAAAACATCAATACGATTATTAAATCTCTGCTGTTACTTTAAGATAAGGTGGCATATCATGTAGCTCGAATAAAATGGAAGAGAGCGGTTAGGACTTGAAAATCATCAACACAAATGAGGAGATCGGGAGGCTTTATGGAGCAAGTAAAGAGTGGATTAGGTGAATAGAACGAAGAGCTCTCGAAAAATTTAAGATTCGCTGATTGTTTCCAACATTTGCCTCATTACTCCTTTTCGTTCTTAGCGTATTTACCAAAGCTATTTATGGAAGGGAGGCCTGCCAAAGCTCAAAAGCATTTCGAACAAAACCAAACACTTTCTGTAACCAGTAACAACAGAGTGTTCGAAGACATATGAACTTGATCCTCTCAGTTTGGACTTCTTTATCTGATAAAACTACTTAGGAAAAAAATTAATTAGTAGTAACTCTTTATTAACTATACATACTTCACTTCTAAGAACCAAACTGAACTGCTCCGTAATTGATAAAATATTGTAGCTCAAAGATCCAGATGAATTTACATCTGGATCAAAAGTAATAGCACAATGTCAACGAGAATTACTTACCTTAGACGCAATAACATCAGTAGTTGCATTTAGATCCGCGATTATAAGTCACAATTAAATTTTTGTCTGTAGGCCACCGAAGGATGAGTTGAACTAGCGAATCTAAATTAATAAATGGACAGAGATAATATATTTACAACTAAAACCCACACAAACAACAAATAACAGGTATACTTAGAGGAAGAAGAAGAAGAAGGAAGGGAAAAATGTGGATGTAGTTATCCATTTCTCTGCACTTTTTAATAGAAGCTGAAAAACACACCTCGTTGGATAACATTTCCTCTATATAAAGCTCCTTCGCCTTCCTCCACACACACTATACATTTTTTTCATACCATCGATCACTCTCTCTCACACACACTTTAAGGTGATACAAAGTATAGGTCTTTATTATTATGGAAAAAACCATCCTTGAAGGACCAAAGAGCCCAAAGAAGGCCACTAGTTTTAGTATAGCAGATGACAACAAGAAGGCCCTTCAGCTTATTGAAGAGGTCACTATCAATGTTGATGAGGTCCAAAAGAAAGTTCTTGCTGATTTCCTTTCAAAGAATGCCCAAGTTGAGTACTTGCAGCATCATGATCTCAATGGTCACACTGATAGAGAGACCTTCAAGAAAGTCATACCCGTCATCACCTACGAAGATATTTAGCATGATATAAATCGTATAGCTAATGGTGATAAATCTCCAATCTTCTGCTCCCAACCAATCTTCTGAATTCTTGACAAGGTTTTTTGCCCCCTTCTTTTTCACATAGTAATTTCTAATTCCTATCTCCATAGTGTACTATATAAAGTAGTACAAGTTCCCATTATATATAGTATCTCAGTTGAGAAAATGCCACAAAAAGGGCCTCTCAAGTGTGAAATAAAAAAAAGGGTCCTTTCATTTATTTTTGCTTTTCTTTTCTCTCAAATGGATGATTAAGTGTAAGTGGGGGGGTGATTACACTATTTTAAAAATTGTGGGGCAAAATTAAGACATCCCAAAACATAAAAAATTACCCACTACTCCTACCTACCCTTTACCCCCAACATCAGATTTTTGAAAAATCAAAAACTCCAAACATCCCAAACATTTCCCAAAAATCCCAAACATCACTCTCTTCAAAAAGACGACCCGCGAAAAAAACCCGTTTTCGACCCGGTTTTTTTCTTCAAAATCGGACTGTGAAACTCATCCATTGTCACCGAAACACTATTGTAAGTCTTCTCCGACACCAACATTGTAGTTTTCTTCATTTGTTTTCATGATTTTACCAATTTTTTGATCGAGTTTTGTTGTTAACAAAAAACCGTATAATTTTGTTTTAAAAGTTATGTTTGCTTATGATTCTGTCTGGGTCGATTTGGGACGAGGAAATGATGAAGTTTTGACTGATTTTTTTGTGTAGTTGCCGGTGATATTGTTAAACAAAATCCGTTTGTTTCAAACATCCCGTAAGATGTTTGAAACATCTGTGTTGTGTTTGGCCATATCGCCGGATGTTTAGCCGGAGATGATTCAAACATCAATAGAGATGTTTAAACATCATCCCCTGTAGAATACAAACATTAAGCGTGATGTTTAAACATTACTCGTGATGTTTGAATTGCATTTTTAAAACATGTTTCCTATTCTTAAAACTTGTGAAGAGTGGTAATAACAAGCCTAATGTACACAATCATGATAGTTGTATATGTTGAATAGGAAATGGGCCTCAATTTTTTTGAACCATATTTTGTTCTTATAAATATGGGAAATACGTGTAAAGAAACTTATTTGTTATTTGTGTATATAGGCAACATGCCCCCCAAAAAAAGGCAACTGGTAAAGGCTACGGCTGCTGCTGCTAAGAAGGTCCAGAAGACCACAGCCAAAGCCACAGACAGGCAAATTCCCTTGGAATCTGAAAGTGAATCTCCTCGTGCAAAAAGACAAAGAAGCAGGGCAGTACCGGATCTTTTACAGGTCCCTTTCGAGAGCCCAAACGCTAGTCGTGCTAGTCGTGCTAGTCAAGCTAGTCGGGATCTTAGCAAAAATCAACACGAAGAGGAACAAAAAAGATCAAGAAGCAGTGAAGAAGGTACAGAGGATGCAGAAGCAGCAGAGCCAAGTAATGAACAAAGGGGAGAAAGTAGGGGTAGTGCTATGCCTCAAGTTAGAGTTAGTGAGGCAAGGGAAGGAAGAACAAAAGCGGTTCATGATTTGCCTGCTAGAACAGAAGAAACAACAGAAGCAACAACACAAGCAACAACACAAGCAACAACACAAGCAACAACAGAGGATCAATTTGTAGAGGCTATAGAACATGAGGTAACATCGAAGCTTATGTTTACACATCTTGTATGATGTTTCAAACATATACGAATATGTTCAAACATCACTCTGAATGTTTCAAACATTTTATATTATGTTTCAAACATAATAAATGATGTTTGGATTTATTTCAAACATTATAGATTATGTTCCAAACATATTATAAGATGTTGGAAACATATTGGGTGATGTTTAAACATCTTAACAATGTTTAACCCATGAAAATGTTTTCTTCATTAGAAATGTGACTGTGTAATGATTGTTTTTCTTGTATCAATTTCAGGTGGAGTTGGCTGATGAGGTTACCCCATGCATAAAGACTGACCTGCCTGATTTGAGTCAAATGAAGACGTGGATGGAGTATAATAATGCGTTCGCAACAAAGAAGGTGACGGTCAGATCATCCCTGCACTCGAAGTTGGATAAATTTCGTAAAGCTTTACATCATTTTAATCTAATGGATAGATTCAAGGAAAGCTGTTTCGGGCACCTAATCGATTTGCCCAAGTGTGTGTTTGCTCCAAAGCTGGTTCACAACATTTTACTTCGCCGGGTTATTTTTCAAAAGAAGTTTGAGGCGTGGTTTAAATTCCATGAACTGCCTCTTCGTTTTGGGATGCAGGAGTTTGCCCTGATGATAAGATTGAGTTGTGCCCTACCTCCCCCTGTTGATTTCATGGATGAAGCCCGTAGCAAGGGGAAAGATTTGTGGGATTTGGTTTCAAGGAAGGGGAAGAAGGATGCAAGTAGTGATTATATTCTGGAACTGATAGAGAGTGAAGACCTGGTGACTGATGATGACATAAGGTTCAGTTTATGTTTGTGTTGGTTCGAGCACCAAGTGTTGTGTTCAAAGGACACTAACAGTGGTATTGAGGAATGGGTTGTTTGTCTTGCGAGCACCCCTGAATACTTTTACAAGTACCCATGGGGAAGAAAAAGCTTTGACTTGAATGTGTTTTATATCCTGAAGGATTTTACAAGCTGGAAGGCTCCTGAGAATAGCTACACACTGTATGGATTTCCATGGGCTTTCATGGCATGGGTGTTAGAGGCTATTCCGGCACTTAGGCTAAGGGAATACCCTAAGGAGAAGACAATACCACGGATGAAACGTTGGTTGGGGGATAAGGTAGAAAAGGACCCAGATGCAGTGTTCCAGCATGTTGACATCCAGGTAGGATTTCTTTTACTCCCCAGTTCTTTCACATTCAACACTGCATTATTTGCTTAAACATTAGTAGTGATGTTTAAACATTACACAAAATGTTTAAACATTATACTAAATGTTTAAACACCTGTACTGATGTTTAAATGTTACAATAAATGCTTAAACATTAGTAGTGATGTTTAAACATTACACGAAATGTTTAAACATTAGTCGTGATGTTTAAACACTGGTACTGATGTTTAAATGTTACAATAAATGCTTAAACATTAGTTTTAACATTTGTGGTTATTTTATTGCAGGAGGTGCACCCTTACCTCGTACCCACACCCAAAGAGTTGAGGGATGTGCTGCATGACTTTGTGCCATTTGAGGATGTAGAAGACATGGTGATTGATGGCTTGATGCGGGAGTTAGATGGGGTGACAATGTTGAGGAAACAAGCTGTTGTTCCTAACACCCCTCTAGAACATGTTGTGCTAAGTCGTGGTGCAATGTTGACGGGATACAGTGGGGGCAAGGGTGCTGATCTTTTTGGAGCAAGTGGAAGAGAGTACACTGGAATTGCTGGGGATCTTTTTGGATATGCTAGAAGGAAGGATGAGGGTAGAGGAGGAGTTATTGGAAGAGAAGAAGATGGCAGCAGTAGAGGACCTGCAAGAAGAAAAGAAGATGGTGGAAGTACTAGAGGAGTAGTTGTGAGGAGAGAAGAAGCAGTTGTGG
Organism: Petunia x hybrida; assembly: GCA_037355625.1. NCBI lineage: Eukaryota > Viridiplantae > Streptophyta > Magnoliopsida > Solanales > Solanaceae > Petunia > Petunia x hybrida. The sequence continues at coordinate 6,424,480 of JBBBVM010000484.1, forward strand.
GTACGTCGACTGGAGAGTGCACTTGCAAATGCTTAAAGTGCAAGGAAGACACAGATAAATTGTTGTTGAAGGTTGGTGGGATTGAGACTATGTTAGTTGAGATGAAGGAAATCATGAAAACACAGGTGCCCAAGAGAGTAGGTTTGAGAAGCATCTTCCCTAGTAGAGTTATGAAATCCCCATTTACTGCTTCAGGAAGAAAGGGGAAGAAGAAGACAGTGAGGGGGAAGATTGATATCTACAAGCCTGTGGATAAGAAGAGCAAAGATGCATTGGATGCCTTCTTGGCAGAGAAGAAAAATGAAAAAAGTCCACTGTTTCTTGGGCATGAGTACAATTACAAGGATCTGGAAGAAATCATTAGAATGGAAAGCAGTATGAAGGAAAAGGTACACGCAATTCACCCTAATTCTTTTTTCTTAGTGCATATATCAGATCAGATATGTTAAACATGGATTGGGATGTGCAAACATAACAAGCAGTGTTTAAACATCACAAATAACTTATGATATGTTTAAACATAATACAGAATGTGTAAACATATTAGTTAATGTTTAAACATAGCGCATATATGTTTATATAATGTTAAACATCTATACGATGTTGCAACATATCACAATATGTTTAAACATTATGTCTGGTGTTTAAACATTTCCCCTGATGTTGACATGTTCTTCCTGTTCTTTATGTGTTTTCTGTTTCCTTTTTTTTTTCCTTTTCTGCAGCATGTTGAGGAAATCATGAGCCTGATGAGGCTTAAAAAGAATGCCCACTCCCAGTTGTATCTCAAATCCGATGTCATTTTGGATTTGAATTTCTCTAAGAAATTGTGTGAGCTTTACAAGAAGCAGCGTGTACTCGCTGATGCATTGGCTGCGCCCCTAGAAGTACAGCTTGAGACTGTTCAATTCAAGGATGACATGCTGGACTATGCGCAAGGTAAGCAGCCGAACCCAGGAGGTGTGGAGTGGGCTGGGGTGAAGAGGATTTTCTGTGTTATGAAATTGAAAGGGGTTCATTTTGTCACTGTGGAGTTCCTTGTGGAGGAAGGTAAGATAAGGGTGTACGACTCCATGTACAGTGACAACATAAATGATGATGAATTTGACACACTGATGAAGCCCATCACTTCCCTTTTCCCCATTTTCATCAGACAGTGCGAGATGTTCCAAAGTTTGCCGGAGGATATCCTGAACATAAAAGTGTGGCCATATGAGCGTGTGAAAGACCTCCCGACAAGCACCACTCGTACTGCATCAGGTGCTTATGCCCTTGCCTTCATTGAACACCTTCTTACAAAGACTCCCTGGGACAAGCTCTGTGACAGCACCATGGTGGATTTTAGGGTGAAATGGGCTGTGGACATATTTCGTGGGAAGATGGTACCGTAGTTTGATAAGTTATGGTTGGAAAATTAAGTATTTGTTGGCATGTAAGGATGATTAAGTAATTTTTTTGGATTGTTTTCTTAATTTTATGTTATGTTATGTTTTGTTGGAAGTCATGTAAGGATAATTATCTGTTTTATGTAAATACTTTGGTTGTGTGCAATCTCACTGATTTAAGAAACATCGTGTGGATGTTTAAACATTTCATATTATGTTTAAACATACTTGACTATGTTGAAACATATTTCAGATGTTTAAATTATTAATTGGAATATGCTGAAACATCATCCAAATGTCTACAAAACACGGCATCCAAATCTCTCCTTTTTGTTTTTCTTTTTGATAAGTAATACTTAATACCACTTAATAATTATTCAAAACAATGAAACGGAAAATGAAAATACAAGACTACAAAACACGGCATTGTAAACAAACTGAAAATGAAATGACTAGACTTAAAAGGAGACAATTCAAACTACATTATATCTTCACTTCACATGTGTGCCGCTGGAGGACGTGGTGGTGTAGAGTAGTTCTGTGGGTCAATCTTGAGTTCAACTTGAATACCACGGAGCATACGCTTGATAAGATGTATATTTATCTTATAATCCTCAAGGAATTCGTCGAACCTAGTTGTTAATTGCGTCACTTGATCCTCAATATTTCCAATATATGCTGGTAATTGATCCACATCTGCGCTCAAGGTTGCAATATCTTCACGGATATTTTCGATTTCAGTGGTCCTTGGCATTCTACGATCACGTTCTGGTGCTCTTGGTGGCGTTCCTCGGCGAGGCATCTTTGTTGTTGTTAAAGTTGTTGCTCGCTGCAGATTCAAGTGCTTTCTAATAGTGATGGTTTGTGTTGTTTTCTTCAGATTTTGTTTGGGCTGGATGGAAGTAATTATGGAACATATATATAGGCTACATTTGGTGCCTTTTCGGTTGCATATGTGATGGTTACAGGAGGTGCCTATTCATATGTAGTTGTGTATGTGCCTATTCACATCCACCCCTTCATAAATTCAAACGCACCCCTTCATAACCCCACGTACACCCCTTCATCTTTTCCCTTTTACACAATAGAATAACTGCATACTTAATCATGGTTGCATACTTGCAAAAAAATGTGTAATTATACGTCTCATAACTCAACACATGGTTGGATACTTGCAAAAAAATAGATTGCTTCATCCAAACATATCATAATATGTTTAAACATTTGATGAAATGTTTAAACATATTGTCATATGTTTCAAACATCTGTAGTGATGTTTAAACATACGATCAGATGTTTTAAACATCTGTCATGATGTTTGAAACATATCATGATATGTTTAAACATTTGATGATATGTTTAAACATATCATGATATGTTTCAAACATCATGACAGATGTTTAAGCTTAAGCTTGAGCTTTCAATAAGAATGAGTTCAATTATCAATATATACTTACTTTAAAGTGTTTTTTTTTTACCGTTTTGACTCCTAAACCCTTCAATTATCGATGAAAACTTAGATTAACTCTAATCCCTTGATAGGTCACTCCAAACTCTTTTGTTAATGTTCATCTACATGAGTGAACAAGTTAAAATAGAGTTCTCACTCCAATTTTATTCAAAATCATTCACATGCACATAGGAACGACTAATTATTGGTGTTTAAACAACCAATATGTTCACCCTTCAATAAAAAAACATGTAAACGCTTAGTTGTTGGTGTTATCACTCATAAGACTATCACCTTTCACTCAAACACCTCCATCTTGATTAATAGAAACACCAATCATCAGTGTTATCATTTCAAACACCTTCAATATCGATGGAATTATACTTTGTATACTTAATCATTAAGTTTATCCTTCAAAATGTGTAATTACACGTCTCATAACTCAACATATGGTTGCATACTTGCAAAAAAATAGATTGCTTCATCCAAATATAGCATGATATGTTTAAACATTCGATGAAATGTTTAAACATATGGTCATATGTTTCAAACATCTGTAGTGATGTTTAAACATACGATCAGATGTTTGAAACATCTCGTAGGATGTGCAACATCTTACGAAATGTTAAACATCAGATGGTGATGTTTAGTATATTTGGCAGAATCTTAAACATTTGTCATGATGTTTAAACATCACGTGTTATGTTTAAACATTTCTCATGATGTTTAAGTAAATTAGTGAGATCGTAAACATAACGAAATATGTTTAAACATCGTGTTAAATGTTTAAGATTCTGCCTGCTTGTTAAAACATTGCAAGTACTAAACTAAACTGCTGAATACGCAGTTGTAAAAAAGAGACTAAACGACTACATTAAATAATAGTAGAGTTTACGACGTACGGATATAAAGTTTATAACATAATAATACGTTACATGATATAAAGTTTACATGATATAAAGTTTAGAACACAATAATATGTTAAATACGGAAACTAAGGTAATATATAACAACTTAAAATATATCATAAACTTCATACGCCTTCAATCTCCAGGTCCAGTTCATCCAAAATTTGTGTAATTCGCTTGCCTGTACCTTAAACGCCATAAATCTGCTCGTACTGTTTCTATGGCTCGATTCATCTCTGCCACGTCGTCCTTTAGAATTGCAACTTCCCAATTTATATCGCCTCGTCGTTCTCTTTGTGGCGCATTCTGTATTGGTTGGTTGTGACGTGATGCCTGATCACTATTGCCAACCTGCAAGGGGTCGTTTGATCCTACTTCTGACATATTTATGTTGTTGAAGTTGTTGGTGATGGAAAATTCAGATATACTGTTGGTGCATATAGTGTTGGGTATTTATAGGATGTCAATGTGGTTTTTAAAAGTCACCCTTTGTACTTTAAGAGGCACCTTGTGGAATGAATGTGTCTTTTCAGTGCAGTCGTGCAGTTTTGAAATGTGTCTTTTCAGGAGAACACGTCTTTTCAGTGTAGACGTTTAGTTTTCCACAGTTACTGTGAAACATCCGTCGTGATGTTTAAACATCCAGTGGGATGTTTAATATATTAGGTGGAATCTCAAACATTTCATATTATGTTTACACATTACACGTGATGTTGAAACATATTAACTTATGTTTAAACATTCGATCTAATGTGTATACATCTCCACTGATATTTAAACATTGTGTTATATGTTTAAACATTGTGGAAGATGTTTGGAACAGACTCAAGTGCGATCAAATATTTTATATGGAACAAGGAAGCAGGCAAAGCATGAGAAAACAAGACACACCTTAATAACTTAATACGAACATAAATAAAGGATTGTCTAAATAGAGGTTACATATTAAAGGATTTTCTAAAAAGAGGTTCAGAAATTCAACAACAAACACCCAAATAAAAGGATTGTTCAAAGCAGCAGCTAAACACTTGTGGGATCGTTCTGACTTGGTCTTGTAACTGCTGGGCAGGTAGTTTTTTTGTGGCCAAGCTTTTTGCAAATCCCGCATTTGTTTCTCCTCTTTTTGAATCGCTCCCCAACGGATGGAATTCTCTTCATCCTCCTTCTTCCACGGCCAAGTTTCAAGTAAGGGCTAGGTAATTTCCATTCCTTAAGCTCTTGAGGACAGTCATGCCAACATTGTTCATCCGGAACTGGATAGATTGGTTCGGCATATGCAAGCAAGTAGGAATCTACATAATAATATGGCGACGTGTATTCATAGATTTTCCTCCCAAACTCATCTGGATACTTCAACCTCATAGCTGCCATAGCATGTGGACAAGGTATCTTGTCCAAATCAAACCGCTTGCAGGTACATGTCCTGTTGTGTAGGTCCACCTCATAAGTCATATTTGTTGGACCTCCTCCTTTAACTTTGAAAAAAAAGGTATTCACTCGATGCACCAAAAGCTTGCTGCCCAATAAATTGTTGGCTGTTATCACCTCCTTGATTAAGGGGACACAAGTGTTCGAACTGTTCAAAAATTCCATGCGCCTCTGAAGAAACTTTTCAGCATAGTTCTCGCTTATAGCATTGAAAAGCGCATCAATTGGAAATTCTTTGTGATTCCTGAACATTGAGTTAACCGACTCGGCAATGTTTGTGGTCATCACATTGAACCTACAATATTAACAAACAATAAACAGGAAATGCAGTCACACATACTGGAACATTCGTTAATATGTTTAAACATCCAACACTATGTTTCAAACATCAACAATAATGTTTCAAACATCTAAGTATATGTTTGGTGTAATAAGCTGTACCTGTTTCCAGGGAAGTGTGCTCTGCTCCACTTCTCAACCCCAAGATCAACCAGGTAGTTGGATACCCTCGGGTCAATTTCTTCAATTTCTTTCAAATGCTTATCAAACTGAGCAACCGTATACGCCTCCGCTGCGGTAATGTACTTACCAATTAAATCTCCACAATGAAAAGTCGTGCGGAGGTTCTCACCAAGGTGCCTCATGCAATAACCATAGTTAGCAAATGGGAAAACCTTACAAACAGCTTTTTCAATGCTTCTGTGCCTATCGGAGATAATGCACAACTCATCATCGTCAGGGACTATTCCGACCAATTGCTCAAAAAAGAATTCGTAGGCGGCATCGCACTCTTTGTCAACTACACAAAATGCAAGAGGAAAGATGTGATTTTGAGCATCCTGACCGACAGCGGACAACAACACTCCACCATATGGACCCGTCAAAAAAGTGCCATCAACAGCCAGCACTTTTCTAATAGTCTTAAACCCCCTGATCCACGATCCGTAAGAAACAAAAAAATACAGAAACCTCCCTTGTTCATCGACCTGTAATGTTGTCTTGCTTCCTTCATTTGACTGCCGAATCATATAGCTGTATGCACCAAGAATGGCATAGCCATGTTCGGGTGACCCCCTTGCCAGAGACTTTGCAATGTTGCTGCCCTTGAGACACTTCCAATAGCTTATTTTGCAACCCAACTCTGCTAGAACTGCATCCTTGATTTCTTTGGTGGATGGTGCTTTTCCATCATGAAATCTGTTCTTCATGTACTCTCCAACAACATTGCACGTGGCGTGTGGATGATGGCTTTTAGAATGCTCAGAACCACAAGTGTGATGGCTGTTGTAGACCGTGATATAAAACATGTCACAGCTCTTGTACTTCATGGCTCGAATCCACCAATGGCAATTCTTGTCCACACATCTAGCACAAAATACATTCTTCTTATTCTTCACATACTGAAAATAGAAAGGCACTCTCACTGCAGCAAGCTTCAACAGCACAACCAACTCGCGCTTGTTCGTGAATGTTTGCCCTGTGTAGAAACCAGTGCCGTCCGGCCGAGTGTGGCTGCCTTGTGATGGTATTGAATCAGGAAACTGTACCTCATTATCTTCTTGGATTTCTTTTGCTTCTTCATCTTCTTCTTTCTCAGCCACATTCATATTTAGTGAAGCCTCCTCTGCAATGTCATCCAACCCATGATTTTGTTCATTAGAATTTTCAGTCCGAGGAACCACATTTACACGTAGAGTGGGCCTGGAACCAGATGCATCCACATCAGCCATAAAAAGAGAGACATCAATATCATTCCTAATGTGAGAGGGTGCAGTCTTTTGCTTTACAGTGCTCAACAAGTACGTAATAGATAGATCCCTCGGATCATCAAGAATTCCCCAACTTTGAATGATTTTTTCAACCAGCTCATTATAAGTAACCTGCTTACTAACAAGAATAGGTCTACTCTCTTTCACAACGGGAACCCAAACAAAACTTTTAGCTTTCTCCACCCATTCGCCGAGATAATCAACCACCAATAATACGGGCCCCATTATTTGTCCTGAAGATACAAAGAGGGTCTAAATTAGATCCTTATAGCATAAATTTCATAATACAATTGTTTATAGAATCCATATTCACAAAAAATGAAAGGTACTGCTTCAAACATTCTGTAAAAAAATTTACAGTGTTTACACATCGACACAAATGTTTAAACATTTTTTTAGATGTTTAAACATCATGCATGATGTTTGAATATGATTCAGGATTACTAAACATCATTGAGGTTGTTTAAACATACGCTCATATGTTTAAACATTTGGACTTATGTTTAAACATCCTCAATGATGTCTAGTAATCCTGATTTATATTCAAACATCATGCATGATGTTTAAACATAAGTCCAAATATTTAATGGTTTAAACATACGCTCAGCATTAGCACATATGTTTAAACATATGATACGATGTGCACAAAAACATCAACGAGATGTTTAAACATCAACCATCTCGTCGACGGATGTTTGACCAGAAACCAAACCCAGTTCTTCAAAATTCTCAATCCGGTAGCTTTTACTTCAAATCAAATTTCTCGACTATAAAGTTAAAGAACACTTACCAGAGACCAAATGTGGCTGAAAATCCAAGGCGATTAGTTGAGATTCGTGTTGTAAATGGCTGAGCAAATTTTGACAATTCTCAAATTTTTTTGGAACAAATCTTTTGCAAATACACAATATACTTGTAAATAGTTGTTGAATCTACTTTGGGGAGCTGATAGTGAACCAAAAAAGCAAAAAAAATGGCCGGAAACACGCCGGAATCGGCGGAGCAGTGATGGGGGTGGTGGGGGACGGCGGGGGTGGGGGAGCTATTGGGTGGGAAATCTTTTTTGCCATTTTGGGGGGGTAAAATGAGGGTTTAACTTTGGGTGCAAAGTGTAATTTTAAAAATTTGAGAGTTAAGTTTGTATGCATCTTTTACCCAATTAACACTAATCCTAATGGAGGACCCTCTACCTATTTTTTAAAACTTGAGGCCCTTTTCATTATTATATAACTTGCTTGGGACCTTTTTTTAAACTTACCCATCTCAGTTGGATCTTCTCGTTCTTGCATGTTCATCCTTTGTCTTTAATATTTGCTAAATTCAAGAGCCATTTATAAGTGCAGTTCTGGGACGTCTGAGGGGAGCGAAAATTGATGCCAACAATACAGGAAGAGCTTGGGAGGAGATTACAGCTTCACGGCCTTATAATGTCAGTGATAAGTCAATTTGTTCCAGATCTGGAAAAAGGAAAAGGAATGTATTTCTTGTCCATAAAGTCTGAAGCCATGACACCAGGAGGATTACCAGCTCGCCCTGTTTTAACAAGTATTTACAAGAGTCCATATTTCAGTAGCAGGCGTCTTAGTCCCTATGCAAACTACACTAGTCCACCTGAAACCATTCTTTGCCCAGACTATTACCAAAGCATGTACTCCCAAATGCTTTGTGGCCTCTTTCAAAACAAAGAAGTCCTCAGGGTTGGCTCGTATTTCGCATCTGGCTTCATCCGTGCCATCCGTTTCTTGGAGAAGCACTGGACTCTACTTTGTAACGATATCCGAATGGGAATAGTTAACACCCAAATTACAGATCTGTCAGTGAGAGAGGCAGTGATGAAGATTGTCAAACCGGACCCAAAGTTAGCTGATTTAATCGAGGCTGAATGCAGTAAAGATTCATGGCAAGGGATCATCAGTAGGTTGTGGCCTAATACCAAGTACGTGGATGTCATTGTAACCGGAACCATGTCACAGTATATACCAACCCTTAATAATTACAGCAATGGCCTCCCTCTAGTCTCTACCATGTATGCTTCCTCTGAATGTCCCTTTGGAATCAACTTGAACCCCTTTTGTGAGCGTAGTGAAGTCTCTTGCACCCTGATTCCCACCATGGGCTATTTTGAATTCTCACCAATTAACAGAAATAATGGAGTTATCAATTCTATCTCCAAGTCACATTCGCTTAATGAGAAAGAACAACAACAATTGGTCGATTTACCTGATGTCAAGATTGGCCAGGAGTACGAGCTTGTGGTTACCACATTTTCTGGTATTCTTACATGGCAAATAAAATGCTCTCGACACCATTTTCTCATTCATCTATCCAACATGTTGCTAATGCTTACCTTTTCTTGGATTGTGACATTTCAGGTCTTTATAGATATAGGGTAGGTGATGTGCTTCGGGTTACTGGATATAAGAACAATGCGCCTCAATTCAGCTTTGTATCCCGAGAAAATGTAATCTTGAGCATTGATTCTGACAAGACAGATGAAGTTGAACTACAAAATGCTGTGAAGAATGCAGTGAGCCATCTGATGCCATTTGATGCAAATGTAATGGAGTACACTAGCTATGCGGAGACTGCAACCATTCCAGGCCACTATGTCCTATTCTGGGAGCTTAATGGGAGTGGCTCTACGCTAATTCCTCCTTCAGTCTTTGAAGATTGTTGCCACCATTGAAGAATCTCTAAACAGCGTCTACCGTCAGGGCCGTGCATCTGACAAATCCATCGGCCCTCTGGAAATCAGGATAGTGGAAATTGGAACTTTTGACAAACTCATGGACTACTGCATTAGGTTAGGTGCTTCTGTTGATCAATACAAGACACCCTGGTGCGTGAAATCTGCACCCCTTGTCAAGCTATTGAATTCGACAGTCATGTCCAGCCACTTCAGTACCACGTGTCCACATTGGGTTCCTGGGCACAAGCGATGGAACAACATGAATTAAATGGCTAGCTTCCATTTCTTCTGCTGGTAGCTTCATTCCATATGCAGAAAAGAGCAACTATCTTTTCAGATTTTCTTTCGCGAAACAAGAAAAATCATCTAGCTTAGTTAAATCCTTCCCCACTTACTTTATTGGTGTTGTAATAGCAGGCTGGTTCCAATCAATGTGTCATTTATTTACAGTTTTTTTACAAAGTATATTGACCTACTAATTCTGCCATGAGGTCCTGTGGAATAAAAGTGAGATAGATAATAAACTGTTGACCAATTGAAAAGGTTTTACTGCATACGCAAAAACTAATATGAATGATCAGTATAAAAGGGAAATAAACAAATGAATGTATTGTGAATTAATCTTCAAATGGGACACCCGATCTATTAATTAAGACCTTTAACAGTCTTATCATGAAGAACTTGAAAGTAACATTCATGACATTAGCATGTCCAAACACAATGACCAACTCAAAGTTGGATGGCGCGATCCCCTTCGTTTGGGACAACGATACAACTCTTTCGCTGTTCAACTGCAAGACAATTCATGAAGCCCGACTTCTTCTTGAGCTCCTTGTTATTTCCAAGAGAAGAATGAATCAAGAAAGAGAGTTGTAAAACCTCTCTTAGCTTGTCCTTGTCCCAAACAACAAATTATTAAAGAAAATTACTCAAGCGAAAATTATTTCTTTAATTCAGCTTGTTCTTGTCCCAAACCAACTCATAAACAGATTCTGTTCATTATCCTGTCAATCATCTGGGAATAGTTAATAATTTGTTCATCGTGTGGATCCACAAAAGATAAATTATCCTAAAACGTTGTTTTGCTTCTAATTGTTGGGAAAAGACAAGGAAACATATCTCATAAATTATTTGAATCACTACAAGATTATGTATATACTACTATAGCAAAAAGAGTGGCTGCTGACAGAAATTCATTTCTTTAGTACCGTAATGAGATGATTCTAACAATCATTGAACACATGAATACAAATCTTTAGACACTGAACAATTTTAGAACAATACTTAGGGTACTTACTTTGATTCATTGCAGGAAACAGTTTGAAGGAGTCAGGATCATCTAAGCCATATGTGTTTCTTTCTCTGAGATGGGGTAGGACAACACCGCTTAATAAAAATTGTCTGGTGACTTTCACGCATTAAGGTATCTTTTGAATATATTTTCATCCAACATACAGTGGCTAGGGGAAAGGTACTATTAACCCAGAATCACTTGACAGGTAGACCAGGTCAAGAAGGAGAAAATATTCTGATCACAGAGGGCCAGAAGGTCGTAGTGAACTCGCCCTAGACCGAGTAGCAGCTTACTGCTGTGCTCACATGAGGGACTAGGCGATTGCAGCCATGCCCAGAATATAAATATCAGAGTTTCTTTGCAGAATTCATGCTATAATTTAGTTTTGGGTAAAGAAGTCACTCCTATGCCAGGAAAATGTAATCTTGAGTGTTGATTCTGACAAGACTGATGAAGTTGAGCTATAAAATGTAGTGATAAATTATGATGCCATTTGATGCACATGTTACTGACTACACCAGCTAGTTATGCTGATACTGCCACCATTCCAGGCCATAATGTCCTATTCTGGAGCTGAGAGTGAATAGCTCTACCGCATTTCCTCCTCCAGTCCTTAAAATTTTGCTTATTCATTGAAGAATCTCTAAACAGTATCTACTGCCACGGCCGTGCATTTGACAAATTAATCTAGCCTCTCTAAATCAAGATAGTGAAAATTGGAACTTCTAACAAGCTCACGGACTATTGCATTAGCTCAGATGCTTCCATAGACCAATACAAGATGCCTCACTAGCTATTGAATTTGAGTGTCGTGTCCAGCTACTTTAGTCCTATGTGTCCAGAATGGGGTCCTGGCTACAAGCAATGGAACAAAAATAACTCCGATTTCGTTTGTTGGTAGCTTCATTCCATATATGGGTGTTTGTGACAGCACTATTTGAGTGAGTAGGCAGCGTCTGCGTCTCGCCAAGAAAAGTTTCTTGTGAGGCTGGCTGGTACCTATTCAAATGTCCTTTATTTACGATTCTATATAAAATAGATTGATCAACGAGCTCTGCCAGGCCTTTGAAAGGAAACACTCTTAACTTACCTCAAGGGGGTTCACTGAGATCTCTTCTTTGCACAGATCGACTTTAGCTAATGCACTCCTAATAACAGGAAGGGTAAAAACAAATGCAGTTCTGCAGAATGAAAGGGAGAGGTATAATAGACTGCTGATGAACAGAAAAATTACTCTATAAACAAATACTAATGAGTCAAAATGGGCAGTAACAAGTGAATGTATTATCAGTTTAACTTCAAATGGGATACTCTATTAAAAGCTGTAATGGTCTTTCGAAAGGCAAGCTGAAACGAAAATTGGACTTCACTTACTCTGCTTTAGCGAACTTCAGATTCATAAGCGTGTTCAGAAAGAATGATCAACAGAAGGTTGGATTGGTTCTATCTCCTTTTTTCGATACAAAGACGCTACTTTTGGCTCTCAAAGTGCAGGATGAAACATGATGCCCTTGTAATTTACAGAAGAAGAATGAAATCAAGCAAAGATATAAGACATAAAACCTTACATAGCTTTGTCCCTTGTTCCATGAAATAAAAGAATGGAGAAGATAGTTACTTCATTTCATCTAATTTTGCTTAGCGTCGTAGCGTCGATCAGAAGATTACTTGGTTGTTATCACAAATGCATAGGAAATATACGTACCCTAACTATAAGTTTTTATCACAATTTTTTCTTTTAAATAAATCATCTTTAATTGAGTCTTATCAGATGACAAAAGTTTGTATGGTTTTAACTATGTCGTCAGGATCCAATGTAGCATCAACCTTAAATATCCCTTCTGCTTCATCAATCTGAAGCAAATCCAATTGGGTCTGCAACAGCTTTGCGGGCATGAAATGCTTCCCCTCTGCTGCTCTCTTGACCAGACGAGCAGCAAGCACTTCAGCGCCAACATCCAGCAACACAAATTTAACAACACTTGCATAAGAACCTGGTTCATAATTTGGGTCTGCAGATCTAAGGATTTCCCTATACTGCTTTTGCAGAGCTGAGCAAGCAAGAATCAGTGTTTCATTGTCGAATAAGCCTCTTCTCAGTACATCCCGTAGTGTTTCAAGCCATGGAACACGATCTTCATCGGATAGAGGGATCCCATTCTGCATCTTCTCTGTTTGGTCATTCAAATCATCACTAAATGCACCCTTCGCGAATATGCTCTCATATAGACCAGCTTATGATTAAATTTATGAACCCATTATAATATCCTTTACCTTTGTTAGACACTGAATGATAATCATCAGCATCAAGAAAGCGGCCATGAACAGCTCTTCCAAGCATCTGACCAATTGTTCTGAGCCAGTTTGCATAAGAATTAGTTAAAGCAAACTTGAAACCAAATCATTGGAACCTGAGAATTAAACGTAGGTCTATCAAACCGGAATGACATTCTTAAATAAGTTTCAGAATCTTTGAGAAAGGTCCCCAAGGAAGTGTAAACCGTTAAAAATCATGTTTTACATTAAAGTGATCCAAGAGACTGCAATCCCAGAAATATGCTAATTAAAGAGATGTTCTGCTTCTACTCTCTGTAGTTCTTAGCTAAGATCTAACTTGAATACCCAAGCAGTTAGAAACTGATCAATGACCTCCATAGCCCTTTTGGTTAATGAAGGGGTACGAATGACAGGAAGCAGCAATAGATAAATTAACAAGTAACTTGAAACCTTACGATTTTCCAGCTCCACTGACACCCATGAGCAGAATAGTTTTTCCTGTGATGTAGGCATTACATGCAAGACGAAAACTATTTATCGCACCATCCATAACAATTGAAAAAAAAAAGAAAAGAGACAAACCAGATGGAAAGTGAATGCAACCTTTGCAGCTAGATGCCATTTTTGGAAAACTCACTACACAATTGCAAGTGTTAGATGTCCAATGCATTAGGTGATTGACCTCTTCAGATATTTACAAGGTTCGGGCGTCTGGCAGATCCTAAAATAACATGAAATGCCTGTGGTACGCCAAGAACTAAGATCCAGTTAATCGCAGTAGCTTATATAGCCACAAAAATGATAATCTTTTTAAGAAATCAATCATCAAGTCAGAATCAAAATTCAGTTCTCTAAAAAATTGACTCTGATATTTCAGGAGACAAAAAAAGAATAAAATTAGCATGTGTATCGGTCAGTGTCCACCTTTAACATGCAATACGTATCAATGCCTCGTCCTACTATCAAACACAAATTTTCATGTTTAGACTGACTCCATTGTCAATAGCATTAAGCATTGGGAGATACAGGAAAAATCAATTGGTATGCATAAATCATGAATACACTCCCTATACCTTAGAATAATAGGAAATACTTAGAGGATATAAATAGAAGAAGTGACGAAATCTTTTCATGGTATCATCCTTCATGGTTCTAATTAAATTTGAAGTTTTTTATGTTCCACAAATCTCCCTCATACTTGCAATATAATCATTAACAAGACTCTTTTTGTAACTGAGGAATTCCCGGAAGCCAGTGGTGTAAGGTTCGAAACTCAATGGATAATTGGCCCCTCCCTCTACTCTTCTTCACTTTAATACCAGCCTTTTGTTTCTGGCGTGATTCAAACAGTAAATCCAATATTTGACATGCGCCTAACCCACACATTACAAGCTGAGCTCTTACTACTGGAACAAAGCCCCAAAGGCTACTCATTAACACGATTAGAGGAGTAGATTATTTATTCTTTGCAGATTTTTCACTATAAAGCTCTTCAACTTGCAGGTGCTGCGTGATCTTAATTCTAATGATTAGGATGGAAAATGAAATATTCACCAGAACAAGCCTTGATCTGTATATCAAACTGGTGTAACATGAGCGGGGTAGTTGACATAAGCAAGGGGATGGCTACAAAAAGTTTTTGCCGGCATACAAAAATTTTAAGTATTTTAATTGATAAAATCAGTGTGCTTCATTCAGTCTGTTGGGACGCTAATTGCCACTTCATTTGAGTTTCCAAATTTTCAGTTCTTCCCTACTAAAGACCCACAAAAGATTAATAACAAAATGAACCGGGGGAAAGGGAGAGTAACTATATCACCCAATATTCAGCCAATTTGGTATTATTTTTAGTTTTATCATGAACTCATATTATTTTAAATAGCCCAAGTTTGGGTGATTTCGATCAATCTTCAAATTTTACCTTGCAGATGGAAAGATACAGATGGGTGGTGGTCAATATCAATCCCTACAATATGAGAGAAGCAAAATATTTACCGTGGGAGTAACTTTATCCTTCATATGCTTTCTGTTGGTTCTTTACTCTTTACTTTCTTGTTAATTTTCTTGCAAGTAAGATACATGCGGCTCATGCTACTTTCTTCTTTTAAGATTGCTACTCTGACTTCTTCTCCTTTGTGCTCATTGCTGACTTTCTTATGACGAATAAGCTTAAGTTTAACTTTTGTTCTCTCGTCCAATGCCATCATCAGCTGTAACAACCACCCCCCCCCCCCCCCAAAAAAAAAAAGAACTCTCTCCCTCCCTCTCTCTCTCACACTCTTCTTCTCCTTTATGCATTGTTGACTTTCTTAGAGCAAATAAGCGTAAGCTACATCTTTGTTCTCTCCTCCAATGCCATCCCTCTCCTCCAATGCCATCATTACTATAACCTATCCTCCAATGCCATCATTACTATAACCTTCTACCTCTCTTCCCTCTATCACACTCGCACATAGAAAAAAGATCACTATCTGGTCCTCCACTCAGGCAGGTCGACAGATTTTAAAAGGCTCCTGGTAGCTAAGGGACTGATAGGCTCACAGAAAAGTGAAAAGGAAAAGATCTGAGGTACCATCAGAGTATCGGAAGAAATAAGCTCCTGAGTGAGTTAATCGATGTCCATTCACTATACAGTTCTCTAATGTGCAAAATGAGCCTAAGAAGCATGGCAACATAAAGTACTAATTGGTTCTTGTCCTACGGCACAACTCAAACTCGAGAAAAAAAAAAGCAAATTTAACTTGTTATTCAGCTCTATAGACTTAACTGGCATTTGTCTATTTCGTTAGAATGACGTTTAAGAAAAAACTCCTCAAAGTTCTTCTCATTCCAGTCGTGTTCATGTATTATAAATTAACATGAATCAATACTACCAGAATATGATGTCGTTTAAACTGCACTGTGTCATCTCAGTAAGATTGGACAAGTCTTGGCTAGTTCACTGAGTATGCTTAAAAAGCATCTACATTTCAATCATGTAGATTCCTATCGACCTAGCTTTCAGTAAAGAGATCTTTATATCATCATATAAAAAGCTTCCTTTTCAATGTCCTATAATCATGTTCATATTTTGCAATAATTAGAAGTGGCAAAGAGACTTCAACGAAAATAAAGAACTGCCAGGCTCCATAGCATCATTCATCATCTAAAAACTATTAAATGATCAGACTACTTTAGAGGTATTTGAAAAGTATTACACGACCCTACGGATAAGCTACAATAGACTTTTCAAAATTCAAACCGGAAGCCCGTTTACTATCTTCTTTTTACAGTAAGAAGTTTCAGTTAAAACAAAGGTTTCTGAGATAAAATTGAGTAAGAGGTGAAGCAAATATTGTGCATGTTTAAATTACAAAGTCAGTACTGAATGGATTTGATGGTTTTGTTTATGCAGGAGAGTAAACAAAAAAGAATCAAAACAAAATTCATAATTTTACCTTTTTACCATAATAAAGATAATTGGATATGAAATAGAGAATATGAAAGAGATAGTACAAGATGAACTTACCAAGTGGATTTCTCCCGAGAAATGAACAAGATCACCCAAGTCTTTCGCAGGCAATGTCTGCAGAAATTTGAATCTGTATTTTTGGTCCTCTTTTGGTGGGACCTACCCAACCACACTCCTTAAATCCAATTGGAGTCCAGGTTTTACAATTCCCAAAAATATTGAAAATGGCACCAGATAGGAATATTCAAAGGCTGCTAAGCAGTTGAAAAATAGTAGTCAACTTGAGTTTAAACGAATGGGTGTTTGGTTTGAAGGAAATGGGACAAATTTTTCTTGAAAAATGAGTGGTTACTTATTTTCTTGTAGTAAAATATAATGTTCCAAAAATATTAATTTGTATAATTTAGGCAAGCATTATGGGGTGCTGTTAGGTTGAAAGGTAGGATGGGGCGGTTATTGGATGCTGGGGACCAAAGTTGGGATCGCGATTAGGGTTAGAGGCTGGAGAGTTGGGGTTGGTGTCTGTAGTCGGGGTCAGAGGGTCGAGGGTTCAAGGATCATAGGTCGAGGCAGGGGGTCAAGGGCAGGGATCTGAGGGTCGGTCTCATGGGGTGAGTATGGGGGTTGAATATGTTGAGGGGGAAGCGGTGGGGCTGAGGTTGAACATTGGGGTGTGGGCATGGGTGGAATGTTTGAAGTTTTTAAAATTAACAAATATATACCACGTCCTTCTCTTTTTTATTCTTTTTAGTATCATGATTCTTCTTCCTCCTCTTCATTCTTCTTCATTGTATGTGTATGAGTCTAAATCAGGCTTTAGAAATATAATTGAATTTATTTTGGGTTACAAATAATATGTTGTATCAAGATTGCAATATGTACGAATTAATGACTAAAATGACAGTAATTAAGAACACAAGAATGTAATACTTTGATATTCAATAGTTGGGATTACAATTTGATAAAGTTTTTGCTATATTTCTGAATGCCTCTATAATGTAACGTAAGTGTTATTTATAGAAAATAAGCTTGAGATAAACGTGGGCATTTACTCGCTCATTCCTCCATCACCCACGATCTACTCCTCATTAATGATGAGATCATGGGGCTAAGATCGTGGGTTTCAGTTACATTGGGGTTGAACCTCTTGCCTCGGAGCCTCGATCCACCTGCCTTAAAGCCTCGATCCATTTGTCTGTCAGAAGCAACCGCATCTCGTGGCTCGAGCAATCTTGATCATGGGGCTTAGCCTCGGTCACCCTCGTATCATTCTCGTGGCCAATGTTTGATTCATCAGACCGTTGCCTCGGACTTTACGCCTCGGTTGCCATGTGCCCGAGCTATAATTTTACCAATACAGATAGTTCCCCCACTCCTCGAGCATCTGTCAGAGTTTTCAAGGAGTGGAATGAGAATATGCGGGAAAGATGATGTGGCCGCACATGCGCCTTGTATTTCAAAAAGGCGGCTATCATTTCACCTTCCCATCCGCTCCACGCGGCAGCCAGTGAACAGTCGCGATGCTCGTTCTCCTTCCCTAGGCAATGATGACTCTCCCACTATAAGTATCCCACTTGATCACTCTTTCATCTCCACTTTTGATTTCAAGCAACTATAGCAAATCAAAATCAAGCAAAATCTTCATTTCCTTCTTCAAATTCATAATCAAACCCACTAGTTTTCAACAACAAGAAGATGTCTGCAAAGAATTCCGCATAAAATTCTTCTGGCCACTCTGGTGACGATGTTACTGATACCGCCGAGTTAAATGTTGGTGGCTAGATAGTCAATTTTGTTGTGCCGTTGAACCATGGATGTAGTTCTGCCGGCAGCGGCTAGGAGTGAAACTATTGCTGAGACGACAAACTTAATATCGAGGCGACGCAAAGCCACCGGCCGCCATGTTGAATCTAAGGAGGCAAATAATAAAGAGGAAGACGCTGAGAACGTGGATGAAGATGAAGGGGAACTGTCCAAGTCAAAAGAGATTCCCCTCGAGAGGGAACTCGATGTAACGACCTCAAATAGTCGTTTCGAGAATCGGGACCTCGATTTACGTGTCGACAATTCCAAAAGCTCTGTAAGGTCCATTATGACATGCCTGAATTTTTTTAGCTAAAACGAACTTTGTTAGATAGGTATCGGAGAAAGACATCTGTTTCGGATATTCGTTAAGGCTAAAAGAGTTTTCGGAGCTCGATTTGAGCAAATGAGCTCTGATGTGAAATTTGAAAGTTGCGTTAGGTTCGTATGTTAATTTATGACCTGTAGCAACCTTCAGAAGTGAAAACGGACCTCGTTTGATAGGACTTTTGATAAAGTCTCCGTTGCGGAAGTTTAAAAAGGTTAAAAGAGGTTTTCGAGTACGATTTGAGTAAACGAACTCCGATGAGAGATCTGAAGGTTCCGTTAGGTTCGTATCGTCATTTGTGACTTGTAGCAACTTTCGAATTTGGATTCCGGGGTCGTTTGATTAAAATTCGCTATTTTGGCGAAAGTCGAAATTTGACCCTTTCCCGTGGGATCCACTTTTTGAGTTTTAGAGATCCGGATTGAGTTTCGTCTTGACGAGCATGTCACACAAGTCCTGTATGACTTGTGTACAAAATTTGGGGTCATTCCGAGCTTCGTAGGGTCCCATTTGGACCCAAAAACAGTGCCTGACCTGGTGCAAAGCCAAAAAAAGCTGCTGAATTCTGTTTTTTACTGTTCAGCTGGAAAGAAATCGATTTTACAGATCAATCCATAAGGAATTGGAAAAAGGTCAAAACATGAAAGTTGTAGCTCTTTGAGTTGTGGTTCTAATTCCACCAACCTCATATCATTTGGACATTTCTATGAAAAGTTATGGGTATTTTACTGAAAGCTATCCAGTTAGGTACAATTTGGACAGCATGTGGTACAACTCTTTAAAGCTGCGGGCTGCTATATATATAGTAGGGCGGGCATTCATTTTTATATTCATGTTTTGAGCTTCTAAAAGTGATTCCAAGGGGAATTTGAAGTACCAAAATCATTCCTAAACACAAGGTAACTATTCTTACCCATTTTTAAAGCTTTAATCCGAGGATCAAAGTGACGATCCTTGGAAAGAGGGTTTGAACCCTAGATTTGTGAAATGGGAAAAATGACCGAGTTGGACTCGGATATGTGCAATAATGGTACTTTTGGACTCGTGGGAGTATGGGGAGTCCGGAAACATAAATTTTACGGGTTTTTGGGTACGTCCGACCCGGGGGTATTTTGGTAAATTGCCTCTTAAATTGCGTAAGGGCTTAGAATCCTTTCCTCACATGCTTACGAGTGCGACACTATTTCTTTGGCTCAGAGAGGAGTCTTACGGAGGCACATCGTTTGGGAAAGGAGGTCATTCCTTAGCCACTTGAGCCGATTTTGAAGTAAGTGAGACTTGACCTCTATTTTGCTTGCGGATAAGATTTGATCTTGCTAAGTAAGGTGTCGAGTACTTAATTGACTAGCATTATCTAGTAGATAGTATTATGTACTACTCGTTATATTTATACAAAAAGGAGAAAGCACAAACATGACTTGCTTATAGTCGATGTTGTGTGCCGGTGTATTATTGATATGCTCTAGGGACAGAGGCCGGTGGTGCGTTATGACCTAGAAGCGAAATTCCATCTAGGGACAGAGGCCGGTGGTGCGTTATGACCTAGATGTGGAGACTTATAGGGACAGAGGCTTGTGGTGCGTTATGACCTATAAGTAAAGTTGTTTATAGGGACAGAGGCTTGTGGTGCGTTATGACCTATAAACAAAGCCGCACAGGGTGTGTGCTTATGCTATGTGCTAGGTATATCATTACCTATGTGGTATGCGAGATATATCATCGCCATGCTGTGTGTTAATTATATTATTTCTTATGCCATAGTATCAATATAATATTGTATATGCTGCCTATATTATGTATCTTTATATTATTGACCATGTTATGTATTCGCGTATTATTGCTTGTGTTGTTGTATAATTATATTATCGTATGTAATATTTATGGGTTACTGTAAAGGTGTGGATTGTACTTCCGTTATCTGATAATGCATTGTCAAAGACTTGTCCCGAAAGGGTAATTTAGCGGGCCTGTCGATGATCTTACTGGGCTTTGGCTCATAACTTACTGTTTAAATGTGCAGATCATTCTACTAGTCAGACAGCTGGACTTATCTGATCCGTTCGAGGCTGTGACTATTTTTGCTTGAGGTGAGCCAACCGCATGGTTCGCGGTGGCATACCGTCTGATCCACCTTAGTGTTTAGACGCTTCCTACATCTTGTATTATATATATATACATCGGATGTCAGAATTCGTAGATGCTCTATTGAAACTGTATTTCGGGTGGATGTCTACACCTACATTTTATTGAAATATTTCTATCTAAATTATCATTATGAGTCAGTTTAATTATTCGTGGTTCGCCTAAGGATGTAACACTTAGGTGCCATCACGGCCCCGAAAATTGGGTCGTGACAAATTGGTATCAGAGCCCTAGGTTGTAAGTCGAGTCTTAGGGAGTCAAACGATGGAACTTCGATTTTCAGCCCAAAATATAACCCAAATCAAATAAGAACCACCGGTTTCCAATGGTAACAACCAAAAACTCACTGGGGTTCGATATCCCACCACGTCAAACAGTCCAAAATAACGTCGAGAAACCCTAGTCGCCAATTGTGTACGACAGGTACTCGTTGGAATCCTTAGATGATGGAGTAGTGTCCGAGCAGAGTCTTGTTTATGGGTATGTTGTCGACCATACTTATAAGCGAGAGGCTGCAAAGGCATTTTAGGAAGAGTTGTTTCCCTTCTTTTCATCTCTTCTCGTGTTATGATGCTTACATAGGTGCTAATCCTTTAATGTGATTATGACAGATGGTGAGAACGCGATCGTCCTCTGCTTCGGGAGCTGGTGACGCACTGACTGAGTCGGTCCGTGGGAGAGCTGTGCGTAGCACAAGGACTGGTGCGCGGGCACCTACTCAGCCGAGAGCGGCTACTACCAGAGCTTCTGTGGGCAGACCTCCTGCTGCCAGACAGACTAGTACAGTGCCACCGGTGTCTTCTGAGATACCCGTCGCACATGTCCCATCGACTATGCCTTCTCTTGTGCTGGGCACAACGGTATCTATTCCTGCAGATGTTCTATTGCGGATGATGGGCATGCTTGGATCTCAGGCCTCGCCTATGGGCGATATGCCAGTACCTTCTGCGGTACCCCAGCCAGCTACTCCAGCTATGAGTACGCCGACTCCTGAGGCTACTCCGGTGATTCCTCAGTCTACTCCAGTTATTAGTCCTATTGCTCAGCCTTCCACTTTGGCTCCTCAGTCGGGTATTCAGTTGGGTCATTCTATTCCTGCTCTTTCTATGAGTGACGAGGAGGTAGCTCGGAGGATTGAGTCCTTCATGAAGCTCAAGCCTCCCGAGTTCGATGGTACACCAGCTACTTGTTCTGCTCAGAGATATATTCAGAAGTGTGAGAAGATATTTTCGGTGCTAGGTACTAGAGACACCCTTGGGGTGCGATGTGCGTCTTTCCGATTGTCCGGTGATGCCGAGACGTGGTGGGTTTCTGTGATGAGACAAAGGTCCAGTGATCTTCCTCCTTTGTCTTGGGCCGAGTTTGTTGCCATATTTATGAGTAGATTTGTGCCTCAGAGCCACCATGATGCCCAGAGGCGCGAGTTTGAGAGGTTGAGGCAGGGAGACATGTCCGTGTCTGCTTATGATACCAGATTCTTAGAGTTATCCCAGTTTGCGCCTGCTATGGTTGGGCTAGAGAGGGACAAGGTCCTTAGATTTGTTGAGGGTCTTCATCCTCGTCTTCAGATAGCGGTTGCCCCTAATATGGGCAGCAAGTCTTATTATGAGGTGGTTGATATTGCGAGGCGTATGGAGGATATTCATGCCAGGGCAGATGTAGAGAGAGCGAGCAAGAGGTCACGATATTCTGGTATTTCTAGTGGTCTTTCGCATGGAGGCCAGGGTTCCTGTGGTCATACTCAGCCTAGACTTCCTCAGGCCGCTGCTTTATCATCTCAGGGTACTTCATCGGGTGTTCAGAGGCCTCAGCCGTCTCAGAGGCGTGTGGATTCTTCTCAGTCTGTTCCACCTGTTTGTGGGAGATGCCGTCAGAGGCACTATGGGAGGTGCAAGCCCGGAGGTGGACGCGGAGGAGGCGGTAGTAAGGCTTGTTACCAGTGTGGGGATCCCAGGCACTTTGTTAGGGATTGCCCCTATGTTACTTCATCTGGACCTACCTCCGCGGGACATCAGAGTTCTGCTGCTATGGTTCGGCCTTCTCCTCAGGCAGCTAGGCCTGTCACTCAGGTTCCTCCTAGGTAGCCGGTTCAGAGAGCTCCTGGTCCTGGAGGTTCAGCTCAGGTTTTTGCTATGACATGCCAGGATGCCGAGGCATCCAATGATGTGATCACAAGTACTCTTTCTGTTTGTGGCCGCAGTGCCTTTGCCCTTATAGATCCGGGATCTACTTTCTCTTATGTGTCTCCTGGATTTTCACCTTGCTTGAGCAAGGATCTGGTTTTTATTGATGCTCCATTTATGGTGGCAACGCCTGTCGGAGATCCTATATGTGTAGATAAAGGGTATCGGGAGTGTGTGATTTCTATTTGTGGTGTTGAGTCTCTAGTAGACTTGATGTTGCTAGATATGGTGGAATTTGATGTGATCATGGTGTTGAACCCCAAAAATTACCCTTTCTTTAAGAAAAGATAGGTTTCGGGTATAATGTTCAACAATATGGGACTCCAAAGGGCTTTCTTTGGAGTCGCCACCTAATTTAGGAGAATTAGGAACCAATTAATTAAATAATGCGTGCAATTCCTCCGTTTTAAGAAAAAATGGTCTTTTCAGAGATTCTAAGTAAGAGGTTCAGTTATTTTCGAAAGAAGGTTTCAATTTGAAAGCACTTTCGAAAATCCGTAAAATTACGGTTAATCCTTCGGTTTTCACAAAATAGCTAAATAATACGATTTTCAAAAGTATTTAACTTTCAATTTAAAGCGTCACTAATTGAATTTAAAATCAAGTATACATAAAAGGTAGGAAAAATAAATGACTTCAATAAGAAAACTAATTGACTTGAAGACTTGTATTAAAGTTGTATTTTAAAAGCAATTTTAAGATTATTACGAATTGGCTTGCACGCATTATTTAACTAAAAGATTCAAAATTCGTAAATAAGATGGAGATTTTTAAAGAAATAAAATATTCACAAAATAACTCAAGTAAATAACTAAACATTCATTCATAATCAATCAAATAAATTATTCTACAATAATTATCTACGGGGAATTCCTATAGACATGCAATTTCTAAGGATGGGAAAAGAGGAGGTTTAGAAGAAGAACCCGGAAATTGATAAAACTCATGGGAGCCTTGGATTTATTTAATTTTATACAATTATATGCCCATGAGCCTAAGTTAGAATAGGCGGCTCAACAAAGCATTTTTTTAAAATTTCCTAGATCTTCGCTTCTTGAGCCCGGACTCGACCCCAATGCAACTCCAAGCCAATAAGCCAATCCCGATTGATGAGTTTTGATCAACTCATTCCCAAGTTGTTTCATGCCAAAATAAGAAAGAAATAAAGATTAGAAATCTGAAGGAATGAGTGAGCAAGGAAAGAAGTATTTTTAACGTAAATTAATGACATAGGCTTAAAACAGTGCCTTTTGATCATATAAACAACGGAACATATCATATGGCTTAACTAAACTTGAATATTTCAATTAAGAGTAATGTTATCTCTATTCAAATATTTTAAGGAAAACAAGATGTAAGGATGCAAGTATGCAGACAACCAAACACAAAAGTTTCAATCTTTGAAACTAAATAAATATTGAGTCTCATATGGATGCCTAAACCCCAAGTTGCCTTTTTAAAAGAAAAGCTAAAGCATATAGTATATTTCAGCTTACAGATCAACAAACTCCGGTCAACACAAACTAGAACATATGATATTACACTAAACCGAAACTGAATAAAAGGGAAACCAGCCATCAATTTTATGCACAAAAAGAAACTGAAGCAAATACATACTGCAATATGCACACGTCAATAAGACTTTCAATGTCTCAAATTTAACTCATCAGTGTATTTCAGTTTATGTTTATTATGAGAATCAGAACCTAGACATGGCAGAATTTTAAAGATTAAACCACAACTAATCTTGAACTATACTAGTCAAAGAAAGAGGCCTTGAACTGCTCTGGAAAAACAATTTCACATTATTATAGTTGGTGTAAAAGATTAGAATTTTATGTATTAACAGATAGGAGTGAAAGAGCTGCAACAGACATATCAAACCTTCTATAAATGGGTGTAATTTAAACACTTAACCGATTATGAAGGCCAGACACAAAAGCATACATTATTCTTGACATATTAAGAAGACTAGTAGTAACTAAAAAGAGAAACTGATTTCTTAGAAACCTGAAGCTACCAGCAGGAACCCAACACACCCAGATACACTTGCACACACTCATGCTCACAGACACACACACCTACTCATACAAGCAGACCCTTTAATCTGAACAAGAACCACCCCTGAACACTCTGCATACACCTCACACATACCTACACTGCCTAACCCCTGCATTCTATACCAGAGACTAAACCAAGAACCTCACTGCCCTGAACTCAACAGCTTACAGACCTCACAGGCATACACACACTTGTCTGCCACTCAC
Source organism: Petunia x hybrida (assembly GCA_037355625.1). Lineage (NCBI taxonomy): Eukaryota > Viridiplantae > Streptophyta > Magnoliopsida > Solanales > Solanaceae > Petunia > Petunia x hybrida. Next base: position 6,449,854 of record JBBBVM010000484.1, read on the forward strand.
ACACACACCTGAAAACATAAATACACACTCATACTACCTCCTCTTAACACCTGAACAAAACTCCACAAGCTCCAGGACCCTGAACTCCTGCTAAAACTTTGGCCTACCACAGCCTCCAAACCTTCCTCATACCCTCCTTAATCTGCACCTTTAACTAAGCCTCTAACACTCTCCTCCCTCATGCTCACCAAACCCACTGGAGAGACCTTTGCACACCCCTTTCACAACTGAATAAATCTGAACAGCTCCTTTACTTCACAGAAAAAAGCAGAACCAGGAAGCATGGAACAAGAAAATAGAAGAACTAGGTGAATAACTTATTGCTTGTACATTTCTTTAAAGGGTCAATCTTAGACATACAATTAACTCTATTATAATCAAGCGAGACCAATTTTAAACAAACATTGCTAGTAGATAGTTCAAGAGTTTTCTTAGGCTGTTTCACTATTTAAAGTTAATCATGGATACTAATAAAGCTTAACACGAACCAGCTGCTAGTCTTTATTATACATTTGAAGCAAAGTAAACACATAAGCTAATCAAGGCTCAGCTAATATCAACAATAACAATAACTATATTATACCAACTAAAACAGAAAATGCGAGAGGCACTGACCTTTTTGCGGGCAGTGAAATGAGGCTCGAATCTGAGTTTGTGCGAGCACCTCGACAAGCTGAGTGAACTCAGGGGCGACTCAGCTAGACCTCAAATACTTAAAATATTCAACTTAAAGAAAAGCTTAAACTGTTAGGACTTTTTAGTCGAAAACTGACTGTTAAAATCCCCAAAAAGTTTCCCCCCTTTTTCCTACTGTTCAAAGGGTTTTTTATAGGTGTTCCTGAAGGTGAAAAAACACTAGATTTTCGATGTGGGATCAAAAATGCTACCAGCTGTGAATTGAAAGAAAGAAAAGTGAAAATTCACCTCATGCTCTTGATCTAACGGTAGAAAATGAATCGTCTTCTGATCTGGATGGATGAAAAGAGTGGATTGTACTCCTCTCTTCTTATTTGTCCAACACAAAAGCGATTGTACTGGAAAATGAGAAGAATGGGTATAATCCGACGCCGTATGAAGGAGAAAAGGAGCGTGGGACCACCGGGGACCACTGGTGACGATGGAATTTGGACTTATCTGCTGATTAAGTCTTCGGGGAGAGGGGAATTAGGAGAGGGCGACGGGTCATTAGGGTTTGGGATTTGGATAAAATGGGAATCGGGTTTAACTGATGGAAGAGGGTGCGTATATGTGTGTGATATGTATTTTGCATAGGTAAACCGGGATTTAGGGCTAGGAACGAAAATAGCCCTTTTTAGGTAAAATTGAGGAAATTGAGGTAATTGCAAGGGTGGGATAGAAATCAGGCTATGCCTTGCAATTTTGGCTCCTTCCCTTCAAACTCAATCAATTCGCGCTTGAGTTTTAAAACTAGCCTTATTAGAAAATAATTAGACGATAATTTGAAAATTTCGGGACAAAATTGGGTGTCAACAGCTGCCCCTCTTTACCCAGAAAGGATGAAAGAGTTTCTAGGGTAAAGAAGTTGACGGAAAAGCCAATTTTGTCACGATAAAGCCAAAGACTTTTGAAACTAAAAGGCGAGGCTCATGGCCGAACTCCGGTTTTCTAAGTTGCCTACATATCTCGGGCTGAAAGAGAATCAGGCCATATGTAGTTCGACGACACTTAGATATAAAGACTCGCACGATTGACAAAAGAAAGGACGCACGAATAGGAAAGAATTCAAACTGACGCCTAATCTGAAATGAAAGATTAGGAAAGGACTTGCTTGTTCGAGTGCGATTCTTCAGATCCTTGTTGACGAGTCTAGCTCATATCAACGATTGCCCCAGTTCACTGCTAAGAAAAAGTTCCACGTTATGCTCCAAATATTGCTGCTTTGCTGCTAAAATTCTGTAACAATCTCAACAAACAGTAAGCGAACAACTGCTAATAAACCGTAATAATTGGAATAATAATAATAAAATAAATAAATAAATAAAGTGATAACACAAAATTATAAACGCGGGTTGTGATATCATCGATAAGTTCTTCCTTCGATCAACTGACAAGGTGCTCCGCCCGGGGAACCTCTAGGCTGATCATTATTCTGAAACAGTAAAGTAAAACAATAAGTAAAGCGAGTACGAATTGCAGAATATAAGGCTGTTACAAAATAAGTCGACTAACGAGACATAATGCCTCAAGTTGACTTGGCTAGTCTATACCCTACGCAGGTAACATAACGTTCATTTGTAAGGCAAACGAGCCCAAAACGTCCAATTATAAGGCGAACGAGCCTAAAACGTTCAATTATAAGGCGAACGAGCCTAAAACGTTCAATTATAAGGCGAACGAGCCTAGAACGTCCAATTATAAGGCGAACGAGCCTAGAACGTTCAATTATAAGGCGAACGAGCCTAGAACGTTCAATTATAAGGCGAACGAGCCTAGACCATTAGGCAAGCAAAAGAGGCAAAATTCATTAAAGCAGGTACTTCTTTAGACTTAGAAATATCTGCAAATCAAAAAATGAAATTTTAGTAAACGTTCCCATAAAGCGAAATAGAAATGAAACGGATAGGCTTAACAATTTGCAAGGAATATAGGAAATAGAAATGTCGCCTTTCAGCAATAAACCATGATAAAGCATAATGCTTTAGATCATGAATAGGTAGTCCACAATGCAATCTCGGAATGTGCTCCATTCTATTGATGAAGCAATGAGGCGTCGGGTCTCGAAGCATCCAACGTCCTAGTGCAACTTGAAAACCTGCATATCCCATTTACGGGTGGGTTAACCCGAATTGTTCATTTATAAGGTGGACGAGCCTAAAACGTTCATTTATAAGGCGAACGAGCCCAAAACGTTCATTTATAAGGCGAACGAGCCTAAACGCTCAATTATAAGGCGAACGAGCCTAAAACGTTCAATTATAAGGCGAACGAGCCTAAAACGTTCGATTATAAGGCGAACGAGCCTAAAAACGTTCATTTATAAGGCGAACGAGCCCAAAATGCATAAGATAAGGCGAAAAATATAAAACTCATTAAAGTCGGTACTTCTTCGAACTTAGCAATATCTACAAATCACAACAATAGAATTTTAGTAAGTGTTCGCATAAAGCAAAATAGAGATGAAACGGATATGTATAACAATTTGCAAGAATTATAGAAGATAGAAATGCCGCCTTTTCAGCAATAAACCATGAAAGAGCACAATGCTCCAGATCATGACGTCGCTTCTGCTCCCATGTTTTCCTCGGACTTGGATTTGTGAATCATACTCGGAGACTTGGCTCATGAACTCAATGGCATGGATGTTTTGATAATAGAGGCAAAGTAAAAGTAGTTTTGGTAATAAAGTAAATAAAGTAACCATGCAAATATTTCATGAAAGTAAGATGCATTTTATGAAATTTCTGCCTTGACATAAGCTTGTGACATATCTTAAAACAAACTGAACATTCTTTTCTTAGAGTTGGCGCTATCCATCTAGCCAATTCCCAAGATCTTCCCAGCTCGTCTTTTGATAGTCAACGTTGATTCTTGCAAAATTTTGCTCTAGTTATGACCATCTAAATCTTCAACTTGCCTCGCAGAATTTGCCCCATTTACGATCTTCTGAATCTTCAACTTATTTTTGCAAAATTTGCCCCAGTTATCATCTTCCGTATCTTCAAATCATCTTGCAAAAATTGCCCCAGTTGCATGCCTTAGGGAAAACTGAAAATTTTAATATTATAGAGTCGAGCCCGTTAAGAGCGCCTACGTATCCCTCCACGGGAATCAGACTGTGCGTAGTTCTGCTTACATAAAGATTTTTTTTTTTTGGGAAAATATGGCAATCTAAGTACGAAGCCGCATCCGAATTGGAAAACCTACACATCTGCCCAGATGCATAGTTCGGAATTACATCATAAAAGATAAACAAGCCTAAAGTGTTACAATATTTTGCCCGAATCCGATAAGGATTGCCTACTTATCCTGTTGTCATTCCAGGAATCAGGTCAGAAGTAGTTTAAAAATACATAAAAGAGGAAATAGGGGATTCCTGTGCTAGCGCAACCGAACTCTATATGAGTTGCCTACGTATCCCGCCTCGGGAATCAGGTTACGCGTAGTTCGCATTACATCAAAGATTACATTCAACAATTCTAACTTGCGGCTGCTTCAAATATAGCGTCTTGTGAAGACATTTGTGTTCAATTTTCAGCCAAACTTGAACATCCGCTTTGTAAACACCAGTATTCCTCCAAATAGGACACGATGAACCAGGTAAAGACTTTGTCAACTTCAACAATCCTCAAATAAAGAATGTAGATAAAACTACTTCCACACCATATGCCAACAAATAAGATCTGCCCCAGTTGAAGTCCGAACGACAGTCTGACACCTCAAGGGTGCAAAATATCGCTTTTCAGCGCATCATTCCCAAATTGTTCAGTTGTTAGTCACAAGCAATGCTTAGGCAGGTTTGATAATTATAAAATTGAAATATTTAGTCAAAAGCATACCATAAAGTAAATAAAGTATAATAACACAATGAGAATGCAATGTATTATTTATTCAAATTCTAACTTAAGGAGGCATAATGTGACAGACATGCAAAGTCAGAAATTAAAAGGTTATTCTCAAAAGACATAATTTAAAGGCAAAACACAATTCAGGGCCTCAATTTGAATTGTGATGCAAAAGAAACTATTGAGCTCAATTGCCAAGTTCCTTTCAGAAGGGCATCAACTCAGAGATCATCATCTTCATTTTGAGTCGCATCGTCATAAGCAAGCTGGAGCACTCCATCATCAATCAAATCTTGAATTTTGTGCCTCAGAGTAATGCAGCTCTTAGTGTCATGTTGACAATATTCTCCATGGTAAGTACAATATTTGACCCCATGAATCAATCTTGGAGGAGGATCAGATGTCCCATCTCCTACCAAAGGCTTTAAAACTTTTGCACCTTTTAACCTTTCAAACAAATGCTCTTGAGATTCTATTGGAAATGTGAACTTTCGGGTTTGCTCCTCTTGATTGTTGGAGTTAAATTCAACCCCTTTGACAGATTGGGAATAGGGAGGAATCATTGGGATTTGAATCACCCTTGCTTTGATCAATGCTTCAATTTTTTCCTTCAACGAATGGCAATTTGCAGTGTCGTGCCCTGGAGCTCCAGAATGATACGCACAATTCTTTGTTATGTCAAACCAAGCAGGACGAGGATAAGGTGTCCTATCCGCAATAGGATGGATCAACCCAGCTACTTTCAGTTTTTCAAATAATTGGCCAATAGGCTCAGGCAAAGGTGTGAAAGTTTTGACCACTTTGGGGTAGGGCCTTGCCATGATTGGGCGATTGTGGCGAGCAGAAGTCTCAGGCTGATGACTTAGAGATGGGTAGTACTTTGAGGGGGGTAAATAGCTTGGGGGTGCCTGATAAACATGCGGTGGTGGGTAAGGCTGAAAACCATGCGTGTTGTAGGAAGGGTTAAGATCGGGCTTTGGTGCAATAGGAGCTTGGTAGTGACTATTATGATTGGAAGTTGATGTGCTTTGGCTAGGAAGCTTATGAAGTTGGTTTGGACGACTCAGCCCATGCACTTCTTTTCCTTTCTTTTCGTCATTGGTAAACTGGGCCTTTACATTAGCGGCTTTTGGAGCAGTTGATTCAAGCATCATTTTAATTTCAATGGTTTCCCCCATCTTTACAATGTTGGCAAATGTTGCTTCCGATGTTTCCATTATCTGGTGACAGATTTGGTAATAGAGCTCACTGTCCAGAGATGATACGAAACATGCAATTGCCTCATTTTCTGTGTAAGGTGGTTGGACCTTAGCAGCTTCATCTGTCCAACGTACCGCATATTCCCTAAAGGTCTCAGTTGGCATCTTTTTCACCTGATATCTGTTAGACTTATCCTGTTTTTGCCAATGGTACCACTCATTCAGATTAGATGTTTGTTTTGTTTCTGATTGTTCATCTTCCATGGTAAGATTAATGAGAGTCTTTTCATCATTCTTTGTGCTTTCTTCTAAAGTTGGACCAGACACTGTCTTTTCCTTTTTTATGATCGCGACTGGTAGAGAATCTCCTTTTCTTGCTTTGGATTTTGCGAAGTCAGCCATTTCAAAGTCAACACAAATCAAACTTCTGCGGGGAAGGGAGTAAACACAACAAAACAAAAAGTTCAAAGGTAACTATGTTAGTTTGCATGTTATTTACGAGGTTGCACACAAGCACATAGCGCGCGTCAGGTAGCGCTTTGGCAGTTTGAACATGGAAGATATAACAATAAATTGGCATGTAGCAATCACACGTAATCGAGCGTAAATAAAATGCGAATGCGTCCTACCCTGTAAGGTGCCTCTTTGTGCCAGAGGTGGGCCTAAGACGCCAAATAGGTGATAATGAAAAGTAGTCCAAGCCGGTTTTGCAATAATCGAATTTAGAGTAAGAGACAATAACAGTAATAATAATTTTCTTTCACTATAACTTGATTTTGAGTACATCATTATTACATAAAAAAAATAGAAAGTATCGGATATAATACATCGTTTTGAGTATAATGAAAATAAAAACAACTACTATAACTATGCTGCATCAGGCTCGAGGAGGCAATGGAACTGAAGTGCGGGCCTGTTTCGATCAATCTTTGCTTGGACAATCGGTGTTATTCCTGACATCCGGTCCCAAATGTGGTTTACATCCAAAGACTTGCTTGAATCAAACATCAATCAAATGGATCGAACGTCTTATCGTCCTTTCGACGTCTCTTGCCCCAACTTATTATCTTCTTGCAAGTATCTTCTCAATTTCAACTTGATGACTATTTGAAATATCTCTTGAATTCAAGCGTCCTCTAGTCTACAAAATTAATAAAAGTATTCTAAATTTAATTAATTGCAAAACTTGGCTTGGACTGGAAGTTCCGTTATCACATAAACACGTAATATGCACTGTTGTTGGGTTTAAACCCGTCAACGAAAAAGGGCGGTTTTCCTAACTATGGAGACGGTACCAAGGACCGGGTCCAATCTAAGGCTTATGCATGCATGTTCCTAACGAAAACTCTAGAGTGGGTTTACTAGACACAAGGCTATTTTGAGTGGCAAGCGGTCACGCGGTAGTAAAACTATCCGCTCACCCCGCAGGTACGCGCACTCTTTCTTAAAGGGTTTTTTGTGAGTTGCGGGTGTATATGCATACACCTCGCGGGTATAAGTAACCATGAAGAAGCTCCCAGGAGTGGGGGAAATATGAACGGAATGCCAGTTTAATATGTGCGCAAATAAAAGTGTAGTGACATGCTTTCAGTGACAAACAATTGCAAATAATCAAATTAACTAAACATGCTATTTTGCAAATAATAAACAAATAAAGAGTTATCTTGTGAAAACCTTGCGGTTAGAACCTTAAGGTATCCCCAGCGGAGTCGCCACGCTGTTGAACCCCAAAAATTACCCTTTCTTTAAGAAAAGATAGGTTTCGGGTATAATGTTCAACAATATGGGACTCCAAAGGGCTTTCTTTGGAGTCGCCACCTAATTTAGGAGAATTAGGAACCAATTAATTAAATAATGCGTGCAATTCCTCCGTTTTAAGGAAAAATGGTCTTTTCAGAGATTCTAAGTAAGAGGTTCAGTTATTTTCGAAAGAAGGTTTCAATTTGAAAGCACTTTCGAAAATCCGTAAAATTACGGTTAATCCTTCGGTTTTCACAAAATAGCTAAATAATACGATTTTCAAAAGTATTTAACTTTCAATTTAAAGCGTCACTAATTGAATTTAAAATCAAGTATACATAAAAGGTAGGAAAAATAAATGACTTCAATAAGAAAACTAATTGACTTGAAGACTTGTATTAAAGTTGTATTTTAAAAGCAATTTTAAGATTATTACGAATTGGCTTGCACGCATTATTTAACTAAAAGATTCAAAATTCGTAAATAAGATGGAGATTTTTAAAGAAATAAAATATTCACAAAATAACTCAAGTAAATAACTAAACATTCATTCATAATCAATCAAATAAATTATTCTACAATAATTATCTACGGGGAATTCCTATAGACATGCAATTTCTAAGGATGGGAAAAGAGGAGGTTTAGAAGAAGAACCCGGAAATTGATAAAACTCATGGGAGCCTTGGATTTATTTAATTTTATACAATTATATGCACATGAGCCTAAGTTAGAATAGGCGGCTCAACAAAGCATTTTTTTAAAATTTCCTAGATCTTCGCTTCTTGAGCCCGGACTCGACCCCAATGCAACTCCAAGCTAATAAGCCAATCCCGATTGGTGAGTTTTGATCAACTCATTCCCAAGTTGTTTCATGCCAAAATAAGAAAGAAATAAAGATTAGAAATCTGAAGGAATGAGTGAGCAAGGAAAGAAGTATTTTTAACGTAAATTAATGACATAGGCTTAAAACAGTGCCTTTTGATCATATAAACAACGGAACATATCATATGGCTTAACTAAACTTGAATATTTCAATTAAGAGTAATGTTATCTCTATTCAAATATTTTAAGGAAAACAAGATGTAAGGATGCAAGTATGCAGACAACCAAACACAAAAGTTTCAATCTTTGAAACTAAATAAATATTGAGTCTCATATGGATGCCTAAACCCCAAGTTGCCTTTTTAAAAGAAAAGCTAAAGCATATAGTATATTTCAGCTTACAGATCAACAAACTCCAGTCAACACAAACTAGAACATATGATATTACACTAAACCGAAACTGAATAAAAGGGAAACCAGCCATCAATTTTATGCACAAAAAGAAACTGAAGCAAATACATACTGCAATATGCACACGTCAATAAGACTTTCAATGTCTCAAATTTAACTCATCAGTGTATTTCAGTTTATGTTTATTATGAGAATCAGAACCTAGACATGGCAGAATTTTAAAGATTAAACCACAACTAATCTTGAACTATACTAGTCAAAGAAAGAGGCCTTGAACTGCTCTGGAAAAACAATTTCACATTATTATAGTTGGTGTAAAAGATTAGAATTTTATGTATTAACAGATAGGAGTGAAAGAGCTGCAACAGACATATCAAACCTTCTATAAATGGGTGTAATTTAAACACTTAACCGATTATGAAGGCCAGACACAAAAGCATACATTATTCTTGACATATTAAGAAGACTAGTAGTAACTAAAAAGAGAAACTGATTTCTTAGAAACCTGAAGCTACCAGCAGGAACCCAACACACCCAGATACACTTGCACACACTCATGCTCACAGACACACACACCTACTCATACAAGCAGACCCTTTAATCTGAACAAGAACCACCCCTGAACACTCTGCATACACCTCACACATACCTACACTGCCTAACCCCTGCATTCTATACCAGAGACTAAACCAAGAACCTCACTGCCCTGAACTCAACAGCTTACAGACCTCACAGGCATACACACACTTGTCTGCCACTCACACACACACCTGAAAACATAAATACACACTCATACTACCTCCTCTTAACACCTGAACAAAACTCCACAAGCTCCAGGACCCTGAACTCCTGCTAAAACTTTGGCCTACCACAGCCTCCAAACCTTCCTCATACCCTCCTTAATCTGCACCTTTAACTAAGCCTCTAACACTCTCCTCCCTCATGCTCACCAAACCCACTGGAGAGACCTTTGCACACCCCTTTCACAACTGAATAAATCTGAACAGCTCCTTTACTTCACAGAAAAAAGCAGAACCAGGAAGCATGGAACAAGAAAATAGAAGAACTAGGTGAATAACTTATTGCTTGTACATTTCTTTAAAGGGTCAATCTTAGACATACAATTAACTCTATTATAATCAAGCGAGACCAATTTTAAACAAACATTGCTAGTAGATAGTTCAAGAGTTTTCTTAGGCTGTTTCACTATTTAAAGTTAATCATGGATACTAATAAAGCTTAACACGAACCAGCTTGAAGCAAAGTAAACACATAAGCTAATCAAGGCTCAGCTAATATCAACAATAACAATAACTATATTATACCAACTAAAACAGAAAATGCGAGAGGCACTGACCTTTTTGCGGGCAGTGAAATGAGGCTCGAATCTGAGTTTGTGCGAGCACCTCGACAAGCTGAGTGAACTCAGGGGCGACTCAGCTAGACCTCAAATACTTAAAATATTCAACTTAAAGAAAAGCTTAAACTGTTAGGACTTTTTAGTCGAAAACTGACTGTTAAAATCCCCAAAAAGTTTCCCCCCTTTTTCCTACTGTTCAAAGGGTTTTTTATAGGTGTTCCTGAAGGTGAAAAAATACTAGATTTTCGATGTGGGATCAAAAATGCTACCAGCTGTGAATTGAAAGAAAGAAAAGTGAAAATTCACCTCATGCTCTTGATCTAACGGTAGAAAATGAATCGTCTTCTGATCTGGATGGATGAAAAGAGTGGATTGTACTCCTCTCTTCTTATTTGTCCAACACAAAAGCGATTGTACTGGAAAATGAGAAGAATGGGTATAATCCGACGCCGTATGAAGGAGAAAAGGAGCGTGGGACCACCGGGGACCACTGGTGACGATGGAATTTGGACTTATCTGCTGATTAAGGCTTCGGGGAGAGGGGAATTAGGAGAGGGCGACGGGTCATTAGGGTTTGGGATTTGGATAAAATGGGAATCGGGTTTAACTGATGGAAGAGGGTGCGTATATGTGTGTGATATGTATTTTGCATAGGTAAACCGGGATTTAGGGCTAGGAACGAAAATAGCCCTTTTTAGGTAAAATTGAGGAAATTGAGGTAATTGCAAGGGTGGGATAGAAATCAGGCTATGCCTTGCAATTTTGGCTCCTTCCCTTCAAACTCAATCAATTCCCGCTTGAGTTTTAAAACTAGCCTTATTAGAAAATAATTAGACGATAATTTGAAAATTTCGGGACAAAATTGGGTGTCAACAGCTGCCCCTCTTTACCCAGAAAGGATGAAAGAGTTTCTAGGGTAAAGAAGTTGACGGAAAAGCCAATTTTGTCACGATAAAGCCAAAGACTTTTGAAACTAAAAGGCGAGGCTCATGGCCGAACTCCGGTTTTCTGAGTTGCCTACATATCTCGGGCTGAAAGAGAATCAGGCCATATGTAGTTCGACGACACTTAGATATAAAGACTCGCACGATTGACAAAAGAAAGGACGCACGAATAGGAAAGAATTCAAACTGACGCCTAATCTGAAATGAAAGATTAGGAAAGGACTTGCTTGTTCGAGTGCGATTCTTCAGATCCTTGTTGACGAGTCTAGCTCATATCAACGATTGCCCCAGTTCACTGCTAAGAAAAAGTTCCACGTTATGCTCCAAATATTGCTGCTTTGCTGCTAAAATTCTGTAACAATCTCAACAAACAGTAAGCGAACAACTGCTAATAAACCGTAATAATTGGAATAATAATAATAAAATAAATAAATAAATAAAGTGATAACACAAAATTATAAACGCGGGTTGTGATATCATCGATAAGTTCTTCCTTCGATCAACTGACAAGGTGCTCCGCCCGGGGAACCTCTAGGCTGATCATTATTCTGAAACAGTAAAGTAAAACAATAAGTAAAGCGAGTACGAATTGCAGAATATAAGGCTGTTACAAAATAAGTCGACTAACGAGACATAATGCCTCAAGTTGACTTGGCTAGTCTATACCCTACGCAGGTAACATAACGTTCATTTGTAAGGCAAACGAGCCCAAAACGTCCAATTATAAGGCGAACGAGCCTAAAACGTTCAATTATAAGGCGAACGAGCCTAAAACGTTCAATTATAAGGCGAACGAGCCTAGAACGTCCAATTATAAGGCGAACGAGCCTAGAACGTTCAATTATAAGGCGAACGAGCCTAGAACGTTCAATTATAAGGCGAACGAGCCTAGACCATTAGGCAAGCAAAAGAGGCAAAATTCATTAAAGCAGGTACTTCTTTAGACTTAGAAATATCTGCAAATCAAAAAATGAAATTTTAGTAAACGTTCCCATAAAGCGAAATAGAAATGAAACGGATAGGCTTAACAATTTGCAAGGAATATAGGAAATAGAAATGTCGCCTTTCAGCAATAAACCATGATAAAGCATAATGCTTTAGATCATGAATAGGTAGTCCACAATGCAATATCGGAATGTGCTCCATTCTATTGATGAAGCAATGAGGCGTCGGGTCTCGAAGCATCCAACGTCCTAGTGCAACTTGAAAACCTGCATATCCCATTTACGGGTGGGTTAACCCGAATTGTTCATTTATAAGGTGGACGAGCCTAAAACGTTCATTTATAAGGCGAACGAGCCCAAAACGTTCATTTATAAGGCGAACGAGCCTAAACGCTCAATTATAAGGCGAACGAGCCTAAAACGTTCAATTATAAGGCGAACGAGCCTAAAACGTTCGATTATAAGGCGAACGAGCCTAAAAACGTTCATTTATAAGGCGAACGAGCCCAAAATGCATAAGATAAGGCGAAAAATATAAAACTCATTAAAGTCGGTACTTCTTCGAACTTAGCAATATCTGCAAATCACAACAATAGAATTTTAGTAAGTGTTCGCATAAAGCAAAATAGAGATGAAACGGATATGTATAACAATTTGCAAGAATTATAGAAGATAGAAATGCCGCCTTTTCAGCAATAAACCATGAAAGAGCACAATGCTCCAGATCATGACGTCGCTTCTGCTCCCATGTTTTCCTCGGACTTGGATTTGTGAATCATACTCGGAGACTTGGCTCATGAACTCAATGGCATGGATGTTTTGATAATAGAGGCAAAGTAAAAGTAGTTTTGGTAATAAAGTAAATAAAGTAACCATGCAAATATTTCATGAAAGTAAGATGCATTTTATGAAATTTCTGCCTTGACATAAGCTTGTGACATATCTTAAAACAAACTGAACATTCTTTTCTTAGAGTTGGCGCTATCCATCTAGCCAATTCCCAAGATCTTCCCAGCTCGTCTTTTGATAGTCAACGTTGATTCTTGCAAAATTTTGCTCTAGTTATGACCATCTAAATCTTCAACTTGCCTCGCAGAATTTGCCCCATTTACGATCTTCTGAATCTTCAACTTATTTTTGCAAAATTTGCCCCAGTTATCATCTTCCGTATCTTCAAATCATCTTGCAAAAATTGCCCCAGTTGCATGCCTTAGGGAAAACTGAAAATTTTAATATTATAGAGTCGAGCCCGTTAAGAGCGCCTACGTATCCCTCCACGGGAATCAGACTGTGCGTAGTTCTGCTTACATAAAGATTTTTTTTTTTTGGGAAAATATGGCAATCTAAGTACGAAGCCGCATCCGAATTGGAAAACCTACACATCTGCCCAGATGCATAGTTCGGAATTACATCATAAAAGATAAACAAGCCTAAAGTGTTACAATATTTTGCCCGAATCCGATAAGGATTGCCTACTTATCCTGTTGTCATTCCAGGAATCAGGTCAGAAGTAGTTCAAAAATACATAAAAGAGGAAATAGGGGATTCCTGTGCTAGCGCAACCGAACTCTATATGAGTTGCCTACGTATCCCGCCTCGGGAATCAGGTTACGCGTAGTTCGCATTACATCAAAGATTACATTCAACAATTCTAACTTGCGGCTGCTTCAAATATAGCGTCTTGTGAAGACATTTGTGTTCAATTTTCAGCCAAACTTGAACATCCGCTTTGTAAACACCAGTATTCCTCCAAATAGGACACGATGAACCAGGTAAAGACTTTGTCAACTTCAACAATCCTCAAATAAAGAATGTAGATAAAACTACTTCCACACCATATGCCAACAAATAAGATCTGCCCCAGTTGAAGTCCGAACGACAGTCTGACACCTCAAGGGTGCAAAATATCGCTTTTCAGCGCATCATTCCCAAATTGTTCAGTTGTTAGTCACAAGCAATGCTTAGGCAGGTTTGATAATTATAAAATTGAAATATTTAGTCAAAAGCATACCATAAAGTAAAATAAAGTATAATAACACAATGAGAATGCAATGTATTATTTATTCAAATTCTAACTTAAGGAGGCATAATGTGACAGACATGCAAAGTCAGAAATTAAAAGGTTATTCTCAAAAGACATAATTTAAAGGCAAAACACAATTCAGGGCCTCAATTTGAATTGTGATGCAAAAGAAACTATTGAGCTCAATTGCCAAGTTCCTTTCAGAAGGGCATCAACTCAGAGATCATCATCTTCATTTTGAGTCGCATCGTCATAAGCAAGCTGGAGCACTCCATCATCAATCAAATCTTGAATTTTGTGCCTCAGAGTAATGCAGCTCTTAGTGTCATGTTGACAATATTCTCCATGGTAAGTACAATATTTGACCCCATGAATCAATCTTGGAGGAGGATCAGATGTCCCATCTCCTACCAAAGGCTTTAAAACTTTTGCACCTTTTAACCTTTCAAACAAATGCTCTTGAGATTCTATTGGAAATGTGAACTTTCGGGTTTGCTCCTCTTGATTGTTGGAGTTAAATTCAACCCCTTTGACAGATTGGGAATAGGGAGGAATCATTGGGATTTGAATCACCCTTGCTTTGATCAATGCTTCAATTTTTTCCTTCAACGAATGGCAATTTGCAGTGTCGTGCCCTGGAGCTCCAGAATGATACGCACAATTCTTTGTTATGTCAAACCAAGCAGGACGAGGATAAGGTGTCCTATCCGCAATAGGATGGATCAACCCAGCTAATTTCAGTTTTTCAAATAATTGGCCAATAGGCTCAGGCAAAGGTGTGAAAGTTTTGACCACTTTGGGGTAGGGCCTTGCCATGATTGGGCGATTGTGGCGAGCAGAAGTCTCAGGCTGATGACTTAGAGATGGGTAGTACTTTGAGGGGGGTAAATAGCTTGGGGGTGCCTGATAAACATGCGGTGGTGGGTAAGGCTGAAAACCATGCGTGTTGTAGGAAGGGTTAAGATCGGGCTTTGGTGCAATAGGAGCTTGGTAGTGACTATTATGATTGGAAGTTGATGTGCTTTGGCTAGGAAGCTTATGAAGTTGGTTTGGACGACTCAGGGCATGCACTTCTTTTCCTTTCTTTTCGTCATTGGTAAACTGGGCCTTTACATTAGCGGCTTTTGGAGCAGTTGATTCAAGCATCATTTTAATTTCAATGGTTTCCCCCATCTTTACAATGTTGGCAAATGTTGCTTCCGATGTTTCCATTATCTGGTGACAGATTTGGTAATAGAGCTCACTGTCCAGAGATGATACGAAACATGCAATTGCCTCATTTTCTGTGTAAGGTGGTTGGACCTTAGCAGCTTCATCTGTCTAACGTACCGCATATTCCCTAAAGGTCTCAGTTGGCATCTTTTTCAAATTCGACACCTGATATCTGTTAGACTTATCCTGTTTTTGCCAATGGTACCACTCATTCAGATTAGATGTTTGTTTTGTTTCTGATTGTTCATCTTCCATGGTAAGATTAATGAGAGTCTTTTCATCATTCTTTGTGCTTTCTTCTAAAGTTGGACCAGACACTGTCTTTTCCTTTTTGATGATCGCGACTGGTAGAGAATCTCCTTTTCTTGCTTTGGATTTTGCGAAGTCAGCCATTTCAAAGTCAACACAAATCAAACTTCTGCGGGGAAGGGAGTAAACACAACAAAACAAAAAGTTCAAAGGTAACTATGTTAGTTTGCATGTTATTTACGAGGTTGCACACAAGCACATAGCGCGCGTCAGGTAGCGCTTTGGCAGTTTGAACATGGAAGATATAACAATAAATTGGCATGTAGCAATCACACGTAATCGAGCGTAAATAAAATGCGAATGCGTCCTACCCTGTAAGGTGCCTCTTTGTGCCAGAGGTGGGCCTAAGACGCCAAATAGGTGATAATGAAAAGTAGTCCAAGCCGGTTTTGCAATAATCGAATTTAGAGTAAGAGACAATAACAGTAATAATAATTTTCTTTCACTATAACTTGATTTTGAGTACATCATTATTACATAAAAAAAATAGAAAGTATCGGATATAATACATCGTTTTGAGTATAATGAAAATAAAAACAACTACTATAACTATGCTGCATCAGGCTCGAGGAGGCAATGGAACTGAAGTGCGGGCCTGTTTCGATCAATCTTTGCTTGGACAATCGGTGTTATTCCTGACATCCGGTCCCAAATGTGGTTTACATCCAAAGACTTGCTTGAATCAAACATCAATCAAATGGATCGAACGTCTTATCGTCCTTTCGACGTCTCTTGCCCCAACTTATTATCTTCTTGCAAGTATCTTCTCAATTTCAACTTGATGACTATTTGAAATATCTCTTGAATTCAAGCGTCCTCTAGTCTACAAAATTAATAAAAGTATTCTAAATTTAATTAATTGCAAAACTTGGCTTGGACTGGAAGTTCCGTTATCACATAAACACGTAATATGCACTGTTGTTGGGTTTAAACCCGTCAACGAAAAAGGGCGGTTTTCCTAACTATGGAGACGGTACCAAGGACCGGGTCCAATCTAAGGCTTATGCATGCATGTTCCTAACGAAAACTCTAGAGTGGGTTTACTAGACACAAGGCTATTTTGAGTGGCAAGCGGTCACGCGGTAGTAAAACTATCCGCTCACCCCGCAGGTACGCGCACTCTTTCTTAAAGGGTTTTTTGTGAGTTGCGGGTGTATATGCATACACCTCGCGGGTATAAGTAACCATGAAGAAGCTCCCAGGAGTGGGGGAAATATGAACGGAATGCCAGTTTAATATGTGCGCAAATAAAAGTGTAGTGACATGCTTTCAGTGACAAACAATTGCAAATAATCAAATTAACTAAACATGCTATTTTGCAAATAATAAACAAATAAAGAGTTATCTTGTGAAAACCTTGCGGTTAGAACCTTAAGGTATCCCCAGCGGAGTCGCCACGCTGTTGAACCCCAAAAATTACCCTTTCTTTAAGAAAAGATAGGTTTCGGGTATAATGTTCAACAATATGGGACTCCAAAGGGCTTTCTTTGGAGTCGCCACCTAATTTAGGAGAATTAGGAACCAATTAATTAAATAATGCGTGCAATTCCTCCGTTTTAAGGAAAAATGGTCTTTTCAGAGATTCTAAGTAAGAGGTTCAGTTATTTTCGAAAGAAGGTTTCAATTTGAAAGCACTTTCTAAAATCCGTAAAATTACGGTTAATCCTTCGGTTTTCACAAAATAGCTAAATAATACGATTTTCAAAAGTATTTAACTTTCAATTTAAAGCGTCACTAATTGAATTTAAAATCAAGTATACATAAAAGGTAGGAAAAATAAATGACTTCAATAAGAAAACTAATTGACTTGAAGACTTGTATTAAAGTTGTATTTTAAAAGCAATTTTAAGATTATTACGAATTGGCTTGCACGCATTATTTAACTAAAAGATTCAAAATTCGTAAATAAGATGGAGATTTTTAAAGAAATAAAATATTCACAAAATAACTCAAGTAAATAACTAAACATTCATTCATAATCAATCAAATAAATTATTCTACAATAATTATCTACGGGGAATTCCTATAGACATGCAATTTCTAAGGATGGGAAAAGAGGAGGTTTAGAAGAAGAACCCGGAAATTGATAAAACTCATGGGAGCCTTGGATTTATTTAATTTTATACAATTATATGCACATGAGCCTAAGTTAGAATAGGCGGCTCAACAAAGCATTTTTTTAAAATTTCCTAGATCTTCGCTTCTTGAGCCCGGACTCGACCCCAATGCAACTCCAAGCTAATAAGCCAATCCCGATTGGTGAGTTTTGATCAACTCATTCCCAAGTTGTTTCATGCCAAAATAAGAAAGAAATAAAGATTAGAAATCTGAAGGAATGAGTGAGCAAGGAAAGAAGTATTTTTAACGTAAATTAATGACATAGGCTTAAAACAGTGCCTTTTGATCATATAAACAACGGAACATATCATATGGCTTAACTAAACTTGAATATTTCAATTAAGAGTAATGTTATCTCTATTCAAATATTTTAAGGAAAACAAGATGTAAGGATGCAAGTATGCAGACAACCAAACACAAAAGTTTCAATCTTTGAAACTAAATAAATATTGAGTCTCATATGGATGCCTAAACCCCAAGTTGCCTTTTTAAAAGAAAAGCTAAAGCATATAGTATATTTCAGCTTACAGATCAACAAACTCCAGTCAACACAAACTAGAACATATGATATTACACTAAACCGAAACTGAATAAAAGGGAAACCAGCCATCAATTTTATGCAC
The DNA here is from genome assembly GCA_037355625.1 of Petunia x hybrida. Lineage (NCBI taxonomy): Eukaryota > Viridiplantae > Streptophyta > Magnoliopsida > Solanales > Solanaceae > Petunia > Petunia x hybrida. The sequence continues at coordinate 6,468,082 of JBBBVM010000484.1, forward strand.
AAAAAGAAACTGAAGCAAATACATACTGCAATATGCACACGTCAATAAGACTTTCAATGTCTCAAATTTAACTCATCAGTGTATTTCAGTTTATGTTTATTATGAGAATCAGAACCTAGACATGGCAGAATTTTAAAGATTAAACCACAACTAATCTTGAACTATACTAGTCAAAGAAAGAGGCCTTGAACTGCTCTGGAAAAACAATTTCACATTATTATAGTTGGTGTAAAAGATTAGAATTTTATGTATTAACAGATAGGAGTGAAAGAGCTGCAACAGACATATCAAACCTTCTATAAATGGGTGTAATTTAAACACTTAACCGATTATGAAGGCCAGACACAAAAGCATACATTATTCTTGACATATTAAGAAGACTAGTAGTAACTAAAAAGAGAAACTGATTTCTTAGAAACCTGAAGCTACCAGCAGGAACCCAACACACCCAGATACACTTGCACACACTCATGCTCACAGACACACACACCTACTCATACAAGCAGACCCTTTAATCTGAACAAGAACCACCCCTGAACACTCTGCATACACCTCACACATACCTACACTGCCTAACCCCTGCATTCTATACCAGAGACTAAACCAAGAACCTCACTGCCCTGAACTCAACAGCTTACAGACCTCACAGGCATACACACACTTGTCTGCCACTCACACACACACCTGAAAACATAAATACACACTCATACTACCTCCTCTTAACACCTGAACAAAACTCCACAAGCTCCAGGACCCTGAACTCCTGCTAAAACTTTGGCCTACCACAGCCTCCAAACCTTCCTCATACCCTCCTTAATCTGCACCTTTAACTAAGCCTCTAACACTCTCCTCCCTCATGCTCACCAAACCCACTGGAGAGACCTTTGCACACCCCTTTCACAACTGAATAAATCTGAACAGCTCCTTTACTTCACAGAAAAAAGCAGAACCAGGAAGCATGGAACAAGAAAATAGAAGAACTAGGTGAATAACTTATTGCTTGTACATTTCTTTAAAGGGTCAATCTTAGACATACAATTAACTCTATTATAATCAAGCGAGACCAATTTTAAACAAACATTGCTAGTAGATAGTTCAAGAGTTTTCTTAGGCTGTTTCACTATTTAAAGTTAATCATGGATACTAATAAAGCTTAACACGAACCAGCTGCTAGTCTTTATTATACATTTGAAGCAAAGTAAACACATAAGCTAATCAAGGCTCAGCTAATATCAACAATAACAATAACTATATTATACCAACTAAAACAGAAAATGCGAGAGGCACTGACCTTTTTGCGGGCAGTGAAATGAGGCTCGAATCTGAGTTTGTGCGAGCACCTCGACAAGCTGAGTGAACTCAGGGGCGACTCAGCTAGACCTCAAATACTTAAAATATTCAACTTAAAGAAAAGCTTAAACTGTTAGGACTTTTTAGTCGAAAACTGACTGTTAAAATCCCCAAAAAGTTTCCCCCCTTTTTCCTACTGTTCAAAGGGTTTTTTATAGGTGTTCCTGAAGGTGAAAAAACACTAAATTTTCGATGTGGGATCAAAAATGCTACCAGCTGTGAATTGAAAGAAAGAAAAGTAAAAATTCACCTCATGCTCTTGATCTAACGGTAGAAAATGAATCGTCTTCTGATCTGGATGGATGAAAAGAGTGGATTGTACTCCTCTCTTCTTATTTGTCCAACACAAAAGCGATTGTACTGGAAAATGAGAAGAATGGGTATAATCCGACGCCGTATGAAGGAGAAAAGGAGCGTGGGACCACCGGGGACCACTAGTGACGATGGAATTTGGACTTATCCGCTAATTAAGGCTTCGGGGAGAGGGGAATTAGGAGAGGGCGACGGGTCATTAGGGTTTGGGATTTGGATAAAATGGGAATCGGGTTTAACTGATGGAAGAGGGTGCGTATATGTGTGTGATATGTATTTTGCATAGGTAAACCGGGATTTAGGGCTAGGAACGAAAATAGCCCTTTTTAGGTAAAATTGAGGAAATTGAGGTAATTGCAAGGGTGGGATAGAAATCAGGCTATGCCTTGCAATTTTGGCTCCTTCCCTTCAAACTCAATCAATTCGCGCTTGAGTTTTAAAACTAGCCTTATTAGAAAATAATTAGACGATAATTTGAAAATTTCGGGACAAAATTGGGTGTCAACACATGGGCATGGATTGGTTGGCATCCTGTCACGCGACGTTGGATTGCCATGCCAAGTCCGTGAATATAGGTGCTGAAGGTGAGCCTAAGGCTATTTGGAAGGGTTCCAGGTCTTCTCCGAGGAACATGATCATATCATTCATGAAGGCTGAAAAGATGATAGCTCGCGGGTGCGGAGGGTATATTGCTTCTATTCGAGATGTTCGAGTGGAGGAGGCATCTATTGATCTAGTACCGGTAGTATGCGAGTAACCGGAGGTCTTTCCGGATGACTTGCCGGGTTTGCCTCCTATGCGGGAGATTGAGTTCTGTATTGATATATTGCCAGGTACTCAGCCTATATCTATTCCTCCATATCGTATGGCTCCTGCTGAGTTGAGGGAATTGAAGGAGCAAATTCAAGATTTGCTTGATAAGGGTTTCATTAGACCCAGTGTGTCTCCTTGGGGTGCTCCGGTTCTTTTTGTAAAGAAGAAGGATGGTTCTATGCGCATGTGTATTGATTATCGGCAATTGAACAAAGTGACTATCAAGAACAGGTATCCTTTACCGCGTATAGATGATTTATTTTATCAGCTTCAGGGTGCTACTCATTTTTCCAAGATTGACTTGAGATCGGGGTATCATCAGTTGAGGATTCGGTCTGAGGATATTTCTAAGACTGCTTTCCGTACGAGATATGGGCACTATGAGTTTCTTGTCATGTCATTTGGGCTTACAAATGCTCCGGCCGCCTTCATGGATCTTATGAACCGTGTGTTCAAGCCATATCTTGATTCTTTTGTTATTGTGTTCATTGATAACATCCTTATATATTCAAGGAGCCGAGGGGAGCATGAGCATCACTTGAAGATTATCCTTCAGACCTTGAGAGACCATGAATTGTATGCTAAATTCTCTAAATGTGAGTTCTGGCTGGATACCGTGTCATTCCTGGGTCACGTGGTGACCAAGGACGGTATTAGTGTTGATCCCAAGAAAGTGGAGGCCGTTCAGAATTGGCCTAGGCCTACTTCTCCTAAAGAGATTCGGAGTTTCTTAGGCTTGGCAGGTTATTATCGGCGATTCGTGGAGGGATTTTCTTCCATATTAGCACCACTGACAAAATTGACGCAGAAGAATGTTCCTTTTCTATGGTCTGCTGCTTGTGAGTCTAGCTTTCAGAGGCTCAAGACTGTCTTGACCACAGCACCTGTATTGGCCTTGCCTAGTGGATCCGGGGGATTCACAGTCTATTGTGATGCTTCTGGTATTGGCTTAGGTGGTGTTTTGATGCAGAATGGCAAGGTGATAGCTTATGCCTCGAGACAACTGAAAGTGCATGAGAAGAACTACCTTGTCCACGATCTAGAGTTATTGGCGGTGGTATTTGCATTGAAGTTGTGGAGGCATTATTTATATGGTGAGCCTTGTGAGATTTTCACTGATCATAAGAGTCTCCAGTATCTGTTCACCCAGAAGGACTTGAACGGGAGACAACGCCGATGGTTGGAGTTGCTTAAGGATTATGACATCGCTATTCGGTATCATCCCGGGAAAGCTAATGTTGTGGCTGATGCTCTGAGCAGGAAGTCTATGGGTAGCCTTGCCTATCTTGATGTTGATATGAGACCACTAGCTCGAGAGTTGCAGGCCTTGTCCATTAGTGGAGTGCGATTTGATGATTCTGTGCCAGACCGAGTTTTTGCTTATATAGGAACTTAGTCATCTCTAGCTTCCCAGATCAAGGAAAAGCAATTTGATGATTCATATTTGCGTGATATTCGAGATAGAGTTTTAAGTGGGGGAGTGACCTCATTTATGATCGGAGATGATGGTGTACTGCGGCTCAACGGTCGGTTGTGTGTTCCGAATGTTGGGGAGTTGAGGCAGCTGATATTGGCAGAGGCACACAGTTCTCGGTATTCTATTCATCCTGGTATTACGAAGATGTATCAAGATCTTCGGGAGTTATATTGGTGGAAGGGAATGAAGAGAGATGTTGTTGATCATGTGTCTCGGTGCTTAAATTGTCAACAGGTAAAGTATGAGCATAGAAGACCAGCCGGGGTGACTCAGTCCATGCCGATTCCGGAATGGAAATGGGAGCATATTACTATGGACTTTGTTGTTGGATTACCTTTGACCTTGGGCAAGCATGATTCAGTATGGGTAGTGGTGGATCGTCTCACCAAGTCAGCTCATTTCATCCCCGTGAGGACTACTTATTCATCGGAGCGCTTAGCTCGTATCTTTATCGAGCAGATTGTGAGATTGCATGGTGCTCCATTTTCTATTATATCAGATCACGGTACTCAGTTCACAGCTCAGTTCTGGAGATCATTTCAGAAGGAGCTGGGTACCCGAGTTGATCTTAGCACCACATTTCATCCTCAGACTGATGGTCAGTCCGAGAGGACCATCCAGATTCTTGAGGATATGCTGAGGGCTTCTGCTATTGACTTTGGAGGCCATTGGGACAGTTATTTGCCTTTGGCAGAATTTGCCTATAATAACAGTTATCACTCTTCTATCCAGATGGCTCCGTTTGAGGCATTATATGGCCGCCGATGTCGTTCTCCAGTTGGTTGGTTTGAACCAGGAGAGGTGAAGGTGTTGGGTCCGGATCTAGTTCAGCAGACCTTAGATAAGGTCCGAATCATTCAGGATCGGCTCCGCACAGCTCAGAGTCGACAGATATCTTATGCGGATCGGAGGAGGAGAGATTTGGTGTTTATGGTAGGTGACCGGGTGTTTCTTAAAGTGTCGCCGATGAAGGGTGTTATGAGATTCTGAAAAAAGGGCAAGCTTAGTCCGAGGTTCATTGGTCCTTTTGAGGTCTTGGAGCGCATTGGCGCTGTTGCATATAGGCTTGCTTTGCCTCCATCTCTGTCAGTTCATCCGGTATTCCACGTATCTATGCTCCGAAAGTATGTTCATGATCCATCCCATGTGATTGATATGGCTTCGGTCGAGATCGACGAGGACTTGGCTTATTTGGAGGAGCCGATTGCTATTGCGGCTAGAGAGATCCGTAAGCTAAGGTCGAAAGAGATCCCATTGGTTAAAGTGCTATGGAAGAATCGTCCTAGCGAAGAGGCCACTTGGGAACTCGAGTCCGACATGCGGGAGAAGTATCCTCGCCTTTTCGATAATTCAAGTATGATTTCAATCTCTAAAGCCTGAAAGTTATGTTGTTGTTTATGATTTCGGGTAGTAGCGAGAGTCCTCGAAATTCGTGTAATCATTTTCATGAAAATGTGAATCTTACCTTAGACTCGGGCTCGTCCGAGGACGAACGAGAGTCTAAGTGGGGGAGATTGTAACGACCTCAAATAGTCGTTTCGGGAATCGGGACCTCGATTTGCGTGTCGATAATTTCAAAAGCTCCGTAAGGTCCATTATGACATGCCTGAAATTTTTTAGCTAAAACGAACTTTGTTAGATAGGTATCGGAGAAAGACATCCGTTTCGGATATTCGTTAAGGCTAAAAGAGGTTTTGGAGCTCGTTTTGAGCAAATGAGCTCTGATGTGAAATCTGAAAGTTGCGTTAGGTTCGTATGGTAATTTATGACCTGTAGCAACCTTCAGAAGTAAAAACGGACCTCGTTTGATAGGACTTTTGATAAAGTCTCCGTTGCGGAAGTTTAAAAAGGTTAAAAGAGGTTTTCGAGCTCGATTTGAGTAAACGAACTCCGATGAGAGATCTGAGGGTTCCGTTAGGTTCGTATCGTCATTTGTGACTTGTAACAACTTTCGAATTTGGATTCCGGGGTCGTTTGATTAAAATTCGCTATTTTGGCGAAAGTCGAAATTTGACCCTTTCCCGTGGGACCCACTTTTTGAGTTCTAGAGATCTGAATTGAGTTTCATCTTGACGAGCATGTTATACAAGTCCTGTATGACTTGTGTACAAAATTTGGGGTCATTCTGAGCTTCCTAGGGTCCCGTTTGGACCCAAAAATAGTGGCTGACCTGGTGCAAAGCCAAAAAAAGCTGCTGAATTCTGTTTTTTACTGTTCAGCTGGAAAGAAATCGATTTTACAGATCAATCCATAAGGAACTGGAAAAAGGTCAAAACATGAAAGTTGTAGCTCTTTGAGTTGTGGTTCTAATGCCACCAACCTTGTATTATTTGGACATTTCTATAAAACGTTATAGGTATTTTACTGAAAGCTATCTAGTGAGGTACAATTTGGACAGCATGTGGTACAACTCTTTAAAGCTGCGGGCTGCTATATATACTAGGGCGGACATTCATTTTTATTTTCATATTTTGAGCTTCTAAAAGTGATTCCAAGGGGAATTTGAAGTACCAAAATCATTCCTAAACACAAGGTAACTATTCTTACCCATTTTTAACGCTTTAATCCGAGGATCAAAATGACGATCCTTGGAAAGAGGGTTTGAACCCTAGATTTATGAAATGAGAAAAATGACCGAGTTGGACTCGGGTATGTGCAATAATGGTACTTTTGGACTCGTGGGAGTATGGGGAGTCCGGAAACATAAATTTTACGGGTTTTTTGGTACGTCTGACCCGGGGGTATTTTGGTAAATTGCCTTTTAAATTGCGTAAGGGCTTAGAATCCTTTCCTCACATGCTTACGAGTGTGACGCTATTTCTTTGGCTCAGAGAGGAGTCTTACGGAGGCACATCGTTTGGGAAAGGAGGTCGTTCCTTAGCCACTTGAGCCGATTTTGAAGTAAGTGAGACTTGACCTCTATTTTGCTTGCGGATAAGATTTGATCTTACTAAGTAAGATGTCGAGTACTTAATTGACCAGCATTATCTAGTAGATAGTATTATGTACTACTCGTTATATTTATACAAAAAGGAGAAAGCACAAACGTGACTTGCGTATAGTCGATGTTGTGTGCCGGTGTATTATTGATATGCTCTAGGGACAGAGGCCGGTGGTGCGTTATGACCTAGATGTGGAGACTTATAGGGACAGAGGCTTGTGGTGCGTTATGACCTATAAGTAAAGTTGTTTATAGGGACAGAGGCCTGTGGTGCGTTATGACCTATAAACAAAGCCGCACAGGGTGTGTGCTTATGCTATGTGCTAGGTATATCATTACCTATGTGGTATGCGAGATATATCATCGCCATGCTGATGCAGTGGAAAATAGGCGGAAGCGACAAACGATATAAAAGTGCGGAAGCTAAAACGAGATAGGCGATATCGATGAAGATATCGAGACAAAAAGCAAGACGAGGCTTGAAACGTTTACCTAAGTAGCACCGAGGAACTCGTGTCGATACACCCCAGGTGAAGTCAAGGATCACCTATACTACGCAACTACCCTCAAGAGGCACCCGGCTCTTGCAAATAGAATGATCAAAGAGGTTTCGATGTTCAACTTGGAATCCACCAAGTGAAATCATGCCCGTTCACGGGTTCTTCATTGAGATTCACTCAAGAAATATATCATTCTACATTCAAGGTTTGTTAAAATGCAATAAATGACTAAGGGGTCTATTTATAGTTTCCCATTACAAGAGTTGCCAAGTTTCTGGTCGCTGCCACTCCACTGGTCTTCGCGATCGCGTGAATAGAATAGCGATCGCGTGGGCACTTGGTTGCTGAGGCGCGCGATCGCGCGGAGGGTGGCGCGAGGGCGAAGAGCAATGATCTCCTCATCGCGATCGCGCAGACACGCACGCGATCGCGAAGAACAGATCTTCCTGGTCAGGCAGTAAGCTCAGAAAGTGCTGCCTTGTTTTGCCCTGTTTTGGCTCCCCTGTTTCCTGCACTGGTTTCAGCCCTGCCTTCACTTTGATTGAGCTCCAATGCATGGTCTTCAAGACGTCTCCCGAGCTCATATCATCCATGCCTTGACTTCCAGACCAAGTGTAGGTGTCGATGTAATTTGGGCTGCATCATACCAACTGATGCAGTGGAAAATAGGCGGAAGCGACAAACAATATAAAAGTGCGGAAGCTAAAACGAGATAGGCGATATCGATGAAGATATCGAGATAAAAAGCAAGACGAGGCTTGAATCGTTTACCTAAGTAGCACCGAGGAACTCATCTCAATACACCCCAGGTGAAGTCAAGGATCACCTATACTACGCAACTACCCTCAAGAGGCACCCGGCTCTTGCAAATAGAATGATCAAAGAGGTTTCGATGTTCAACTTGGAATCCACCAAGTGAAATCATGCCCGTTCACGGGTTCTTCATTGAGATTCACTCAAGAAATATATCATTCTACATTCAAGTTTTGTTAAAAATGCAATAAATGAACAAAGGGGGTATTTATAGTTTCCCATTACAAGAGTTGCCAAGTTTCTGGTTGCTGCTCCCCAAATGGTCTTCGCGATCGCGCAAAAGGAATAGCGATCGCGCAGGGTACTAAATTTCAGAGTCTCGCGATTGCGTCATGGTGAGCGCTATCGTGCAAGGCAAGCAACTGCTCTTCGCGATCGCGTGAGTGTGGTTGCGATCGCGCAGAGGAAATGTCTGTCGCCAGGCAGTAAGCTCAGAAGTGCTGCCCTGTTTTGCCCTGTTTTGGCTCCCCTGCTTCCTGCACTGGTTTCAGCCCTGCTCCCACTTTGATTGAGCTTCAATGCATGGTCTTCAAGTCGTTTCCCGAGCTTATGTCATCCATGCCATTGACTTCCAGACCAAGTGTAGGTGTCGATGCAATTTGGGCTGCATCATCCTCCCCTTCTTGAGAAGATTTCGTCCTCGAAATTAAGGCGTCCTCCTCCAAGGTAGTATTACCTACATCAAAAGGCAAACAAAATAAAAGCTCCTACTACAAGAGTAGGTAAGTGCCAACGGTGTGGGAAAACACACTCTTATGGTATAACCAAGCATCAATAGCAACAAAGAAGCTCATGTTCCCGAAGGAATTAGCAAGTACTTGGTTCAACAACGAAGTGCTCCCAACACAAGAACAAACAAAGAGATCAATAGGGTATGGCACATGCAAGATTAAGCTATCAAAATCCCTACAATCCCTAAGTTCAAGATTAGCACACCAAGATGTCCCACTACGCGAGTAGGCAAGTCCAACAAGAGTGAAGACAAGTGATGTGGAAAATTCACTCTTGTGATAGAGCCAAGTATCGATACAAATAAAAAAGCTTTTTTTTCCAAAGGAGACAACAAGTCCTTGGCTCCATAGTGACAAGCACTCACCAACATGACAAGCGAAGAGGCCAATAGGACATGGAACATTCAAGATTAAGCAATCAAAGTTCCTATGACCCCTAAGCTCGTGAGCAACATACCAAGCCTTTAAGGCATTACTTTCACATTGCGGCACAATGGCTTTGGTATGCCCAATTCTCAAAGTGTGGTGAATATGCGGGATGGGATAGACAAAGTAATTCGAATCACAATTAGAAGCAATTACCCCACTCCCCTTCTTAAGAGCTCTCATACTTACACTAAGAGATACCTCCTCGCCTCCAATTTCATCCTCGAGACAACCCCCCTCACAAGGTAAGCTCCTAAGGAAGGAATTATTAATGGCCTCTTGATCATCATAACCCGCACCAACAAGAGTAGGGTCACTAGAAGAATCATCTACCTCACTCGAAGCTTCAAACAAGGAGTTGTCTATGGGATCAAATCCCTCACACCATGGAGGTTCCAACTCATTCCTAACTCTAGCTCGATACAACTCACCACCACCAATAAGGATGCCCTCAAACAAAGGATTAGTAAAAGTGCGCATCCCATTCTCAAGGTCAAGCAAAGGCGAAGTATCAACGCTAGGTTCTTCGCTCTCACTTGAGGAGTCATTATAGACAATCTTGTCCAATTCATGCAATTTGGACTCCTCAAGTTCACTTTCATCCTTACTACGACACACAAATCCACCAAAATCAATTATATCAACAAGGGTAGAGTCACATAACTCATCTTCCCTTTTATCAAATATGGGTGGGGTATCATAACAAGGGTCACAAGTAAGGTCAACTATCACACTTTCACTAGAGAGAGGTTCTTTGAATACCGGGTTCACATCATGATGTGGCCTTTCATTCCTCTCTACTAGGTCACACGCAAACAAAAGTCGACCATTAGACTCTTTACTAGTTGCAAGGTCAATATGGGCATCACAAGCAACAACTAGCTTTGAGTCTCTACAAGACAAGGGATCAACATGTTTGTGAGAAGGAAAGGTAACACTTACATTTGAGTCGCTCCCGTGAGCACTCACATCGCTTGAAATGTCATGTTTAAGTCCTCCTTCATGAAACTCACAATGTCGAGCTCCATCCTCTTGTCCTTCTTTCTCATCATTCGGTTGAGGCTCCACTAGCTCGCCTCCAAGAGTACCTACACATAAGCCAAAACAAATAGAAAGAGAAGAAGATAAATCATAATTAGAACAAAGGGTGTCCTCACTCCCACTCGAGATTTCCTCTCCTCTCACTTCTTTCATTTCTCGCTCAAGGCCCATTGTAGATTCGGTTGATGTTTCATTCTCAACTTGCAAAGGCATGACCATAAGATTGTTGGTTCCGGGCTCAAGTATCATGGGTAACTTGGCCTTAGCGGCTTCCTTCAACTCCCTCATAATCCTATAGTCATTACTTACTTGCTTCGGCGTCAAGGGCTTGAGTACATACTTTCTAGAACCATGCAAGACCGTGTAGGAGCTGGTCCTACCATCATGTACTACGCCCCGATCATATTGCCATGGCCTTCCAAACAAGAGATGGCAAGCTTGCATAGGGACTACATCGAACATTACCTTATCTCGGTAGTTTCCAATGCCAAACTCAACCAAAGCTTGCTTCACCACCCTCAACTCCCCACACTCACTCAACCATTGTAAACGGTAGGGATGTGGATGTGTTCTAGTAGGCAGTTGCAATTGGGAAATCAAGGTCTCACTTACTATGTTAGCACAACTTCCCGAATCAATGATCATTGAGCACACTTGACCCATCACTCGACACCTAGCATGGAAGAGATTCTCCCTTTGCACATGCTCCGACTCCGCAAGACTCATGGCACCCAAACTCCTCCGTACCACAAGTGTCGTTTTAAGCTCATCATCTTGCTCACCATTACCTTGGGGAATGCCCAAGTTGTGGGGAGTGCCCACTTGTTGGGGAATTCCCAACGGTCGGGGAATGCCCAACATTTCATCACTAGTACCTCCTTTGGTACCCCTTTGGACACTCGGGGTCCACTCCTCCTTGAGGATATCAAACCTCGAGCTTATAGATCTCACCTCGGCCAAGAGGTAGGCCAAAGTGCTTACCGGGACCTTAACGGTATCATACACGTCTCCGGCCATGTACCTACAAAAATCAAAGACAAGAAAGAGGTTAGAGTAAAAGTCCTCACTCGCTCACTCACTTTTGAATGTCACTCAGGTACACTCGTTTAGTGGTGGGGGATTTATCACTCAAGCTTGATCTCAAAGGCTTCCTCGTAGTTGAACAACCACCTCAATAACCACTCAAGTCACAAGAACCAAATACTCTTCGGGGTGAGTGGAATTGATGGGACTCGATGGGCGAACGACTTTATAAGTGAGCACTTGAGCCAAAAATATACTACGAGTCTTCTTTGAGCTCTACTCTCCTTCTAGGCACGAGTATCCTATTCGCACAAAGGATTAGTACTAATTGGGTAGAAGTGTTACCCTCAAAGTACTAACCGGAAGTGACGCGATCAAATGTTCAAAGATCGAATCGTCACTAAACGGATTCGGAATTGGATGAATTTTGGTTAGTGATCTACAAACTCACCATATTTGATGATACAATTGGAGTTTTGGTGAGCGGAAACTGTTATGAACGCTTTGCGAACAATCTGTCCCAATTCAGGATTTCTGCAGAATGAGAACCCTTCGCGATCGCATGAGGTAAGGCGCGGTCGCGATGAACAAGATGGCACTGTGGCGCGTTCGCGTGAGGCTGTGCGCGATCGCGCAGGCCTGCGTTCCAGAACCAGAACCCCGACTGAAAACTCAGTTTTTGGCACACAAATCACCCCAATTCAACTCGTTGTTCAGTTCTAAAGCTTCCAAAGGGTGTGTTCAACTGAAGTAAACAATCCCCAATGGTTTTATCAATCAAACAATCAACAAACAACTTGTTTTCAAGAATTGGAGCAAGTTCTTCAAAATTTTCAAAAACTTCAAAGTTTCAAAACTTCGATTTTCATTCCGCTACTCCAAATGACGTTATGGGGATATCAAAATGACGGGAAAACTATAAGGATCAATCCCCAATACCAAACAACCAAGAATTCACAACATAAATCAAGTTCTATCAAATTGTGTGAATTCTCAACTTTAGAGATTTGGGTTTCAAGATTTTGATTCACGACATCAAATCGTGTTTCACGGATACCAAATCAACGGGAATATGATAGCAAGCAATCCCCAATAACAAACAACAACAAAATCGTTACAACCAACGATTTCTAGCAATTTTTTTGTGATTTTCAAGTTTTTGAATTTTTTTGTGTTTTCTTCAATTTTTCAACAACAAACAACAACACAATAACAATACTAACATACGGAACAAGGAACGGGGGTTTGTAAGAACATAACCCGAGCCTTGCTCTGATACCAACTGATGCTGTGGAAAAAATAGGCGGAAGCGACAAACGATATAAAAATGCGGAAGCTAAAACGAGATAGGCGATATCGAGATAAAAAGCAAGACGAGGCTTGAAACGTTTACCTAAGTAGCACCGAGGAACTCGTCTCGATACACCCCAGGTGAAGTCAAGGATCACCTATACTACGCAACTACCCTCAAGAGGCACCCGGCTCTTGCAAATAGAATGATCAAAGAGGTTTCGATGTTCAACTTGGAATCCACCAAGTGAAATCATGCCCGTTCACGGGTTCTTCATTGAGATTCACTCAAGAAATATATCATTCTACATTCAAGGTTTGTTAAAATTCAATAAATGACTAAGGGGTCTATTTATAGTTTCCCATTACAAGAGTTGCCAAGTTTCTGGTCGCTGCCACTCCACTGGTCTTCGCGATCGCGTGGGCACTTGGTTGCTGAGGCGCGCGATCGCGCGGAGGGTGGCGCGAGGGCGAAGAGAAATGATCTCCTCATCGCGATCGCGCAGACACGCACGCGATCGCTAAGAACAGATCTTCCTCGTCAGGCAGTAAGCTCAGAAAGTGCTGCCCTGTTTTGCCCTGTTTTGGCTCCCCTGTTTCCTGCACTGGTTTCAGCCCTGCCTTCACTTTGATTGAGCTCCAACGCATGGTCTTCAAGTCGTCTCCCGAGCTCATATCATCCATGCCTTGACTTCCAGACCAAGTGTAGGTGTCGATGCAATTTGGGCTGCATCACATGCTGTGTGTTAATTATATTATTTCTTATGCCATAGTATCAATATAATATTGTATATGCTGCCTATATTATGTATTTTTATATTATTGACCATGTTATGTATTCGCGTATTATTGCTTGTGTTGTTGTATAATTATATTATCGTATGTAATGTTTATGGGTTACTGTAAAGGTGTGGATTGTACTTCCGTTATCTGCTAATGCATCGTCAAAGACTTGTCCCGAAAGGGTAATTTAGCGGGCATGTCGATGATCTTACTGGGCTTTGGCTCATAACTTACTGTTTAAATGTGCAGATCCTTCTACTAGTCAGACAGCTGGACTTATCTGATCCGTTCGAGGCTGTGACTATTTTTGCTTGAGGTGAGCCAACCGCATGGTTCGCGGTGGCATACCGTCTGATCCACCTTAGTGTTTAGACGCTTCCTACATCTGGTATTATATATATATATACATCGGATGTCAGAATTCGTAGATGCTCTATTGACACTGTATTTCGGGTGGATGTCTACACCTACATTTTATTGAAATATTTCTATCTAAATTATCATTATAAGTCAGTTTAATTAATCGTGGTTCGCCTAAGGATGTGACACTTAGGTACCATCACGGCCCCAAAAATTGGGTCGTGACACTCGAGCCTTACCACGTCTAGGGGTGGGCATTCGGTTTTTCGGTTCGGTTTTTAACTATTCGGTTTCGGGTTTTCGGTTTTCGGCTTTGAAAAACTTCAATCCAATCCAAACCAAAATAAATTTGGTTTGGTTCGGTTTTCCTCTTTTCGGTTCGGTTTTTTTCGGGTTAGTTTTCGGTTTTTTCGGTTTTGTCATATAAGACAAACTTTAAAATGAAATACTTGAAAGAATATAAATACAAGTCAAAGTATTAAACATTAAATCTAAATCATAATTCTAGATAAAGAGAAAACATGAATCCTAGGTAAAAAGAGATCTTACCATTCAAGAGGTAAAAACTGATTGAAACTTTTGATGAAAGCTTCACACGTATGTAGTATACCATAATACAAAGAGGTTAAAGTATTGAAAGCATAAAGTATTGAAATATTCAAACTCTAAAACCCTTGAACAAGTTTAGTTTAAGAGATAATAATAAAAGTATGAGAATCTTTTTTTTTTTTTGTGTGTGTGTATATATATATTTCGGTTTTTTCGATTTTTTCGGTTTCTATGATTTGAAATCCGAAACCAAACCAAAACACCAAAGTTTTCATATTCTCAATCCAATCCAAACCAATTATTTAAAAATCCAAACCAAATTAAAAAACTAATTCGGTTCAGTTTGGTTTTTCGGTTTAATCCGAATAGTGCCCACCCACGTCCTACCTTCCTCATTCGACAAAAAGAAGGATTTCGCTGTGCAGGGCCAGTCTGCAGTTTAACAGGAGAAAAATAGAAACGTGCCTGTGCAGACTACACCATCATTGACCACACAAGCCATATGCAACTGCTTCAGGATAATTTCAAGTTGGGTCCCGAGGTTCAAGTTATCATCCGGACTAGAACAACAGTAGCTCCAAGCACGTGGCTGGGCACTCCTTCGTCTACACTTATCCATTCACGGTAGGGCTTACCCTTCTGGTGCACGAGGTGATAGATTTATTTTTCCGAACCTACAACTTGTGTTTGGCTCAGCTTGGCCCTGGACTATAGAGAGTCATCGGGTGCCTCGAATTTTTGTGTAAGAAGGCCCGGGTGCCTTTCACCCTTCAAAATTTTTGTGTAAGAAGGCCGGAGCGAAAGAACGGAAGGAAACGAACTTGAACAAAGCGATGATTCAAACAAATGCAATGACGACCATAAAACCTCAAAAAAACAGTAAGTAACAAAAACGTAACAAATTTGTATTAATAATTTAGAGCTAAAATTTCAAAGTATATTAGGTTTTTTTTCTTATCCACTGCTGCTAGAACTGAAAAAAAAAAATGACAATAAGTCCTTATACCTGGAACCGTCTAGGGTTTTCAGATTTTATCCTTTTATTTTTAAATCCGACCCCTTTTGGACTTTTCCTTTTGAGATGAGGGTGAAAATGGTCTAATCTCCTAGGGATCGTACCACTTTCATCCTTATCTATCAAAATTGATCCATTGAAAGCAATGAACGGTCGGATCGAGTTTATTTTGAAATGGACGCTGAAGATATTGTACAACGTGGTCTTGTACGGAGGAGAAAGACGCTGCTGTGTCGTTTTGGTGGTGGAATCGGGCGGGACCACATTGATGACAAGGATTTTTGCGTGTATTGCTTAGGGTTTCTAAGAATTAAAGAAGAGGGATTGAAGGGGGGAGGGGGCAGCTGTAACGATTTAGGGTTAGGGATTGTTCAAATTGGGGAAATGAAATGGGTTACGGGTGAGGTGTGTATAGTGTAACTTAATATGTAAAATTTTCACAGATAAGTTAAGGTCAAGGGCATGAATTGCATATTTGGCCTGCTTTATCAGAATTTAAGTGCTTCTCCTCTTTTATTGTTTCAAAATTGGCCTTATTCCAAAAATAAATTATTACTTTTAATCTCGAGACAAAATCGAATGACAACAATGGCTATTTCATGAAGCAGGCAGTTTAGGTGGATATAGTGTGTAAATCTCGGGGAAAAATTTCACTAAATTTTGCTACAAGTCATTATAACCGATATTTAAGGTTTGTCACTACTATAGACTGATATTAAAAGATTTGCAAATATTTTTAATTTTTATGTCGGTATTATTATTATCGAGGTATTTTTAATATTGTTTCCTCCTTTCAAACAATGTTTTTAAAAATGTTCATCTTTGCCGATGGTCTAAAGGCTTGGGTGAATGACAAACAGGAGGTTTGAAGACATACTCTGGAATCTAAAGGCTTCAAACAACGCAGGAAAAAGACGGAGTACATGAAATGCAAGTTTAGTAATGCACCAAATGAGTCAGATATGGAAGTGACACTTGTTGCACGTGTCATCCCTAAGAAAGAAAGCTTCAAGTATCTTGGGTCAATAAGGAAACAAAGAGATTGATGATGGTGTCATATATCGTATAGGAGCGTGTTGAATGGAATGGAGGCTCACTTCTGGTATTTTTTGCGATAAAAAAGTGCCACATAGACTTAAGGGTAAGTTCTATAGAGTGGCCATTAGACCAACTATGTTGTATGGAGATGAGTGTTTGTCTGTCAAGAACATTCACATTCAGAAGATGCAAGTGATTGAAATGAGGATGTTTAGATGGATATGTAGTCATACAGGACAAGGTGGGAATAGCCTAAGTGGTGGACAAGATACAGGAAGCGAGGCTGAGATGGTTCAGACACGTGAAAAGGAGGAGCACAGATGCCCTAATGAGGAGGTGCAAGAGGTTAGCAATGCTGGGTCTACATAGAGGTAAGGGTAGACCGAGGAAGAATTGGGGCGAGGTAATTAGGCATGACATGGCTCGGCTCTAGATCACCGATGACTTTACCCTAGACAGGGAGCATGGAGGTTGAAGATTAGGGTAGAAGGTTGGTAGGTAGTTGCGTGTTTTCTTTAATTTCTGTGGGAGAACTTGGTGCTAGTGTATGATTATATAGATCCCTATCAGTTGGTATAATTGTTATTTTTCTATGGTTATCTCATTCTACGGTTTTATTAGTAATGTTATTTTGATGTCACTAAAATTGTTATTGAGCCGTGGTTCTATCAGAAATAGTCTCTCTACCTTAGTCGAGATAGGGGTAAGGTCTGCGTACACCTCACCCTCCCTAGAGCCCACTTGTGGGAATATACTGATTATATATTTGTTGTTGTTCTTTTGCCGAGGGTCTATCTAAAACAGTTTCTGCATCTTGATGAGGGTAATGTTTGCATACATATCATCCCTCCCTAGACTCTATTTATGGGATAATTAAGTTATTTTTGTTGTTGCAAATATAGACCTACACTCTTGATGCCATTTTTTTAATAGAATATTATTCTTCTTCTTCCTCCTTCTTCATTTTGTATGGACATAATATGGTAAAGTTTAATGATGACAATTTCTCCTTCTTAATATGTGAAGAGTTAGTGGATATAAGCTGTTATGTCAGTATTTAACTATGTGATAAAATACATACGCAGAGGAAGAAAAAAAAAAAAAAATAATATTACATCACAAACAAGTTTTGATGGTCCAACAAAACTTGTGAACAGGTTAACTTTATATATATAAAGAAGATAATAACAAGTCTTGACTCTTGAGGTTAGTCAAAATTTGATAATGTGAACAACACAGGCACATTTTGCCAATTTGTTAAAATTTACGAACAAATTAACAAGATAAGTACAATGAAAATAGTAGTAAATTTTGATTATTTTTGTGAACGATTGAAGAATATAGGGGAGTTTTAGCAATCAGTTAAAACTTTGAACAATTAACAAAATGGGGATACAGTATATACAGTGGACTATAATCATCTTAGTCTTATAAATTTCTCATATGAGGCCGAAAATGTTAGTGATGTTGTAAAAGGCCACCAGTCGCAAAAAGATGCAATGCAAAAAGTGCACGAAAGGCCACTTTTGCACTGGTTTTTGGGCACAGGCCACTAATACCAAAATATTTAGTTTGTAGCCACTTTTACTTAAAGAGATAGAACTTCAGTCCAGAGGCCGGATTGAAGTTCAGTCCTTAAAGATTGAACTTCAATCCAGGGCCATATGGACTGAAGTTCAGTCCTTAAAGATGGAACTTCAGTCCAGGGGCCGTATGGACTAAACTTCAGTCAATTATCAGAACTTAAGTCAATATTTATTTAGTAAATGCCCAAAAATGGCCCCTAGTGTAAGACCAAAGAAAATAGTGGCCTCAAACCAAATACCAGTGTTAAAAGTGGCTGCTGGGCGAAATTTTTACCCGAGTAAGATACAGTTATATTGGCCCAAAGCATAACCTTAAAACCCTAGCTGCACATCTCCTTATATCATCAATTTTCCTCTAACCCCTCCGGCGCGAGAGAGTGAGTGAGAGAGAAACAATGGGTCGTGTGATCAGAGCACAGCGTAAGGGAGCAGGCTCCGTCTTCAAATCCCACACCCACCACCGCAAGGGCCCGGCCCGCTTCCGGACCCTCGATTTCGGTGAGCGAAATGGGTACCTCAAGGGAGTAATCACAGAAGTCATTCACGATCCGGGCAGGGGTGCACCACTTGCCCGGGTGACTTTCCGTCACCCGTTCCGTTACAAACATCAAAAGGAGTTGATGGTAGCTGCTGAAGGGATGTACACTGGTCAGTTTATTTATTGTGGTAAAAAAGCTACCCTCATGGTTGGTAATGTGTTGCCTCTTAGATCTATCCCTGAAGGAGCTGTTGTTTGTAATGTGGAACATAAAGTTGGTGACCGTGGTGTTTTCGCTAGGTGTTCTGGTGATTATGCTATTGTTATCAGTCACAACCCTGATAATGGTACCACTAGGTATTGTATTTTTATCATTATAAATGCTTTTCTTATATTGATACGTGGTAGTTGATTATTTTGTTGACTTGACAATTGATTGTATAGATATGATTAATTCATTGCTTGACGGTGGAATTTTGTAGCTTAGTCGAGATAATGTTTGAATTTGTGGGGAACATGTTTCTCTTTTTACCACCTTTACTGTATTAACACTTTTCATAGGGATTTTCTTAGCTTGAGTGGTGTACCTTGGTAGGTTACTTTGTTGTAAAGTCTGTGCTGTTGGATTTGGTCTTTTGGGAAGGAGGCTAATTGTGTCGTAATGAAGCTAGGCAATGTTATAATGGGCATTATGCTGGTTTTTGGTCTTACTGGTGCTAGTGAGGTTCTTACTTGGGTTAATTGAAGCGGTAAATAAAGAGTGTAAAGTGTCTTCTGATTTCTCAAGCTTGATTTTGGAATGTTCTCTATGGTTTTGATAAGCTTATCTTTTTGCATATAAATCCATATTACTTGAATTTCCCATGTTTTTGTTTGTTTATTCTTGTTCTGTAAAATTCCCTCAAATAATTCAACTTACCTAAAGATTCTTGTGATTGTTACAATAATAGTTTTTTGTCCTACAGTCGTTTGCAAGTATGTTTAGATGTTTATACAGATCTGTTTGATTAAATTTGAATCATTCGACAGGGTTAAGCTTCCATCAGGAGCCAAAAAGATTGTCCCCAGTGGATGTCGTGCTATGATTGGTCAGGTTGCTGGAGGAGGACGTACTGAGAAACCAATGCTTAAAGCTGGTAATGCTTACCACAAGTACCGGGTGAAGAGGAACTGCTGGCCTAAGGTCCGTGGTGTTGCTATGAATCCTGTGGAGCATCCACATGGTGGTGGTAACCATCAACATATTGGTCATGCCAGTACAGTCCGCCGTGATGCACCTCCTGGGCAGAAGGTTGGTCTTATTGCTGCAAGGAGGACTGGTCGTCTCCGTGGTCAAGCTGCTGCAACTGCTGCCAAGGCTGACAAGGCTTAAGACATTTGCTTGTTACTTTTTATCTTGTTTATTGCGTTGTGATCAGTTTTTCAGTATTCAGCTACGACCAATTTGGTAGTAAAATTATAACATACTAAATTTTGTTGGGATGTTTAGTGAGTTTTGTTTTAATGATCCCTACGTGGTGCAGTTTTTTTTTTATCAATGTTCAGTTTGCTCATGATCTTGTCTTTTCATGTTGTTTACTTCACTTAATGCTAGTTCGTCGATCAAGTTTTAACTATGGATACTTGTGTCTTGATGTTGGAATGACTTGTCATAGTAGGTGTTTACCTTTAAAGCAGTTCGAGGATGCTGGTTCTTTACTGTCTCATTTGTTACAAATGTGAATTTAAAGATGGTGTCTGTAGAGGGTTTAGTTCTGTGATTATCCCTTGCTGTAGAATGGTTTAGGCATTTCTTGGTGAAGTATTTAGTAAAGGTTCCTTATGTGTGTGATCTTAACTGAGTAGCCAAATTCCTTTTTTTACAGCACTTTGATAAAATCTCAAT
Source organism: Petunia x hybrida (assembly GCA_037355625.1). Classification (NCBI taxonomy): domain Eukaryota; kingdom Viridiplantae; phylum Streptophyta; class Magnoliopsida; order Solanales; family Solanaceae; genus Petunia; species Petunia x hybrida. The sequence goes on from JBBBVM010000484.1 coordinate 6,488,493, forward strand.
CCCCATGGAGAGCCAAAGGGGCGAAATACTCGAGTATATTGGTCTTCCTTCTCTTCCAATATTACTATGATGTCATTAGTGCTTTGCCTGGTGGTTGTTTTGTGGTTCCTACCTCCTTGGCCATTTTGCACCAGTTGGCAATAACTTCTCTTTCGTTCCTAATTCATATATTTGTTCGTTGCTTTCGGTGCTATCACTAGACACTGTCGTTTTTCACCTAGTGATTAAATGCCATTTTCAAGCTGAAGGAGGATGTGCTGCCTTTCACGAGTGACTGGCGAGTTTAAAGGATTTGTTACTTGACCATGGTTAAATAATATGTCGCTTTAATTTTCAACTAATAAATTTTCATGTTCTTCGCGTTGTTATGAAAGACCTTGCTACGCTTAAGAACTAAATATTTTTATGATATTCAAAATTGTAATGGCAAAATATCGTAGACCAACATGGCAGCAGCTGAAATTATGTGGCGTGTCAAAAGACAGTGATAGAACCGAAGACGAGAAGAGTATAAACAAGTTATCAAGAGTTAATACTAGGGACATTTGCTAGGAAATTACGTGGCGTGTCAAAAGACAGTGATAGAACCGAAGACGAGAAGAGTATAAACAAGTTATCAAGAGTTAATACTAGGGACATTTGCTAGGATGACGTTGGGCATGGAGGCCGGGGCCTACTATTGGATCAATTGTCGCGCATTTAAAGGACACCTGAGTCCGTACGCTAGTACAAGGAATATTCGAATAAGTACGCTGATACCACCAACGTCCATATTCTCTAAAAGAACAAAATCTTATCTAGATAGGCACATCTCAAAGCATGTACAAGTGATGCAATCCAAATTGGGCTTAGGTCCCAACCATCAAGAGCCGAGTTAGGAGGATGCGAGGATGGAAGGGCAAGAGCTTAGGTGATGATTTGAAAGTCATGCATTTGAGCTCAATTGAAGGAAGGAAACCTATGCATCAGGACCAGGCGGAGCGCCCACATCCAGGTGAAGCGCCTAAACCACTGTACAACTAGGTGGAGCGCCTGAAGCTAGGCGGAGCGCCTAAGCCTGGGGCCTCTTTTGATCAGAAGCTCAGCCAGGCGGAGCGCCCCATTCCAAGCGGAGCGCCCAGCACGCTGAAGCCTCCAACTTTTGGCTTGGACTTCCTATTTTGCTCCTAAGTGATATATAATGCCCTAACTTGGCCTGAGGGCACTTTAGACCTTTTTTTTTTCCCACCCATTTTTGGAGGATCTATAGTGTTTCCACACTTCCCCTCCAGCGTGACTCGAACCCGGGACCTACCGGTCGTGGGTGGAGGTGCTTTACCAACTTAGCAACCCTCACTTGTCACTTTAGACCTTTCACACTAGTCTTAGAAAGTTTTATAAATAGAACACTTAGTCATTCATTTGTAACTAGCAAACCTTTGAATATGAATGATGAATATTTTAGTGAATCTCAATGAAAACCCGTGAGCGGGCTTGATTTCACTTGGTCGAATCCAAGTTGAACATCGAATCTTTTTGATCATTCTATTTGCAAGAGCCGGGTGTCTCTTGAGGGTAGTTGCGTGGTATAGGTGATCCTTGACTTCACCCGGGGTGTATCGAGACAAGTTCCTCGGTGCTACTTAGGTAAACGTTTCAAGCCTCATCTTGTTTTTATCTCGATCTCTTGATTAGATATCGCCTATCTTGTTTTAGCTTCCACATTTTCATATCGTCTTTAGCTTCTGCGTAATTTGCATTGCATCAGTTGGTATCAGAGCGAGGCTAGGGTATCGTTCTTACGAATCCTCGTTCTTGTTCTTGTTGTTGTTATTGTGTTGTTCTTGTAGAAAAGAAGAAAAAAAAAATGAAAAGTTAAAAAACTTGAAAAAAAATCATAAAATCGGGTTGGAATTAAATCTCCAAGTGTTAAAAAGTAACGGGGATTGTTCTATGATGTATTCCCGTTGTTTTGGTATACTTATAACGTGTTTTAGTGTTACCGATGGAAGATCGAAATTTTAAAATCCCAAAATTCTTGAAACTTTGAAATTTTGCTTCGAAAGCTTGATTCGATCTTGTTGATGGTTGTTTGTTGATATAAATCATTGGGGATTGTTTGCAATAGTTGAAAACATCTTTGGGTATCCTTTGATTTGAGAAACAACTTGAAATCGTTGAAGAATTTGTGTCAAAATCGACCAAAAACACGTTGTTGGAGAAGCTGGAACACATCGCTGGGCGGAGCGCCTAGACCTGGGCAGAGCACCTAGCTAAGCTGCTGCCTCACAGCCCAGGCGGAGCGCCTAACATTGGGCGGAGCGCCTGAATACAGTTAGCGGAGCGCCTAACCTCTGGGAGGTGCGCCTGACCCCTGTTTCAGCCGCGGGTAGTTTTTCTTCGTAGGGTTTCATGTTTGAATTGCTTCCAACTAGTACTTGTAGAGTACATTCCTACTTGAATTGTACTAGTTCTTTGAGCCTTTAGGATCAATCGTGCTTAGCGGAGATTAGGACTTAAAGAAGACTCGTAGAACTTTGTTGCTTCAAGTGCGCACTCATATAGCCGTTCGTCCATCGATCACATCACTTCCACTCACCCCGAAGAGTATTTGGTTCGTGTGAATTTTAGTGGTTATTGAGGAGGTTGTTCAACTACGAGGAAGCCTTGAAATCAATCTTGAGGGATCCTACCCCACCACTAAATTGAGTGTACCCGAGTGACATTCAAAAGAGAGGGAGCGAGTGAGGTTTTTACTCTAATCCTTTTCTTTAGCTTTTGGTTTTTGTAGGTACATGGCCAGAGACGTTTATGATATCATTAAGGTCCCGGTAAGCACTTTGGCCTACCTCTTGGCCGAGGTGAGATCCATGAGCTTGAGGCTTGAGAGCCTTGAACAAGAATGGACCCCGAGTGTCCAAAAAGATGCCGGTGAAGGCACAAATAATGGAATGTTGGGCATTCCCCAACAAGTGGGAATTCCCCACAACTTGGGCAATCTCCAAGGTGATGAACAACAAGTTAAGAGTTACTCTACTCCAAAAGAAGATGATCTTGAGTCTCATTCCAATGTACTTGAACATGAGAGACAAAAGAAAGAGAGGAGTGAGGGAGTGACCGGTGACAATCCTAGAGAGAAAAAAAGGAGAGGAAGTGAGGAGTGATGTGAGTGGATTGTCACCCGAATCTACACTTGGCCTTGAGAGAAAAATAAGAGAAAGGAGAGGAGAGGAAAGACAAAATGAGAGTGAGGACACCCTTTGTTCTAACTATGCTATATCTTCTTCTTCTACTTGTTTTGGCTTATGTGTAGGTACTTTTGGAGGCAAGTTAGTGGAGCCTCAACCATGTGTTTGAAAGGAAAGACATGAGGAGAAAAATCTTCAATATGAGCTTCATGAAGGAGGAGTTGAACATGACACTTCAAGCGAAGAGAGTGCTCAAGGAAGTAACTCAAATATAAGTGTTGCTTCATCTTCTCATGACTCTACTAGTTTCTTCTCTTGTGATGACTCAACGCTTGTTGGTGCTTGTGATGCATCTAGTGAATATGCTACTAGCGAAGAGTCTAGTGGTCAACTTGTGTGTGCTTGTGAACCACTATTTGAGAGGATTGATAAGCCACATCATGATGTGAGCCTGGTATTCAATGAACCTCTCTTTAGTGAAGAAGTAGTAGTTGACCTTGCATGTAGCCCTTATTATGATACACCACCTATTTTCGACAAAGGGGAAGACGAGTTGTTTGATCGCCCCCTTATTGATATAATTATTATGGTGGATCTATGTGTTGTAGTGGGGAAAGTAGTGACCTTGAGGAGTCCCTAGTGGATGAGATGGATCGGATTATATTCGATGACTTCTCAAGTGCGGGTGATGAACCTAGTTATGATACTTCACCTTTGCTTGACCTTGAGAATGGGGTGCGTACTTTTACTTATCCTTTGTTTGAGGGCATCCTTATTTGTGGTGGTGAGTTGTATTGAGCTAGAGTTGGGAATGAGTTGGAACCTCCATGGTGTGAGGGATTTGATCCCATAGACAACTCTTTATTTGAAGCTTCGAAAGAGGTAGATGATTCTTCTAGTGACACTGCTCTTGTTGGTTTGGGTTATGATGATGAAGAGGCCATTATTAATGCCTTCCTTGAGAGTTTACCTTGTGAGGAGGGTTGTCTTGAGGATGAAATTAAAGGTGAGGAGGTATCTCTTAGTGTGAATATGAGAGCTTTTAAGAAGGGGAGTGGGGTAATTGATGCTAATTGTGAATTGAACTACTTTGCCTATCCCATCCCACATGTTAACCGCACATTGAGGATTGAGCATACCAAAACCATTGTGCCAAATTGTAAAATACTTCATTGAAGGTTTGGTGTGTTAACAACGAGCTTAGGGATCACAGGATTATTGATAGATTGATCTTGTATTTTTCATACCCTATTAATCCCTTTGATTGTTCTTGTGTTGGGTGCACTTCTTTGTTGAACCAAGTACTTGCTATTTCCCTTGGGAACATGAACTTTTTCATTGCTATTGATACTTGGTTATACCATAAGAGTGTGTTTTCCCACACTTTTGGCACTAACGTACTCTTGTAGTAGGAGCTTTTTTTTGTGTTTGTCTTTGGGTGTAGGCTTTGATGGTTTGATATCGAGGACGAAATCCTTTTAAGAAGGGGAGGATGATGCAATCCAAATTGGGCTTAGGTCCCAACCATCAAGAGCCGAGCTAGGAGGATGCGAGGATGGGAGGGCAAGAGCTTAGGTGATGATTTGAAAGTCATGCATTTGAGCTCAATTGAAGGAAGGAAACCTATGCATCAGGACCAGGCGGAGCGCCCACATTCAGGCGGAGCGCCTAAACCACTGTACAACCAGGTGGAGCGCCTGAAGCTAGGCGGAGCGCCTAAGCCTGGGGCCTCTTTTGATCAGAAGCTCAGCCAGGTGGAGCGCCCCATTCCAAGCGGAGCGCCCAGCACGCTGATGCCTCCAACTTTTGGCTTGGACTTCCTATTTTGCCCCTAAGTGATATATATAGTTCCTTAACTAGGGCACTTTAGACCTTTCACACTAGTCGTAGAAAGTTTTATAAATAGAACACTTAGCCATTCATTTGTAACTAGCAAACCTTTGAATATGAATGATGAATATTTGAGTGAATCTCAATGAAAACCCGTGAGCGGGCTTGATTTCACTTGGTCGAATCCAAGTTGAACATCGAATCTTTTTGACCATTCTATTTGCAAGAGCCGGGGTCTCTTGAGGGTTGTTGCGTAGTGTAGGTGATCCTTGACTTCACTCGGGGTGTATCGAGACAAGTTCCTCGGTGCTACTTAGGTAAACGTTTCAAGCCTCGTCTTGCTTTTATCTCGATATCTTGATTAGATATCACCTATCTTGTTTTAGCTTCCGCATTTTCTTATCGTCTTAACTTCTGCGTAATTTGCATTGCATCAACAAGCAACCTCTAAGGTTAGAAAACACTATAACTATCTCCCTCATTTGTAAACATACACAACATCCCCTACCGTTACCTTGTCGATTTGCACAAGAATTGTTAAACATTCAAGCTTTCATTTGGAGCTTTGGACCTTCAGTCAATAAGACTACTTTTCCTCTTTACTCTATTTACTTGTTATTATTTCTCACGTTTGATTAAGTTTACGGTCTCATTTATTAATGAAATCTAACTTTAAAAAGAATCAATAATATTGATATACCACCTTATTTTTGGCTCAATAAACCTAAAATCAATTGTCAGTAACTAAAAACCGATTTTAGGTCATATAGTTGGCGTCCGCCATGGGGCTTAAGTAAAGTATTATTCCACTAATCCAAGAAATAAAATTCAACTTCTATAACTCCAGAAGAATATTTTCAATGAAGAAGCCTAAACTCCATAAGAACAGAAATAAATAAAGCATAATGGAAGAAAAAAAATAAACAAAGCAAAATCTTGATCTTGCTCCCACCACTACCTCGAATCCAAACAACAGAATTTTAATTCCCAAAATCCTTTTTTTTTTCTTTGTATTTTACCATCAATACTTTAACTATATTTCATTATTATTTACTTTTTACATGTAAATAAAGTAATAACTTTACATGTTCTCCTTTCATTAATTAATGGCAAAGTTTATGGACTTTCCAGCTTTCAGGTACAAACTACTACAAAAATTGCAAGGTTTTGCTGCATTTTGTAATAATAATTGCAAGTGTTCTGATTTCTCCAACAATCTGGTACAAATTATTTTTCAACTAATACTAAGCTTCATGCCTCGAAAGAAAACTACTACAAACAAATGGAAACTTCCTAGATGAATAATAAAAATAGAAAGATGAAAATTAATGGAAAACCCTACTAATAGAAGTAGTAAAGTATTTAGAATCTATGCTCAAAGGCAAAGGTGACTTGTCACAGCGCAAAGTTTATAATGAAAGTTAAGAATCTCTGTAACCACGACCTTGTCTTGCTAGTCGAACATCAGTTCTTTCGCGGCATTGAGGTTCACTCAATCTTTTTAGTGTAAATTGATATATATATCATTGTGTTTAATAAAATTTGATTATTTTTTTTCGAAAATTAGATTGAAATACTTAAAAATCTTATGTACTCGATTTTGCTGCATGCAAGTAAGCTGGTACAAATCGACTGCAAAGAAAAACTAAAAACATAAATAAAAGGAAAATAAGAAATTTCCAAAATAGAAATCTTACCCGTGAGTAATAAGAACTGATCAACCAAAAGGTAAAAAAAATGATCTTCTGAGCTTGAAAGCAACTTCAAGAACTGAGAAAAAGCAAAGCTTTAGGGTGTGTTTGGTATGAGGGGAAATATTTTCTCATTTTCCATTTTTGGTTGGATGACATGAAAAATATTTTCCTAGACTATTCATTTTCTTTCAAATAGAGGAAAATATTTTCCCTAAAAATTGAAGCAAAAACATTTTCCTTACACACACAAACCCAATCTCACATAACCCCTACCCTACTTCCCTAAAACATACTCTACCACCCCACCTCTCCACACCACATCCATCCCTAATCCCCACAACTTCCCATCACCAGAAAGTGAGTGCCATTTCGGCGCCGCACCGGTGCCGTTTTCTGTTTCCGACGCCGGCGCCGCCTCTGCTTACAGTTTGTGACGCCGATGCTTGCTCTTCTTCCCGTTCCCCACACCGACTTCTACTCTTCTTCCCGTTTCAGATGCCGACGCTGGTTCTACTTGCTGTTTCTAGTGCCACGAAAACCCTAAACGTTAGTTTATTGGCTGTTGTCGTTACTCCGGCGTCTGAACGTGATTAAAGCAGCAATAAGTAAGGTGGATGGTAAGGAGGGTTTTGGTGGTGAAGGGAGGGGGTGGGTGGAGTGATTTGGTGATGAGAGGTGGGGAGAGGGTCTATGACTCTAAATACGGCTTTAGAATACAATTGCAATTGTAATTGGGCTACAAAAATTTATTGTATCAAGATTGCAATAATTGAATGAACAATAGATAATAACGATGAATATGAATGCAAGAACAAGAGATTTACTATTGATCACTTGAGATTACACTTGGACAGGATTTTGGCTATATTTTTGATTGATTTTTACATTGATACATAAGTGCTATTTATAGAAAAAAGAAGTGAGGTAATCGTGGGCATTAATTAGCCTACATTCGCATATTCAGATCATGGATGACCCACAATCTCCTCTTCATTGTATGTTGAGATTGTGGGGCTTCAGTTACAGAGGGCTCGGGCTTTATGTCTCAGGCACTCTGCATTCTTGTGACTCGAGCAGTCATGACCTCGTGGCTTCACCGTGAGCTTCACGTTTCAGTCACCACGTGTCTGAGACAGAATTTCACAAATACAGATAGTTTTCCCACTCCTCGAGCAACTATAAGAGTTCTCGAGGAGTGGAATGAGAATAGGAGGGAAAAACGATATGGCGGTGCATGCACCTTGTATTTCAAAAAGGCGGCTATCACTTCGCCTTCCCATAGGCTCTACGTGGCCGTTACGTTAGCACTTCTTCCCTAGAAAATCATGAGTCTTCCACTATAAATCCTTCAACTTGAACACTTTGAGACTTTCTACTTCCAATCTAAAATCTATGTAGTAAACACAGTCTCTTTCAAATTTCTTCACATCAATCAGGATCACAAGTTCCAGATTAAGCATTCATGTCCACAAAAAATTCTGCCCAAAATTTTGCTAGCCATTCTGGTGGCAACGACCTTGATACCGCCACGATGGTTGTTGGCGATGACACCATCAACTTCACAATGCCTCTGAATGTGATTTTGTCGGCGGGGACTTGTAGTGACACAGTTTTTGAGGTGGCTGATTTAATACCCATGTGACGGAGCAAGGCTACTGCTTGTTGTGGTCATTCTGAGGAAGTAAGCATCGTAGAGGAGGACACCAGAGATATTGAGGAGGACGTCGGAGATGTTATTGAAGGCGAAGAAGAAGAGGTATTCGGATAAAAAATGATCCCTAATGATGTAGAGGTTCAACCCTACCATATTATCACCTATTATTTTGACAACACGAAGGACTTCGCAGTCTAGACTCAATCTTCCAAGCAACAAGAGAAGAATAGGAATGTGCATGTTCGTTCAACCCCTTCTTGGATCAGACAAGCTCATATTCAACAGCTCCGGGAGGATTGCAAATGGGGGCTAGAAGTTGAAGTTTCCATTCCCGACCCTAATAGCAGTGTGAACTCTAATCACATGGTAGGGCACTCATTTGTCTATACCTACCTTTTCACGATGGGATTCACTCTTCCTATGTACGAGGTGATTGATTCAATCCGCTGCACCTACAACCTTTGTTTGGCTCCGCTCAGGCCCATTGTGCGGAGGACCGTTGGATGTATTGACTTCTTATGAAAAAAGGCTGGATTGCCTTTCACCTTCCAACACCTGACTTTACTTTACTACCCCTATTTTTACAAGGGTGGTATTGTGTCCTTGGGTAGCTGAGGTAAATGCTCGTTGATAACCAAGTGTGAGGACACCACAGATCGTGGATGGGCGAATCACTATGTGCGATTGAAGTTTTATTGCCTTATATTTTTATATATTAGGTTAGGTTCGTGGAAGAGCCAAGACTAGGATATTTTAAAGGTTATATGTATTGCTAGGCCTTAATAGAGAGTATTATGTGGTGGCAAGAGTTCTATAGGTATGGTAGCGATCTTCTGAGGGGTTAGAAACACTTTAATAAGTTGAGGGTATTAACTGTTCAGCTTTGAATATGAGGTAGTTCTGATTGAGGGGATTCTAAAGATTTTGTAAATATCTACTAAGGGATTACCTATTGATATGTGTAGATGGTTAGTGATCTTATTGGCCATGACATTGATACCAAGAGCTATTTATTATATATGCCTATGTGTTGCCTTACGTTATGGTTATTGAATTGATTATTGTGATATAACGGGCGGGTCGCACACCGCAGCACTATGACTTGAGGGATCGGGTTGTGCGCCACAATAGTCATAGTTAATTTGGGATCAGACTGCACGTTGCAACGCTATGATTATACTTATTGGGATGTACGCCACATTATCATAGTTAACAGGGAATGAGCTGCACGCTGAAGTACTATGAGTATATGGGATCAGGTTGTTTGCCTCAACCGCATAGTTAACTGGATTGGTTTGTCAGCTGTGAAAGTATGTTTCTGTGCTTGTGTTGGACATTATCCCGTGTATGGCTTATGCGCTTGATTTGTAGCTTCAAGGTGTGTCGTTTAAGATAGGTGGGCATGTAATGGTGATTGTACTAAGTCATCTCCATATATGATACCAAGTAGGTTTGTTAAGAAATGTAAGAATACACCCTATGGTTATTACTAGATACTTGTTGCTATTCTTGTTTCTTCCCTAGTGTGGTATAAGTTGCTTAGTGTTTAGTGCTCGTTTTATTTATGTTCTGGTGCTACATGCATTCTAGCTGCTTATGTATTCTGGCTATTATCTGGCACTTTTGTTTTAATAGTTGTAATAAGATGAATTCGTTATCTGCTTCTCTTCTCCCTGACTAACTTATCTGTTATTTGAGTTGGATAGCCAGCCCCCACTTATGGAGTCCTTTCGACTCACCCTCTGTTTGTTTCTTGTCTATTTATTTAAATTCAGTAGGTTCGCTCCAAGATTGAGTTCGCCACGTGGTTGAGGAGCGAAAACGACTTCTGCTGTCAGGGTGAGCCAGCTTTTGTTCAGGATGGCCTCTAGTTTTATGTTTTTTACCTCAGTTGTACGTTGCTCTTTCCAGGAGATGTATATACTTTGTTTGTATTCTTAGATGTCTATCTGGATAGCCCTAAACCTAATACAATAGGTAGATAGCTGTAAATAAGTTTTGTTTCTTATTTCAAGCCTATTTTGTGTTTAGTTGATGAAATTTCTGAAAAGGATTCCCCCGACGGGTCTAGGGGAGGATATTGGGCGCCAGTACGGCCTAGTCAGGAATCTGGGTCGATTCACCTAGAGAAGTAATCTGTAAGCACGAGAAGAAACGGAACACCCCTTTTAGCTTTGGGAAGTGGTCCAACTATATCCTTCCCCCATTTCATGAATGGCCAGGGGGACAAGACTAAGTGTAAGGGCTTAGCCTGTTGGTGAAGTATCCAAGCGTGGCATTGGGATTTATAACACTTTTTAAAAAAGGCTTTGGTATCCGTGCCGATATATGACCAATAATATCCAGCCCTAAGTAATTTACAAGCAAGTGCTTTCCTTCCAGAATGATTTCCAAACTAGCCCTCGTGCACTTCCCTCATCACATATTCAACGTGTCCTGAACCTAAGAACTTGGCCCCGTTGGCCGCTGTGCAATTTCCTATATAACTCTTCTTGGATCAATAAGTACGGGACTGCTTGAATTTTAAGCTTCCGAGCTTCTTTTTTATCATCTAGCAAAGTCCCCATGTCCTTGTAAGAAAAGAACTTGGTGGCGCCAAACCCAAGTATGATGCACCGAATTAACTCCAATCTTTACTCTTTCAACGGCCGAAGTAAGGAGGCGAACGACTTAATCAGTCCCCGAGTTACTTACTTCGGTAGCATAGCCTAAATTCGCTATAGCATCTGCTTACGAATTCTCCTCTCGAGGCATTTGTTCAACCTTCCATTCTTGAAACTTGGACAAGATTTGTTTAACTCTGGCTAAGAACTACTGCTTTCTGGGTCACGGGCCGAAAAGTCTTCAAGGTTTTGATTCACCTCTAATGGTAAATCACTCTTTAGCTCAATTCTCTCTACCCCTAATTCCTTAGATAGTTCTAAAAATACAATCACTGTCTCGTACTCAGCTTCATTTTTTTTCACTTGACTAATCCTGATAGAATGCCTTACTCTTTCTCCCATTGGAGCAACTAAAACCAAACCAAGCCCTGAGCCTTTGACATTCATGACCCTATCAGTATAAAGTGTCCAAATACCAAAGATTGGCCCTTTTAATAATAATTCTTCCTTTTCCACTTTGGGGAGATTTTGGGCACTAAAATCGGCCACAAAATCTTCTAGTACTTGGGGCTTTATGGCCGTGCGAGGTTGATAAATGATATCAGACTTGCTCAGCTCAACAGACCATTTCGCCAACCTCATGGACAACTCAGGCTTATGAAGTATATTTCTCAACGGGAAGGTAGTCATTACAGCTATGGGGTGGCATTGAAAATAGGGTCGAAGTTTACGTGCAGCAATGACAAAAGCAAGCGCCAGTTTTTCTAACTGAGGGTACCTGGTCTCGGCATCAAGCAGCAACTTTCTAACATAGAAGATCGGTTGTTGTTTTCCATTTTCTTCTCAAACCAAAACTGCACTCACCGAGACACTTCAGACACGACCAGATAGACTAACAATGTCTCTCCATGTTTTGGCTTTGCAAGAAACGGTGTGTTTCCCATGTAATTCTTCAACTCCTTCAACGCTTGTTGGCACTTCGAGGTCCATTCAAAGGCTGTGTTCTTCTTCAAAACTGTGAAGAACTTATGACATCATTTCGAAGATCTCGAGATAAATCTGCTCAAGGCCGCGATTCGGCCAATAAGACGTTGAACCTCTTTTATCCTCGAGAGAACTTTAGGGATTTCCTCTATTGCTTTAATTTTCTTAGGGTTTGCTTCAAGTCCTCACTCGGAGACAATGAAGCCTAAGAAATTACCCGAGCGAACGCCTAAAGCTTACTTTTTAGGGTTTATTTTCATGTTGTATTTTTACAGGATGACAGAAGCTTCCCTTAGATGATTTAAGTGGTACTCCACCTGAACTGACTTCACCAACATATCATCGATGTAAATTTTCATTGATTAATATAATCCTTAAAAATGCGGCACACTAACCTTTGATACGTTGCCCCTGCATTTTAAGACCGAAGGGCATCACCTTGTAGCAATTTGTGCCCCGGTCTGTGATAAAGGAAGTTTTCCTTCATCCTTCGGATCCATCAAGATCTGGTTATACCTCGAGTAAGCATCCAAGAAGGTTATTAGTTTGTGTCCAACCATGGAGTCTATTAACATGTCTATTTGAGGTAACAAATATGAATCTTTGGGACAAGCCTTATTCAGATTCGTGTAGTCCACACACATCCTAAATTTTATATTTTTCTTTGGCACGACCACAACATTGGCCAACCACTCCAGGTATTTGACTTCTCGTATAAAGCCATTATCAAGCAACTTGCTAGTCACCTCTTCGATCACCTTTTTCCTGATGTCAGCATGTGGCCTTTTCTTTTACTTTACCGGAGTGCGGTGAGAATCCATGTTAAGTTTATGCTTTGTTATATCTGGGTCGATCCCAACCATGTTGGCATGGGACCAAGGAAATCAATCATTGTTGGACTTTTCGATAATAACTAGACTAGTTCCGAGCCAACAAATATCTTTCTCTCCGAGAATTTCATCGACAGAGTGATCGATTCCATTTCTTCAATCGTTAAGTCTTCAGCCTTTTGCTTTTAGGCTTTTGAATTAATGTAAGCAAGATTACGAAAGCAAAAGACAAGATAAAAAGAAAGACAAAATTTGAACAAGAACAAGAGCGCAACTAGGAACTAGTCTAGTTACCTTCTTATTGGAGTCAAGAGGCACTTATGCTATGCAAACTATCCTCAAGATTACTATGAATCTTGCAAAAGGTTTGATCAAAAGGAAAGGAGTTCAATTTGAATTAACCAAAAGGAACAAGTTTACAAGGTTTGTGTTTTGAGAGAAAACTCATGTTCAATATTCTGTAGATTGTAAGCTAATGAAATAAAGGACTAAGCAAGATCACGCAGGGTAAAAGCGGAAATGAAAAAGATAAGGAGCAAGACTAGTCTTGAACTCCCTACGATGTATCAACGAGGAACTAGTCTCGTGAAACCCTCGATTCAGGTCAAGAGTTGCCTACACTACGCAACTACCCTCGAGACACACCTGGGTCTCGGAAATAGAATGATCGGGTTGGATTGAGGGTCAACTAGATCCACTAGAAGATTCAAGTCCGAAAGATAGGTTTCATTCATCAACTAGGAGCAAAGCTCATGTTCTTCAATATTCAAAATAGACTAAGTATGAAAATAAGCAAGACTAGGGTATTTATAGCGTTTTCCCACGCCTTAGATAAGGTCTAAAATGCCCCACAAGTTGGGCTTAGGTAGATAGACCACGCAGGGTCAAAACAGTAAAAGAACACCAAAAATCTCGGGTGTCCAGCGCTTTGGGTGGAGCGCCCGTTCTCTAGGCGGAGAGCCTGAATTTTGGACCAGTGACTTGGCTGGGCGGTCCGCCTGGCCCTTGGGCAGAGCGCCCCACTGCATGGTGCTCAGGGCGGAGCACCTGGCTCCTCTGGGTGGTGCGCCTGAGCTGTGATCGTCCGAAACATCTTCCAATTGCTTCCATCTTCGAGTCCTTTCCTCACCAAGTGTAAATGCACCTCTTGGACCTCCTTGGCTTGACTCCGAGTGAATGGTCTCGTGACGGATTGCCTGGCATCAATCTCCGAGTCTTGTGCATTGGCAGATAACAAAACTCCCCCGTACTTTCACGACAAATGAGTTCCGTCTACAGCGATGACTTTTCTCATATGCGCAAAACTCCTTATCCATGCACCAAAAGCTACAAAAAAATACATGAACCATTGGTTGTCATCAACCTTCAACTTTGTATGTGTACCCTCATTTGTCGTCATAAGCATATAACGGTACGCATCCAATATCGCATAACCGTGCTCTGGAGTCCCTCTTGTCAAAGCTTTTGCAATAACAGTCCACATCCGGCAGTTCCAATAACTAATGTTACAACCCAAATCCCTATGGACTGCAGCTTTAACATCCTTTATTGATATACCTTTTCCTTTTCCCTCTTCATAACTACTTTTCATGTATGAACCGATGAGATCCGCAGAGGCATATGGGTGATTACTTGAAAGATGCTCTAACCCGCACGAATGCTTCTTCCTGTACACAGTAATGATGAACCTATCACTGTCTACGTACTTTATGGCCCGGATCCACCACTTGCAGCTCTGATTTACACATCTCACACAAAAAACTTTTTTTGCATTCTTTCCTTTCTTGAAACAATAATTCTTCTTCACTGCAGCAAGCTGCAAGGCTTTTATTAAGGCGCGCTTGTTTTTGAAGGTTAAACTCTTATAAAAATCAGTGTCGTCATCCCCATCCCTTTGAACGCTGCAGCCTGCTTAAGAACCTCCAACATTGACCGTATTTCTCTCAACTACAGGAGTTGGACTGAATTCTATTTCTTTTTCTTCTTCTTGTTCTTCTTCTTCTGGTTCTACTTCTGCTCCTCCTCCTTCGTGTGCTTCTCCAACATTTTTTTCTTCTTCGTTTTCATTAAGTGGAATTTCCATATTCAACGAATCTTGTAGATCCATGTCATCCCATCCACTAGTAGAAAAATCATCACACATCTCATCATTACGCACATGCTGTTCATTTGAAACCTCCACAGACCTATCAACCAAACATACCCTTAAAGTAGGCCTATTTCCAGATCCGTCGACATCGGCAAGGTAAATAAGGAGATCCTTGTTGTTCTTTATTTTACAAGGATGACTCTTTTGCTTTGAACAGATGCTAAGCATATATGTAATGCAAAGATCAGTTGGATCATGACTTCCCCCACATCTAGTGATGATCTTGTAAACCAACTCAAAATACGTAACATCGTTATTCAAAATAACCGGTACCGTCTTCCTTGTCATCGAAATCCACGTGAAACATTCTGGTGTCTCGATCCATTCACCAAGAAAATCAACTGCTAACAGTAGTACACCCATTTATGGTGCAAAAATACCTGGATGCATTAGAAATTGATATGCATTAGAAGCTGAAAATACAATTGAGATGTTTTCACGTATAAAGTAAAATGTGTACACGTATTATTTTGACGTGTACACATATTTTGAATGTGAAGTAAGAAGAATACGTTGCCTGATGTGTACACATAACAAATTATGTGTACAGGTCAATATAATATGCGTACACATATTATATTGACGAGTACACGTATATTTGATGTATAATAAGAAAAAGGATGCAATGTCGGATGATGTGTACACATATTTATTATGTGTGCACGTATATTTTATGTGTAGGGTCAAACTTAATATGATGTGTACACATCTCTCATTATATGTACACGTTCTTACATAAGTGTACACATATTCTTCGAATCCGTACACATCAGCTGCCCAGAATTTATATTCCTCACTTTAGGCTAGCTTTGAGCATAAGCGTGTAGCGAGTTTGACTAAAGGCTCCGCTCCTTTATTGGCTTATGATTCTCGGAGAAGTGATGGCGATAAGGCGGAGCAGCAACAATTGGCGCTGTTTTGGAGATACAACATCGATGATGGCGCGACAGTGTTGGCGTTGTGGGACATAGCAGTCATGACGATATAGTTGTTTGATGTCGAAGTTTGATTTTGGCAGTAAGCCTAGTTCCTCTCTTGTCTGTATCTTTGTTTGATTAGGTGTTTAGCTTAGGAAAACCATGTTAGTTTAGCCAGTCTTGATTTGTGAAGTTGAACACATGTGATTTACGACGTAAACTCATGAAATTACTATGGATTAGTCATAGTATATTTGTTCATATTATCAGATTTAATCTAAGAGGAAGACCATATGTGTATGTGTTTTGTTTATATATTTGAGTCCGTTGTTGGTACCTCTTCGTCATTTAGTTTAGTTTAAGTAGTCTATTTGTTTGATAAGCATGTAAACTATACATAAATCTGTTTGACCAAATGTGTTCCCTATGGTTTAGTTGTGTAAGAGTGAAATTATTATTTTCTGTTAATCATATGGTGAGTATGTCAATCAAGTTTATTTGTTGTTCCATATTATTTATTTAGTTTATTTGTTGTTAGAATAAATTTTCTCATCTGTGTTTTGAGCCGGATAATGGTATCGTCCTTTCACTTGTATCAAGCTATGTCACATGTTTCAATCATTGAGGTATGTCTATTGGTCTGTTCATGAACTGAGACCATGAGTTTTGTAAAATTTGATGGCTAGCTTTGTTGAAGAACATAAAAAAATACTTAATTAGCATGTATAAGACTTTGGTGGGTTTGCATAAGTCTATCAGTGTCCATTAAGTTAGTTTGAGTAGAAAGGTTTCATTGTTCTTAATTATTCAAGTTCAAGTAGGAACCTGTCAAAGTCCTTCAAATATTTTATTGTGTTAGTTTTGTTTGATGTCTAGTTTGTGGTTCAAACTTAATAATGGTATGTTTTGGTCTCTTTGTATAAGTGAACAATCACTGAAACATGAAGTGACTGATTTTTTGTTGTTGTTTAGATTTGTGTAGGTATTAATAATTTGGAAGATTGGAGTCCATTACCAAATTCATATTAGTATAAGGTCTTGATGTGTTCCAATGAGATGAAAAAGTACTTAAAATATAGGGAATAAATAATAGTTATTGGGTTGGAATGTTGGGTCAAATGGGTTCTGGTTTTGACGCGTTGAATTTAAAACAAAAGCTGCTCTTAATGTAGTCAAAGGGAATCAATTGGTAGCGGTGGTGGCAGCACTCCATCCCTGCCGCACTCAACCCCTTTTCATCTTTTCAATTAATGTAGAGCATGCTTGTCTCATTTATGAGACAAAGCATTATTTTCGCATTGGGAAAGAAGATGTGTGATTTTCCTCCAGCAATAAATGAGGGTTAAAGAAAAAGAAGAATTTTATATGTGGCATAGAAAAAATGTAGTAGAAAACATTCCAAAAAAAAAAAAAAAAACAAAAGAAAAAAAGAGAAAGGGAAGAATAGCAAGGAAAAGAGTACAAAAAAACGAGATGAGTCTGATTAGTTTGAAAAGGTTTTAAAAATTTAAATTTGGTTTGGTTGGTGGTCTGATCTGGTTTAGCCATCCGTGCCGATATCTGGCCAATAATACCTTGCTCGAAGAAATTTGTGAGCAAGTTCCTTTCCTCCTGAATTATTGCCTCACTCGCCCTCGTGCACCTCCCTCATAACATATTCAGTTTGCCCCGGGCCCAGACATTTGGCCAATGGGCTGCAGTGTAACTTCTTATAGAACTTTCCTTAAATCAACGAGTATGAGACTGCTTGAATTTTAAGCTTTTTAGCCTCCTTCTTATCAGTTGGCTGAGTCCCCTTGTCCAAGTAAGGAATGAGCTTGGTGTGCTAATCCCAAGTATGACTCACCGAATTAACTTCAAGCTTTACCCTTTCTACGACCGACGTAAGAAGGTGAATAACTGAATCAGTCCCCGAGTTACTTTCTTCGACAACTAACCCTAGATTTTCTAAGCCATCCGCTTCCGCACTCTTCTCTTGAGGGATCTGTTCAAGTCTCCACTCTCGAAACTTAGACAAAATTTGTTGAACTCTAGCTAAGAGTTGTTGCATTCTGGACTCCCGAACCGAAAAGTCCCCAAATATTTGATTCACCACCAACTGTGAATCACTTTTCAATTTGATTCTCTCTACCCAAAGATATCTAGCAAGTTCTAAACCTACTACTACTGCCTGGTACTCAGCTTCATTGTTGGTCACCTACTTGAGCCTAATAGAGTGCCTTACTCTTTCACCAGTAGGAGCTACTAAGACAAGCCAAGCCCCGAGCCTTTAAAATTGGTAGCTCCATTAGTGTAAAATGTCCAAATCCTAGAAATCGGCCCCTTCGACATTAACTCTTCCTTCTCCGCCTTAGGGAGTATTTTAGCACTAAAATCAGCCATGAAATCTGCTAACACTTGGGACTTTATGGATATGCGAGTTTGATAAGTAATATCTTACTCGCTTAGCTCAATAGCCCACTTAGCCAACCTTCCTTTTACAGTTCAGGCTTATGAAGTATATTTCTCAACGGGAAGGTAGTGATTACTACTATGGGTTGGCATTGAAATAAGACCGAAGTTAATGTGCAATTATGATCAAGGCAAGTGCCAATTTTTCTAAGTGAGGGTACCTGATTTCAGCATTGAGCAACGACTTGCTGACATAATATATTGATTGTTGTTTCCCATCTTCCTCTTGAACCAGGACTGCACTCACGGACACATCAAATACAGCCAAATAGACCAACAACATCTCCCCATCTTTTGGCTTCGCGAGCAGCGGTGTGTTTGCCAAATAATGCTTAACTCCTTCAATGCGTGTCTACACTCCGGGGTCTACTCAAAGGCCATATTTTTCTTCAAAATTATTAAAAATTTGTGACATCGCTCCGACGACCTCGATATCATTCTACTCAAGGCCGCGATTCGGCTAGTAAGGTGTTGAATTGTTTTAGTCCCCGAGAGAACTTATGGGATTTCCTCAATTGCTCTAATTTTCTTGGGGTTTGTTCAATTCCTCGCTCGGAAACAATAAAGCTTAAAAACTTGCCCGAACCAGCACCAAAAGCACATTTTTCGGGGTTTAACTTCATGTTATATTGTCTCAGGATGGCAAAAGCTTCCCATAAATGATTCAGCTGATCTTCTACCAGAATCGATTTAACCAGCATGTCATCAATGTATACTTCAATTGATTTCTCGATGTAATCTTTGAACATGCAACACACCAACTTTTGATATGTTGTCTCGACGTTTTTTAGGACGAATGGAATCACCTTAACAATACGTCCCTCGGACAGTGATAAGGGAAGTTTTCTCTTCATCCTTTGGCTCCATCAGAATCTGGTTGTACCCCGAATAAGTATCCAAGAAAGTTAATAGTTTATGTCCAGCCGTGGAATCTATTAACCTATCAATTTGTGGCAACAAATATGAATCTTTGGGGCAATACTTGTTCAAATTCGTGTAATCCACGTACATCCTCCATTTCTCATTCTTTTTTTGGCACGACCACAACGTTGGCCAGCCACTCGGGGTACTTGACTTCTCATATGAATTTATTGTCAAGTAACTTATTCGTCTCATCCTCGACCATCTTTTTTCTAACGCCAACATGTGGCCGGCCATCGGAGCGTGGTAAGGATCCACGTTGAGTTTATGCATCATTATCTCCTGGTCGATCCCAACCATGTCGGCATGGGACCAAGCAAAACAGTCACTATTGTACTTCAACAATGAAACAACCTTTTTTTAACTCCGAGTCCAATTTCGAACCAACAAATATTTTCCTCTTAGGAAACTCCATCGACAAAATGACAGACTCCAACTCCTCGGTCGTCGAATCTTCAGCCTTTTTCTTTATAGGCTCTTGAATGCACGCCCGAATCCTTTCTACCACTTCTTTTTGAGGGCCCATTTCAAGTACCAGGCCCATTTCTTCCTTGGACCCTGGGTTCTTTGGTTGCTATTTTGATGGTCCAGTCGGGACGACTCCGCTGTTCAAATAAACCGAATAACATTCTCTAGCCATTCTTTATTCACCTCGGATGGTACGGACACCCCATCGCATGGATCCATTGCCTCCCGAGGATAATGTTATAAGATATATCCTCGATCATGACTTGAAACACAGTTTCCTTGGTGAGTCTTCTATATAGGTGGTAAGAGTGATCTCACCCAAAGTCTTTTTAGTGGAGTTGTTGAAACCAATTAATATGGTTGCCTTTAGAATGATTTGGTCCTTTAACCATATTTTCTGCACCATTCCGTAAGTTATGATGTTAACAGAGTTCCCAACATCTAATGTCCGAGTCGTTGATCCTTAACATGATCGCCGGTGCATCGTGGTGTGGGAGCATTATCCCCTTGGAGTCATCTTCAATAAACAGAATCTCATTCGCCAGTTTCCAGCTCAACTCGTCTTTCCCAATGTAATGGAAAGTTTTGTGAACTTCTTAGACGCAGCTAAATTCATACCATTCACTTTCGACCCCCCCGGGTAATGAGGCCCTTGGCAGCTACCCTCCGTTTCTGTTCTTTGCAAAGATTTGCTTCCCTTTGTCAGTCAAAAGTTCTTTCAACATGCTATTCTTGAGCAAATGGGCCACCTCGTACCGCAAGGCTTTGCAGTCTTCGATAAGATTCTTGTGGTCATCATGAAAATGATAGTAGAGGCTCTTATCCCTCTTCTCGAGATCAGACCTCATGTTCTTTGGGAGTCTTACCTCCTTATCAGTCATTTCTTTTAATGTGTTCACCAGATCCAGATCAGAAACATTGAAATTGTACTCATAAATTCGGGGCAGATCCTTTTCCTTCGATACTAAGGATGGCGTCGTGGTGTTCTTCTGATTAGCAGTAGTGCTAACTTTACCTCCCAGCCTTTGGCTCATATGATGCCTTTGGGAGTTGTAGGGTTCATATCGGCCCTTTGAGTTCCCTTGTGGCGCGTCGAGATGACTCGAGGCAACCCTTATACCCAGAATTTTGGCCTGCGAACTTCCTTTCATCTTCTTCCAACTAACTCTGGCCAATGTCCTGTCATGAACTTCATCCCAAGTGTGAGCTTGCCACTCCTTGATATCTTTCTTTCATTCAGCGGCAGCCTCAGAGTTATTTGCTATTATGTTCTTTTCAAATACCATGATAGCCAAGGTATCCTCTATTATAGGCATTTCTGTGTGGGCAAAAATATGCCACCTATTGTTACGGGGATACGAGTCCAGCTGGTGAGACTAGACTTATCCTATAAGTTACCGGGCACAAAGGATACACGCCTATTCTACGAGTTACAATTGTTCAGGCAGTACGGGCGTAGGACACAAGGCATACATCCTGCCACCTTCGGGTTTCAGTCTCCTAGTTAGGGTTTCTTATATACCACTGCCTTGAGTTTATAGGCCTTCCTCATTAGTCTTGGTATTTTATCATAATTAGGACTGGGTATTCACTGCTATAAATACCTCATCTTACATTGTATTGTACATCAAGCGATTCACCACTGAATCTGGCTATTCTCAAAGAATAAAACTCTTTACTTTCTTATCTATTATTTTCCTCTCTATTTACTTACTTTTCCATCGTATTTTATTGTATTGCTTGTGACCCATTCATAAATTTAGGTGTTCAACCTAGACGTACAAATTTAGGCATAAACAGTCTGGCGCCCACCGCGGACCCCAGGCAATTATAGGTATTTTACGAAGAAAAGGCGAAGTCATGTCAGACGAAAACGATAACACCCCAAAGAGCACTGTCGACGCAGTAGACGAATCTGTACAGGAACCTGGCGATCCTAGCAGATATCCGAAGGATCCTGCTAAGGAGCCAGTCCATGTGCCCAGCGACGGTAAAGGCGATCAATCACACGAATGTAATTCTGATCTCAGAGGTTTCCTTGGTAATCTTCTCACAACCCTATCAACGCGGGCAGAGCATATGCTAGCATCCCCACGAGGACCAGCGCCCATGAACGATACTCCAGCGTTCGCTCCTAATCGTAGACTCAACATGGACGCCGCTTCTTGAGGTTCAACGACAGTCAACAATCAAGACCTCAAAGGAACACATGTCATTCAGGACATCCTAAAGGAGATTAAGATCATCCACGATCAAATCGGTAACGTACCGGGTGCACTACCTTAGGTTACAACCGTAGATGAGCAAAAGTTTTAAAAACATGTATACAAAGCAAGTGCTGCACCGATCAGCATACCAAAGCACTTGTTCCTACCTGATAATTTGAAGTACGACAGAACAACAGATTCGGATGAGCATATTGCTGTATATTATATAGCAGTTAAGAGCAACAAAATCTCAGAGAAAGAAATCCAGTCTACTCTGGTGAAAAGATTCGGCTCAACTTTGACCAAAGGTGCCCTTTCTTGGTATACCCAGCTACCAATGGATTCCATCGAGTCATTCACCCAGATGCAAGATTTGTTCAAGAAAGAACACTCTGGCTCCCGTAAACGGGAGAAGCGCATGGAGGACATCTTTGAGATTCGGCAGCGCGACGACGAGCTATTAAATGATTATCTTGAAAAGTTTCATTGGGAACACATGGAGCTTCCTCCAGTCCCTGAGAATGTTATTGTGGTAGCTTTTGGCAAGAGCCTGAATTTCAAAGGGTCACTGGCTACCTCGGAATGGTAGTGGAGTCTAACCCAACACCCTATGTCAACATGGAGTGCCTTACATCAAAGGTACTCTAAAAATCTCTGCCTGGAACTAGAGCAGTCTCAGAACCCTGACGTTGAACGAAGGAAACGAGCAAGAAGTCCATCCCAGGAGGGAGAAGGGGATGGAAGAACAGTGAAAGGAAAAACGCAGAGCCAAATAGGATCGGCAAAGCAAGGGAACACCCGGGGGCCCAGGTCCCAGGAGAAATGAATTGAGCCTCGCAGCTTTTGTGATTTCGATTTGTGAGTCAACACCGTAGAACTAGTTGATAATCACATCGGTAAACTAGGGCCAAAAGTACGGTGGCCACCCACCGTAAAAGGAGCAACCAGGAGGAATACAACGACCTACTGTTACTTCCATCGTAGTAACGGCCATGCTACAGTTGATTGCAAGGCCCTTATGTTGGTACTCGAGCATTTATTAAAGGAGGGACACGTCAAAGATTTGATTGGAGAAGGTCCGAGGCGTTCAAAAGTACCGGAATCTGGGGACAAACGGCATATCAACGCGATCTTTGCAACCCCTGGACTTGTCACGACCTGGGGGACTGAAAAGGTAGGGCCAATTGTTAGCCTTATTACATTCCGTTTGAAAGACGTAGTAGAATGTCAAGATGCACTCACGATCCGTCAAGGCGCACTCACGATCCCCGTAAGGGTGTCGAATCTTCAGATCGAGCAAGCTTTGGTGGATCCAGGGAGTAACGTGAACATTATTCAGGGAGAGGTACTATAGAAGTTAGGTCAAGACCATCAGATGACACTGAGCCATCACAGGATAATTGGCTTCAACGGACTCCGAGAAGAACCTGTTGGGGAACTAGCTCGTACCAGTTCATATCCCAGGCATGACGAGCATAACTTCCTTCCAGGTATTCACCTGTGATATGTCATATCTCATATGATATCATCCTGGGATGGCCCTAGATACACAGTGTAAAAGGGAGTGCCCTCAAAGCTCCACCAAGTTTTTAGATACCCTACCTCGCACGGGATTAACGACTTACAGAGTGAGCGGCCTTCGACTGCAGACTATCCAATATCTGATGGAGGACACGCTGAAGGTCCAATAACCAAGGTAAATATGATCGATGAGAAATCCCTCTGGTACAAAATGATGCAGCGAAAGGCTAGGATAGAGACCAGTGTGCTAAGGGAGCGGTTGTCGGAGATGAGCCAACTAATTCCCAAGGCAGCAGAGCTATGCTATCAGCTAACCGAGGTATTAGTAAAGCACGATGAGCCACTATGGGTGAGACACTGCTACTTGGTATTGGCTAGTCAAGGTGCAACTCTTGCAACTTCCAATAATCACCGAGCCGATCTAGGGAGAGAACCTGTTCCTGTATGTTTCAGTTTCAGAAGTAGTGTGGAATGCAGTGCTCACACGAGAAGGCGACGGAAGACAGTTTCCCATAAAATATGCCAGCAAGAGGCTTTCGTACCCAGATGGACTTCTGCCTCTACCTATCCAATTTATTGCGGCTGTGGTCATGGCAACCTAGGAGTTGCACTCGTATCTTCTCAGCCATACGATTAGTATGGTTTCTTCGGTACAATTACAAGCCATTTTTTCCAGACCTGGGCTCTCAAAAGGGGTGGTGGAATGGGCCGAGGAACTAAGAGAATATGATATCATTTATCAACCACGAACGGCTATCCAGTCGCAGGCCTTGGAATGATTTACTTGGGGTTTTTGTATGTGGTCCTCTTTTTCCTCAACAGTTCTTTTCTGTGGTCCTTTTTTTTTCCTTTTCTCCCCAAAGTATATACTACTACTTAAATAATAATAATAATAATAATAATAATAAGGACCTTTTCATGCTAAAAAGTTTCAAACTATTGGAACTCTGGTATAGCGCTAGCTCCTACACAAAAGTTCTAAACTAGAAGGAATAAAAAAATTATAATGTGTATTGTGAATTAAAAGTTCCAAATTTTATGTGAATTGTGAATGTATGGATTCCAAACCCATTAATTTTATGTTTATATATGAAAGTCTATGGAAATATCAACCCACGGGCTAGTAGGTACTGGCAAAGGGGCGTACAATCCATGGGGACTTGACCTAGACTTAGCCCTCTTACCCCCTAAGCAAGCACTGCAAATGCGCTCCACATGACACCTCATCTTAGGCCAATGGAACTGCTCATCAAGAATAGCCAAGGACTTTCCCACGCCAAAGTGACCCATCATGCCCCCACAATGTGCTTTACGCACCAACAACTCTCTCCATGAGGACTCAGATATGCACACTCTCCACTTCTTAAAAAGGTAGCCATCTAACCATTGATACTTGTCCACACGATTTCCAATCACAAGGGCATCACAAACGCCCATAAGCTTAGGGTCATGCTGATACATCAATTTGATCCTCTCGAAACCCATTAGCCTAGAAGCAAGAGTGGTAGCTAAGACAAACTATCTAGAAAGTACGTCAGCCACTACATTCTCCTTTCCCTTTTTGTAATGAATTACATAAGGGAAACTCTCAATGAACTCCACCCACTTGGAATTTCTTCTGTTCAAGTTCTCTTGGCCCCTAAGATATTTGAGCGACTCATGATCACTCCTAATGACAAAATCCCTAGGCTAAAGATAGTGTTGCCAATGGGCTGAAGCTCTCATTAGGGCATACAACTCCTTATCATACGTGGAGTAATTCAAGGCTGAACCCTTCAACTTCTCACTGAAGTAGGCAATAGGTTTCCCATCTTGCATGAGAACAACACCAATCCCTAACCCCTGAGGCGTCACACTCAATTTGAAATGCCTTGCTAAAGTCAGGCAACTGCAACGATGGGGCCGAACTTAACCTACGCTTCAGCTCTTGGAAAGCTCTTTCTTGAGGTTCTCCCCACACAAATGGTTGGTTTTTCTTCACTAACTCAGTGAGTGGTGCTGTAACGGTGCTAAAGTCTTTCACAAACCGCCTATAGAAACTAGCAAGACCATGAAAAATCCTAACATAAGACACTGTGGTATGAGTTGGCCAATCTCTAGTGGCTTCAAACTTAGACTCATCAACCTCTACACCGTTAGCACTAACTATAAAGCCTAGAAAGACAACCTTCTCGACACAAAAGGTGCATTTCTTAAAGTTTGCATACAGCTTTTCAGATCTTACCACTTCAAGGACTTGCCTCAAGTGTCCTACATGATCATCTATTGACCTACTATAGATCAAAATATCATCAATATAGACAACCACAAACTTATTGATAAACGACTTGAGTACATGGTTCATCAACCTCATAAATGTACTAGGTGCATTGGAGAGGCCAAAAGACATCACCAACCATTCATAGAGCTCAAACTTGGTATTGAATGCAATTTTCCACTCATCACCCGGTTTTATGAAGATTTGGTGGTAACTGGACCAAAGATGAATTTTTGAGAACACACTCAAACCACTTAACTCATCTAGCATGTCATCTAATCTAGGAATGGGATGACAATACTTTACCATTATCCTGTTGACTGCCCAAAAATCAATGTACCTCCTCCATGTGCCATCCTTCTTCGGCACGAGAATCACTGGCACGACACACAGACTCAAACTGTCACGATCAAGCCTTTAGTCAGCAGCTCATCAACTTGACACTCCAGTTCTTTTGTATCCTCCGGGTTGCACCGGTAGGCTGGTTTATTTGGGATCCGGGACCTTAAAGCAAAGTCGATCTGATGCTCAATTCCACTCAGAGGAGGCTGCCCACTAGGCATCTCTTCGAGAAATATATCGACATACTCCTGCAAAACATCATCAACAATACTAGGCAAGGGGTGAATTTTAGCAATAACATCATCATCAGAACTCAATAAAACACCCTTATGAACTAGGAAAATTAACAGCTTAGAACCATCATTACCTCATAAATACTCACCTGATTGCATCATAGCACACATATTACATGAAAGTGCTTGTGTAATGGCCTGATTTACGACTGCAGACTTGATTTTCATGGGAGACTTAGCTTTAGCCGCCTCTTTCAGCTCCTTCATGTGCCTATAGTCATCACTTACCTGCTTAGGTGACAAAGGATTGAATGTGAAACTCTTGCCCTCAAATTTTGGCCGTGTATGTGTTAGTACGTCTATCATGTATCACAAATCTATCATATTGCCAAGGCCTGCCTAACAAGAGATGACAAGCCTGCATTGGCACAACATCAAACATAAGCTCATCTTGGTAAGCTCCAACTTTGAACATAATCAAGACTTGCTTCACCAACTTCAACTGTGACACTAATGACTGGCTCACAACATTCATACAATTACCAAAGTCAACTATCAAAGAACAAACTTGTCCCCTCACTCGACACCTAGCGTGGAACAACTTCTGCTTCTATACATCATCCTCCTCCTCTATATTTATGGTGCTCATATTCTACGAACCACAAGGAACATATTCATATCTTCATCCTCTGGCACCTTTTCCTCACACTCAACATGATCATTCCCCTCATCTTCCTCAATCTCCTCATCTTGCTCACGAACTGTACCATCATCTTGTAGGATCATAGTCCTACGAGTAGGACACTCCTTGGCAAAGTGCTCATATCATTTGTACTTGTGACAGTGAAAAAAAGAAGCACTATGAGAGTTAAGTTGAGTTTTAGAATTACCTCCCGACTCCTTAGAGTCAACTTTAGGCGTACCCTTCTCAAAGGGTTTCTTCACCTCTCGGCTTGCACTAGCACTACCAGTACTCAGGCTTCTCCACTTCATGGCTCTGCTCACAGAAGTTGATGTGGTGCCCCCTCAATACCGGGTGGATTTCTCCGCTTTAACCCATATTTTAGCTTCTATGGCGGCATTGAAAGCATCCTGGAGTGAGTAAAAAGTATATATGTAGTCTCAACTGTGAAGCTATGTCTCGGTTTAGGCAACCCTTGAACCGAATAATGGCTTGTTTTTCATCTTCCCTTTCCATATCAAGGGCCATTTTGTTCTTTTCCAAGTCATCAAAATATTCCTCAACTGATTTAGGGCATGTTTCAATTCATAAAGCTTCTTGAGTTGTTCTTGACGGTGCTTAGGAGTGACATATTTAGCATCCATCACTTATTTCAGCTTTTTCCAAGTAATATGCTTGGGCAACCCAAGTCTTCTTCCCAACCTCTTCACCGACTCCCTCTAAGTGGAAGCAAAAGTTTCAAAGAAAGCTATAGCATAAGTGGCCTTGTTTTCATCAGACATATCTTTTATTTCAAAGATCCACTCCAAGTGAACCTTCTAATCTAAGAACTTGTCAGGATCATTAGCCCCTTTGAATGATGGGATTGTGATCTTAACACTATTCAGATTGTTGTCACGACCTCCATGGGCTGGTTCCGGATAACCCCCATAGTAGTCAGCATGATTATCATATTCTCGCTCGAAGTTTCTGCCCACATAACCTCATCGAGGTCCACGACCCTGTCCACGGCTTCTATACATGCCTTGGCCTCCTTGCATTGGCCTTTTCTGCAGATATGGTAATTCATACTCAACAAATTCACCCAAATCTTTGGGTTGCTCTTCTTCATAAGCTGCAACAACTTGTTCCACATGCACCATATGTTGTAGGGGTCTCATAAGTGGTGGAACATTGCCTTGGGGAATGCCCAAGTGTTGGGGAATGACCAACGTTCTATCATTCCAGGCAACATCTCCTCTCAACCGTTGTTGACGAGCTACCTCATTTAACTACTCCGATTTCAAGGTCGAAGAACCATTAGTCCCTTCTTCGGCATCTTTTGGGACCACGGGTGGCCTTTCCATTTCAATACTCTCTATTCGAGTACTCATTGCCCTCATCTCGGCCAAGAGGTCGGATAAGGTGATTTCTGGCACATCTCCAGTCTTATTTCCTTCTCCAGCCATGTACCCGAACAATAAAAAACTAGAAGAATGATTAGTGTAATAAGTCATCTCTCACTCCCTCACTTTTGGGTGTCACTCGGGTAAACTCAATTTAGCAAGGTAGGATCATTCAAACTTGTTTTAAGAGGTCTCCTCGAATTGAGCAGCTTTCTTAATAATCTACCAAGTCCACAAGAATCACTAGTCCTTTTCGGGAAGAGTGAATTAATGAGACTCTATGGAAGGACGAATATTCAACTGAGCACTTGATGCCAAAGAACTTCTACAACTACTTCTTTGAAACAATTTTCAACACGCACGAGTTCTCTTAAAAGCTCAAAAGATAATACTAATTGAGTAGGAAGATTACTCAAAGACTACTAACTAGAAGTATGTAAATAAAGAACTAAGAAAAACCTAGAAGAAAACTACACAGTTGCAGGAAATCTGCCTGGAGTGCCCCTCCCTGGAAACTGCTTTGCCCTAGGAAGTTCGGCATTCTGCCTTGATTTCTGGCCGCTCGGCCCTGCAACAAGTCCTGCAACAAAACAAGCAACTTTTGAACTAGGATTTTCTCCTTTTTCACCTCTTCTTCAGCCATTTCAACATGTGTCAACATTCACAAACAATGTTTAATGGCGTTCTTGAAAGTTTTAGCTAACACCCACAAATTTCCAACCCTAATCAACCAATAACAAGTTGTCAAATTCAAGAATAATTTCAAATCTTCAACTAGGGTTTCTAGAACTTGTGCTATCAACCAATATTTTTAAGAACCACAACCTTAAACATGTTGTAAGGATAAAAAATGACTGGGAAACTTCACCACTACAACTCTCAATAACAATTTTGATTGGGGATTCAAGATTTAATTCATTTTTTTTCGTTTATCAAAACAATAAGAAACTTAAAAACTGAGAAAACAAGGTACTAGGGCACGAAGAACAGGATTGAGATTTTTGAAAAAAATCCATTCCTTACTCTGATACCAACTGATGTAAGCACGATTATGGAAGCAAAAGACAAGATAAAAAGCAAGACACTATTTGAACAAGAACAAGAGCGCAACTAGGAACTAGTCTAGTTACCTTCTTGTTGGAGTCAAGAGGCACATATGCTATGAAAACTATCCTTAAGATTACTATGAATCTTGCAAAAGTTTTGATCAAAAGGAAATGAGTTCAATCAAATTAACCAAAAGGAACAAGTTTCCAAGGTTTGTGTTTTGAGAGAAAACTCACGTTCAATAATCTATAGATTGTAAGCTAATGAAATAAAGGACTAAGTGTGGGTTATATAGGTTTTCCCAACACACCTAAGTTTTTTAAAAGTAGCCGCAAATTTGCTAAATAAGAAAGACCACGCAGGGTCATTAAAATAACAAAGTCTCGTAAACTCAAAGAATTTCCGTCATGTCCGACTTTAGGTGGGCGGCGCGCCCTGGGGTGGGAGGCGCTCTGCCCCTGGGAGCCATGGGACGTCGTCATCCTGATGGCTGTTTGGGTGCTCCGTCCAAAATCCAAGGCGCCCCACCCAAAATCCCTGGTGCCCCGCCCTAGGAGAAACAGTGAGCTCCAATTTCAACACTTAGCCGATTTTCCAAGGATTTTAAGTCTGGGCGCCCCGCCTGGAGAAAAACAGAGAGCTATCAAATCTGACAGTCTGAGGTTACCCCTCCCCACATTTGGGGTGGTCCACCCTCACTGTGGCAGAAGCTGCTTGCGTTAAAGTCTTCTCCAAAGCTCTCTCCATCCATGCTCTTAATTATCAAGTGTAGGTGAACATCTTGAAGCTCCTTTGCTTGACTCCACGTGAATGGTCTTGAAGGCACTTGATCAGTCTAGACTGCATCATGAGTGCATGATGGGATCTTTTCTACCACCTCCTTTTAAGGGTCCAATTAAGATACTGGACCAATTTCTTCTTCAGATCTAGGGCACTATGGTTGCTATTTAGATGGTCAATTCGGGATGACTTCGCTCTTTAAAGCAACCAAATAGCACTCCAGAGCCATTCTTTTCCCTCCACGGATAGAACGAACACCCCATAGCGTCGGGAACTTAATAACTTGATGAAGGGTAGAGGGCACAACTTCCATTGTATGGATCCACGGCCTCCCGATGATAACATTATAAGCTATGTCCTCGAGCATAACTTGGAATACTTTGTCGTTGGTAACTCCTTCTACATAAGTGGTGAGAATGATCTCATGCAATGTCTTTTTTGTGAAGTTATTGAAACTTGTCAATACGGTTGCCTTAGGGACGATTTAATCCTTCAACCATATCTTTTTCACTGCTCCATAACTTATGATGTTAACAGAGCTCCGAACATCGATCAATATGCATTTTATATCCAAGTCATTGATCTGAAGCATGATTACTAAGCCATCATGATGAGGAAACATCAGTCCTTCGGTATCATCCTTGTTAAATGCAATTTCATCTTTGAGCCACAACCTCGGCTCATCTTCTCATATGTCACAAAGAGTTTTGCAAACTTTTTGGTTGTGGAAAATTTACACCGTTCATTTTTGACCCCCCGGGTGATCATATTAACAACTCTTCTAGGAGATGGAGCCCTTAGCGGCTATCCTCCATTCCTATTTTTTGCAAAGGTTTGCTTTTCTTTGTCAGTAAGGAATTCCTTCAACATGCCTTTCTTAAGTAAATAGGCCACCTTGTATTGCAAAGCTTTTCAGTCCTCCGTGAGATGCCCATGATCATCATGAAAGTGACAATAAAGGCTCTTGTCCCTCTTTCCGGGGTCAAATCTCATATCCTTTGGGAGCCTCACTCCCTTATCAGTAATCTCTTTCAACCCACTCACGGAATCCGCATCAGAAACGTTGAAGTTGTATTCAGAAATTTGGGGCAAATCCTTTTCTTTCGACACCAAGGATGGGCCCCTATTGCTTTTCTGATTTGTGTTATTACTAACCTTATTCCCCAACCTTTAGCTCACATGCTGCCTTTGGGAGTTGTAAGGTTCGTATCAACCCTTTGAGTTCCCTCGTGGAATATCGGTGTGTCGAGATGACCCAGGGAGACTTCTATGCCCAGCATTTTGGCTGGCAAACCTCCATTTATCTTTTTCCAACCAAACTTTGGTTGTTGTCCTATTGTGAACATTGTCACAAGTGAAAGCTTGCCACTCTCTGAGATTCTTTTTCAAGTCAGCAATAGCCTCAGAATTATTTGCATTTATATTTCATTCAAACGCCATGATAGCCAAGCTATCTTCCATTGGAGGCATATCCATCCACTCCGCTTGGATGCGCTCAAGAAAATCACTAAGTGACTCCTTGGCCAACATCTTAACATGGAAGATATCCTTCTTTCTTTTGTGGATATTTTGGGCTCCGGTGTGAGCCTTGACGAATAAATCAGCCAATTTATTAAAGGACCCAACCGACTTAGAGGGTAATTGCAGATAGCAATGCAACGCCCCCTTCTTAAGCGTCTCCCCAAACTTTTCGAGGAGCATGGATTCCAATTCCACCTTTGACAAATCATTTTCTCTCACCTTAGCCATGTATTCGGCAACATGGCCTCCTAGATCTGTCATGCCGTCAAATTCCTTTAAGATTTGTAAGTTGAAGTGTTTTGGAATTGGGGTCGGGGATGCCTTCGGCTTGAAAGCCTGTTGTTTACATTTCTCAATGTCAGGTATTTTTTGAGACTTTTGGGCCCCAGTAATTTTTTCCATCAATTTTTTGAATTGATCTTCGAAATCCTTTTCTCATTTCTCGAGGTCCAATGGGATGTTGGATGGAAACACATGTTATTTTTCTCCTACCGTTGGAGCTGCTCCATAAGGAACGGTGCCATTGAGAGCAGTCCCTGAGCCTCCATACGCGACACCATTTAGAGGTCCCCCTATTACTACGCCTGGAGGAATAGAATTCAGAGTGCCTCCATTAGGGGCCATGGGTGGAGTGTTGGTGGGAGTAGTAGTCAGCCTAAGACTCTCCGAGATATCTTGCAATGAGCTGGCATCTCGGTGTTAATCCTAGCATGCTCGGCTGCAAGCCTTTGTTGATGATTTGCATCCCCCAAGTTCCAGATTCTGATGAACTGGGTTAGTAGAAGTAACTGGTGGTATTACTCCATCTCTAATTGTACCACCTATAGGATTCGTTTTCCCAACAGGGCGAGATTGGTCTCCATCCACGTTTTTAGTGTTATTAAACATTTTATAAGGTTAAAATTGATATAGATGAATATAAAATAAAACCTTAGAACAAAGCTTAATTGCTTGATCCCCACAGATGGTGCCAAATTGTATGTCTCCAAAAATAGCTTTAGAATATAATTGAATTTATAATTGGGTTACAAAAAATTTGTTGTATCAAGATTGCAATAATTGAATGAACAATAGATAATAACGATGAATATGAAAGCAAGAACAAGAGATTTAGTATTGATCACTTGAGATTACAATTGGAATGATCTTTAAATTGATATATAAGTGCTATTTATAGAAAAATAAAGTGAGGTAATCGTGGGCATTAATTAGCCCACTCTCCCATATTCAGATCATGGATGACCCACGATCTCCTCCTCATTGAATACTGAGATCGTGGGGCTTTAGTTACTGAGGGCTCGGGCTTCATGTCTCGGGCACTCTGCATTCTTATGACTCGAGCAGTCATGATCTGGTGGCTTTCACCCCGAGCGTCATGTTTCGGTCGCCACGTGTCAAAGACAGAATTACACCAATACAGATAGTCCCCTACTCCTCGAGCAACTGTTAGAGTTCTCGGTGAGTGGAATGAGAATAGGCGAGAATAACAATGTGGCAGTGCATGCACCTTGTATTTAAAAAGGGTGGCTATCACTTCGCATTCCCATCTGCTCCATGTGGAGGCCTGAGAGTTGTCATGACGTTAGCTCTTCTTCCCTAGATAATCATGACTCTTCCACAATAAATCCTTAAACTTGAACACTTGGAGACTTTCTACTTCAGTTATAGAGGGTTCGAGTTTCATGTCTCGGGCACTCTGCATTCTTGTGACTCGAGCAGTCATGACCTCGTAGCTTTCACCCCGAGCTTCACGTTTCGGTCGCCACGTGTTTGAGATAGAATTTCACGAATACAAGGGGTATTTGGGTAGGGATAAGGGTAATGAAAAAAATAGTTTCTTTTTATTATTTTGTTACCAAATACTAGAAATTACTAAAAGCTCACTTATTTTCAAAAAAATATTTTCTATGGAAAACATTTTTCGTGAAAAATATTTTCCTTCATACCAAACACAACCTTAGTGGAAAACTTACTCCCGCTAATTGCATGTACAAACCAATAAAGATTTGAGGTCAGGGATTTGAACACACACCTGATGGAGTCACATTTTCTAATTAGGACTTTTGACTCTCTAATAAAATTGGTCACAACTACTGATGGTTGGATTAACTTGAGCGATATGCGGGAAAAAAATATTAGATTAGGGATGGAAGAGGAGGAGTAGAGACAAGAATGGTTATGGTCTTTGGTTATGGAAAGTAGGAATTAACGAAGGAGGAATCCTGATATGTTAAAAATGCTTCCTTTTTTTTTTTTCAAGTTTAAATTTTATTTTAATTTAAAAGCTACATTTTTAGAGTTAGTGGCAACACTTCGCCATAAAATACCTTTAGCAGCAACAAACAATATGCGGCCACAACAACTTTGGAGTCAAATACTTTATTCTTGCGGAAAAAATTATTGACGCTTTAGTGTCAGATATAGTGACAGCCTTACTAGTATCGCCACTAAGAAATTACCTATTGTGACGACTTCTGCCACTAAGTGTGAAGTTGAGCTGAGCGAGTATGATATCACTTATCAACCTCCCATAGCCATTAAGTCCCAAGTGCTAGCCGACTTCGTGGCCGATTTTATCAGCGCCCAAATACTCCCCGAGGCAGAGAAGGAAGAATTGATGTCGAAGGGTCCAGTGTCCAGAGTTTGGACACTCCATAAGGATGGGGCTTCAAATGTTAAAAGTTCAGGAATTGGGTTGATCTTTGTGGCTCTAACAAGAGAAAGGGTCCCGCATTCTATTAGGCTTGACTCAGTTACAAAAACACGAAGCCGAATATGAGGCCGATTGCAGGCTTGGAGCTTGTTAAGGAATTAGGAATAGAGAAAATCGAACTGAGCTGTGAATCAGACACTCAGGGACTTTTTAGCTCATGAGCCAAGGATGCAATAACTCTTAACCTAAGTGAATTAAATTATATCCAAGTTCCAGAGTGGAAGATTGACCCCGCGAGGAAAATGGGGAAGCAAATGCCTTAGCGAACTTAGGTTCTGCTGCCGAATTAAGTGACCCTGGAGAGGATTTAGTTGTTCACCTCTTTGGCTCGGCCCTTAATAGAGTGAAAACTGAAATAAACTGAGTGCATCTCATTTGGGATTGGCGCACTAAGTTCATTTCATATTTTGAATCGCGAACTCTGCCCAGTGACAAGATGGAAGCTCAAAATCTGAGGATCCATGCGGTTTGATATTGTATGGTTCGCGGGGAGTTGTATAGAAAGTTGCATAGCGGCCCGCTGGCCAAGTGTTTGGGTCTGGGGCAGATTGAATATATTATGAGAGAAGTGCACGAGGGTGAATATGGCAATCACTCCAAAGGAAAATCACGTGCTTGGAAAGTACATAGAGCTGTATATTTTTTGCCAGATATAGGAACAAATTCCAAGGACTTGTATGAAAATGTGATAAGTGTCAGCGCCATGCTTGGATGCTCCTTTAGCAAGTGGAACCATTGCATTCGGTCTTGTTTTCGTGTCCATTCATGATATAGGAGATGGATATTGTTGGACCACTCCCATAGCAAAGGGGAAGGTGCAGTTTTTGCTCGGGTTTACGGATTATTTTTCAAATGAGTTGAGGTAGGAGCTTTTGCCCAATTTAGAGAAAAAGAAGTCACAGACTTCAAGAATATCATTTGTAGTTTGGAGTCCTAAAGAAAATTACGTGTGACAACGATCCACAATTTATTAGCTGTAAAGTCATATATTTCCTTGGGAAATAGGGGATTAAAAGGGTGGTGTCTACACCATACCACCCGAGTGCGATTGGACATGCAGAGTCCTCAAACAGAGTGATTATAAAAAACTTGAAGAAAAAACTTGAGGAATCAAAAGGCCCATGGCCATATGAACTCCTCGGAGTATTGTGGGCAAATCGAAACACAAAGAAAAATAGTACGGTGGAAACCCCATTGGTCTACGAGATGGATGCTTTGATCCCTGTAGAGGTTGGCGAGCCAAGCTTCTGGTACGCTCACGCTATCGAAGAAGCAAATCAAGAGGCAATGCAAGTAGAGGTGGACCTACTTGATGGTCGGAGGGAATTGGCCTTGATACGAATGGCGGCTCAGAAGAGGCAAATAGAAAGTTATCTCAATAAAAAATCAAAGTTTATAAGTTTCAAGGTTGGAGATTATGTGCTCAAGGCTGTGACGCAAACAACTAAGGAACGCAATGCCGGAAAGTTGGCAGCCAACTAGGAAGGCCCATATAGAGTCTCGAAGATAGTCGGTATAGGAACATATCAATTAGATAAAATGAATGGAAAGTCAGTCCCATCAAATTGGAACATCTCTAATTTGAAGCGGTACCACTTTTAATTCAGAGGTACTAACCTTACTTTGCTTGTTTTTTAATTTTCACCCACAATCGAGAGCCACTATATGCTCCGATGCTTGGGTCGAATGATTACGAAACCCTTAGTTTCCTTTGCTTGACCTAATTAGGATGCAGAGGGAGCAAAACAAAGTTCTCGGGACCTCATCATTCACACCCGACCACTGGGGGATGGAAGAGATGACAAAGAGTCCAGCGTGCCGCAATGATGCTCATCCGCAATTTGCGATCTTTTACATCGGGGACTGCCACAACATACCCGAAGACTTGCTTTGTTTTACTCGTTTTGTAAATAGCACCTGATAGTGATAATGTTTGTGTTGTGCCTAAGTCTTTCACGACTAGGCTTGATGTAATGGCGGACACAACCTATTATCTTTGATGAAATGGATATTATATTAAGTCTTTCGCCTCAATACTTAACTTTCTATAGTTATATTGCATGGTTGAAATGGTTTTTGTGCCTCGACACGGGCGAGACGTCATTCCGGTCCGCATTAATATCTTACAAAAGTTCCAAGTCTTACGTGACTCGGAACAAGTAAAGCTTGAAAGCTAAAAATATTCTAAGTGTTTCGCGTACGTCTGGACGAGATAACT
This sequence comes from Petunia x hybrida, assembly GCA_037355625.1. NCBI lineage: Eukaryota > Viridiplantae > Streptophyta > Magnoliopsida > Solanales > Solanaceae > Petunia > Petunia x hybrida. Next base: position 6,525,067 of record JBBBVM010000484.1, read on the forward strand.
TGCGAACACTTAAAAAATGAAAAAGATGTTTCATACGTCAACAGCCACTTAGAACCGACAAAAATTACATAAACTCAGCCTTATGCGGCTGAGATATCAAAGCAACAAAAAGGTAAAAACTTTCTACGGAGTAGTGGAAGCTAGATTTTGGGGGTCACTAGCACCTCCGTGGGGAGAACCCTCTCCGTCCTCTGAGGCCCCGTTCTCCTCCTCATCTTCTTCATCTCTACTATCCTCATCTTCATCATCATCCTCAGCTGAGTCATCACTCGACTGGAAGCTCTCAACAATTGATGCAATGGAAAATAGATAAGAACGAGACGAAACTCGAACGATTATCTAAGTAGCAACGAGGAACTTGTCTCGTTACAAATCAAGTGAATGTCATGGAATCACCTACGCTATGCAATTATCCTCAAGAGATACCCAATCTTGCAAATAGAATGATCAAAGACGGATGAAGTTCAAATTGGATTCCATCAATTAAATTCAAGCCCATACAAGGGTTTCAAAGATAGCATAGCTCATGTTTTTCAATATTCAAGGTGATGTTAAATGAAATGAAAGCCTAGTCTTCCTTTACATAATATGAGAAGTCCTAAATACCCCTAAAGTGGGTTAAACAATAAAGGCCACTTAGGGCTAAAGTTGGAATTAGACGCAAAATATCACAAAAACTCGGATGGCTTGCAACAGGGGTAGGCGGTCCGCCCACCCCCTTTAGGCGCTTCGCCTCCTTGCTTCTTCAGAGAAGTCGAGAGAGTGTGCAAAATTCAGGCGGTCCGACCTTTTCAGGAGGCGGTCCGCCTCTTCCTGTAGCCTCTTGAGGTGCCTCAAAATGTGTCTCTCGAGCCTCTGCTTTGGAGCCTAAGTGGTCCTCCTTCCATGGTGCTCCAATCCATGATCTTCAAGTTGCTTCAGGAGCCCTTCATGTGTATTCTTTATGCTGTCGAGGTTGGCTCTTGATGGTTGGCGCTTTGGCTCAATTTGTATTGCATCATCCTCCCCTTCTTGAAAGGATTTCGTCCTCGAAATCAAACCATCAAGACCTACAATAAAAGACAAGCACAACCAAAGTTTCCTACTACGAAAGTAGGTTAGCTTTAACAAGAATAAGTGCAAATGGTGTGGAAAATACACTCTTGTGATAGAGCCAAGCATCAATACTAATAAAAAAGCTTATGTCTTGATGTTGGCTATATTTATATGTGCTTTGATATTAATTCACTCCTGATTTACCATCCTTTGAATACTTTTGTGGAATTATATGCTTAAACTAGCTAAATTATTGGTTTGATATTAAATTTACATTTATTGAGTGTTATTGTGTTGAATAGGTAGAATTAAAGATGAAATGAAAAAGTGAATCAGAACTATGACCAAGGTAGACAAGTGTTCAAGTGAAATGGCCAAAGAGTGAGGCCTTGTGGTCACGGTGTAAAGTACAAACTTAATCTTCAAGATTATTTTGAAATAAAATGGAATTTGGATAGAAAAGCTCTTGGAGGGACATGGTAAATGCAAGGACTTACTAAAGTCTAATATGTTTGGTACACGTGAGCCAAAGTGCATGGAAGAGGAAGTAAAGCCAATTCCGAACTAATGAAAGAATCCAAGTTCAACTTGGATAAGGACTATATGCCATAATATAAAAGATACTAAACTTTGCTTATAAAAGAGAGGTTGCACGTTTGCAGACGGAGAGGAGGATCACGTTGGACTCTTAAGGGACAGAGTAACGCAGGCAGCGCCTATGGGCTCTGGAATGAGTTTTTCTTTTCTATTTAATTTCCTAGTTTGTTTAGACTATAATTGTGGGATCTTCATGATTGTTGACATTCGGATGTTAATTTAATTTTATTAATTTATTATATTGGGCTATTTATTCATATCCTGAGCCTAATTATTTGATTTCTTGATCACTAATTGAATACTATCTGTGAACCTAGGGTTGAACTCGAAAGTGGGAACCGTAGGTTGCAATAGGATTGAATAGAGCGTGTTCCTGAACCTGGGCATCGGGGAATGGTTTTGCGGTTAGGATAGAAATATACCTAACAATCATGCTTAGTCACTATACAGGAATTATTAATGCGTTCTTGTTAACTCTAATTCTATAGACATATAGGCGTTTGGTTAGCTTGAATAGGCGAGCAGGGTATCGAAAGAGTCCTGTGAGAAATATTAACTCTGTGATTAGTAACCCAGATAAATTGATTTAGTCGAATTAATCAAAGAATTCAACAGGATTGACAGATATTCTATGATCCTAGGCTATTATCCTTCTTGAATCCTAAATCGTAATTTACTTATTATTTGTTAGATTAATTTTATTAGTAAATTTAATTAGATAAATTCTCAACTCGTGAAGCCTTCTTGTTTAGATAATTAGGAATTGTTTGATTTAGTCAGTAGTTAATCAATAGTCCTCATGGGAACGATACTTTACTTATCACTTTATTACTTGATCAACCGCGTATACTTACGTGTACGTTTGGAGCGACAAGTTTTTAGCGCCGTTGCCGGGGACTTAGAATTAGCTATTTTCTAGATTAGACTTTTACTTTTGTCTATTTAAGTTTTTAGTTTAGTTTAATTTAATTTAATTTATTACTTGTTGACATGGCATCTTTTAATGAAAATTGGTCGAAAGTTGGCTACTTGTATTTTGGTGCTCCTTGCATAATTTGAAATGGACGTCACTTGTGGGAAGATTACCGACATCTTGATATCATACGAGAATATTTATCTAGTTCCTTTTCTACAACCTTTGATTGGAATTGTTGTCAATTATGTGGTTGTCTATAAAATGATTGTCCTAAGTGTCGTACTCCTTACCCAAGTAATATTCATGATAATTTTATCCACGTCGTGCCGCGACGTTAAATCAAGGCTTCATGGGAGGCAACCCATGTTTTATCACTTACTTTAGTATTTTGTTATTAGTTAGTTTTATATTTTGTAAATTAAAAAAACAAAAAAGGTGGACAAGTTAGTACAAGTATAATTGTTTAAGTGTGTGGCTGCAGGATTTCAAGAGGAAAAGAAGGTGGACAAAGACACATGTGACTAAAGTGCAGAACATTAGAAAAAGAAAAAGATTTGCACCAGCCCAGACAGAATTTAAACCTCAGTTATGCGAAACAGTGTAGTATGTTCATCGCCCCAGCCACGGTTTTTAAAAGTAAGTTCGCCTAAACAGGCATTCTAGCGTCTCACGCCTAGGTGAATTCCCTGGTATGTCTTAAACTCTCAACTTTACACACACAACACAATACTAGAAACAATCACAAGTCCATTAAATAAAACATGCCACTCTTTTCTCTTCTCTGTCTCTCTTGCGAACATAACACTGCTGCCTTCATTACACCAACTCCAGGTATAGTTCTATCCTTTGCTTCTTCTTCTTTCCTCGTTTCTCTCTCTGCTAGGCTGTTTCCCCTCACCCCGTATTGCTGCTAGATACTGCATCGCCCTATTCTTGGTGAAAAGTTTGGAGGTTTGCTGGGTATCTGTTCTGGAAAAGTGCAGGGTTGCATGAGGTTGTGTGATTGATGAATTCCCGGGAGTTGGGAGGGTTCAGTTCGAACCAAATATGCGTACTACTAGCTGTTCAAAACTGTGCACATTAGGTGCTCGATAAAATGCTCCATTGAACTGTTTGTAAATATTTTGCAAAGTATGAGTAGTCGAACTACATTATAAGCTTTTTAAGCATAATTTCAAGTGCAGGGTGATTGGTCGAGGGGTTAAGATGCTCGTTCAATGAGCTTGAGCAACCTCGCACGTTGCTCGCACGCAATGGTGTCTAGTGGGGCGACTGTGACGCTGCCTATAGCTAGGTACTAGGGACTGAATTGTTGGCTCGTGTTGATGGTCTTACATGCTTTAATAGGTTGTTTCATCTAAGTGTGGGGTGCTCGCGCCCGTTTTGAGCACAATGGTTGGTTTAAACGAGTATTTTGGTTAAAATAGTAGTGTGAGCGATGGAGTAAAATCTGAGTACCGCTCAAACTAAATGTTTGCTAATTGAGATGACTCTTCTAAACATGATCATTAGAATTAAGGGCTCCTGAAATGTTACAATGCCCAATAAATATATACCCTGGGTGAATGTATGGTACTAATGATATTGGAATTAATATACTGGTTGTTTGAGTTGCCAAGTTTGCTATATAGTCCTCAAATGAATACACCAAGGGAGATGTTAATTCACATAAAATTCTCCAGTACAAAAAGCTCACCTACATCACTTTGCACTTGACTGGCCTATTTTGCAGGGGACAATTCTAACAAAGGAAAGGAAGTGAATCAGCCCATACTCCACCTGCTGTGGTGGCGACCCTGTCTGCTGCTTAAGGGGAGTTCCTTAACCCCCATTTCACTTGATTTGTTTTTAATTATTATGTGTATTGAGGACATTGCACAATTTTAAGTGTGGGGTGGGGAATTCCTATTTTTGTTGTATAATTTTATTAGTTTGGCAATTGACATCTTTGTTTGTTTCTTGTTTTCTAGTTTAGTTTTTAGCAATAAAGAAGAAAAATATAAAAACTGGAAAATAAGAAAAAAAATTAAAAAATAGAGTTACTTTTTTTATTTAGTCGTTTCTTAGTCTTTTTAGTAACCATAATTAGAGTAGATACTAATCCCCGTGGTTTTTCTTTGGGCATCGGTTCTTTTTCATGGGATGAAAGCTTGAACCAGGTACTTTTTTTTTTAAAGATAGTTTTAGTTCGTTATAGTATTAGAGAAAGGAAAGAAAAACTCGAGTTTGGAGTCTAGGTGCCTTGTGGCCTGTTTGATGTTAGTATATTTAGACTTGAGCACGTGGATTATATATCTTCCTTGTGAGTTTTTGAAATAAATTGTGCCAAGAAAAAAAAAACCTTGTTTGTGACGCCTAGCTCAGTTTCTTGACTCTTTTGGGTTAAGTGCTTTACGCTTTATTCTTCGAGCCTGTTTACTGCTTTGATTGAGAGTCTGAATTGAGCCGTCTTGAGTGAATCATGTGCCATTATGTGAGTGAGGTTTTTAGTTGTGTTCCATGCTTGTCACTAGAGTCTAGAACTTTGCCTGGAATGTGGTTTAAGTGAAATCCTAAGTTTTGCTCGGTCTGAAAAATGATTATAGGCCTTCCTTGGTCCATTTGAGATTTTTCTAGCCTACCCTTACTTGATTGCCCTAGTCAGCCCATTTGAGCCTTTATCCTATTTATTGGTAGCCTAACAACAAGCCTTGACCTATTTTGATTTGTATTTCCTATGTTTTGAATACCCTATCTCCTAGAGCACTTGTAAAAAAAAAATTGCACAATGAGCTGAAATGCTGGAGTTAGAGAAAAAGGTTGGTTGATTGGTGCCAGCTGTCATGTGAAAGAATTGCTTGTGAAAAGAAAGAAAAAAAATGAAAAAAAAGTGAGAGAAATTGTTTGATTGTCTGGCCAACTATCGAAGAGAAAAAAAATATCTTGAAAAAAAAAGAAGAAGTGTGAAGTGTGAAGAAAATAAAAGAGCATTCTTTGTTGACCTAAAAAAATATTAATTGGCGTAAATAAAAAGGGAAAGATTGGGTATTGCTTGAAATTGAAAAGGGATGAACTTTTGAAAGAAGGAAGTGTGCTAAATTATTATTTTATAGGTGCTTAGGGAGGTCTAGTCATTGTTATCCATATCTATCCTACCTAACCCGCAGCCTTCATTACAACCTTTAATATGTTCTATTTGATTTTAGACTAAGCAGACTTTTAGTGGAGATTTACATAAAGGGCAAGCCTATGGTATTTCTTGTGTGGCATGTGAACTTCTTTGTGAGAGTTGAGTGAATTCTTTCGATCTATAAAGTCCTGAAATTAATTACAATATCTTGTGAGTATTGGACTATTTCTCCTAATTTGTTGTGAGGGCACTTGATTCATGAAGGATATGTGATTTTATTAGACTCACAGTTGAGGTAAGTGAGCAGGCTTGAGAAACTTGGTGTCATAGAGTCTGTTATTGAGGTTAGGATGTTACAATTTGGCTGTTCCATAATTTTAAATATTTGGACTGTTTTGGCACTGTGTTACATGAGGAAGAGCTTGAAAAAATGCATGTGAGAAAGTTTAATTGTTGGTATCAACCATGGTCACAGGTATAGTTGATCTTAATTGAGAAGTATTGTTAGATTGAATTGCTCGAGGACGAGCAATAGTTTAAGTGTGGGGTGTTGATGTTGGCCATATTTATATGTGTTTTGATATTAATTCACTCATGATTTACCATCCTTTGAGTACTTTTGTGAAATTATATGCTTAAACAAGCTAAATTATTGGTTTGACATTAAATTTACATTTATTGAGTGTTATTGTGTTGAATAGGTACAATTAAAGATGAAATGAAAAAGTGAATAAGAACTATGACCAAGGCAGACAAGTGTTCCAGCGAAATGGCCAAAGAGTGAGGCCTTGTGGTCACGGTGCAATGTACAAACTTAATCTTCAAGATTATTTTGAAATAAAATGGAATTTGGATAGAAAAGCTCTTGGAGGGACATGGTAAATGCAAGGACTTACTAAAGTCTAATATGTTTGGTACACGTGAGCCGAAGTGCATGGTAGAGGAAGTAAAGCCAATTCCGAACTAATGAAAGAATCCCAGTTCAATTTGGATAAGGATATGTGCCATAATATAAAAGATACGAAACTCTGCTTATAAAAGAGAGGCTGCACATTTGCAGACGGAGAGGAGGATCACGTTGGACTCTTAAGGGACAGAGTAACGCAGGCAGCGTCTATGGGCTCTGGAACGAGTTTTTCTTTTCTTCTCTTCTATTTAATTTCCTAATTTGTTTAGTCTATAGTTGTCGGATCTCCATGATTGTTGACATTCAGATGTTAATTTGATTTCATTAATTTATTAAATTGGGTTATTTATTTATATCCTGAGCCTAATTATTTGATTGCTTGATCACCAATTGAATACTATCTATGAACCTAGGGTTGAACTCGAAAGTGGGAACCGTATGTTGCAATTGGATTGAATAGAGCGTATTCCTGAACCTGGGCATCGGGGAATGGTTTCACGGTTAGGATAGAAATATACTTAATAGTCATGCTTAGTCACTATACAGGAATTATAAATGCGTTCTTGTTAACTCTAATTCCATGGACACATAGGCGTTAGGTTAGCTTGACTAGGCGAGCATGGTATCGAAGAGTCCTGTGAGCAATATTAACTCTGTGATTAGTAACCCAGATAAATTGATTTAGTTGAATTAACTGAAGAATTCAATAGAATTGGCAGATATTCCATGACCCTACGCTATTATCCTTCTTTAATCCGAAATCGTGATTTACTTGTTATTTGTTAGCTTAATTTTATTAGTTAATTTAATTAGATAAATTCTCAACTCGTGAAGCCTTCTTGTTTAGATAATTGGGAATTGTTTGATTTATTTAGTAGTTAATCAATAGTCCTCGTGGGAACGATACTTTACTTATCACTTTATTACTTGATCGACCGCGTATACTTACGTGTGCGTTTGGAGCGACATGTCTCCAAAGGAAACAACAAGTTCTTGGCTCAACAATGACAAGCACTCACTACCATAACAAGCGAAGAGATCATTAGAACATGGAACATGCAAGATGTAGCAATTAAGTTCCCTATGACCCCTAAGCCCATGACCAACACACCAAGCCTTCAATGAATTTCTTTCACAAGGTGACAAGAGATCATTAGAACATGGAACATGCAAGATGTAGCAATTAAGTTCCCTATGACCTCTAAGCCCATGACCAACACACCAAGCCTTCAATGAATTTCTTTCACAAAGTGACACAATGGCTTTGGTATGCTCAATACTCAAGGTGTGATCAATATGTGGAATGCAGTACGAAAAATAGCTTAACCTACTACTAGAATCAATTACTCCACTCCCCTTCTTAAAAGCGCTCATACTCACACCGAGAGGTACCTCCTCACCTCCAAATTCATCCTTAAGACAACTCTCCTCACAAGGAAAACTCTCAAGAAAGGTCTTAATAATGGCTTCTTCATCATCATAACCCAAAGCAACAAGAGTAGGGTCACTAGAAGAATCATCTACCTCACTCGAAGCTTCAAACAAAGAGTTGTCTATGGGATCAAATCCCTCACACCATGGAGGTTCCAACTCATTCCCAACTCTAGTTCGATACAAATCACCACCATAAATAAAGATGCCCTCAAACAAAGGATTAGTAAAAGTACGCATCCCATTCTCATGGTCAAGCAAAGGTGAAGTGTCATAACTAGGTTCATCACCCACACTTGAGGAGTCATCATAAGCAACCCTTCCCATTTCATGTAATAGGGACTCCTCAAGGTCACTACCATCCTCATATAACACATAGGTCCACCCAAAGCAATCAAATCAACAAGGGTAGAGTCAAATAACTCATCTTCCCCTTTATCAAATATGGGTGGGGTGTCATAACAAGGGTCACAAGTAAGGTCAACTAACACTTCTTCACTAAAGAGAGATTCTTTGAATATCGGGCTCACATTATGATGTGGCTTTTCATTACTCTCAACTAGCAGTTCACATGCACACAGAAGTTGACCATTAAACTCTTCACTAGTTGCAAGTTCAATAGATGCGTTACAAGCACCAACTAGCATTGAGTCCTCACAAGACGAGGTATTATTATACTCATAAGAAGGTTAAGAAACACTTACACTTGAGTTGCTCCCGTGAGCACTCACATCACTTGAAGTGTCATGTTCAATCCCTTCTTCATGAAGCTCACAATGAAGATCTCCATCATCTTGTCTTCCTTCCAAGGCACATGGTTGAGGCTCCAATAGCATGCCTCCAAGAGTACCTACACAAGAGCTAAAGCAAAGAGAAGAAGATAAAGCATGGTTAGAACAAAGGGTGTCCTCGCTCTGAATTTGTTTTTCCTCTCTTTTTCTTTCTCTCAATTGGCTCTCATGTGCAAGTGCATCGGGATGAGGCTTAAGAATTCCATCTCCCGGAGTATGAGGACTTCTTACTTCAACCCGAAAAGGCATAACAACAAGGTTCACGGCTTCGGGTTCCCTCTCCATGGGAGAATTAGCTTTAGCCGCCTCTTTCAACTCCCTCATAAGCCTATAGTCATTACTTACTTGCCTCGGTGTGAAGGGCTTGAGCACATACTTCTTGCCCCCATGCGCAACTGTGTAAGAGTTGGTTCGGCCATCATGAACCACTCTCCGATCATATTGCCATGGCCTTCCAAACAAGAGATGACAAGCTTGCATTGGTACTACATCGAACGTCATCTTATCTCAATAATTCCCAATGCTAAACTCAATCAAGACTTGCTTCACCACCCTCAACTCTCCGCACTCGCTCAACCATTGTAAACGGTATGGACATCGATGCTTTAGAGTAGGCAATTTCAATTGGAAAATCAAAGATTGGCTCACTATATTAGCACAACTTTCCGAATCAATGATCATTGATCATTTCCCATCACACGACACCTAGCATGGAAAAGATTCTCCCTTTGCACATTCTCTTCCTCCTTAAGACTCATGGTACCCAAACTCCTACGTACCACAAGTGTCATGTTAAGCTCATCATCCTCTTTACAATCACATCTCTCGCCTCCCCCAACTCCCTCAATTGCCATGGGTTGGCTCATAGGAGTAGCAGAATTACCTCTAGAGCGAGTAGCTACATTACCTTGGGGAATGCCCAAGTCGTGGGGGAATGCCCACTTGTTGGGGGTTGCCCAATGGTTGGGGAACACCCAACACTCTATCACTAGTGCCTTCTTCGGCACCCTTTTGGACACTTGGGATCCATTCTCTCTCAAAGCTCTCAAGCCTCGCACTTATAGTTCCCACCTCGGCCAAGAGAGTGGCCAAGATGCTTACCGGGACCTTAATGGTCTCGTCAACATCTCCGGCCATGTACCTACAAAAATCAAAGACAAGAAAGAGGTTAGAGTAAAAACCTCACATGCTCCCTCACTTTTGAATGTCACTCTGATACACTCAATTTAGTGGTGGGGGTAGGATCACTCAAGCTTGATTTCAAAGGCTTCCTCGTAGTTTAACAACCTCCTCAATAACCAATCAAATTCACAAGAACCAAATACATTTCGAGAAGAGTGGAGTTGATGGGACTCGATGAACGCTAGGCTATATAGGTGAGCACTTTAAGCAAGTTATACTACGAGTCTTCTTTGAATTCTAATCTCCTCTAAGCATGAGTATCCTAAACGTTCAATGAACTAGTACTAGTAAAGTAGAAGTGTTACTTAAAAAGTACTAGCCGAAAGTAATACAAGCCAACAAAATACAAAAACCTATGAAAAAACTACCCGGAAACAAGTAAAAGAGGGAGGCGCTCCGCCTACCAAAGTCCAAAGAAGGACTTTTTGATGAGGGAAAAACTATGGAAGCGATAAATAAAGATAAAAGCGAGACGCGACTTAAACAACTTACAAGGTAGCACTAAGGAGAGATGTCTTGATACACCCTCTTTCGAGTCAAGAAGAACCTATGCTATGCAACTATCCTCAAGAGACACCCGGCTCTCGCAAATATAATGATCAACGAGGATTGAAGGTCAACTTGGATTCTTCCAATTGATTTCAAGCCAAAATTGTTACAAGTGTTTGAGAGCAAATCTCTTTAATGTTTGTGTTCAAGGTAGGTTGAAGACATAAATGAGCTAAGATGTGTATTTATAGCACTCCTTTACAATGTTGTGAAATTTCTAATAAGCCCTTAGCTAGGTAGAAACACAATAGAACACTTAGGGCTAAAATAGTAAGTTTACACAAAAATCTAGGAAACTCAGCATCTCAGGCACTCGGCCTGGATCCAGGCGCTCCGCCTGGAGGAGCCACTGACTAATGCAGTGTTTAGCTTGGGCGCTCCGCCTGGGGCCCCTTGGTTTTGGGCGCTCCTCCCGGTAGTCAGGCGTCCCTCCTGGGTGCTTCACTGCTAGGCGCACCTCCTGGGGCTAGGCGCTCTGCCTGGCCCTGAAGCGTGGGTGTCCCTTCTTCCATCGAACTCAAGTGCATGATCTTCAATTCATCTCCCGAGCTCATACCATCAACGCCCTTCCGAATCAAGTACAAGTGAGCATCATGAAGTGCTTTGGCTTGGCTTCTAGTAAAGGGCCTTGTAGTGGTTTGCCCCTTATCATCCTCCCCTTCTTGAGAAGATTTCGTCCTCGAAATTATGGCGTCATCCTCCACGGCATCAACACCTACATCAAGAGGAGCCAAGTCACTAACATTGAAAGTATTTGACACATTGTACGCGCCGGGTAAATCAATCACATAGGCATTGTTGTTGATCTTGGAAGCACTTGGAATGGTCCATCTCCTCGGGGTGCCAACTTCCCTTTTCTAAGGTTTGGAAACCTCTATTTGCGGAAGTGTACCCGCACCCAATCTCCTTTCTTGAGTTCCAACTTTTTCCTTTCCTTGTTCTTCTTGAGGGTCACCTTTGCATAGGCTTCCTCCAAGCTCTTTCTTGCCTTAGCGTGGATCTCTTTCTTCCTCCAAGTACTCACCCGGTTGCATCATGGCACCAATGCTACCGGTGATAGAATATGGAGTGGTAGGGCCTTCGACCAAAGGCTTAGTCTCCACTACGGACTTAGCCTTAGCCGCTTCTCTAAACTCCCTCATACGCCTATAATCATCACTTACTTGCTTTGGCGTCAAAGGCTTGAGCACATATTGCTTGCCCTCATGTTTGGCCGTGAAAGTGTTGGCTCGGCCATCATGTACCACACTCCTATCATATTGCCAAGGCCTACCAAACAAGAGGTGGCAAGCTTGCATTGGCACTACATCAAACATAAGCTCGTCTTGATAATTCCCAATTTTGAACTTTATCAAGACTTGCTTCACCACCTTCAACTCCCCACATTCACTCAACCATTGTAATCGGTAGGGGCTTGGGTGTTTAAGAGTAGGCAATTTCAATTGTGAGACCAAGGTTTGGCTAACCATGTTAGCACAACTACCCGAATCAACAATCATGGATCACACTTGTCCCTTCACCCTACACCAAGCATGGAACAAGTTCTCTCTTTGCACATCTACCTCCTCCTCGCTCATCATGGCACTCAAACTACGACGTACCACTAAGAACATGCTAGGGTCATCACCCTCCGCCACATCCTCTTCTCCCTCAACTACCTCACCATCCTCAACGACCTCTCCTTCGGGCTCACTTTCCTCTTCATACACCATCCCATCATCCTGATTATCATTGTTTTTTGGGTGGGGCAATCTTTGGCAAAGTGGCCATAGCCTTTACACTTGTGACATTGAAAAGTAGAAGAAGAAGGAGTATTTAATTGAGTTTTAAAGGTACCTCCTACTTCTTTGAAGTCGCTTCTTGGAGTGGCCTTCTCAAATGGCTTCTTGACATCACGACTTCCACTAGCACCACTCGTGTTCGGGCTTTTCCATTCCTTGGATCGAGTCATGGGAGTAGAATTAGTACTCCTATAGCGAGGAGCTTTCTCTTCCTTGAGCCACTTTTCGGCTTCAACCGTGGCATCACAAACATCTTGAAGAGAATGAAAGATGTGTAGCCTCAATTGAGAAGCAATCTCCCAGCTCAAACCATTCTTGAATTGAATGATAGCTTGCTCTTCATCTTCCGTTTCCATGTCAAGGGCTATTCGATTCTTTTCAAATTCGTTGAAATACTCATCAACGGATTTGAAGCCTTATTTCAACTCATATAGCCTCTTGAGTTGTTCTTGCCGTTACTTGGGTGTCACATATTTGGTACTCACTACCTCTTTCAATTCCTCCCAAGCAATGTTCATTGGCATCCCAACTCATCTTCTTGACCTCTTGACGGATTCCTACCATGTGGAAGCATACGACTCAATTGAAGCAATGGCATATGTTGCTTTCCTTTCCTCGGACATGTCGTTTGTATCAAGCCCGGGGCCCTCCCCTTCTTGAGCGTCAACAACTTGCTCAAGGGGTGCTATGTTCGTTCGGGGCCTCATGAGTGGAACTTCACCTTGAGGATTTCCCAAGGGTTGGGGATTGCCCAACAATCTCTCACGAATAAGATCTTCTTCTTTCAATTGTTGTTGTTGAGCTAGCTCGGCAAATTGCTCCGGTCTCACGGTTGAACCATCACTTGTGCCTTCTCAGGCATCTTTGTGGACACTCGGGGTCTTTTCTCTTTCAAAAACCTCTATTTTAAGATTTAGAGCCTTCACCTCGGCCAAGAGGTTAGCCAAGACGTCGGTTGGAACTTCAATGGTATCCTTTACTTTCTCTTCCGCCATGTACCTGCAAGCAATCAAAAACAAGAAGAGAGATTAGAGTATAAGTCCTCACGCACTCCCTCACTTTTGATTGTCACTCGGGTTCACTCAAGTTGGGGTAGGTTCACACAAGCTTGAGCTTAATGGCCTCCTCGTAGTTGATCAACTTCCTCGATAACCAAACCAATTCACAAGAACAAAATACTCTTCGGGAAGAGTGGAGTTGACGGAACTCTATGAACATTAGGCTATTTAGTGCGCACTTGAAGCAAAAATTAAACTACGAGTCTTCTTTGAGGTCTACTCTCCCCTAGGCACGAGTACCCTAATCGCTCAATGAATTAGTACTAATTGAGTAGGAGTGTTAATCTCAAAATACTAGCCGGAAGCAACGAAAACCAAACAAACACGAAATTCTAAGAAAACAAACTACCCGGACACGTTTCAGGTCTGGGCGGTCCGCCTAGGTGGTGGGCGGTCCACCTGGATATATGTGATTTTCAGGCAGCAAGTTGGTTTGGTGAAGCACCTAGGCTTTGGCGGTCCGCCTAAGCCTGGTGCTTCAGCTTGTCAAAAACACGATTTTGACAATTTTGCAAGCAATTTTTCCAACGATTTCAAGGTGTTTTTCGATTTAAATGATACCAAAGGTTGTACACTACTTCAAACAAACCCCAATGATTTATAACAACAATCAACCAACAACACTCTTGATTCAAGATTTTGAGAAAACTTTTCAAGGTTCTTTTTTTTTTTCAAAAAATTTGAGATTCAAAAATTTCGATTCTCAAACCGCAACACCAAATGACGTTAAGTGGGTATCAAAACGACGGATTAACATCATAGAATAATCCCCTATATCAAACATCCAAGAAATCATAACAACAAGCAAGATCTAGCAAATTTTGTGATTTTCAACTTTTTGAATTTTTTTCTTCTTTTTTTCAATTTTTCAAGAACAAACACATGGATAACAACAAGAACAAGGTAAAAAAATTTGAACAAGGAACGAGGGTTTGTAGAAACAACACCCGAGCCTTGCTCTGATACCAACGAATGAGGGAAAAACTACGGAAGCGATAAATAAAGATAAAAGCGAGATGCGACTTAAACAACTTACGAGGTAGCACTAAGGAACGATGTCTTGATACACCCTCGTTCGAGTCAAGTAGAACCTACGCTATGAAATTATCCTCAAGAGACATCCAGCTCTCGCAAATAGAATGACCAAGGAGGATTGAAGGTCAACTTGGATTCTTCCAATTGATTTCAAGCCAAAATCGTTACAAGTGTTTCAGAACAAATCTCTTTAATGTTTGTGTTCAAGGTAGGTTGAAGACGTAAATGAGCTAAGGTGTGTATTTATAGCACTCCTTTACAATGTTGTGAAATTTCTAATAAGCCCTTAGCTAGGTAGAAACACAATAGAACACTTAGGGCTAAAATAGTAAGTTTACACAAAAATCTAGGAAATTCAGCATCTCAGGCACTCGGCCTGGATCCAGGCGCTCTGCCTGGAGGAACCACTGACCAATGCAGTGTTTAGCTTGGGCGCTCTGCCTGGTGGTCAGGCGCCCCTCCTGGGTGCTTCACTGCTAGGCGGACCTCCTGGGGCTAGGTGCTCCGCCTGGCCCTGAAGCGTGGGTGTCCCTTCTTCCATCGAACTCATGTGCATGATCTTTAATTCATCTCCCGAGCTCGTATCATCAACGCCCTTCCGAATCAAGTATAAGTGAGCATCATGAAGTGCTTTGGCTTGGCTTCTAGTAAAGGGCCTTGTGGTGGTTTGCCCCTTATCACTTTTGCTGAGGCGGTCTGCCTAAAGCTGAATCTGCAGCTTTTCAACAATGGGTTTTTGGCTCTTTTGCACTTATATTTCCAATGTTTTCAAGTTGTTTCTCCAATCTAATTATACCCAAAGGTGTATATGATGATTACAAACAAACCCCAATAGTTTTTAACCCAAACGAACAACAATAAGTCGATTTTGATCTTCAAGCAAGAATTTCTAGGGTTTTGAAAACTTTGAGATTTGACTCTTCAAATTTCGAATCACAACACCAAATTAAGATATTTTGGTACCAAAAGAACGGGAATGAGACATAGAACAAACGCCAATAATTTTCAATGTTTGGGGTGTTCAAATCCAACAAGTTTGACCAATTTTTTTGTAGTTTTCAAATTTTCAAATTTTTTTCTTCTTTTTCAAAAAAACAAGAACACGAGAACAAAAAACAAAGGGTAAAAGATACGATGAAAAAGGAACGAGGGTTTGTAAGAACAACACTCAAGCCTTGCTCTGATACCAACTGATGCAATGGAAAATGCAGAAGCAAAAGTAAAGATAAGAACGAGACGAGACTCGAACAATTACCTAAGTAGCAATGAGGAACTTGTCTCGTTACACCTCAAGTGAATGTCAAGGAATCACCTACGCTATGCAACTATCCTGAAGAGATACCCGACTCTTGTAAATAGAATGATCAAAGACGGATGAAGTTCAAATTGGATTCCACCAATTGAACTCAAGCCCATACAAGGGTTTCAAAGAGAGCATAGCTCCTGTTTTCCAATATTCAAGGTGGTGTTAAATGAAATGAAATCCTAAGGAAGACTTTTATAGTCTTCCTTTACATAATATGAAAGGTCCTAAATACCCCCAAAGTGGGTTAAAAGATAAAGGCCACTTAGGACTAAAGTTGAAATTACACGCAAAATGTCACAAAAACTCGGATGGCTTGCAACAGGGGTAGGCGGTCCGCCCACCCCCTCTAGGCGCTCTGCCTCCTTGCTTCTTCAGAAAAGTTCAGAGAGTGTGCAAAATTCAGGCGGTCCGCCCTTTACAGGAGGTGGTCCGCCTCTTCCTGTAGCCTCTTGAGGTACCTCAAAATTTGTCTCTCGAGGCTCTCCTTTCGAGCCTAAGTAGTCCTCCTTCTATGGTGCTCCAATGCATGATATTCAAGTCGCTTCCGGAGCCCTTCACGTGTATTCTTTGTGCTGTCGAGGTTGGCTCTTGATGGTTGGCGCTTTGGCTCAATTTGCATTGCATCAACAATCTTTCGAGCTTTGGCGACACGCCCCTCGGCCTCAGCAATATCCTCTTCAAGGTTCAAGGTCCCCAAGTGAAATTCTTTAAAAGTATCCAACCAAGTCTTTATAATCACCCAGTTGTGGTTGATAGCATCCTTTTTGGCCTTTGCCTCTAACTTCTCAGTTAGTCTGACCTTTTCCTCCTAAAGCTAAACCAACTCGGAGGTAAGAGAGGGGATCTGTTGAACTTGGTTTGTCAGCCATTGGATTTTAAGCACCTGTCCCGCCAACTTAGGCCGGTAGAAATCTGATAGCTGCGCTATCTCTGACTCACCGTGGTGAAGCCTGGTTCTCAGATCCCTAATCTTTTCCGTCGCCTTGTAGTTTTCAATCACATGAGCTTCCTTTAAGGCCTCTATTTGCCTCTTGAGATCCTCAATTTTTTTTCGAGCCATCTGGGATCTCAAGAAAGAATAAAGGTCATCAATAAATCTTTGAATCTCTCGAAAGGCTCATGGACTAGTTCTAATGCATATTCAGCCATTCTATAGAATTCAATCTCATATTCTAAAATACCAACAGGCTAACCGACAGGGTACCCTGTCCAATCCACCCAAAACTAGCGACACTTTTCATCTTGCTTGCTGCACGAAAGGAACTTTTCCACGAATCTAGAAGAAAAATCGAACCAAGTTAGCTAATAAGAGAGCGGCCCACCAATTCAAGGCTGGACCCCTGAAAGTGGAAAGGAGAATAATCAACACCATACCGCTCGATATAATCAAGAGCCTGAAGGATACGCTAACATCATTTTATTTTTTTAAAAAAACTTACACAGGGATTATCTAATGCATTGCCTGGGAATATCGGGATGTTCAACCGCATAAAAAAATGCAACCTCTTCAGACACTCGGACCGAACTGTTACATGGGCTAGTTAACCAGCCAGAATAACTAGAGGCACAACACATGCTGCCTCCGAAACATAATATATTGGAACAACATCAAGGATTAGAACGGAGCTCCCTAAGACCGAACGTCTGCATCTACGGAAACCTGATAAGCTGCCTGGCGAATAATAGGTTCTTACGGTATCTGCATCGCCAAGATTCTCGTAAAAGCATCGTAGAGAGCCAAGGGAACCACAAGGCCCTGCTCCCTTTCCCATCGCGAGCTCGTACGGTTGGGACCTCCATAACTAAATCGTCAGCACGATCAAAACTCTCGGGGCTTCATTAGTGCCAGCCCCAGGCTAGACTGCTTCGTCTTGAACTCATACTATTTGCTGATTTGTTGCACGAGGGGTCACAATTACCACGAAGGAATTAACAAATTAATGAAAATACTTTTGAATCCTAGATCGACGCACGATCAGAAAAGAAGGAAGTGAAACTTCCTAAATGCCATCATAGCCTCTCGTAGATAAGTACGGACGTCTACGTACCCATCCGCGAGACTCTACTAGACACTGTCTTAGTCTGGATAGACTCTAAACCGGGCTCTTATACCAACTGACACGACCCGGAATCTGGCTAGGCCGTGCGGGCACCCGACATCCTCCCCTAGACCCACCGGGCGAACCCTTACCAATTAAATTAGGAAAATAAATATAATTCAATTCATAATTAAGAACAAGGCTTAAAAAAAACACAAACATACTGATACCTCTAAGCTGTACAAAAGAAATTACAGCTGACAACCCAACATAAAACTGGTGGCCATCCTGAATAAAAGCTGGCTCACCCTGACAGCTGAAGTCATCTTCGCTCCTTCACAACCTGGCGAACTCAATCCTGGAGCGAACCTGCCGAAACGAAATAGATAGACAAAAACAAATAACAAACAAGGGTGAGTCAAGAGGACTCAATAAGTGGGGCAGACTAGCCACCTCAAAGAATAGGATAGCTAGCCAGGGAGAAAAGAAACAGATAAACCAAATTCCTCTTATTTAAATTATAAAAGGCAGAGCCAGATAATAGCTAGAAACACGCATGGAATCACAAACTCATTAACAACCAGGAACGTAAGATAGCCAGAACATATAGGTATCCCAAACATATCAACAATCAGAAATACATCCTGGTGCGGCGTGCAACCCGATCCAAATATTCATTCTGTTGCGGCGTGCAACCCGATCCATATATTCATACTGTCGCTGTGTTCAACCCGATCCATATATTTATACTGTTGCGGCGTGTAACCCGATCCCCGCAACCCAGAATACAAGCCAAAAATATATATAGGCAAACTGAGATATGTCCACGACATAGTATACATACCGCATACATAAGACATAACACAATACACACAATAGTCAGTATGCGGTGCAATGAGATGGGATGAATGCGGTACGATGTAATGCAGTCACATATGCCTGATACTTATCTCCGGTGTGGGACTCTCATCGTCTACCAGGAGATATATGCAATAATGACCCATCACTGGCTCGGGACTCTCATCGATTACCGGGAAGTATATGCAATGATGACCCTTCACCGGCTCGGGACTCTCATCGATTACCGGGGAAGTATATGCAATGATGACCCTTCACCAGCGCGGGACTCTCATCGCCAACCGGGAAGTATATGCAATAATGATCCTTCACTAGTGCGGGACTCTCATCGCCAACCGTGAAGTATATGCAATAATGATCCTTCACCGGTGCGGGACTCTCACCGTGACGTATATGCAATAATGACCCTTCACCGGTGCGGGACTCTCATCGCCAACTGGGAAGCATGTGTTGTGCCTCTTTTTATTCTGGCTGGTTAACTAGCCCATGTAACAGTTCGGTCCGAGTGTCTGAAGAAGTTGCATTATTTTATGCGGTTGAACATCCCTATATTCCCAGGCAATGCATTAGATAATCCCTGTGTAAGTTTTTTTTTTAAAAAATAAAATTATGTCAGCGTATCCTTCAGGCTCTTGATTATATCGAGCGGTATGTTGTTGATTATTCTCCTTTCCAGTTTCAGGGGTCCAGCCTTGAATTGGTGGGCCGCTCTCTTATTAGCTAACTTGGTTCGATTTTTCTTCTAGATTCGTGGAAAAGTTCCTTTCGTGCAGCAAGCAAGATGAAAAGTGTCGCTAGTTTTGGGTGGATTGGACAGGGTAGCCTGTCGGGATTTCATTTGATGTTGTTGTTGATATTGCCTGAAGGTATTAGGCATAGCATAAGTTAGAGTGGGAAGAGTTAGAGCGGGAAGAGTTAGAGCGGGAGAGGAAGAGATCCCATGGCCCAAGTGGGTAACCATGGTACCTCATTTGGAGGTAAGAGTTCTGATTATTTTGGGAGGTCACCTTCCAGGTTATCTAAGCTTGTAGAGCGTGATTCTCAGAATGCGCGGGTAGTTCATCAAGATTAGACTCAACTTTCTCTTTGTAGCTTTCAATAATCTGTCCAGCTCCCATATTCAGCGAAAAGGTGTTATCATTGTCGTGAGTCTGATTATCCTTTGACGAGTTTTCCTATTATCATTGTCGTAAGTCTGGTTATCCTTTAAGGAGTTTTCCCTTACTCTGGCAAGTAGGCAGTTATCCTTTCTCTCGTCAGGAACCTACATAGTCTCAGGGGATTTTATTTAGATCTCAATCAGCCAGAGAAATGCTACCATCCAGTAGAGGTTGAGAGTGTGGTCGCAGTGGTTCTTCAGAAAGTGATTGTCAGGGTAGTGGCTCAGTGATCAGTTGCAGAGGTAGTTTTATGAACTACCTGTCTGGCAGGATGTTGAGGTATCTTATGTAGTAGACCAAAGTATTTATTCTTCCCTTATATGTGAGCATGATTTGATTCTTCCGATTGATCTTGAAATGGTTTGTCTTATCATGTTTCTATGGTTTCTTTGGATGTCGTTTCTATTAACAATCTGTTGCGGTAGAGGGGTGAGCTTCTGATATGATTTAATCCTGGCATTTATGATGAACCTACTAGTTTATCTGGTTTATATGTGAGAGATTTGGGAGTGAGTATCGGTATTGCCTGCTTGGTATCTTGTTACGCCACCTTCTGTTATTATGTCAATTCAGTTTACCTCTCTCCTCGAAATTCAATGTTGGTAAGGTAATGGGATCCTAATTCGTCACCATCAGAAAGTGTTATCGTTTCTTCCTGTGCAAAGTGATTAGTAAGTAATACTCGATCTATGTGTCTTCCTTTGGTTCAAGATGCTTGTAGAGTCATGTTATTCCATGAGCTTGTCTCGGTTATAAAAGGGTTTTCTGGCAAATTGTCAGAGTTTCCTTCTTATTGGGAGGTTAAATTGGCATAGATGTCATTCCATAAAGCTTATTTAATGTCTCTCTTCAATTGCGATTCTTTGGTTAGCCTGACTCGGAAGTAGTGTAGCTCTGGGAGCCAAGCAAATAAAAAGGATGAGCTTCTTGAAGCTCTAATTATTTCTATCCTCAGTCCATTGCCATCTCTTCTTTGTTCGGCACTGGTGAGCTTAGGCGGTCAGTAGCCTCTTATAATGTTCCCTGTGTAGAGCCAGAGTGCGTGTCAGGGTAGCCGGGTATGCACATTGTTGTTTTTCAAGGCTACTAAGGGTAATGAGAGGCATCATTTGACCTCTGATTTGATCCATCAGGCGGTGGTGCTTATAGAAAATGTATGGAGCTGTGAACTCGAGAGTTGCAGCTGTTTGGCAACTCGAGAGAGTAATTTGGTAGCTCAGGTCTGAGCCGCGTTCTCTATTTAGCTAAGTCTTCATTAATCCAGCAGGTTGTGCAAGGATGACTATTTCTATTCAAATTAGTTGTATGAGTTTATGCTCTAAGTGGAGGAGTCTTCCTCCAATTGATATCGAACCATAATATTAAATCTCTAAGGCGTTGCTGAAGCATAAGCTAATTCTTTATTTCATCGACTTGTTCTATATCGAAAAGTATATCGACGAGGTGATTTACCGGCAGAATCATGTTAATCCATCCAGAGTTCCGTGTATCTTTGCTTCGAAAATGTAAAACTCTCTTCTCGTAATCGAGGAAGGATCAGCTTAGTCAGAATAAGCTGTGCAATGGTATTATCATATTATCCAGATATATTTTATTCCAAAAGTTCAATATGCGTGTTATAATTCTGATCCTGCAATCAGGAGATAATGCCAGTGGAGTAGCTTATGAAGGTTGTGAAAGTTCTCTTATTATCCGTGCGATTTTTTTTTCTTTAGACTTAGGCTCGTTCGAGGACGAACGAGAGTATAAGTGGAGGAGAATGAAACAATCTTGGTCAGTCGTTTCGGAAGTTAGGACTCCGATGGCGTGCCGATAATTTTAAAATATTCATAATATCCATTAGGACCTGTCTGTAAAATTTGAGCTAAATCAGACCTCGTTTGGTAGGCATCGAAAGAAGGTTTTAGTTTTTATTGTCGATAAATATTAAAAAGAGATTTTCGAGCTCGATTTTGGTGAATGAGCTCCGATTCAAAATCTGAAGGCGCCGTTAGGTTCGTATGATTATTTGTGACTTTTGTGATTTTTCGAAAGTAAATTTCGATGTTGTTCGGCTAGTTTCCGCTAAAATGCCGAAAGTTAAATAATTTGACCTTTTCCATAAATTCGCATCTTGAGTTTCGGGAGTTCGATTTGAGATCCGCCTTCACGATTATGTTATATATATATTGTATAACTTGTATGCAAAAGTTTGAATTATTCCGAATATTGTAGGGTTCTATTTTAATTTTTATCGCGAAAAAAAAGAAAAGAAAATAAAAAAATGAAAAAGGAAAAAAGACGAAAAGAAAGATAAAGAGGCGGTGGCCTTAAAGGATTAAATCCCTTGGCCTAACCTCTGGTCAACTATTAACAGAAATATTAGAACAGAAACGAAACAGAAAAACCGAAATGACGCAATAGGAAAATATACCAGAAAATGCGAAAAGAGGCGGAGAAAAATAGTATTCTCACCCTGAAACATTCAGGTAATGATCTTAATGCATTATTTGAGTTTATTACGTGTGTTTGAATATATTTTAACGGTAAAACTTGGAATATTAGACATCATTTTAATAAGTTCAATTAATAGTTTAAAGGGTCAAATAGACCCCGATAATGGAATTGATTATTTAGTCGTACTCAGTGAGTTATGGGCAACATATAAATATAATTTATTTAGGGTTTGGTTATGTGACCTTAAACCCTGTACATAGGCCTAGCCTGCGTATTGCGTATGCGAATAGGGTATCAGGTTCCTACCTGGATTACCCTTAGATGTGAGGAATGAAGCCCCTATGATATGAGGAATGAAGACTTTAGCCTAATTTGATATATTTTTCTGCTTATTGAACACAGTGGGATCGTTCGGCAATGAATTCAAAAGGATAAAGCGGTAGTTGGGTAACAGTGTTAACTTTGGAACGAGGTAAGTGATTATATCCATTTCTTTGGAGGCATTTGGCCTCGTGGATTTTCTACCACGTGTTTTTTACATGTGCAGCTGCCGATAGGCGTACTCATTACGCCTTAGCTTTGAATTTACATTGTATATTATATGTTATGCCCTGTTGTTGGAATTGCATTGAGCATATGAATATTGCACTTTGGTTTTGAGCATTGTATATTGGAACAACATCAAGGATTGGAACGGAGCTCCCTAAGACCGAACGTCTGCATCTACGGCAACCTGATAAGCTGCCTAGCGAATAATAAGTTCTTGCGGTATCTGCGTCGCCAAGATTCTCGTAGAAGCATCGTGAGCCAAGGGAACCACAAGGACCTGCTCCCTTTCCCATCACGAGCTCGTACGGCTGGGACCTCCATAACTAAATCGTCAGCACGATCAAAACTCTCGGGGCTTTGTCATTGCTAGCCCCAGGCCAGACTGCTTCGTCTTGAACTCATACTATTTGCTGATTTGTTGAATGAGGGGTCACAATTACCACGAAGGAATTAACAAATTAACAAAAATACTATTGAATCCTAGACCGACGCACGATCAGAAAAGAAGGAATTGAAACTTCCTAAATGCCATCATAGCCTCTCGTAGATAAGTACGGACATCTACGTACCCATCAGCGAGACTCTACTAGACACTGTCTTAGTCTGGATAGACTCTAAACCGGGCTCTGATACTGTATGGGCCTAAATCGTTTTTAGGTACACAAATAAATTTCGGATTCGGATATAAGCAATTCTTCGTATCAAAGTTGTAATAATGTGGGAAAAAGATATAAAATGCGAGAACGTAAAATGTATTTCAATATATGGATGTTGAGTACAAATTTGGGCAGAGTTTCGGTATAAATTTCTGGATCCCTATTACATGAAATGAACTGCTATTTATAGACATAAGCCTTGCCCATGATCTCCACCATCAGCTGCCATGTTGTCCCACGACTTGGGTGTGTAGTGGCTGAGTTAATGGGGTGAAGTAGTGGGCTACAAAGCCGGAAGAACCGAGGGGATCCACCGAGGTGAGAGCTTGACGTCCTCGGTGGCTTGGCCCTGCCGCTTGACCGAGGTGATGGCTACCGAAGCTCAGCTCGCGGCTCGCCTTCGGTAGTGCGTCCTCGGGTTTAAGACCTCGGCGATTGGTTCCATCGCCTCGGTGCTGACTTAGTCGGGACGTGTTCGGTCGTTAAGATTTGCGCGACCGGGGTAGATTACCGCGGGTCGATTTTTACCCAATACAGATAGTCCCCCCACTCCTCAGTTACCTACCGAGGTGACCGGGGAGTGGAATGAAGTTCTAGCGGGAAAGCGACGTGGCTCGATCCCGTCCAAGCGTTTCAAAATTTCGCCAACGGTTCGCGTCCCATCAGGTCACTTCTCAATGACACGTGGCGCTCATCCGTGGGTTGACCGAACTGCCGCGCCGAAATTTTTGTTTTCTCCAACGTTACAATGATGACGCTGACGTCATCCTCTTTTAAAATTCCATACCTATAAAAGGAGCCGTTCACCAAGTTGTCTCTTCACATACTTCAGAGAAATCAACAGTAAAAACTTAAGAAATCTCCCAAGCTCCTTCCAATCTTCCAACTTCATAGAGAAGCTTCCAGTTTCGAATTCATCATCATGTCTACCACAATCTCTAGGCAAGATTCCAGCGACTCGGGCGAAAGAGTGCGAATTCCGCCTCTAGCCGCAGCTGTCGCCAGCGGCGATGCCGCCGCTGCTATGCCGGTGACTACCACGGCTGTGGTGGAAGATGGCGAAGTATCATCAGGTGTTGGGGGCGTAAAGCGCCGTAAAATGAGAGCGATGCGCCAGCTGGCGGCGGAGGAGGAGGAGGTCGTCTCAGGCGAGGACGACGCCGTGCTGGACGACGCCGCCCTACGCAGCTTTAGTGATGCCCTCCTTAGAGACGACGACGATGGAGGGGATGGTGAGGGAGCTGGCACCGAGGACGTAGATGCCGAGGGCAGAGGCGCCGAGGGCTTAGATGCTGAAACTGCCGAGGGCGATCAAAGCACCGAGGTGGGTCCATCGGGGCCGGCGATCCCTCTCGAGCAGGAATTGGAACCTCATCATGTCATCCCTTCTCATTTTGACAACACCAAGGACCTCAAGCTGCAACTACAATCAGCTGATCAAGAGGGGAAGAAGACAAATATCCCCGTGAACACCACGCCGACTCTCATAACACAGGCCCACGTCGATCGGGTTCGAAGGGAGTGCAGGTTTGCAGCCGAGGTGAAGGTGGTGGTTCCCGACCCGACGAGCAGGGTTTGCCAGCACGTGGAGGGGCTTTCCTTCGCTTACACTTACCCCTTCACCCTCGGCTTCTCTTTACCACTGCACGGCGTTGTTGATGACTTCTGCCGAGCATACAATCTGTGCTTGGCTCAGCTTGGCCCCGGTGTGTGGAGGGTAGTTCAATGCTTGGATAAACTGAGTACGGAGGCCGGGGTGGATTTCACACTACAGCACCTGCTTTCCCTCTATTATCCGTATTTTCATAAAGCCGGGGTTGTGGCTTTGAACAACCGAGGTAAATATGGGCTTCTTCACAAAAGCGAGGATCATGGGGATCGAGGCTGGAGTGAACGATACGTCCTTTTGGAGACAAACATTTTATCGACCAAGCCCAACTTCCCCGAGAGGTGGAACAACACCCGTAAGTATTTTCTGGGAGCTCAAATTTCTCCTTGATTATCGTTTATGCTTTGCTAAACTTCCTTCGTGCTTCCTTCTTCAGCTAACAAGGTCGCCATCGTTCCTCCTGAGGGGTTGACCGAATGGGTGAAATCAGTGATGGGGGCTCGGAAGCGTCCCATTCGAACATGGATGAAGATGGCTGTTGACTTCGGTTGGCAGTGCAAAAGACATGGCGAGTTTTTTTTTTGTTTTTTGGTAGTTTCCTTTGGCGTATCGTTTTGAGAATTTGTTTTGATCATCTGCATTCCTCCCTCGACTTCAGGTTTTCCCAACCGTGCCACTGGTGCGAAGAAGAGTAAGAAAAAGAAGGAGGAGAAGAAAAAGGACGATGAGGAAACCGAGTCAGATGATGATTTGGCTGTGGTTGCCGGGGAATACAAGGGATTGAAGGCTTCCAAGTCTTCAAAAACTTCCAAGGGAGCCCCCGATCAAGGGACTTCCAAAGGTAACTCTTCTCCTCGGTCCATATCGTGGATGGTCACTCCTTTTCCATATTAACATCTTCAACTTCTCCTTCGGTCTTAGGTGTGAAGCGGAAGAGGGCTACCTCGAAGAAACCGTCCCGCTCGGTGACTCCTCGTACCGAGGCGGAGATTCCACGCCAGCCCGAAGCAGTGGCTGAGAAACGCCGAGGATTGGTGGATGAGCCTGAGGATGAAGCGGCTGCTGAGGTTTGGGCCCGAGGAGGTGCAGATGTTATTGACCTCGAGGGTCAGGAGCCCGAAGCGGAAGCTGCCACGGCAAGGGCTAAGGGTAAAGCCAAGGTCTCGGAGTTCGGCGCGGCTACACTTGGAGAGGAAGTTGGAGCCGGGGCGGTAAGGGCTCATTCCGAACCCGCGAGGACTTCATCCTCGGTGGGTTCTTACCGGAGGCTTGAAGTGCCCACCTCCTCGAATCTGTTAGCTTGCACCGCCGAGGATCTTTTAAGCCTCACACCTCTGTTGGGGCCAACCGAGGATAAGCTTGTGCAAGAGCTCACCCCCGGCCAGCTGTACAGTACATTGGCTTCTAACGCTGTAAGGGTAAGTTATCAAATTTGAGTAAAATATTTTCAACGTTTTCCTTCGGTTCGCTGCTGATTTTGATTCTTCAAACTTTGTTCAGGGCTTCATTCTTTCATTGAGGGCCATCGAGGTTGAATCCGCAAGGACTGCCGAGGTTCGGCGCGTATCCCGCCTATGGGACCAGCAAAGAGACAGATTCAAGGCCCAGATAGCTTCACTGAAAGCTGATTTGGCCAAGTCCCAGGCCGATTTACGCGAAGCCGAGGCAAACTCTGAGGCCAAGATCAAGATCC
Source organism: Petunia x hybrida (assembly GCA_037355625.1). Lineage (NCBI taxonomy): Eukaryota > Viridiplantae > Streptophyta > Magnoliopsida > Solanales > Solanaceae > Petunia > Petunia x hybrida. Next base: position 6,551,764 of record JBBBVM010000484.1, read on the forward strand.
TCGGTGACGATTTTGAAGCTGAACGTTCGAGGCTGGGGGAAGAAGTCGCGAGGCTGAGCGGCGAGCTGTCTCGAACCAAGACCGAGGCAGTGAATATGGCCAAGAAGCACCAGGAGCAGTTGAAAGATCACTTGCTTCACATTAAGAAGCTAGAGGGCGAGACTTCCAAGCTTTCAGCCAAAGATGCTCAGATCGCGGCTTTGAAAGATGAAATCGTGGCCCGAAAGGATAAAGCTGCACTCAAGGTGAAAAGGGCCGAGCTTGATAAACGATGGGCCATTATTAAGTCTCGGCTAAGGTTGCTCAAGCGGTGTCGCGCCGGGGAGCTTAACCTGGATGAGGAGATTGAGAAAGCCGAGGTCAAAGCAGCCGAAGCTCAGGCTATCATCGATGATCTTCCGTCGAGTGAGGCCTCGAGCGGCGATGATGAAGAAGAAGAAGATGAAGAGGCCGAAGGGGGCTCCGAAGAAGGAGGTGGTTCTCCCGAGGCATGAGCACTTTTAGCACTTCTTTTGTAAGCCGTCGTGCTTTTTAAGTCTGTATTTTGGACCTTCGGGTCTTTTTGAATGTAAATATTCAGCCTTCGGGCTTTTAATGAAAGTGTTTGCACCTTTACTTTGTGTGGTGGCCTTTTAAGTATACCGGACACTTTGATGCAAACTTCAATTAAATCTTGCAAGATGTAAGCAATATTTTGACCGATGCAAACCTAGGACGACGTCTCGCCCTCGGGTCGACGCATTGCGCGGCTTCAAAATGTTAAAGATTCACACAGATAAAATGAGTGCGATCGAAGTCAATTTCATTGATATCAACGAGCCAAAAGGCTATGTACATAAAACCAAGCCGAAGCGGACCTTGGGTAAAATTTCAAAAATAAAAGCTAACTGACAACATGCCGCTATCGGGCTGATTTACAATGTACTAAATCTAGTCCCCGGTTGTCGGATAGATAAGCTTCGGTTGGGGAGGCTCGATGTCGACCTCGATATCAACCCTTCTCACTCCCCCCCAGTGTTCGGTTGTGAATCTTGATGAAGATCCGAGCACTGGAATCGGTTCGGTTCGCTTCCTGAAAAGGTCAAGCAAAAAGGCGGAACGAGGAGTAAGTTAGTATATTTTCTATTGGTGCCATGGGAGCGCTGTTCGGCTCGGGGCTGTTTGATTTAAAAGAGTTGGAAGATATTTACCTCAGCTAGAAGTAGTATCGCTTCAAGTTGGAGATGTTCCAATTCAGAGGTTCGGGTTCTCCTTGCAAACTTTCGATCTGATAAGAGCCTTTTCCAACAATTGCTTTGACTCTATAGGGTCCTTCCCAATTTGCGATGAGCTTCCCCCCGTTGTTCTCCTTTGTTGATTGATTCACCGTTTTCAACACATAATCTCCCACCTTGAAGTCCCTGAACTTAGCTTTCCTGTTGAGGTAAGCCTCGATCTGTCTTTTTTGGGCAGCGAGCCGAACCAAAGCCATTTCCCTCTTCTCTTCGAGCAAGTCTAGCTCAATGCGCATCGCCTCTTGATTGGCGTCTTCGGTCGTGTGAGCATACCGAAGATTTGGTTCGCCCACTTCGACGGGGATGAGTGAGTCCATACCATAAGCCAGTGAGAAAGGAGTCTCCCCGGTACTATTCTTCTCAGTTGTTCGCATGGCCCACAGAACCCCATGCAACTCCTCGGGCCAAGGACCTTTTTTCTCGTCGAGTCTTTTCTTGAGATTCTCAATTATGATCCTGTTTGAAGACTCAGCTTGGCCATTGGCACTTGGATGATAGGGAGTCGAAGCTATTCTCTTGATCCCCCACTGCTTGAAGAAGTTGGTGATAATAGTTCCCATGAATTGCTTGCCGTTGTCGCAAGCAATTTCTTTTGGGACACCGAACCTGTAGATGATGTTCTTTTTGATGAAGTCGATTACTTGCTTTTGCTTGACTTCGGTGAGAGCCGCTGCTTCCACCCATTTGGTGAAGTAATCAGTCAATACTAGGATGAAACGAACACCACCTTTTCCCTTGGGCAATGGCCCAACAACATCCATTCCCCATTTCATGAAGGGCCATGGCGACACCACCGAATGAAGAGGCTCGGCCTGTTGGTGGATCAGTCGCCCATGGCGTTGGCACTTGTCACATTTTTGCACAAAGGCCCTCACATCGGCACTGATTGTGGGCCAATAATACCCAACTCTCAATAACTTACGCACCAAGGACTTTGCTCCCGAGTGGTTGCCACACTCGCCTTCGTACACTTCAGCCATCATGTATCTTGCCTCATCGGGACCCAAACACTTGGCCATCGGGCCGCAGTACAGCCTTTTGTATAGATTGCCATCGATCATGTGGTACGAGGCTGCTTGAGTCCTTAACTTCTTCGCTTCTTTTTTATCTTGGGGGACAGTCCCCGAGTCGAAGTAGGAGATAAACTTACTCCGCCAATCCCATCGGTTATCCACCGAATTGACTTGCAGCTTCATCTCTCTCATCTGTGCAGATAATAGCCGAACCACTGAGTCAGTCCCCGAGTGAGCTTCATCAATAGCCGAACCCAAATTCGCCAAGGCATCAGCCTCGGTATTCTCCTCCCGAGGCACCTGTTTAACTTGCCATTCTTTGAATTGGGTTAAGACCCTTTGTGCTCGATCCAAGTATAGCTGCATTCTGGGCTCACGAGCCGTATAGTCACCGAGGATCTGATTTACCACCAATTGAGAGTCACACCTTAATTCGATTCTTTCAACCCCCATTTCCTTGGCCAACTCTAGACCTGCTAAGGCCGCCTCATATTCTGCCTCGTTGTTGGTTACTTTCTTGAACCGAACCGAGTGCCTGACTTTCTCCCCGGTGGGTGCTTTCAAAACTATGCCTAACCCCGAACCTTTGGAATTTGTTGCTCCATCGGTATAAAGTATCCATAAGCCCGGGGTTGTTCCTTTAGCTTCGGCGTTTTCTTTTTTAGCCTCGGGTAAGATTCCCACACTAAAATCTGCCACGAAGTCTGCCAAGACTTGAGACTTAATGGCGGTCCGAGGCTGGTAGGTGATGTCATATTCACTTAACTCTACTGCCCATTTTGATAACCTCCCCGACAACTCTGGTTTATGCAAGATATTTCTCAAAGGGAAGGTTGAAACTACAGCTATTGGGTGGAATTGAAAATAGGGCCGTAGTTTTCGAGCAGTAATGAGTAAAGCGAGAGCTAGTTTCTCCAGATGTGGATACCTGGTTTCAGCGTCGAGGAGTGTCTTGCTTACATAGTAAATTTGCTGCTGCTTGCCATCTTCTTCCCGAACCAGCACAGCACTCACCGACACCTCGGACACTGCCAAGTATACTAGCAATATTTCACCTTCTTTTGGCTTGGCAAGCAACGGTGCGTTAGCCAAATATTGCTTCAAATCTTTCAACGCTTGTTTGCACTCCGGCGTCCATTCGAAGTGGTGGCATCGCTCCGAGGACCTTGAGATAAAGCGACTCAAGGCAGCGATTCGGCCAGTCAAGCGTTGAACTTCTTTTACCCCGGTAAGCTCCTCGAGGATTTCTTCAATGGCTCTGATTTTATCTGGGTTGGCTTCGATTCCCCGCTCGGAGACAATGAAACCTAAGAATTTGCCTGATCCTACGCCGAAGGCGCATTTCTCAGGGTTCAATTTCATACCGTATTGTCTCAACACAGCAAAAGCTTCCCTCAGATGATTCAAATGATCCTCTATTTGGATCGATTTGATGAGCATGTCGTCTATGTACACCTCCATAGACTTCCCGATGTATTCTTTAAACATGCGACATACCAACCTTTGGTAGGTCGCCCCAGCGTTCTTCAGCCCGAAGGGCATCACTTTGTAGCAGAAGGTGCCTCGGTCAGTGATGAACGAGGTCTTCTCTTCGTCCTCGGGGTCCATGAGGATCTGATTGTAGCCCGAGTACGCATCCAAGAAAGTTAATAGTTTGTGTCCAGCCGTGGAGTCTATTAACCTGTCGATTTGTGGCAATGGATAAGAATCTTTGGGGCAAGCTTTATTCAGATCGGTGTAGTCTACACACATTCTCCACTTGCCATTCTTCTTCGGCACAACTACCACATTTGCCAACCACTCGGGATATTTGACCTCTCTTATGAAACCATTTTCTTGCAACTTCGTGGTTTCATCCTCGATCGCCTTCTTTTTCACCCCGGCGTGAGGTCTCTTCTTTTGTTTCACCGGGGTGAACTTTGGATCTACATTCAGCTTGTGAGTCATGATCTCCGGATCGATACCCGTCATGTCTGAATGAGCCCAAGCAAAGCAGTCGTGGTTGGACCTCAAAACTTCCATAATTGCCTCTTTCGACTTCGGGTCCAACTCCGAGCCGATGTGCACCTTCCTCTCTGGGAACTCTTTCAATAGAGTGAAAGAGTCCAGCTCCTCAATGGTAGAGTCCTCGGCTTTTTGCTTCCGAGGCTCTTGCACGCATGCCGGGATCTTTTCAATTTCGCTTTGGAGGCTCGCCTCGCTTGATCCCGGTTGCGTTGGTTGCTATTTTTTGGGCCCGCTCGGGGTGACTCCACTCTTTAATGCGACCGAGTAGCATTCCCTCGCTACTCGCTGCTCTCCTTTAATCGACCGAACTCCCCAAGGCGTTGGGAATTTGATCACTTGGTGTAAAGTGGAGGGAACAGCTTCCATGGAGTGGATCCATGGTCGCCCGAGGATCACATTATAAGCCAGATCCTCGGGCATGACTTGAAACAGTGTCTCTTTGGTGACACCCTCAGCGAATGTCTTCAGCGTGATTTCACCCAACGTCTTCTCTACTGAGTTATTAAAACCAGCCAACACTGTTGATTTGGGGACGATTTCCCCTTTCAGCCACATCTGCTTCACGGCCCCGTAGCTGATAATATTTACTGAGCTACCGGGGTCGATCAATACTCTCTTGATGTCGGCGTTGTTAATCCTCAGCATGATGACTAGAGCATCGTGGTGGGGGAACATCATCCCATCACAGTCATCTTCATCAAAAACTATATCTTTGCCCGAGCCTCCAACTCGGGTCCTCTTCTCCATGGTGATGGAGAGCTTAGCAAATTTCTTCGCCGCGGCGAAGTTCACACCATTCACTTCGGACCCCCCGGTGATGACGTTGACTACTCTGTCCGGGGGTGGGGCCCGAGGCGGCTGCCCATCGCCTCGGTTCTTTGAGAAGTTATCCTTCCCCTTGTCGGTAAGGAATTCAGCCAGAACTCCTTTCTTCAGTAAATGGGCTACCTCGAGGCGCAAAGCCTTGCAATCCTCGGTTCTATGGCCATAATCTGCATGAAATTTGCAATGCAGATTGTGGTCCCTCTTGTCTGCCGGGGTCCTCATATCTTTTGGGACCCTTACCCCGGCTGTCCCCTTGACAACATCGACCAGCTCCGAGGTCGATATGTTGAAGTTATAATCCTGGATCCGAGGCAGATCCTTCCTTGGGGCCGAAGCGGGGCCCGAGGGAGTCTTTTGGTTCACTTTGGTTTGAACCTTCCCTCCGAGCCTTTGGCTTATATGAGAGGCTGGGTATGAGCTACTGGGATTGTTTCCCAACCTCTGACTAACATGTTGCCTCGGTGAGGTATATGGTTCATACCTCCCCTTCGAATTGTTTCGTGGCGCTTCGGCGCGGTTTGAAGTATCACCTCGGTTGTTGTAGCTGTAACCTCGGTTTTTGAACTCCGCTTCCTCCAATCTGATTTTGGAGTAAGCGCATCTATGCAGGTCCTCCCATGTCAGGACCTGGTACTGCTGCAATTCCTTACGCAATTCAGCTGCAGCGCCAGAATTGCGGCTATTGATGCCTTTTTCAAAGGCCATGATGGCCAGGGTGTCATCCATCTGAGGATTTTCCATGCGCTCGGCGTGGAATCGCTCGAGAAATTCTTTAAGGGGCTCGCCGGGCCATTGTTTCACTTCACATATATCCTCCTTCCTCTGGAGGATCTTTTGCGCGCCGGTATGAGCCTTGACAAAGGCGCTTGATAGTTCCTTGAACGAGGAGATTGACCCCGGTGGCAAGCACAAATACCACCGAAGAGCACCCTTTTCCAATGAACTACCAAACTTCTTTAAGAACATGGACTCGAGCTGTGTGGACGTCAAGTCGTTGCTCTTTACCATGGACATGTATTCCCTGACATGCTCCTTGGGATCAGTTGTCCCATCATACTTTTTGAGGAATGTGAGTTTGAACCCCACAGGAGTTGGAGCCGGCGCTGCTTCGGGCTTATAGGGCTGCTCCCTATACTGCTCGATGTCAAGATCATCTTCCTCCTTGCTTATCCCCGGTACACGCTCGAGGCGCTTTTCGACGCGCGCCTCGATGCGAGCTTCGATTTCTCTACTCATTTTTTCAACGTCGACCGAGGACGTTGTTTCAGCCACGGTGGGAACCGTCCCGAAGTGTGGCGTGGAAGATGGGTTACTCCCCGAGCCCCCAGACGTGGCTCCATTGCGAGGTCCCCCTGTTGTCGCGCCCGTAGGAACGAAAGGCGGGGTGCCTCCACCAGGAGCCATGGGCTGGGTGCCGTTGGGCGCAGCACTATTTCTTGCCTTCAACGAGGCACGAAGCTCGGCGTTAATACTTGCTTGCTCATCCTGCTTGGTTTGAAGAGCTCTTAACGTTGTGACAACATACATTTGGAACTCTTCTGTTGTCATCGGGGCAATGGGCTGTTGGTTCTGCGGAACGCCAGCCCGATCGCCGTTATTACCACCGTTGTTGTTATCAGCCATAACGTCAAATCGGAAATTCTTGACAGAAAATGAAAGCGGAACTTTGGAACAAAGCGTTACTGCTTATATTCCCACAGACGGCGCCAATTTGTATGGGCCTAAATCGTTTTTAGGTACACAAATAAATTTCAGATTCGGATATAAGCAATTCTTCGTATCAAAGTTGTAATAATGTGGGAAAAAGATATAAAATGCGAGAACGTAAAATGTATTTCAATATATGGATGTTGAGTACAAATTTGGGCAGAGTTTCGGTATAAATTTCTGGATCCCTATTACATGAAATGAACTGCTATTTATAGACATAAGCCTTGCCCATGATCTCCACCATCAGCTGCCATGTTGTCCCACGACTTGGGTGTGTAGTGGCTGAGTTAATGGGGTGAAGTAGTGGGCTACAAAGCCGGAAGAACCGAGGGGATCCACCGAGGTGAGAGCTTGACGTCCTCGGTGGCTTGGCCCTGCCGCTTGACCGAGGTGATGGCTACCGAAGCTCAGCTCGCGGCTCGCCTTCGGTAGTGCGTCCTCGGGTTTAAGATCTCGGCGATTGGTTCCATCGCCTCGGTGCTGACTTAGTCGGGACGTGTTCGGTCGTTAAGATTTATGCGACCGGGGTAGATTACCGCGGATCGATTTTTACCCAATACAGATACCAACTGACACGACCCGGAATCTGGCTAGGCCGTGCGGGCACCCGACATCCTCCCCTAGACCCATCAGGCGAACCCTTACCAATTAAATTAGGAAAATAAATATAATTCAATTCATAATTAAGAACAAGGCTTAAAAAATATACAAACATACTGATACCTCTAAGTTGTACAAAAGAAATTACAGCTGACTACCCAACATACTAGGTTTAGGGCTATCCAGACTAGACATCTAAGAGTATGAAAGAAGACAAATATCTCCTGAAGGGAGCGAAATGCAACTGAAATAATAAACATAAAACTGGTGGCCATCCTGAATAAAAGCTGGCTCACCCTGACAGCTGAAGTCGTCTTCGCTCCTTCACAACGTGGCGAACTCAATCCTGGAGCGAACCTGCCGAAACGAAATAGATAGACAAAAACAAACAACAAACAAGGGTGAGTCAAGAGGACTCTATAAGTGGGGTAGACTAGCCACCTCAAAGAATAGGATAGCTAGCCTGGGAGAAAAGAAACAGATAAATCAAATTCCTTTTATTTAAATTATAAAAAGGTAGAGCCAGATAATAGCTAGAAACACGCATGGAATCACAAACTCATTAACAACCAGGAACGTAAGATAGCCCGAACATATAGGTATTCCGAACATATCAACAATCAGAAATACATCCTGGTGCGGCGTGCAACCCGATCCAAATATTCATCCTGTTGCGGCGTGCAACCTGATCAATATATTCATACCGTCGCGGTGTTCAACTCGATCTATATATTTACACCGTTGCGGCGTGCAACCCGATCCCCGCAACCCAGAATACAAGCCAGAAATATATATAGACAAACTGAGATATGTCCACGACATAGTATACATACCGCATACATAAGACACAACACAATACACACAATAGTCAGTATGCGGTGCAATGAGATGGGATGAATGCGGTACGATGCAATGCAGTCACATATGCCTGATACTTATCTCCGGCGCGGGACTCTCATCATCTACCAAGAGATATATGCAATAATGACCCTTCACCGGCTCGAGACTCTCATCGATTATCGGAAAGTATATGCAATGATGACCCTTCACCGGCTCGGGACTCTCATCGATTACTGTGAAGTATATGCAATGATGACCCTTCACCGGCGCGGGACCCTCATCGCCAACCGGGAAGTATATGCAATAATGATCCTCCACCAGTGCAGGACTCTCATCGCCAACCGTGAAGTATATGCAATAATGATCCTTCACCGGTGCGGGACTCTCATCGCCAACCATGAAGTATATGCAATAATGACCCTTCACCGGTGCGGGACTCTCATCGCCAACCGGGAAGTATATGAAATGCTCAAAACCAGAGTGCAATACCATATGCTCAATGCAATACCAACAACAGGGCATAACATATAATATACAATGTAAATTCAAAGCTAAGGCGTAATGAGTACGCCTATCGGCAGCTACACACGTAAAAAACACGTGGTAGAAAATCCACGAGGCCAAATGCCTCCAAAGAAATGGATATAATCACTTACCTCGTTCCAAAGTTAACACTATTACCCAACTACCGCTTTATCCTTTTGGATTCATTGCCGAACGATCCCACTGTGTTCAATAAGCAGAAAAATATATCAAATTAGGCTAAAGGCTTCATTCCTCACATCTTAGGGTAATCCAGGTAGGAACCTGATACCCTATTCGCATACGCAATACGCAGGCCAGGCCTATGTACAGGGTTTAAGGTCACATAACCAAACCCTAAATAAATTATATTTATATGTTGCCCATAACTCACTGAGTACGAATATATAATCAATTCCATTATCAGGTTCTATTTGACCCATTAAACTATTAATTGAACTTATTAAAACGATATCTAATATTCCAAGTTTTACCGATAAAATATATTCAAACGCACATAATAAACTCAAATAATGAATTAAGATCATTACCTGAATGTTTCAGGGTGAGAATACTATTTTTCTCCGGCTCTTTTCGCATTTTCTAGTATTTTTTCCTACTGCGTCATTTCGTTTTCTCTGTTTCGATTCTGTTCTAATGTTTCTGTTAATAGTTGAGCAGAGGTTAGGCCAAGGGATTTAATCCCTTAAGGACACCGCCTCTTTATCTTTCTTTTTGTCTTTTTTCCTTTTTCATTTTTTTATTTTTTTTTCTTTTCTTTTCGCGATAAAAAATAAAACGGAACCCTACGATATTCGAAATAATTCCAACTTTTGCATACAAGTTATACAAAATAAATGTAACATATTCGCGAAGGCGGATCTCAAATCGAATTTAAATGGAAAAGGTCAAATTATTTAACTTTCGGCATTTTAGCGGAAACTAGCCGAACAATATCGAAATTCACTTTCGAAAAATCACAAAAGTCACAAATAATCATACGAACCTAACGGCGCTTTCGGATTTTGAATCGGAGCTCATTCGCCAAAACCGAGCTCGAAAATCTCTTTTTAATATTTATCGACAATAAAAACTGAAACCTTCTTCCGATGCCTACCAAACGAGGTCTGATTTAGCTTAAATTTTTCAGACAGGTCCTAATGGATATTATGAATATTTTAAAATTATCGGCACGCCAATCGGAGTCCTAACTTCCGAAACGACTTACCATCCACTTACAATGTGATCCTTGGGAGAACTGGGACCCATGCAATGGAAGCCATACCATCCACTCTACACCAGATCATTAAATTTCCAACCCCTTGGGAAATCCGTTCGATAAGAGGGGAACATCGAGTGGCTATAGAATGTTATTCGGTTGCTTTAAGGAGTGGAGTCGTCCCGAATGGATAAAATAAATAGCAATCAATGTAGCCGGGGTCTGGTGAAAAGGGGGATCCGGCTCCTGATTTGGATCCCCAAGAAGGTGTGATGGAGAAGATCCCGGCGTGCATTCAAGAGCCTTGGAAGCAGAAGGCCGAGGACTCAACCATTGAGGAATTGGAACCCTTTACACTATCAAAAGAGTTCCAAGATAGAAAAGTGTTTGTTGGTTTGGAATTGGACCCCGAGTCTAAAAGGGCAATTGTTGAATTATTGAAGTCTAATGAAGACTTTTTCGCGTGGTCCTACGCCAACATGGTCGGCATTGATCTGGAGATCATGACACATAAACTCAATGTAGACCCACGCCATGCCCAGTGATGCAGAAGAAGAGACCTCATGCCGGCGTAAGAAAGAAGGTTATCGAGGATGAAACAAAGAACTTGCAAGATAACGACTTCGTGAGGCTTTCAAATATCCCAAAGGGCTTGCTAACGTTGTTGTTGTACCTAAAAAAAGGCAAATGGAGAATGTGCGTAGACTATACGGACTTGAATAAAGCTTGTCCTAAAGATTCATACCCATTGCCTCAAATCGACAGGTTAATAGACTCCACGGCTGGACACAAGCTATTAACCTTCTTGGATGCATATTCGGGGTAAAACAAAATCTTGATGGATCCGAAGGACGAAGAGAAAACCTCATTCATTATCGACCGAGGTACTTATTGTTACAAAGTGATGCCCTTCGAACTCAAGAATGCGGGAGCAACTTACCAAAGGCTTGTATGTTGAATGTTTAAAGATTATATTGGAAGGAAGGAGGCGGAGCGCCTCAAAATCAAGGCGGAGCGCCTACTCAGTGAAGGCCCCAGGCGGAGCGCCTGGAAAAATGGATCAGTGAACAATTTAGGCGGAGCGCCTCCCAACCAGGCGGAGCGCCTGAAGCTTCAGACGGGATTTTTGCGCATTTCTTCCTATTTTGACCATGTGTGGTCGTCTTTTATGTCTTAACCCACTTTAGGGGCATTTTAGTCATTTTACAAGGGGTTAGAAGAAACTATAAATACACCCCTTAGCCATTTCATTTCATTAGCTTTGTTTTAGTCTTCAATAGAGAAGAGAGAACGTAGAAGAGGTCGAGCATTTCGAGTTCGAAGCTTGAAGCTTCGCGTATGTCTCGACTTGGAACCTATGGAGATTCATCGCTAGTATGAAACCATTGTAAAGGTTCGAGTTTCAATTCTCCCATGAAACCATTTGCTTCTCCATATTTTTACCCCGTATCAGTTTGGTATCAGAGCAAGGCTCGGTTTATGTTCTTACAAACCCCCGTTCCTTGTTCATTGTGTTAGTATTGTTGTTCTTGTTCTTGTTGTTCTTGAGAAAAGAAGAAAAATAAAAAAATTTAAAAAGTTGAAAAACTTGAAAAAAATTCATAGATTGGGTTGAAATCGAATCCCTAAGTGTTAAAAAGTATTGGGGATTGTTTTATATTATATTCCCATTGTTTTGGTATACTCATATCACAATTTGGTATTACGAATCAAAATTTCGAAAATCAAAACCCAAAAGTTTGAAAATTTCTTGAAAACACTTCAAACTTGAATCAAAGCTTGTTGTTGTTTGTTTGGAGTTGAAAACCATTGGTGATTAGTTAGAATAGTTGAATACACCATTGGGTATCATCGGATTTGAGTAACGGGTTGAAATCGATCGAAAATTTGGGCCAAAAACACCAAAAACCTGTTCTTGGAAGCTGCTGAATTGCACTCCAGGCAGAGCGCCTTAACCAAGGCAGACTGCCTAGAAACTTGACCAGTAGCCAAGTTAGGCAGAGTGCCTACCTTCCAGGCGGAGCGCCTCCCCTACTGGGTGGAGCAGCTCCCCTTTCAGGCGGATCGCCCCACCCTGTGATGGGTCAGGAATGTTTTCGTTTCGTAGTTTTTGTGTTTCCTTTGCTTTCTAACTTCTTGGTTAGTGTTTCTAGGGTAATTGGCCTACTCTAAAGACACTAACTCTTTAGCATATTAGGACATCCGTGCGTAGAGGAGATTAGAATTCAAAGAAGAGTCGTAGAACTTTCTTTGGCCTCAAGTGCGCATTTAAAATATCCATCCGTCCATAGAGTCCCATTAACTTCATTCCGAACCAATACTTGGACATACTAGTTGTGATCACCGTGGTTTCTAAGTGATTAAGGCCTTTCCCTTGAGTGTTCATATATTGAGTGATACACGTGAGGGAGCGAATTTTGTGAGGTCCTTTCTCTTATTGGTGCAACTATGTCGGATAAAGATTGTGGAGGTTATGACTCGTGTGGAGACGAGGGAGACTATGGTTCCTACGAGGGTGATGATGGATATTGCTATGATGAATCGGGGAACTATGGCTCGTATGGTGATGAAGCGGGTTACTATGATGATCATGAGAGGCGAAGAGACTATGAAGCTTGTGAAGATGAATTTGATGACTCTTATGCTTCAAGTCAAGAAGTCGAAGATGGTAACGCTTCAAGGTACAATGTTCCTACTTACTCTTCTTATGATGAATATGAAAATGTTGATAGTGACATAGAGAGAATTGATGATGAAGTTGATTGTATGAATTATTCATTTGCATCTTCTCTTAATGTTTCTACAAATGTACAAGGGAGTAGTAGAGGTCTTTCCATTAGTATGAGAGGAGGTGGTGGTTGTTCCATGGGAAAGAAGAAGCTTGCATCTTCTAGGTATGCTAAGTGACCTAATGCTTCTAATTCCCCTGTAGAGGGTGGTTTGAGAGATAGTGTTGCTCTTGCTACAAGAGGCTTGTATTGTTCTATCAATACTGTGAGGGGTATAGGTAGTAGTAGTAAGAATAGTGCTAGTGGTTATGGAACCAAGGCGAGCGATGCTTATGGGTTCCATGGCGAGGTTCCTTCCTTGACTTTCAAAAACACTTCTAATGTTGGAAGAGTGATGGGAAGTGGAAGTTACTCTAGCAATCTTGCTAGGAGAGGAGGGATAAGAGAGACCCAAGTTGTTGGTGTTGATACTCGTGGGCATTCAAGTTCTCTCTTGGATGCATTTCTACAAAACTTGGGTAGACGTAGGTTTGTTGTTGAGGTGAATGGTTATGGAGGAAACTTTCTCAAAATTGAAGAGACCGATGCCAATTGTATTAGCACCTCTTTGGTTGATCGACTACGGATACCATGCCGTGAGCTAGAGGATCCTTATGAGTATGATGGAGTGTGGGTTTCCAAGGAAGCTCGGGTACTTATATCTCATAGAAATTATAAATGTTATGTGTGGTGTGATGTGTATCCCATGCGACATGTTGATGTGTGGTTAGGTGAGCCATGGTTGCATGAAAAGAGGTTGCAATATAGTACTATGAAGGATGTGTATCTTGTGGGCAAAGGGTTTATGACTTTGTGCCTTATCGGGCAAGAGGCCAATTGCCTGATAGTATACCTTTTTTGGCTATGCAAAGGAGCGAGGAGCGAGAACTTCATTCCAAGGTTGAAATGGGGCAATCAAGGAGTCCTACAATTACAAGAAGTGCTAAGACTAGTGCAAGTGAAGGGTTGACAAGTGTCAACAAGGTGAACCCGAAACACAAGTTTCAAAACCAAGAGGTTCACCAACAAAGAAGAAGGAGACGTCAAGTGATGAGTCTCCAAGTCCTAGATTCCGGGTTGATGTAAAGAGTCCAGCTACTTCGGCTATGGGCATTCTCAGGCCTCGTCTCAACTCGCCCTAATATGAGAGACAAAAGATAGAGAGGAGTAAGGGAGTAACCGGTGACAACTCTCGAGTGGAAAAAGGAGAGGTTGTGATAAGTGATGTGAGTGGGTTGTCACCACCCAAATCTACACCCAACCTTGAAGAAAAAATGAGGGAAAAGAGAGAGGGAAAAAGAATCATTGAGAGTGAGGACACCCCTTATTCTAACCTTAATCCTTTATCTTCTTCTTCTACTTGTTTGAATTCTTATGTAGGAATTCTTGGAGGCAAGTCGATGTGATGCAACCCGATGCCCGGGAAAACCATTTACAAGGAGCCAAGCACGGGAGTTGCAGCAGTTGCAGTCCATGTTTGCACAGTTGGAGCTTCTGGGGCAAGTGCAGGAAGCTTCAGGGCAGTTCTGCCTACTTTCTGCCTCAAAAGCTGAGAGTGTTCATCGCGATCGCGAGTGCACAGACGCGATCGCGGAAGGCCAAAAAGAAGACAATCGCGATCGCGTGAAATCAGAAGCGATCGCGCAAGAAGGGAATGCAGAACAGCGCGATCGCGTGTCCTCAGACGCGATCGCGCAGGAGGCTGATATTGGTTGACGACCTAAGCCTTCGCGATCGCGAGACCATAGCCTCGATCGCGAGGCTCTGATTTAAAGCTCAGTGCAATAGTGCCAGTCCTTGCGCGAATGCGCTGAGACGAGGACCAGAAGCCCATTTTCAGCTAATGACTTTGAAGGCCCAATATTATGGAGCAATTAAGGCAAATTGTGCCATACTATATAAGGTCTTATTGTCATTAGTTTTAGACTTAGATTTTGATGACATTAAACCTAGTGAGGATTTTGGCTAAGTTTGTTTGCTTAAGCACACTTATTACCTTGATTTACAATTAGGCTTGACTAATTGAGGATCAAATAGAATTGGTTCAAGTTGATAGACAATTAAGGGGGTGTTTAGGCTAATTTCCCTAATCTACTTCCTTTATTTTTTCTAATCAAATTTGGGTCTTTCTTTAATTCTTGTTCTTTTAATATTTTGTCTTTAATTTTCGTATCATTTGGTATCAGAGCTGGATTAGTGTTTGTTTTTACAATCACTAACCCAAATTTGTTCCTCAAATCACAAAAAAAAAAAAAAAAAATGAAAAATGAAAAATCCAAAAAAAATGAGCCTTATTAGGTTTCTATTGGGTGAAATTTTTATTACCAACTGAAGATATTGGTTCCTAGAAGTTATTCCTAGAAGGAATTGAACAAACAACAACAAATTGGGCGCTGATTTGAAGATTCAAAAAATTAGGGTTCTTCATCAAGAAATTGGGGCTTTTGAAATTGGTTGTTGCTATTAAAGATTCAACTACTGGGATTTGTTCATGGACCAACAAGGAGTATAAGTCTCAAATTTGGAGCAAAAATACGGTGGTTTGTGAAAATTCAGATGGAAAAGAGAGTTTGAAAATTGGGTTCTGCTTCAGGCCCAGAAGCCTACGCGAACGCGCGCTATCGCACAGGCCAAGAATTAAAAGGCCTAGGCGATCGCGACTATCCTACGCGATCGCGTAAGAACTCCCAGAATAGCCCTCGCGATCGCAACGTGTCTCACTCGATCGCACTGACCAACAATTTCCGAAAAAACAGTTTCTTAGACAGATTGCTCGCAACAGCCCCGGAACAGTTTCCAATCAACCAGAACCCAATTTCAGCATCAAGTACAGTGAGTTTCTAGATCATAAACAAAATTTCATCCAATTCGTGCCAATTCGATTCGTGCCTTTCTTCTTTCCTTTCTTTGAATTTTCCTAAATTTCGTCGGTTAGTTTCAATTGTCCGCTTCTTGTCACAACAATTCCTTTCCATCCCGAATTAGTTTGAGTTTGATTGTCAAGTCAGATTTGTGTACGAAGAACAAACTTGCAATAACCAAGAGTGGAAAAAGTCAAGTGTGATGAGAGTATTAGAGCGAGTAAAAGACAATCGTTGAGTGCAAATACGAGTGAATTGAGTGCCATCAATTTGAGTGTAAACACTTAGGGAGCGACTGGTGCAAGCCAAATTCGAAGACAAGCCTAGCAACCGAATCAACAGTGGAAAACGAGATAACGACAAGAAATAAAGATAGAAGCAAGACAAGAGTTGCTTCGATTCGAAAGAACAGTGAGGAACTTGTCTCAAAACTCGATCGAATGAAGGTCAAGAATCACCTATACTATTCAACAATCCTCAAGAGAACATTGCCTCTTGCAAACTAAATGATCAGAGAGGAAATGTTCAATCGGATTCACCGAAAGCCACAAGTCCAAAAGGCCCACACTGGGGTTTTGCTCACATCAGAGACAAGGAAATGCTCTCGGCAATTTCATTCATTCATTAATATCCAAAAACTAGCTACTTACAATGAAATCGAACAAGGTTTATATAGGAAATACTAAGGGTAAACTAGTAAAATGGTCACAGGTGACCAATATAAATAAGCCACGTAGGGCTGAACTAAAGTGCGTTCGGCAGCCTTGACTTCGATATTCGGTTGCTTGCGCGATCGCACTTGTGTGAGTGTTCGGCATCTTTGAATTTGTTGCTTGATTTCTTGCTCGAACACATTCGTCATCGGGTGCTCACTTAACTTCGAACACAAGCTGTTGTGTAACTTGTGTTCGGCTCTGTGCTGCTCAGCGCCAAGAGTTGGTGTTCGGTCACTTTGTCCTCGGGCTCAAATTTGAAGATGTGGCCTTCGGATCTAGCACCTTGCAATTCCTCCTCCGAACACATGTTTCCTCCCGCCCAAGCCAACTGAATGTGCATGTCATGGAGCAATTTGGCTTGGTTTCGTGTCATTGGCCTCAGTTGATCGGTCACTGTCTTCGGTGGATTGTCGAGCACTTGATCAGCACTTTGGGCTGCATCATCCTCCCCTTCTTGAGAAGATTTCGTCCTCGAAATCGCTTCATCAGCTGTCTCCGGTACATGGCCTACAACATAAGGAGTTAAGTCAGCAACATTGAAAGTGTTGGACACATTATACTCAACTGGGAGGTCGATCACATAAGCATTGTTGTTGATCTTGCTCAGTACTTGAAATGGACCATCCCCTCGAGGAGCCAACTTTCCTTTCCGTTAGTTTGGGAATCTCTCTCTTCGGAAGTGAACCCAAACCCAATCTCCCTTCTTCAACTCCAACTTCTTTCGCCCCTTGTTCTTTTTCAATGCCACTTTGGCATAAGCGTCCTCGAGATTCTTCTTAGCCTTGGCATGCAACTCGAGCAAAGCTTTGGCTCGGTGAGTACCTTCAAAATCAATTACAATATCTCGAGGTAATGGGGTTAGATCAAGTGGAATCAAAGGATTAAAACCATACACACACTCGAACGGGGTCATATTTATCATTCGATGCACCGTTCGATTATATGCAAACTCCATCATGGGCAAACGATCAGCCCAGTTTCCAACCTTGCCTTGGTCATTGCTCGAAGCAAAGATCCCAAGGTTCGGTTAACTACCTCGGTCTTTCCATCAGTCTGAGGATGGTGAGACATCGAGAATAGTAGTTTGGTGCCGAGGGCACCCCACAAACATTCCCAAAAATGACTCAAGAACTTCGAGTCTCGATCACTCACAATTATACGTGGCACACCATGCAATTTTAACACATGAGCAATAAATAACGAAGCAACATGTTGTGCGCAATCGCATTTTTTGCATGGAATAAATTGAGCCATTTTGGAAAATCGATCCACGACAACGAAGATGCTATCATGTCCTCCCCCCGATCTCTGTAACCCCAAGACAAAGTCTATGGATATATCAACCCAAGGTCGATCAGGCACAGCCAACGGGGTATACAATCCATGAGGGTTGGACTTCGATTTAGCTCTCTTGCAAACGAGACAAGTGTTGCAAAACTTTTCCACATCTCGTCGCATTTTTGGCCAATGGAACTGCTCGGTTAAGATACCAAGAGTTTTGTCGACACCGAAGTGTCCCATCAAGCCTCCGGAGTGAACTTCTCAAACTAAGAGCTCTCTCCACGATGACACTGGCACACAAACCCTCCCATTCTTGAAGAGGTAGCCATCGTGCCACTGATACTTCTCAACCCTTTGGCCACTCAAGATTGCGTCTCGAACGCATTTAAGCTTGGGATTGTCTTCGTACATCAACTTGATGCTTTCGAATCCCATGAGCCTCGAGGCGAGAGTGGTCGCTAAGGCAAATTTCCTCGATAGCGCATCGGCCACGACATTATCTTTTTCCCTTTTTGTAATGAATTACATAGGGAAAACTTTCAATGAATTCAACCCATTTGGCATGCCTTCGGTTCAACTTCTCCTGACCTCGGAGATGTTTCAAAGATTCATGGTCACTTTTAATTACAAACTCTCGAGGCCACAAATAATGCTGCCAATGGGCGAGTGCTCGAACGAGGGCATACAACTCCTTGTCATACGTGGAGTAATTCAAGGTTGCACCCTTAAGCTTTTCGCTAAAGTAAGCGATCGGCTTCGATTCTTGCAAAAGCACTCCTCCGATCCCAACTCCGGACGCATCACACTCGACTTCGAATGCTTTGCCGAAGTCAGGGAGTTGCAACAACGGGGCAGAACATAGCCTCCGTTTCAACTCTTGGAAAGCCCTCTCTTGGTTCTCTCCCCACACAAATAGATGGTCTTTCTTTACCAGCTCGGTCAAAGGAGCTGCCACCGTGCTAAAGTCACGAACAAACCTTCGGTAAAAGCTAGCTAAGCCATGGAAGCTACGAACGTGTGATACCGAGGTTGGAGTTGGCCAATCTTTGATGGCCTCGACTTTTGATTTGTCGAGTTCGACACCATTAGCACTGACAACGAATCCTAGAAAGACTACACGTTCCACACAAAAGGCACATTTTTTGAAGTTAGCATATAACTTCTCTTCTCTAAGCTTATCAAGCACTATCCTTAGGTGTTCGACGTGTTCATCCACAGATTTACTATAAATAAGGATGTCATCGAAATAAACAACGACTAACTTATTTATGAACGACTTGAGCACATGGTTCATCAGTCGCATGAATGTGCTCGGTGCATTGGAGAGGCCAAAAGGCATCACCAACCGTTCATAGAGACCGAACTTGGTCTTGAATGCGGTTTTTCACTCGTCTCCGGGTTTCATTCGGATCTGATGGTAACCGGACCTGAGGTCTATCTTCGTAAAGCATGAAGAACCACTTAACTCATCTAGCATGTCATCTAATCGAGGGATGGGATGACGATACTTTACCATTATTTTGTTGACTGCTCGGCAATCAACGCACATTCGCCATGTTCCATCTTTCTTCGGGACAAGGATAACAGGAACGGCGCAAGGACTCAAGCTCTCTCGAACGAGGCCCTTGTTCAGCAACTCATCAACCTGTATTTGGAGCTCTTTGGTGTCTTCGGGATTACACCGGTACGCAGGTTTGTTGGGAATTTGAGACCCCGGTACAAAATCTATTTGGTGCTCGATTCCTCGTAATGGAGGCAATCCACCTGGCATTTCCTCAGGGAACATGTCCTCGAAGTCCTGCAAAACTTTACGAACAGACAAAGGCAAAGGTTTATCGTTAGTTAAATTATCATTTGGAGTTAAAACGATACCCTTATGCACGAGGCAAATCATAACTCGACCGGTGTCGTTTCCTCGTAAAATTTCACCCGGTTGCATGATTGCACAGATATTTTTGACTTCGGGTGATGGAGCTTTTGCTTCGGCCACAATTGGCCCACCAATGGGATTCTTAGCTTTAACTGCCTCCTTCAGCTCCTTCATTTTTTTATAGTCCTCACTGACTTGCTTCGGAGTCAACGGTTTAAGCACAAACTTTTTTCCCTCGTGAGTGGCAGTATAAGTGTCAGCTTTACCATTATGCACAACATTCCGATCAAATTGCCATGGCCTCCCAAATAGAAGGTGGCAAGCTTGCATTGGCAACACATCAAACATGAGCTATACAATGTAGTTGCCAATTTTGAACTTGACCAACACTTGTTTCGCAACCTTTAGTTCACCACATTCATTGAGCCATTGCAACCGATATGGGCTCGGATGCTTTAAGGTGGGTAACCTCAATTGTGAAACCAATGTTTGACTAACAACGTTAGCACAACTGCCGGAGTCAATGATCATCGAGCAGACCACACCCATGACTCGGCATCTAGCATGGAAAAGATTCTCACGTTGCACATTCTCATTGTCTTCGGCTAACATCACACTCAAGCTTCTTCTCACAATAAAAAATGATCGAGGGTCATCATCCTCGACTGCATCTTCTCCTTCGGAAATTAATTCCCCTTCATCACTGTTTTCCTCTTCGGGCTCACTATCCTGCTCTTGAGGTCTTCCATCGATAAGACTTATGGCCTTCTGAGTAGGAAAATCTCTAGCAAAATGGCCATATTCTCTACACTTGTGGCATTGGTTAGAAGAAGATGACGGCGTATTCAACTGAGTCTTAGAGTTTCCTCCCACGTTTGGCGTCGGTTTTTCATAAGTCTTTTTCACTTCGGGTTTTACATCGGTGCCACTAGTGTTCGGGCTCTTCCACTCCTTCGGTTTAGTTACCGGGGTAGTAGTTGTACTCCGGTAACGGTTGGACTTATCCTCCTTATGCCATTTTTCAGCTTCAACTACAGCTTCATATACTCCAAATGGACATTGGAATTTGTGAAACCTCAATTGGAAGGCTATATCACGACTCAACCCATTCTTGAATCGAACAACAACTTGCTCTTCATCCTCTTCTTCCATATTCAAGGCCATTTAAATTTGTAGGAACTTATGGTAGTATTGATCCACTGTTTGTGAACCTTGCTTCAACTCATAAAGCTGTTTCAGTTGATCATGTCGATATGAAGCATTGATATATTTCTCTCTCATTACCCGCTTCAGTTCTTCCCATGTAACATTTACGGGAAATGCCGATCTTCTCCTCGATCTCTTCACCGTTTCCCACCACACGGATGCGTAAGATTCAAACGATGATATAGCATAGGTGGCTTTCTTCAGCTCAGTCATCTCATTGGTGTCAAAAAATCGATCCATTGTCAACTCCCACTCGATGTACTTAGAAGTATCACTACACCCTTTGAACGTGGGCATACTGATCTTTACACTGTTGAGGTTAGAGTGATCTCGACCTCCTTGGTGAGGCTCCGGTTGAGCTCCCAAGTTTTCACCAAAAGCACCATATTCCCTCCTCGGATTCCCTCCTTCGTAACCGAAGTGTGGCCCTCGACCTCGGCCTCTACCTACATTTACATTCCGACCTCCCATCATCCGTCTCTTATTCTGATAGGGAAAGTCATACCCATAGTCATCATTTCCTTCTTCAGCTCCTTCTCCAACTTGGGCTTCATCAGCTTGTTCGAATGGTGGAACATTTCTAACGGGTTTGGGAAGTGGAATATATCTTTGGGGAATGCCCAAAGGGTGGGAATTGCCCACTTGTTGGGGAATGCCCAACTCATGCTCTTGTGGAGCTACATTGGTCCTCAGCTCATATTTCCTCACTACCTCCTTGAAAGGAGCAAGAGTTAGAGTAGATCCTCGGCTTGTTCCTTCTCCGAACTCAATTTGGACGCTCAGGGTCCTTCTTTCAACATTCTCAAGTCTCAAGGATATTTCTTCCAACTTGGACATGATAATATCCAAGGTTGCCTTCGGGGGCTCATCTCCTTCGCTAGCCATTATACCTGCAAAACAACAAATGTTATCGAAAACAACCTCACACACTCCCTCACATTTTAGTAGCACTCAGTAGCACTCAATTTTGGGGGTAAGTGTCTTCGGTCACTCAAAGACTTGCTAGCAATGGCTCGTCTGATTGATCAATGTCCTCTAAGATCCTTCATGTTCGACAATAGTCACTGTCTCTTCGGGAAGAGTGAAGTGATGTTCGACTCGATGGAACGGACGCTTTTTTTTAATTGAGCACGGGGAGTCAAAAGAAATTTTCTACGAAAGTTTGGACTTCAGTCACCCCTCGCACGATTTTCCTAAGAGCTCAAATGCGATAGTACGACCTCGAGTAGAAGCGATTACTCCAGAGATCCACTATCGTAAATTTTTCGATCACAAAGAAAAAGCAAACTTAGGAGAATCTACCCTTTGATTCCTCTTCAGAATCTCTTCGAACACACCAACTCCTGTCCGTACAAGAGTGGTCCCTCCTTGGTACGGATAGGGTTTTACCTTGTCCGCTTTTCCTTTTCAAGCCGACACGATTTCACCTAGGGTTTTTGAATTAAAACTTTACCCCTTTCTTCTTCAATGGAACAGTGAAGCTTTTAGCTCCGGCGTACGGGCAGCTTTAACTTCGTTCACTGACCACGATTCAAGCAAAATTTCTGGGTTGCTTTCGACTCTGTTACAATCACAATCGGAGGAAATCAGTTCAAAGTCCTTGAGCTAAGATTCAGCTCCTCGTGTCCGTACACTGTTATAATGTAACAATTTTTTTGCGTACAGACGATGGTTTAAATCATAGACTTCGAAAATTTTAAGCACAAAACAACCACAAATTACTCAAGAACTACCAATCTTCATCGGTAACAACCAATCTCAAGTGGGGGTTCAAAATCAGTCACCACTAAGCTCAAAAATAGTCCAAAATTCGTTGAGTAACCCTAGTCGCCGAAGGTGTACGACAGGTACTCGAATTAGTCGTCGGACAGTGGTGAACAAGATTCAATGGTTGTTTAATCCAAACAACCAACAATTCAACCCAAATTTTTGAATTTTCTTTTCAGCATTTTTTTTCAAAATAACAACACCACAATAAACACCAACAGTTACAAGAGTAATAACAAGAACACGAAACTGAAAACAAAGACACAATCGCACGAAATTTAAAGACAACTTCGAACAGGATTTTGGGGTTGTAGAAACAAGCCCAAACCGTGCTCTGATACCAAGATGGTGCAAGCCAAATCCGAAGACAAGCCTAGCAACCGAATCAACAGCAGAAAATGAGATAACGACAAGTAATAAAGATAGAAGCAAGACAAGACTTGCTTCGATTCGAAAGAACAGTGAGGAACTTGTCTCAAAGCTCGATCGAATGAAGGTCAAGAATCACCTATACTATGCAAAAATTTTCAAGAGAACATTGCCTCTTGCAAACTGAATGATCAGAGAGGAAATATTCAATCGGATTCACCGAAAGCCACAAGTCCAAAAGGCCCACACTGGGGTTTTGCTCACATCGGAGATAAGAAAATGCTCTCGGCAATTTCATTCATTCATTAATATCCAAAAACTAGCTACTAACAATGAAATGGAACAAGGTTTATATAGGAAATACTAAGGGTAAACTAGTAAAATGGTCACAGGTGACCATTATAAACAAGCCACGCAGGGCTGAACTAAAGTGCGTTCGGCAGCCTTGACTTTGATATTCGGTTGCTTACTCGATCACACTTGTGTGAGTGTTCGGCATCTTTGAATTTGATGCTTGGTTGCTTGCTCGAACACATTCGTCATCGAGCGCTCACTTAACTTCGAACACAAGTTGTTGTATAACTAGTGTTCGGCTCTGTGCTGCTCAGCGCCAAGAGTTGGTGTTCGGATCTAGCACCTTGCAATTCCTCCTCCGAACACATGCTTCCTCCCGACCAAGCCAACTGAATGTGCATGTCATGGAGCAATTTGGCTTGGCTTCGTGTCATTGGCCTCAGTTGATCAGTCACTGTCTTCGGTGGATTGTCGAGCACTTGATCAGCACTTTGGGCTGCATCAGCGACTCAGTGATGACTCTTTCTACTAACCTTGTTTGTTTAATTTTTTGTAGGTACGATGGCTCAAAAGGAAGTCGAGGCGGACATGGAACTTAAAACCATGATACAAGCCTTGTTGGCAAGTGTTAACTCAATGCAAGATGAGTTCAAGGGAATGAAGGAGACGGTTGATGATCTATCCCAAAAAGATAAGCTTCGGGAAATGGGTAAGCAAGTCGTTGAAACACCTCCAACCGTGGGGGTGCGGGGTGATGGACCTAGCCGAATCTCTAGGGCTAATGACCGCTACTCTCACATGGTGGTCCAAGATACCTATTCTCCAAATGACACTCCACAAGCAAGGGATCCCACTCATGATCTTCCAAGAAATGAACCACCAAGGGATGACACTCCAAGGCCACATGAAGATGAAACTTTTCATGTGCATGAGAACTATATTAATGACCCATTTCACTATCCGGGAGATGCACGACAAGGGGGAGCTAGGGGTCGAGGTGGTCGATTTGGGGGAGGTTACCAAGGAAGAGTGGAGCGTGAAGGGGACTACTATGACTACGGGGGTTATGGTGGACATCGGAGACATCATGATGATGATAGAGGGTTGAACACTATCAAGATCAACTACCTACCTTCCAAGGAGAAAGTGATCCCGAGGAGTGTCTAGAGTGGGTTGTCAAGATGGAGAGAATCATTCAAACCAACAAAGTTCAAGAAGCTACAAAGGTCAAGTATGCCATCACTCAATTTGAGAACTATGCTTCTACATGGTGGGAGTCCAAACGAAGGCAAAGGGAAACTCAAGGGCTAATTGCCAATGGGGGATGGGCGGCTTTGAAAACCATGATGGAGGCTCGATTTCTACCTCCAAACTATGAAGATGAGTTGATCAAGAAATTCTACAATTTGAGGCAAGGGAACAAGAGTGTGCCGGAGTACTTTGATGAATTTGAGAAGACAAGGACAAGGGCCAACGTTCAAGATGGTGATCGATTCCTCATACCAAAGTTTTGTGGAGGCTTGAATAGGGAAATCTCTTCTCCCATGGAATTGCACCGATATGAAAGCTTGTATGATGCTTTTTCAAGCAGCTCTCAAGGTGGAGAAAGGGATTAAATTGGACAAGTCCTACAAGTTCAAAAACATCTCTTCCACTTGGAACAAAGCGAAGGATAATGTGAAGGCCTATACCCCATGGGACAAAGCAAAGGAGCCCAAGCGAGAGTTCAAAGGGCAATTTGACAAAGACAAGCCCAAAGAAGAGCAAAAGGTGGGAGGTAACAAAGCTAAACTTGAAAGCTTGTCTAACATTCAATGCTATAAGTGTAATGGCCGAGACCACATGATGAGAGATTGTCCAAATAGGAGAACTATTGTTGCTTTGGGTGATGGGGGCTATGAAACGGGTGGTAGTGATGAAGAGGAGATAGATAGGGGTACGCCATGTGATGATGATTTTGACGAGGGCCCGTTGGTAGGTGAGCAATTAGAGGAAGACTACCTTACTCTTGTGGTAAGAAGAATAATGGGGGTGAAAGTGAAGGAGAAGTCGAATCAAAGGGAGAATTTGTTCCATGCATATTGTAAGGTTCAAGGGGCTACTTGCTCTCTAATTATCGATAGTGGTAGTTGTGCCAATGTGGTGAGCACTACTTTGATTGAACAAGTCAAACTACCCACTAGGAAACGTCCACAATCTTACAAGCTACAATGGTGTAATGAGTGTGGTGAGCTAAAGGTGACCAAGCAAGCTTTGATTAAATTCAAGATTTGGGACTACCATGATGAGCTTTTATTTGATGTGGTTCCTATGCAAGCTTGTCATATTTTGCTTGGTAGGCCTTGGAAATATGACCGCTTGGCAAGCCATGATGGCAAGACTAACAAGTATGCCTTGGAAGTGGAGGGTCGGATGTTTGTTCTCAACCTATTGCCCCGGCGCAAGTGAGTGAGGGTTATAGGAAGATGAGGGAGTTGAAGTTGGAAAGAGAGAAAGAAAAGAAAGAGGGAGTTGTGGAGTATAGGAGAGAGGGATTTGTTACACAAAAGAGTGAGGAAACAAAAGAGGGAGTGAACTTGTTCTTGTCTTGGAAGGAGTGTTTGAAAGATGTGGAGGAAGGAGCACCCATGATTCTCCTCCTACACAAGGACCATGTTTTGCTTACTAATGAACTAACCCTTTCTTTTCCTAGTCCCATTTCTTCTCTTTTTCAAGGTTATGAAGACATCTTCCCCGAGGAGTTGCCTAGTGGATTGCCACCACTAAGGGGCATTGAGCATTAAATTGACCTTGTTCCGGGCTCCCAATTGCACAACAAGGCCGCTTATAGAAGCAACCCGGAGGCCACCAAAGAGCTCCAAAATCAAGTGGAGGAATTGCTTGAGAGAGGACTTGTGCAAGAAAGCTTGAGCCCATGTGCGGTCTCGGTCATCCTAGTGCCAAAGAAAAATGGGACTTGGCACATGTGTGTGGATTGTATTGCCATCAACAAGATCACGGTAAAGTATCGTCATCCTATCCCTAGGTTAGATGATATGCTTGATGAGTTATGTGGATCTTGTGTGTTCTCTAAAATTTATTTGAGGAGTGGCTACCACCAAATCCGGATGAAATCGGGTGATGAGTGGAAGACGGCCTTTAAGACTAACTTTGGTCTTTATGAGTGGCTTGTCATGCCTTTTGGCTTGTCCAATGCTCCTTCAACCTTCATGAGGTTGATGAATCATGTGCTCAAATCTTTCATTGGAAAATTTGTTGTAGTTTACTTTGATGACATCCTTATCTATAGCAAATCCATTGATGAGCATGCTAATCATTTGAAACAAGTGTTTGATGTTTTGAGAAAGGGACAATTGTTTGCTAATTTGAAAACGTGCTCTTTTTGTGTTGTAAAGGTTGTTTTCCTTGGTTTTGTGGTGAGTGAAAATGGTGTGGAAGTAGATGAGGCTAAAGTGGAGGCCATTAGGGATTGGCCCACTCCTAAAAGAATTGGCGATGTGAGGAGTTTTCATGGGTTGGCTAGCTTTTATAGGAGGTTTGTGAGGGGATTTAGCACTCTAGCCGCACCATTGACCGAAGTGATAAGGAAGGATAAGGCATTTGTATGAGGGAAAGAGCAAGAAGAGGCTTTTGCAAAATTGAAGGAAGTGCTTAGTTCCACACCTCTTCTTCAATTGCCAAACTTTGATAAAACTTTTGAAATTGAGTGTGATGCTAGTGGGGTAGGAATTGGAGCCGTATTGATGTAAGATGAAAAACCTATTGCCTATTTTAGTGAGAAACTCAAGGGGACAACCACTAAATACTCCACTTATGATCAAGAGTTGTATGCCTTGGTGAGGGCATTGGCTTATTGGCAACATTACCTTTGGTCCAAAGAATTTGTCATTAGAACCAACCACCAATCCTTAAAACACCTCAAATCCCAAGAGAAATTGAATGTGAGACATGCTAAATGGGTGGAGTTCCTTGAAACCTTTCCTTATGACATCCATTACATGAAGGGGAAAGAGAATGTGGTGGCGGATGCCTTGTCAAGAAAGTTTGTGCTTCAATCAAGAAGGCAATTGTTGTTGAATAACTTGGGATCCAAGCTCATGGGTTTTGAAAGTATGAAGGAGATGTATGCTAATGATCCGGAGTTTGGGGAACGTTATGCTAATTGTGAATTGGAGGAAAGAGGTAGGAGAATCAATCGAATGTGTGGTGAGGAGGAACCTAGTGGTGATGTGGAAAAGAAGAGGTTTCACTAGTTCGAAGGCTTCTTGTTTAAGAATGGGAAGTTGTGTGTGCCTAGTTCATCTTGGAGGGAGTTGCTAGTGAGAGAAGCACATAGTGGGGGACTAATGGGGCATTTTGGAGTGGGCAAGACCATGGAAATTCTTAAGGAGCAATTTTATTGGCCTAAGATGAGGGTGGATGTTGTGAGGGTGTGTGGCCGATGCTTGGAGTGTAGGCAAGCTAAGTCAAAGTTACTTCCACATGGTTTGTACTCACCCCTCCCCATTCCCTTAAGTCCTTGGCTTGATATTTCTATGGATTTTGTGCTTGGATTGCCTAGGACCAAAAGGGAAAAAGATAGCATCTTTGTGGTAGTTGATAGATTTTCCAAAATGGCTCATTTCATTCCATGTCACAAGGTTGATGATGCATCTCATATAGCCAATTTGTTTGTTGACCATGTGCTTAAATTGCATGGGGTCCCAAAAACTATTGTTAGTGATAGGGATCCCAAGTTCCTTAGTCATTTTTGGAAAGAACTATGGGGAGGCTTGGCACTAAGTTGTTATTTTCCACTTTTTGCGACCCCCAAACCGATTGCCAAACTGAGGTTGTCAATAGAACCTTGGGTACCATGCTTAGAGCATTGGTTAAGGGGAAACTAGCTTCTTGGGAGGAACATCTACCTTTGATTGAGTTAGCATATAATAGAACCATGCATACTTCTACTTGCATGACACCTTTCGAGGTTGCGTATGGTTTTAACCCCCTTACCCCCTTGGATCTTACGCCTTTGTCTAGTGATGTTGTCTTAAGTTTAAATGCCAAGGTGAGAGTTCAAGAGATGAAGCAACTTCATGAGCAAGTAAGGAAACAACTCGAGAAGAAAAATCAAGAAGTTGCAAAAAGAGCGAACAAGGGAAGGAAGAAGGTTATCTTTGAGCTCGGTGATTGGGTGTGGGTTCATTTCCGGAAGGATAGGTTTCCAAACAAGCGGATGAGCAAAGTGATGCCTAGAGGCGATGGCCCATTCCAAATCCTTGAACGCCTCAATGACAATGCGTACAAGGTGGACTTGCCAAGCAATTACCAAGTGCACAACACTTTCAACGTGTGTGACTTATCTCACTTCAAAGTCTAAGAACAAGCGAATCCGTGGATGGATTCTTCTCAAGATGGGGAGAATGATGCAACCCGATGCCCGGGCAAACCATTTACAAGGAGCCAAGCACGGGAGTTGCAGCAGTTGCAGTCCATGTTTGCACAGTTGGAGCTGTTGGGGCAAGTGTTGGAAGCTTCAGGGCAGTTCTGCCTACTATCTGTCTCAAAAGCTGAGAGTGTTCATCGCGATCGCAAGTGCACAGACGCGATCGCAGAAGGCCAAAAAGAAGACAATCGCGATCACTTGAAATCAGACGCGATCGCGCAAGAAGGGAATGCAGAACAGTGCGATCGCGTATCCTCAGACGCGATCGTGCAGAAGGCCGATATTGGTTGACGACCCACGCCTTCGCGATCGCGAGACCATAGCCGCGATCGTGAGGCTCTGATTTAATGCTCAGTGCGATAGCGCCAATTCTTGCACGAACGCGCTGAGACGAGGAGCAGAAGCCCATTTTCAGCTAATGACTTTGAAGGCCCAATGTTAAGGGGCAATTAAGGCAAATTGTGCCATACTATATAAGTTCTTATTGTCATTAGTTTTAGACTTAGATTTTGATGACATTAAACCTAGTGAGGATTTTGGCTAAGCTTGTTTGCTTAAGCACACTTATTACCTTGATTTGCAATTAGGCTTGACTAATTGAGGATCAAATGGAATTGGTTCAAGTTGATAGACAATTAAGGGGGTGTTTAGTCTAATTTCCGTAATCTACTTCCTTAATCTTTTCTAATCAAATTTGGATCTTTCTTTAATTCTTTTTCTTTTAATTTCTTGTCTTTAATTTTCGTATCACGATGGAGGCTCAATCATGTTCCGAATTGGAAAAACAAGGTAAAGATAACTCCAAATGTGAGCTACAAGGTGGAGAAACTATTCATGACACTTCAAGTGCATTGAGTTAGCAAGATGGCCATTTAAAGGTATGTGTTATTTCTTCTTCCCTTAAGCATGTTACTTCCTTGTCTTGTGATATTATTTGTGAAAACTCTATGCTAGTTGATGATTTGTATGATTACAATGTGTTTGCAACTAGTGTAGAGTCGAATGGTCAACTTGTGTGTGAATGTGAGCCACTAGTTGAGAGGGTTGAAAAGCCACATCAAGATGTGAGCTCGATTTTCATTGAACCTCTCTTTAGTAAAAATATTGTGGTTGACCTTATTTGTGAACCTTGTTATGACACCTAACCCATATTTGATAAAGGAGAAGATGAATTGCATGAATATCCCATTCTTCCCTTTGATTGCTTACTTGATAGTGGTGGTCTCT
The DNA here is from genome assembly GCA_037355625.1 of Petunia x hybrida. Lineage (NCBI taxonomy): Eukaryota > Viridiplantae > Streptophyta > Magnoliopsida > Solanales > Solanaceae > Petunia > Petunia x hybrida. The sequence goes on from JBBBVM010000484.1 coordinate 6,581,561, forward strand.
TATTTCGTAGTGAGGATGGTCGTGACCTTGAGGAGTCTCTAGTGTATGAGTTGGATCGAATTATTTTCGATGACTCCTCAAGTGTAGATGTTGTCTCTAGTTTGAGAACTTCACCTTTGCTTGCGAATGAACTTGAGAAGTGTGCCTATACTAATCCTTTGTATGAGGTCAACTTCAATAGAAATGGTGATTTGTATCAAACTAGAGTAGAGTGTGAGTTTGAACCTCCATGGATTGGAATGCTTAACTCTGTTGATAATCTATTGTTTGAGACCTCCCTTGGGAGTTTGTCTAGCGAGGAGGATTGTCTTGGATGTAAATTTGGAGGTAAGGAGGTACCTCTTGGTGTGTGTAAGAATACCTCTAAGAAGGGAAGTGGAGTATTTGATATTAGTTGTAAATTGAACTATTTTGCTTACTCCATCCCATATGTTGATCACACCTTGAGTGTTGGGCATGCCAAAGCCATTGTGTCACCTTGTGATAAAAATGCATTAAAGGCTTGGTATGTTGGTCTTGAGCTTAGGGGTCATAGGGGAATTGCTTGCTACATCTTGCATGCTCCATGTCCTATTGATTTCTTTGCTTGTTCTTGTGATGAATGCACTTTCTTGTTGAGTCAAGTACTTGTTCTTTCCTTGGGAAACATGAGCTTTTTACTTGTTATTGACGCTTCGCTCTATAATAAAAGTGTGTTTTCCACACTTTTGAGCACTAACCTACTCTTGTAGTAGGAAGTTTTTGTTGTGATTGTCGTTGATTGCAGACTTGATGGTTGAATTTCGAGGACGAAATCCTTTCAAGAAGGGGAGGATGATGCGGGGCAAATCGAGCCAAGACACCAACCATCAAGAGCCAAGCAAAGAAGATGCGATGACGCATGGGTAGGAGCCTCGGAGGGGAATCGAAGGCCTCAAGACACTCTCCAGTGAAGGAGGAGCGCCTCATGGCCGAGGAGGAGCGCCTAAGGCTACTCCAGGAAGGAGGCGGAGTGCCTCAAAATCCAGGCGGAGTGCCTCAAAATCCAGGCGGAGCGCCTACTCAGTGAAGGCCCCAGGCGGAGCGCCTCCAATCTAGGCGAAGCGCCTGGAAAACTTGATCAGTAAAAAATCTAGGCGGAGCGCCTGAAGCTTCAGACGGGATTTTTGTGCATTTCTTCCTATTTTAACGCTGCGTGGTCTTTTATATCTTTACCCACTTTGGGGTATTTTAGTCATTTCACAAGGGGTTAAAAGAAACTATAAATACACCCCTTAGCCATTTCATTTCATTAGCTTTGTTTTAGTCTTCAATAGAGAAGAGAGAACGTAGAAGAGGCTGAGCCTTTCTAATTCGAAGCTTGAAGCTTTGTGTATGTCTCGACTTGGAATCTATGGAGATTCATTGCTAGTATGAAACCATTATAATGTTCGAGTTGCAATTCTCTCTTTTGGATATTCGATTCACGTTGTGAATCGTTTATCCGTTCTTTCTTCTATTTCTTGCCTTCCTAGTCTTGATTTTCTCGATATCATTTTGATATCACGTTATCTCATTTTACTTGCTTCCGCTCGTTTATCGTTATTTGCTTCCGCATATTTTTACCCTGTATCAGATCTATTGAGCTTCAACGGCATTGCCTTGGGCCTTGGCAATCTCTTCATCAAGAACAATCTCTTCGACTTTGACCTCCTCGAGGGCTTTCAACCGAGTCTTGATTACGACCCAACTCTCTTCATGCTTCTCTCTTGTGGCCCTGATCTTGGCTCGATTCTTGAGATCTGCAATCTTGCCCCGAAGCCATGTAATTTCAACCTCAAGCTCGGGGAGTCTACCCACTTGGCCCTCTAGCTGATGAAGTTTGGTTATGTATTCTTTCAGCTTCTCATGGTATTTATGACCATTTTCAACAAGTTCGGCCTGGGTAAGATTCAACTCAGCATGGAGCTGTTCGATCTCCAAATTCAGCCTCGAGCGCTCAGTTGCATGGCCTCATTCATTGTTCGTAGCGGAGCTTCGGAGGCAGCAACAGCTTCACGCTTCTCCGCCTCGGCTATAGCAACGACTTCACGAGCTTGCTATAATTCGAGTTAGACTGAGTTAGCTGGGACTGAAGCCCAGAAATTTGAGCAAAATACTTTCTCTTCTGGCCTTCCCATGCGCTGGCCACATTTTTCACCTCCTCGGCCCTCTTACGCTCGAGTAAAATAGCCTTTAATGAGAAGATGAGGCTCTGAACAAAAGCAAAGAGTTAGAAATAACAAATGTGGATTTAAAAGGAAGTGGTGAGCTTGAAGGACTTACCCGAAGAGCAGTAGCTGCCGAAGTGGCCACCAGCCTCATCGGGGAAAACTCCTCAAGTATTTTATCTTCATTAGGCCCCACCAACGCATCGAGGCCGCAATGTCCCTCTGAGTAAAATCTAAAAAGTTAGAACTAGTTGGAACCTCCAACTTTCTCAAGGTCCTCACTGGAGCCAAAGATGGAAACGGCTCGGAGAAAGCTCGAGCCATGCTCGACACCATGCCTTCATCAACTTTTGCGTTGCCCTTGGCCTTAGCAGTGGGCTGAGTGGTGGGCTGATCAGGCTCCTCGAGGTTGATCACCTCAGTTTCCCTAGGGGCTGCAGCCTCGATCTCTTCAGGCGCCTTGGGATCTTTATCACTTGGTTCGTCGATCAAACCTCGGCGTGGCTCGGTAGCAGCCCCTGATTCCGGAGCAATGACCACTTCAATTCGAGGATGCTTTGCCTGGGTCGGCCTCTTCGAGGTTGCGCTCTCCCTCTTTGGATCTGTGGAAAGGTGTGAAGAATGGAGCTTATGGACAAAGAAAGAAAAAGAAGTTGAAACACAGATAAACCGACCGAGGAAGATATCTTCACCTTTTGAGATCCCTTGGCCTGGGGAGCCATTGGACACTTTGTTCGCAGCAATGGCCTTAGCCAGGCTCGCCATTTTGTTAACGCCTTCCACGGCATCGACCACTATCTTCTCTTTCTTCTTCTTCCCTTTCTTCTTTCCCTTGCTCTTCTCCTCGCTTTCCTCACCTTCCACCTCTTTCGGTTTCGCAGTCTTGTTTGGAAGACCTGTTAAGAGGAAAGATGGAACATCTCAAGGAGAGTGCTTCAAATAGTTAATAAAAGAATTGAAATGTGACTAAACAACTCACTGTGCCTCTCGCATAACCAACTATTGTCCTTCTCCGTAGCCATGATCATCCAAGTCCTATAAGGACGGGTTCAGATTGGTATCACAGCTTTCACCCACTCAAGTAAGTCAGCCGGAGGGCTGACTGAAACTCTATTAGTTACTAAAGATTAAGAAACAATGAGTGGCGATGACCAAAAAGTTTATAGAGAGAACCGATGCAGCAGAATGAGTCACTTACGTTTCCTATTCCACACCTGGGGAAATCCAGGCTCGGTGGAAAGTAGTCTCGTAGGCAAAAGAATGTATTACTTACACCAACCCGGTCTCCATGGTCCTAACTCTTTGAGATCAGGGAGAAATCACCTCGCTGGTTCAAGGCTACGATTCCCCCTTTGTGAAAGTAGGGATAGTACAAAGTGATTAAGTGTTGGAAGGTGAAATCTAACCCCGTCTTTTGGCTCAAGAAGTCGAGGCATTACACCACCCTCTAGAATCCAGGACCGAGTAGGGTGAGGTACAGGTTATATGGTCGAAAAAATGTGTTAATCACCCCATTGATGGGAAGGTTAAAACCTAAAGTAAAAGGATAAGTGTAAATGAATGAGTACCTCGACAAGTGGTTGGAAACACAGCTGTCCGGGGCTGGAACCAGGATCTCGACTTCGAGACCCTACCTGCAATCCTCCCGAACCAGATCTAGGCAGTCATGTGTGATCAGGCTCGGTGTTGATTGAACTGGCACATTTCTATCCAACCCCCGTTGAGCGTCCGATTGATCATGGAGCTTAAAATCCTTATCTGTGCTAAAACCCGACGGGATAATTTGATGAGGCTCTAGTTCCTGATCAGCAAGAATCTTCTTCTTCTTGGACTTCGAGGGACCAGCCTTGTCCCTCACTTCGGTTTCCTCTACTGCCATAGCCTCGGCATTTTCTTTGCCTATCTCTTCGACGTTAGCGACATCGTTATAACCATCATCACCTCCAATATCATCACCGCCATCGTCACCTCCTACCTCAAGCTTATCACGCCCAGTAGTTTGCTTACGCTATCTCAAACCACTTACCTGAGATGTTTCTTTATCATCACCACCCGACGGTGCGACGATGTCCAAGGGCTAGACGATGTTTACCAACTCGCCGCCGGCGAGCATGACGATGACGTCTGGTATTTCCCTGTCAATGGAACCACTGATGGAGTTTGTTGCGGACGTTATTACTTAAAGAGATATACGGGTTCTGAATTCCGAAATCAAAAGTTATAGAGAAAGGAGTTTGAAAGAAGGAAGATGAAATTGCTTGAGAATTGGAGAGCTTTACTGTTGAATTGATTCACCAAGTGATAAAAATGACGATCTAGTGGGTGTATTTATAGAGGGAACATCATCATTACTGAAATATTGGGAATACCAATTAAAACGGCGTGGCTGTTCGGGGCAAACCAACAGTCGCCACGTTTTTCGCAATGGGAAAATGAAGTGACTTATCACTTTTGAAATTCTTGGCGTATATTTCGCCGCGTCATTCTCCCGCCTGAATCCATTTCACTCCTCGGTAACTTTAGCACTTGCGCGAGGAGTGGAGAGACTATTTGTATTGGGTAAAAATGATTCGGACACGTGGAGACTCGAGCACATGATAAGGAGCACATCAAGGGAAGGATCACCAAATTCTCACTGAGGTAAAACAGCCCAACCACCGAGGTGATCGTCCGAAGCCAGGATTACTAATGGGCCCCGAGGAACAATAGTCCCGGTGGGTCATCGGGCTGATGACCCTGAGGTGAAATATTTTAGCCTCGGTTGGACAGCTTCTACCCATGATCTCAGCCCACTATCACCTCTTCCACAGAAATAGGAAGTGGACAAAGCTATGACTGGATATGGAGAACGTGGCTGAACTTCTCCAATGCATTGGCCTATAACTAGCCCCTCATTTTACCTTGTAAACATCTAGAAATATATACCAAACTCTGTCTCTGTTTGGTTGTTTACTTTAATCCATTATTTTTACACGACTTTAATACTTGCATTGCTTGTAAATCCAATCGAATTCGATTTGTTGACCTAAATTGATTTAGGCCAATACAGTCTCTGCCAAAGAAATTGTTTGTTCACATAGAGTGATATATATATATATATATTAAAATTCGCGTGGTAGGGCATCTTTATCGCCTAATTAATTTACAAGTTATATGAAGGTTTGTTTGTTTTATAAAACGCATAAACAATTTTGTAGAATTGAAAAGAACTAGGTAGCCACGTTTGTTTCGGATTTGTTGGCGATAACTTGGATATCCACTCACTCTTCTCCCCCAAATTCTTATCTTTCCCTTAATTATTCAATTAATTAGCTTTAATGATTTCCTGTTGGCCGGCGAAGTTGATATATATTTGGCGAAATCTTATATAGTACATTATTTGTAATGTTTTAAATATTCATGGTGCATGCCTTGCGTGTGAAAGTTTTAAATTGAACATGATATATTGTTTGACCTGTTCATTCCAAAAATGATATCCCTAACTTATATTTTTCTCTAGTTTTTAGGATATTTTAAGTTTTCACATTATTCTTTCATTATTATTGTGGATTGTTACTTATGACTTGTTTCTATTAACTCGTTCTTTGCTTTGTCAAATGAATATATATGTAATGGCAAAATAAAATAAAAATTTAAAAAGGTTTGACTATCAGTATAAGTCGTCAAACTGTAATACATGTTACTCACCTTTTTATTTTTCTTTTTAAGTTTCTCATCCTTTTCAGATTGATTATCTGTGAACTAATTTACACCATAATTTGATAAACTTTTAGGGAATGGATTATACAAACTTGAAAAATACAGTGGACAATATAAGGTTAGGTTGTGATAGGAGGAAACCCACCAACCATCCTATTTATAATGTCTCCGCATTGCTCGCAACGTCTTCCGCTAGCTACAATAAATTAAATTAAAGAAGTTCCAAATCCAGCATACGCAGATATGCAGAGAGATGTAGAAAGAGTCGGAGAAAAACAGATGAGATGTAAATAAAGATATATAGAAAAAGCGGGGACTTCTATCATACAATTTATCTTTATCTTTATTAGGCGTCTTTCCTAACATTAATTAGTTCGTACCCCGTATTCCGTAAGTAAAAAAAAAAAAAAAATTATGAAGTTTTTTGTTGAACTGGTGGCATGCTGTGGCTGTTCATCTAATCGTCCTGCAGATGCAGAGGAGATAGGACCCCTTGTCCCAACAGCTGCAGCAACGTCTGATGATAACAATATTATTATGTACAGATCAAAGAGGAGGAGAAGGAGAAGACCATTATCAGCTAGTTCCTTCCCTGAATGGAAACCATCTCTTACCTCCATATCAGAAGATGCAGTTGCAAATGCGAATGCTGCTTCCAACAGGAACCTAAAGAAGAAGGTGGCAACTGCTTCCCGCCCTGGCGGAGGCAATCATCATCATCATCATCATCATAAACCAAGGTAACCGTTTGCCTCTCCGTTCCAAGTGCGACTGTGTATTTTCTGGTGTTTAGTATGACATATGATACGAAGTGAGTTTTCAATGAGAAAGACCCTATTTTGTTAAACTTTTAATATTCCACCATAGTTCTAGGTAGTAATATGATTATTACAGTTAATAAAAATTTCTACGTTTCTTTTTCTTAAGATAAATAAATTGTTTACCCATTACAGCTTTGTGCACAAAATCTACTCCCTTTGTCTCAGAACTTAAAATTGAAGGTCAAGGTCAATATCAAAATATTTACATTAGAATTATCAAGTCTTCAGAAAACAAAAAGCAATTTACTATTAATAAAAAAATAATACAATTAACTACTAGTAGTATTGGGCGTAAATCTAAATTAGTCAATTAGTAATTCACAATACAAGGTGCCAAAAAAAGGTCTCTTCGGAGCACAATATTGACAACAGACATTTCTGCATGCTACTTAGCTTCGTGCCTTGATCTCGACCTTTCATGGGTCTTATTGATTTATCTTCTTCTGTTTTTCCTTTTTTTCCTTCCAGGATAGCCTTTTCCGCGATGATTCCAGCAATTGCTCCCACTCCTTTCTTAATATAATATTGATCTGCTTCGTTTCCAATGTGTATCCTCCGGTTCTCTTTTGTTTAGACTTTGTATATCGTGTAAAGTTTTTTCTTTTTAGTTTCTCCTCAATTTCCATTATCTTCTCTCTCTAATATGTATATGTATTACAAGGATGTAATATATATTTACAAAATTAATGAAACAAAGTTCTCCCAAAACAATATTGACAATCTCTGTTGAATAAGTGAATTGTTGATTTAAATGAGTATAGTTATGCAAAAACATTGAATCAACAGAGCTCAGTGATTGCTAAACTTAGAATCAAGATCATAAAATCTTCAAACCGCTCAAACTAGAACCTTTTTTAATAAATAGACCAAAACATCTGCAAAATCGAATGAAGATATTCTAATCATTTAGGAACGAATTTTGAACTAATTAAAGAGTTCATTTAATGAATACTACTAGAAAATGCTTGTTCTGCTAGGGAGTTTAGCGAGGAAAATCCTTCGCTAAACGCGCCATATAGAGGGATTTTCTTCGCTACACCATCCTCGCCATTTGGCGCCTCGTTGAGCACTAGAGAGGGAACTCCCTCGCAACTACCTAGTGATTTCCCTCATTGGTCGACCCTTGCAATAAAGTGTCAGACATTTTAGTTAGGGAATTCCCTCGCTAACACTGTTAATCCTGCTAAATAAAATGTTAGAAACAAGATATATAGCAGCTAACAAAACCAAAATAGCCATTACAATGGCATTCAAAACATTACAACAACATGTCTAAACATTCAAATGAATCTCAAGGCTAACTATTTATCATGACAAAAAGAACCAAGTTACTATGAAGTTAAGCCTTTTGTTGTGAAGCTACAACAAAGACAGAACTGGCCATGATTTTAACTGTTCTCTTGCCAAAGAGGTCTGTATTACAAGACAAATTTTATCCAAGTACAAAACTAATGCCATGACAAGAATCGAACAAACTATTTCTATTTTAAATAGCTAAAATTACCTGAAGCTCTTCCGCAAAAGCCACCACTTCATCAAAGTGGTAGCATTGGTTTCCTGTTATGGAAACAATAAGCAATGTAAAAAAAAAAATACAGATAAAGTCAAAAAAAAAAAAAAATCGATGAAGCAATGTCTTACTAAGTAAAAAGTAAGAAGTTTATCACTAGGAGAAGTTCTAATAACTTCGACAGACAATCTCTCCCCAGCTCTTGTCCAGAACCAACTATATAACTAGGATATTTTTCTTTCATTGTGGCTAATAGTTCGTGCAAGAAGTTCTGTGGGTCTCTATTGAGTGTCTCATCCCAAGGTAACAAAAATTCAACTACTATGCAGCCGTTGTTTTGTGCGAGCAAACAAATTGCAGTGGTAGCTTAACAACCAATTGATTAGCCAAAAAGTAAAAACAATATATTACTAAGTAAAAGAAAAGGGAGAGAGGGAAATAGAGATGAAGAGGATATTAAAAATGACTAGAATTCTTAAAAATAATTTCCTGGATTCAACAGTGAAGAGAAAATAGTGAGATAACAAATATACCCCATCAGAAAAAACAAATAAGAGGATTAAAAAAAATAAAGACAATATGTGTACGATTTGCCTCAATCTGTCTCGCACTCAATATGTTCGACGATTTCCACAACAATATCACAGTGAAAACAACATACAAAGGGGAAAGTAATAGGCAAATAGCGTAAAGTTCAGAATAAAAAACCCTAGATCAGACCAAAATCACATTAAAAAAGAGTAACCAATCAGATCTAACCAAAAACCTAAAATCATTGTAGAAATTGAAACGAAAATACTAAAGTTCACCTTAGAAGGAACTTAATTTTTTGCTTCTGCTGTAAAGTTATCTCTTTTGGATCTGCTGATGAAGTTTTTAAAGAGAGACAGAGGGAGGGGAACTTTCAGGAGATGGTAAAATAAAAGGAGGGAGTAGGAAAAAGTCAAAAAGTCCCGAAACCAGAGAGGAAATTCCCTCGCCAATGACTGAAAGTAAAAGTTTTTTTATTTTATTTCAACGACTGAATATTAGTGTTTAGCGAGGGCTGTCGCTAGCTAAGTCTACAGCGAGGGCTGTCTCTCGCTAGGTCTACAGCGTGGGCTGTCCCTCGCTACCCTTCCCTACGAAATTGATCCATTTCTAGTAGTGGAAGTAGAAATTGATAGAAATTTGGGAGAACAATACAATACAAACTAATATTCTAAAACTCAAAAAGAGAAAGTTGAGGAAAAGATGATTTTTTATTCAACTTGGCTTGCTCCAATGGCTAGATTACATAGCTATTTATAGGTAAACTCTTTCATGTATCTGGCTTAGCATATATATATCAACATTTGATTATCTAGTCTTTCCATCTCCCATGAATAACATGAATTCATGTATCGATTAAATACAAAATATTAATTCTAATATTATCACTAATACACATATCTTCTAGTTCATGAACTAAATAACATATGAAGTGTGTGAAGAGTTTAATTTTTCACATTTCAACACCGACCTTAAACTTGTGTCATCACTGAAAAATATAAATCTTCAACGACTTAGTGAAAATATTATCTATTTGATCTTATGACTTCACGTACTTAAAGCTCCACCACTTATTAGATATGCAATCTCTAATAAAGTGCTACCTAGTATATGTTTATGCCTAAATTTGTACGTCTAGGTTAAACACTTAAATTTATGAAGGGGTTACAAGAAATACGGTAAAATATGATGAAAAGTAAGTAAATAAAGAGAACAATAATAGACAAGAAAGTAAAGAGCTTTTATTCCTTGAGAATAGTCGGATTCAGTGGTGAATCACTTGATGTACAATACAATGTAAAGAGGGTATTTATAGCAGTGGATACCCATTCCTAATTAAGGTAAAATACAAAGACTAATAAGGCTCATGGGCCTATAAACTCAAGGCGGTGGTATATACGAAATCCTAACATGCCCGTACTGCCTGAACGGTTGTAACTCGTAGAACATGCATGTATCCAGTGTGCCCGGTGACTTGTAGGATAAGTCTACTCTCACCAGCTGGACTCGTATTCCTGTAACAATAGGTGGCGTATTTTTTCCCATATAATCAGTCCTCCCACTTGTTGAGTGCTAATACAAGCAGTCAAGAAGTCAAAGAAGCGTGATAACAGACGTAAAGGTGTCACTGTACCGATACTCGTCCCTTGCCTCTTCGCATGTGTTGCATTAAATACAAATCTACAATCGGAGGGGTTCTCCACGTATCTTCCCAATGCTGCCAGTGCTCTGTTCATATCCCGTAATTATGGGGATACACTTCACGTAAACCGCAGTAATTATGATTAATCATAACGACCCCATGACTTAACATGAAACAATGAGAAGTATACAAATAAACTCACCACACACTGTACATGGAACTCAAAGATCAATTCAGTTTCACCTCGCAATACCTCACTATGAACTCAAAAAGGAAGTTCAAAAATATGTAGGTAGTTCTAGCTAAGTGTTGCATTCCGAATTCCTCACTTCTCTCTTTTTCTGCATACTCCCCAATTTTCCTCCTTCTAAGCTCTTATGAATTTTTTTTTAATTTTTTTATTTATTTTTATCTAAGCTACAGACTGCCTGGATCAGCATAACTAACTCAATGGGAAAGAACCAAGGCTAAAAAAACCCAAAGAGATTATTGATATACTAAGAAATAACTAAGCTAAAAATTAACTTTAATATTAATGAACTACTAAATATTTATAATACTATTCTATTATAGGCCATGAATATATAGGATATTACAGATCCAACAAAAACTAGAAAGCAAGAAATAAATCAAAAACTGTCAAGTGATAAGAAAGTATGAAAACATCCAAAAATAAACAAGTACCACACTGACACGACCCAGAATCCGGTTAGGTCGTCCGGGCACCCGACATCCTACCCTAGACCAGTCGGGCGAACCCTTACTAATTTAATTCGGAAAATAAATATAACAATTCATAAATAAGGGCAAGACTTAAAACAAAAACACAGACATACTGATACCTCTAAGCTGTACAAAAAAATTACAGCTGACTACCCAACATACTAGGTTTAGGGTTATCCAGACTAGACATCTAAGAGTATAGAAGAAGACAAATACCTCCTGAAGGGAGCAATATGCAACTGAAATAATAAACATAAAACTGGTGGCCATCCGGAGTAAAAGCTAGCTCACCCTGACAGCTAAAGTCGTCTTCGCTCCATCACAACGTGGCGAATTCAATCCTGGAGCGAACCTGCCGAAACGAAATAGATAGACAAAAACAAACAACAAACAAGGGTGAGTCAAAAAGACTCAATAAGTGGGGCAGACCAGCCACCTCAAAGAATAAGATAGCTAGCCAGGGAGAAAAGAAACAGATAAACAAAATTCCTCTTATTTAAATTATGAAAAGGCAGAGCCAGATAATAACTAGAAACACGTATGGAATCATAAACTCATTAAAACCAGGAATGTAAGATAGCCAGAACATATAGGTATCCCGAACATATCAACAATCAGAAATACATCCTGTTGCGGCGTGCAACCCGATCCATATATTCATACTGTCGCGGCGTGCAACCCGATCCATATATTTACATCGTTGCGGCGTGCGAACCGATCCGTATATTTATACCGTTGCGGCGTGCAACCCGATCCCCACAACTCAGAATACGAGCCAGAAATATATAGACAAACTGAAATATGTCCACAATATGGTATACATACCGCGTACACAAAACACAGCATGATAGTCACACAATAGTCAGCACGCGGTGCAATGAAATGGGATGAATGCAGTATGATGCAATGGTGTCATATGTGCCAAATAGATGGAGCGTAATCCTCCTGCTCCGAGGGTGGAATCCTCCTACCCTCAATATGATGCAGTGGAGCGGAATTCTCCTGCTCCGAGGGCGGAATCCTCCTACCCTCAATATGATGCAATGGAGCAGAATCCTCCTGCTCCGAGGGCTGAATCCTCCTACCCTCAATATGATGCAATGGAGCGGAATCCTCCTGCTCCGAGGGCGGAATCCTCCTACCCTCAATATGATGAAATGTGCATACGAATGCAACATGATGCAATAATAACCCATCACCAGCGTGGGACTCTCATCGACAGCTGGAAAGTATATACTAACTCACAGCCAAAGTACAATACTCAGATTCTCAATGCAATACCAATAACAGGACATAACATATAATATAGAATATAAATCCAAAGCTAAGGCGTAATGAGTACGCCTATCGGCAGCTACACACGTAAGGAACACGTGGTAGAAAATCCACGAGGCAGGTGCCTCCAAAGAAATGGATATAAACACTTACCTTGTTACAAAGTTAGCTCAGTTACTCAACAACCGCTTTATCCTTTGGATTCACTGCCAAACGATCCTGTTGTATTCAATAAGCAGAAAACGATATCAAATAAGGCTAAAGGCTTCATTCCCCACATCTTAGGGTAATCCAGTTAGGAACATGATACCCACGCGACCGGACTGTGTGTCCAATATCCAGCCTCTATGGGGGACTCCAAATCACACATAACATGATCATAATATACGTATAAGCATGTATGAGGTATAACACATGTGGAAACAATAGATATGGACTCAAAGGAATGAGAAGAGAACTCTGGATAGAATTATAGACACAACCTAGAACTCAGAATTTGTCCAACTCTTTGAATTTCCATAAAATTTTCGGCAGAGTTTCCCCTGAAACTGGATGATCCGCAAAACAGAACCAGCACTATACTACACACGGGAGTGGATACCCGGATAAACTGATAACATAAACATGTTAAATGGATAATAAGATGAGACAACTGGATGACATAACAAATCCGTAGGTAGAATGTCTGGACAGCACCACTGTCCTGATTTTCGACCTAATTTCCAGAGTGTATATCAAAGTTATAGACTTTATAGTCTTCATAAAAGTTTTAGATATATGTCTTAGGGTTCTGGGTATTCTTAAAGAATCTAAATATCAATTTTTTACAAGGAGTTATGATCAATATACTAACAACTGTCCAAAGATCAAAACAATTTTTCAGATTTTGAAACGTTTTGTCTTGTTGATTTGGACGTCTTTCACCTTGGATTTTAGTACCAAATTAAGTATATACAAGGTTTCCTTGATACCATACAATTTTCTCACAAGAAAAACTAAGTTTAGAACTAAGAAAAGCTTCAAAAGCTAAAAGATACATGCCTTGCCAAAAGAAAGGTTTAGTCTTACATACCTTTGATGTTTCTTGCTTCTAAACCTTGTTTTCCTTGAATTCAACACCTTCTAAAGCTTAAAAAAGATATAATACAACATTTAGGTAATTTAATTAGCCATGAAGTAATTCTAAAACTCAAGCTATAGATGAAATTGAAGGTAGCATAACGTTACCTTAATCGCGTAGAGCGTTTTGACGCAATCTGTCTTCAATTTCGAGGTACGATTGGCGTCCTTCCTTTAAAATCATAAAAGTGGCTTTAACATTCATGGTAGCACTGTTTCTATCGTTTATATTCTGGAAATAACGAAAAATAAGGCATTTTTTCCTTTTATACTCGAAACATTTCAGTTTTAGTCATCTTTTGCGCTTATATCCCTTTTTCTGGCCTAATTTCTGATGCTCATATCATTTTATCCATAGGTTGTATGAACAAACCATCAAAATTTTTGGAAACTACACTCTAAGAGCTTCAATTTGGTATATGATATGTCCCCAAAAGACTTCATATAACATATGAAATTAATTGCTGAAAAAGCTTCGTTACAAGGCGATTCCTTAGTCGGTTTTTCCGCAACTTAAATCCGATTTTTCCCAAACTTTGTATTCAAAATATAAACATCATATATGGTCATATTATGACTTTTAAACTCACTTAAATTATTCTTAACATGTCATTAGAAGGATACACCTCACTTTGGATATACGGGGTGTAACAATCTTCCCCCGTTAGGAACATTCGTCCTCGAATGTTAAATGAAGTACGTAGAAGCATTAAGCAACGATCTGTTACATACTTGTAGTAGTGAAGAGATGTGAAAGGTCAAATTATTTAATTTTCGGCATTTTAGCGGAAGCTAGCCGAACAACCTCGAAATTCACTTTCAAAAAAGCACAAAAGTCACAAATAATCATACGAACCTAACGACGCTTTTGGATTTTGAATCGGAGCTCGTTCACCAAAGCCGAGCTTGAAAATCTCTTTTTAGTATTTATCAATAATAAAAACTAAAACCTTCTTCCGATGCCTACCAAACGAGGTCTGATTTAGCTCAAATTTTACAGATAAGTCTCAATGGACCTTACGAATATTTTAAAATTATCGGCATGCCATTCGAAGTCATAACTTCCGAAACGACTGACCGAGGTCGTTTCATTCTCCTCCACTTATACTCTCGTTCGTCCTCGAACGAGCCTAAGTCTAAAGAAAAATTCGCACGGATAACAAGAGGACTTGCACGACCTTCAAGTGCTTACTCCACGGGCATTATTTCCTGATTACAGGATCAGAATTATAACACGTGCACCGAACTCTTTGAATAAAACATATCTTGATAATATGATAACACCATTGCCCAGCTTATTTTGACTAAACTGACCGTTCCTCGATCACGAGAGAGTTCTACATTCTCGAGGCAAAGATACACGAAACTCTGGATGGATTAACATGATTCTGCTGGTGAATCACCTCGTCGATATACTTTTCGATATAGAACAAGTCGATGAAACAAAGAAGTAGCTTACGCTTCAGCAACGCCTTAGAGATTTAATATTTATATTCATTATTGGAGGAAGGCTCCTCCACTTAGAGCTTCAGCTCATACAGCTAAGTTGAATAAAAATAGTCATCCTCGCACAACTTGCTGGATTAAAGAAGACTTAGCTAAATTGAGAACTCAACTCAGACCTGAGCTACCAAATTACTCTCTCGAGTTGCCAAACAGCTGCAACCCTCGAGTTCACAACTCCATACCTTTTCCATAAGCACCATCGCCTGATGGATCAAATCAAAGGTCAAATGACACCTCTCATTACCCTTAGTAGCCTTGAAAAACAACAATGTGCTTATCCGGCTACAATAACACGTACTCTGGCTTAATATAAGGAACATCACAAGCAGCTACCAACCGCCCAAGCTCACTAGCGCCGGACGAAGAAGAAATGGAAATGGACCGAGCATAGAAATAATTAGAGCTTCAGGAAGCTCATCTTCTTATTTGCTTGGCTACCAGAGCTAGGCTATTTATGAGTCAGGCTAACTGAAGAATCGCAATTGAAGAAATAGACATTGAATGAGCTTTATGGAACAAAATCTATGTCAATTTAACCTTCCTATAAAAAGAAAACTCCGACAATTTACCAGAAAATCCTTTTATACCGAGACAAACTTGTAGAATAACGTGACTCTACTAGCGTCTCGAACCAAGAGGAGACACATAGATCGAGTATTACTTACTAACCACTTTACACCGAAAGAAGTAATGACACTTTCTGATGGTGACGGATAAGAATCCCATCATCCTACCGACACTAAGTTCCAAAAAGAGATAGACTGACTTGGCATTATAACAGAATGAGGCACAACAAGATGGCAAGCAAACAATACCGATACTCACTCACAAATCTCTCATATTTAAACCAGATAAACTAGTAGGGTCATAATAATTGGCAGGAATAAATCATATCAGAAGCTCACTCCTCTACCTCAATCGATTCTTGATGAAAACGACATCCAAGGAAACCATCGAAACATGATAAGACACACCCTTTCCAGATCGATCAAAAGAATCAAATCTTACTCACATTTAAGAGAAGAACAAAATACTTGGGTCTACTACATCGGATGCCTCAGCATCCTGCCAGCAGTTCACAGAACTGCCTCTGCGGCTGAGCTGAGTCGGTACCCTGATAATCACCTTTTGAAGAACCACTGCCAACACACTCTCGACCTCTATCGGATGGTGGCATATATCTGGTTAATTAAGATCTAAATTAAATCCCCCGCGACTGTGCAGTTGCCTAATGACGAGAGAAAGGACGACTGCCTACTTGCCTGAGTAAGAAAAAACTCCTCAAAGGATAACAAGACTCGTGACAGTGATAACACCCTTTTCGTTAAAAATGGAAACTGGACTGATTATTGATAGCTACAAAGAGAAAACTGAGTCTCTCTTGATGAACTACTCGCACACTCTGAGAATCACGCTCTACAAGCTGAGATAACCTTATAAGTAACCTCAAAAAATAATCAAAACTCTTACATCCAAAGGAGGTACCATGGTGCCCACCAGGGCCGTGGGATCTTTTGCTCTCCCGCTCTAACTTATGGTATGCCTGGTACCTCCGAGCAATATGAACAACCACATCAAATGAAATCCTGACCTCAATCTCTCGAGAAGCTCATGGACTAGTTCTAATACATATTCAGCCACTCTATAGAATTCAATCTGATATTCTGAAACACCAACAGGCTAACCGATAGGCTACCCTGTCCAATCCACTCAAACTGGCAACACTTTTCATCTCGCTCGCTACTCGAAAGGAACTTTTCCACGAATCTAGAAGAAAAATTGAACCAAGTTAGCTAATAAAAGAGCGGCCCACCAATTCAAGGCTGGACCCTGAAACTGGAAAGAAGAATAATCGACACCATACCGCTCGATATAATCAAGAGCCTGAAGGATACACTAACATCATTTTACTTTTAAAAAAAACTTACACAGGGATTATCTAATGCATTGCTTGGGAATATCGGGATGTTCAACCCGCATAAAATAATGCAACCTCCTTGAGCACTCGGACTCAATAATTACCTCAGTTACCTACCCAGCCAGAGCAACTGGAGGCACACCACATGCTGCCTCCGGAACATACTTTACTGCGGCAATATTAAGAACTGGAACAAGAGCCCTCTAAGTCCGAACATCTGCATCTGCGGCAACCTGATAGGCTGCCTAGCAAATAATAGGTTCTTACGGTATCTGCGTCGCCAAGATTCTCGTAAAAGCATCGTAGAGAGCCAAGGGAACCACAAGGCCCTGCTCCCTTGCCCATTGCGAGCTCGTACAGCTGGGACCTCCGTAACTAGATCGTCAGCACGATCAAAACTCTCGGGGCTTCGTCAGTGCCAGCCCCAGGCTAGACTGCTTCATCTTGAACTCATACCGTTTGCTGATTTATCGCACGAGGGTTCACAATTGCCACGAAGGAATTAACAAATTAGCGAAAATACTTTTGAATCCTAGACCGACGCACGATCAGAAAAGAAGGAAGTGAAACTTCCTAAATGCCATCATAGCCTCTCGTAGATAAGTACGGACGTCTACGTACCCATCAGCGTGACTCTACTAGACACTGTCTTAGTCTGGATAGACTCTAAATTAGGCTCTGATACCAACTGACACGACCCAGAATCCGGTTAAGTCGTGCGGGCACCCGACATCCTTTCCTAACCAGTCGGGCGAACCCTTACTAATTTAATTCAGAAAATAAATATAACAATTCATAAATAAGGGCAAGACTTAAAACAAAAACACAGACATAGTGATACCTCTAAGCTGTACAAAAAAATTACAGCTGACTACCCAACATACTAGGTTTAGGGTTATCCAGATTAGACATCTAAGAGTACAGAAGAAGTCAAATACCTCCTAAAGGGAGCAATATGCAACTAAAATAATAAACATAAAACTGGTGGCCATCCGGAATAAAAGCTGGCTCACCCTGACAGCTGAAGTCGTCTTCGCTCCATCACAATGTGGCGAATTCAATCCTGGAGCGAACCTGCCGAAATGAAATAGATAGACAAAAACAAACAACATACAAGGGTGAGTCAAAAGGACTCAATAAGTGGGGCAGACTAGCCACCACAAAGAATAGGATAGCTAGCCAGGGAGAAAAGAAACAGATAAATAAAATTCCTCTTATTTAAATTATGAAAAGGCAGAGCCAGATAATAACTAGAAACATGTATGGAATCACAAACTCATTAAAACCAGGAACGTAAGATAGCCAGAACATATAGGTATCCCGAACATATCAATAATCAGAAATACATCCTGTTGCGGCGTGCAACCCGATCCATATATTCATACTGTCGCGGCGTGCAACCCGATCCATATATTTACACCGTTGCAGCGTGCAAACCGATCCGTATATTTATACCATTGCGGCGTGCAACCCGATCCCCACAACTCAGAATACAAGCCAGAAATATATAGACAAACTGAAATATGTCCACAATATGGCATACATACCGCATACACAAAACACAGCATGATAGTCACACAATAGTCAGCACGCGGTGCAATGAAATGGGATGAATGCAGTATGATGCAATGGTGTCATATGTGCCAAATAGATGGAGCGGAATCCTCCTGCTCCGAGGGCAGAATCCTCCTACCCTCAATATGATGCAATGGAGCGGAATCCTCCTGCTCCGAGGGCGGAATCCTCCTACCCTCAATATGATGCAATGGAGCGGAATCCTCCTACCCTCAATATGATGCAATGGAGCGGAATCCTCCTGCTCCGAGGGAGGAATCCTCCTACCCTCAATATGATGCAATGGAGCAGAATCCTCCTGCTCCGAGGGCGGAATCCTCCTACCCTCAATATGATGCAATGGAGCGGAATCCTCCTGCTCCGAGGGCGGAATCCTCCTACCCTCAATATGATGCAATGGAGCGGAATCCTCCTACCCTCAATATGATGCAATGGAGCGGAATCCTCCTGCTCCGAGGGAGGAATCCTCCAACCCTCAATATGATGCAATGGAGCAGAATCCTCCTGCTCCGAGGGCGGAATCCTCCTACCCTCAATATGATGCAATGGAGCGGAATCCTCTTGCTCCGAGGGCGGAATCCTCCTACCCTCAGTATGATGAAATGTGCATACGAATGCAACATGATGCAATAATAACCCATCACCAGCGTGGGACTCTCATCGACAGCTGGAAAGTATATACCAACTCACAGCCAAAGTACAATACTCAGATTCTCAATGCAATACCAATAACAGGACATAACATATAATATAGAATATAAATCCAAAGCTAAAGCGTAATGAGTACGCCTATCGGCAGCTACATACGTAAGGAACACGTGGTAGAAAATCCACGAGGCCAGGTGCCTCCAAAGAAATGGATATAAACACTTACCTTGTTACAAAGTTAGCTCAGTTACTCAACAACCGCTTTATCCTTTGGATTCACTGCCAAACGATCCTACTGTATTCAATAAGCAGAAAACGATATCAAATAAGGCTAAAGGCTTCATTCCCCACATCTTAGGGTAATCCAGTTAGGAACCTGATACCCACGCGACCGGACTGTGTGTCCAATATCAAGCCTCTATGGGGGACTCCAAATCACACATAACATGATCATAATATACGTATAAGCATGTATGAGGTATAACACATGTGGAAACAATAGATATGGACTCAAAGGAATGAGAAGAGAACTCTGGATAGAATTATAGACACAACCTAGAACTCAGAATTTGTCCTATTCTTTGAATTTCCATAAAATATTCGACAGAGTTTCCCCTGAAACTGGATGATCCGCAAAACAGAACCAGCACTATACTACACACGGGAATGGATACCCGGATAAACTGATAATATAAACATGTTAAATGGATAACAAGATGAGACAACTGGATGACATAACAAATCCGCAGGTAGAATGTCTTGAGAACACCACTGTCCTGATTTTCAACCTAATTTCCAGAGTGTAGATCAAAGTTATAGACTTCATAGTCTTCATGAAAGTTTTAGATATATGTCTTAGGGTTCTGGGGATTCTAAAAGAATCTAAATATCAATTTTTTACAAGGAGTTATGATCAATATACTAACAACTGTCCAAAGATCAAAACAATTTTTCAGATTTTGAAACGTTTTGTCTTGTTGATTTGGACGTCTTTCACCTTGGATTTTAGTACCAAATTAAGTATATACAAGGTTTCCTTGATAACATACAATTTTCTCACAAGAAAAACTAAGTTTAGAACTAAGAAAAGCTTCAAAAGCTAAAAGATACATGCCTTGCCAAAAGAAAGGTTTAGTCTTACATACCTTTGATGTTTCTTGCTTCTAAACCTTGTTTTCCTTGAATTCAATACCTTCTAAAGCTTAAACAAGATATAATACAACATTTAGGTACTTTACATAGCCATGAAGTAATTCTAAAACTCAAGCTATAGACGAAATTGAAGGTAGCATAACGTTACCTTAATCGCGTAGAGCGTTTTGACGCAATCTGTCTTCAATTTCGAGTTACGATTGGCGTCCTTCCTTCAAAATCATAAAAGTTGCTTTAACCTTCATGGGAGCACTGTTTCTATCGTTTATATTCTGGAAATAACGAAAAATAAGTAATTTTTTCCTTTTATACTCGAAACATTTCAGTTTTAGTCCTCTTTTGCGCTTATGTCCCTTTTTCTGGCCTAACTTCTGATGCTCATATCTTTTTATCCATAGGTTGTATGAATAAACCATTAAATGTTTTAGAAACTACACTCCAAGAGCTTCAATTTGGTATATGATATGTCCCCAAAAGACTTCATATAACATATGAAATTAATTGCTGAAAAAGCTTCATTACAAGGCGATTCCTTAGTCGGTTTTTCCGCAACTTAAATCCTATTTTCCCAAACTTTGTATTCAAAATATAAACATCATATATGGTCATATTATGACTTTTAAACTCACTTATATCATTCTTAACATGTCATTAGAAGGATACACCTCACTTTAGACATACGGGGTGTAACACACACAATAAACTCCCACCCCACACTTAAGAGTAAATAGTGTCCTCACTGCACTATAACAAAAAATATATTTAACAAGTAGGGTGGTGGTACTCCCTGTCAAGCAGTAGTAGTCGAACAGCTAGCACTCGCATCAGGACGTGCACCAGGAACAACATCAGAAGTAGTCACAGCAGCTATTGCAGTATCAGCAGGCCCACCAGCAGAGGTCGCAGCAGCTCTCGGAGCATCCACAGGGGAAGAAAAAGAAGGAGTAGAAACTACCTGGGTTGGTGCAACCATAGTAGAAACAGCAGGTAGCTCAACCTCAGGCGGAAAGCCAACTAGCAAGCGCTCATCAGCAGTATAGGGAAACTCAGTCATAAGAGGAGTGAGATCCACGCCCTTCATCTTCATATCAAGCTCTGTGGCACGCCATTGGCGAAGTAGCATCCGTTCAATTCTATCCAAGCGTCGCTCATAAGATAACTTCTCCACTCTATCTTCATTCGGGCTCTTGACATTTGTGATATCGACTCTCTTTGGAGTTTCTTCTTCCTTTTCTTCTCCATCATCAACCACTACCTTCAATGATCGCAAATATTTGGTCAAAGTGTTAGGAAAGAACAAGAGCCACTGCATATTCTCTCGAGTGCGTTGCAACTCTCGAAACATCCAATAGCCCACATTAATATCAATTTTCTTCATCAACGCATAGGTGGCAATAACCCTCTCAAACCGTATGTCTGTTGTGTGCTCACAGGGGATCAAACGCAAGCAACAAATCTTATATACACTCTCGCTTTCTTAGAGAAATATTTGAAAGCCAAGGTGTTGTGGGGAGACCCTGAACTTGCCTTCCACTTTTCCTTCGGATTATCATCACATATCACACCTCGGATATCATCAAGATCTGGTGCCTTTTTAATAGCCTGAAGTGCAGCTCTATCAACCTGTGGGAGCCCCAGGAACTCATTCAGCTTATCAGGAGATATGTCAACCATTTTGCTACGAACATTTACCACATTATCAACATCATCCTCCAATTTGCCAGCAGCTCACGAACACAAGATATGTTGGCTTTTCCAAACCCAGTTAGCAACAAATCCCACTGTCTCCTTTGAATTTCCTCCAACATATCTGGGAACTTTCTCCTACACATCTCAGTATCAATAGGTGATTCACTCAGAAACGTCTTACCACAAATCTCTTTGTAATCTTCTGTTGCTCGATCATCACGCCAAACAGTGTGAGAAACTGTCTTGCGCCGCTTGGCTGCAAGTTGTTGCTCCGAATCAATTTCCTTCTCCTGCCCAGTATTCTTTCTGACACGTCCCATTTGGACTCCTACAATCAAAGAGCAAACAACCCAGTAATAAAATAGAATAGGCCAAAAATTCAAAATTTTAGCTTAGCAACACATAAAGAGCAATGCATAACATGAAACACCGCGTCAAAGAGCCTTTGAATCAACTAACGACTTGCACAACTTCAAATATGCAACAAGTGACTTCAAAAATCATTTCAATAACATAAAAAGTGGACGGGTAATCAGACTTCCCCGCCTTGATTCACAGTATCAATGAGGTCCCTAACGATTTTATACCAATAAAAGCATCCCATTATACATAAAACAACCATCCCCTCCAGCGCCTCATAATTCACCACCAAACAGCTTACAAACAGTCTAAACACTAGTGTTGAATCACATATATGCGCTCGCTCACTTAACAAACCAAAAAGCAATTTAAATATGACGTCAAGCAACCAGTAAACTCAACTATTCAAACCACACTATCACATGTATAACAGCCTATACAGTACCATATTCAAGTAAGGGAAACTGAATATTCGATCATTATAAGCACAGACCAATATTTTAAAAGCAACTCGTGTATATACTGCACAAACTTGACGGGGTGGGGATAACGGGTTTAAGGGGAAGGAGGGATTGGGAACTGGGGTTGGGACGTGGTACAGGGGGTGGGGTTTGTCGGGACAAGGGTGGGGTTTGTCGGAACACAGGTGGGGGTGATGGGAACAGGGCAGCGGGGTGAGGGATAACGAACAGAGATGGGGGTGGCGGGGGAGAGAGGTGACGGGAAAGAGAGAAGAAAAACCGAAGGGGAGCATACCTGGTGGCCGACGATCAGCGGTGGTGGCTGCTGCGCAGGTGTTGGCGATCGGGGTGAAGGGTTTCAGGGGATGGGGGTGTCGCATGTACTGAAACATGTGGGAGGGAACGCTACTTTGTTTCAGCATGTTTGTTTTGCTTTTTTGTTCTTTTGTTTTTTGGTTTTCTTTGTTCTTTTATATTTTTTTTAGATTAAAATTACTTACCTGGCCTTTTTAAAATCCGCGTGGTGGCCTCGTTTGTGAGCCTCGATGCGCTGTGTTTTTTAAGCTCACCCACAAAAATTTCTCGTGCTAGTCTCGTGGCACGAGACTTAAATGCTCCTCAGGCCAAATATCCCGCGTGGTCCTAGCGTGCCGCGAGCCCTTCGCAATTACTCACCTCGTTTCATGCCATTTTTTCAACTTGCTCATCTTGATTCACTTCGCATGTTCCACGAACTTTGCAACTGTCAATTGATCCTACCAAACTCGATCAAACATTAAGACCCTACAATTAAAATAAAATTAGTAAAACGATAAATACTAACTAAAATCGTGGGTTGCCTCCCACGCAGCGCCTTATTTAATGTCGTGGCACGACTCTTTTTATATTTTTTTTATTTTTTTTCTTTTGTTACAATTACAAACACGGGTTGCCTCCCGAGAAGCGCCTTATTTATAGTCGTGGCACGACATTATGCAAGCTTTAATCACTCGTAAAAGTACCAGACAGAGATCACCTTGACCTCTTCTTCCATTCAATAGTAACTTTTCAACCTTTTCCCATTTACCTTAAATCGTCTTGAACCATCCTCAGTCTCTACTTCCACAGCTCCATGAGGTGCCACTTGCACAACTTTCAATGGTCCAGACCACCTCGACTTAAGCTTACCAGGGAACAAACGAAGTCTACAATTAGAAAGCAATACCTGTTCACCTGGCTCAAAGCTCCTATCTATTATCCTCTTGTCATGCAAGTTTTTCATCCTCTCCTTGTATAGTCTCGCACTCTCATAAGCGTTAAAGCGTCTCTCCTCAAGTTCGTGCAACTCGTTGATTCTGCCAGAAGCTGCAGAGTCATAATTCAAATTTACTCTCCTAAGAGCCCACAAAGCTCTATGCTCTAACTCTACAGGCAAGTGACATGCCTTCCCGAACACCATCTTGTAAGGAGTCATCCTTATAGGTGTCTTGTAAGCAGTCCTATAAGCCCATAAGGCGTCATCCAGCTTCCTTGCCCAATCAGTCCTGGTAGCATTTACAGTCTTTTGAAGCAAACTTTTAATCTCTCTATTTGAGACCTCAACTTGCCCGTTGGTCTGTGGGTGGTAAGGCGTGGCAACTTTATGATGAACACCATACTTTTCCAGTAACCTTTTGAACACTTGGTTGCAAAAATGACTTCTCCCATCACTAATGATAGCCCGAGGAGTACCAAATCTAGAGAAGATGTTCCTTTTAAGGAACTGAGTAACTCCCTTAGCATCATTAGTAGGGAGAGCAATAGCCTCGACCCACTTGGAGACGTAATCTACTGCCATAAGTATGTACTTGTTCCCATAGGAGCTAACGAATGGACCCATGAAGTCTATCCCCCACACGTCAAATACCTCAACCTCCAAGATTGGTTTCATAGGCATCTCATGACGACGGGAGATATTTCCAGTCCTCTGGCACTCATCACAAGCCCGGACCCAAATGTTAGCGTCCTTGAACAATGTAGGCCAAAAGAAACATGCTTCCAACACCTTAGCAGCTGTCTGGGTCCCTCCAAAATGTCCACCATCAGGTGAAGAATGACATGCCTGCAAAATAGAGGATTGTTCTATCTCGGGGACACATCTCTGAATCATGTTATCAACACATATCTTAAACAAATAAGGTTCATCCCAAAAATAAGATTTACATTCATACAAAAACCTTTTCTTTTTCGCAGAGTCAAAATCGTGAGGAATTATTTCACTAACGAGATAATTTGCAATATCACCATACCATGGAATTTCTTCTAGTATAGTAGCCAATAACTGCTCATCCAGAAAATTTTCCAAAATCTCACCTTCCCCAAC
The DNA here is from genome assembly GCA_037355625.1 of Petunia x hybrida. Taxonomy (NCBI): domain Eukaryota; kingdom Viridiplantae; phylum Streptophyta; class Magnoliopsida; order Solanales; family Solanaceae; genus Petunia; species Petunia x hybrida. The sequence continues at coordinate 6,606,699 of JBBBVM010000484.1, forward strand.
TCGCTTCTCAACTCCTTCAAGTCTAGAAAGATGGTCTGCAACCTGATTCTCAATACCTTTACGATCACGGATCTCCAAATCGAACTCTTGTAATAGCAACACCTACCGTATCAAACGGGGCTTGGAGTCCTTTTTCTCAACTAGATACCGAATTGCACCATGGTCAGTATACACCACCACCTTTGAACTAAGTAGGTAGGAACGAAACTTGTCAAATGCGAATACTACAGCTAGCATCTCCTTTTCAGCAGTGGTGTAATTCAATTGTGCTCCATTCAGTGTGCGACTAGCATAGTAGACTGGGTGCATTATTTTATTTTTTCTTTGCCCAACCACGGCACCCACAGCATAGTCACTTGCGTCACACATCAACTCAAAGGGGTCCTCCCAATAAGGTGCTACAATGATTGGTGCTGACACCAACCTCTCCTTTAGTTCCTTGAAAGCTAACCTGCACTCATCAGAAAAAACAAAGGGGTGATCCTTTTCAAGCAATTTACACAAGGGATGAGAAATTTTAGAGAAGTCCTTAATGAACCTCCTATAGAAGCCAGCATGGCCTAAAAAGCTAAGAATCTCCCTTACCGAGGTGGGTTCAGGGAACTCCTTAATTACCTCTACTTTGGCTTTATCAACCTCAATCCCTCTACTTGACACTTGGTGCCCTAAGACTATCCCCTCTTGAACCATAAAATGGCACTTCTCCCAGTTAAGCACAAGATTAGTTTCAATACACCTTTTCGACACTCTCTCAAGATTAGTCAGACATTCATCCAAAGAGTTACCTACCACAGAGAAGTCATCCATAAATACTTTCATAATATCCTCTACCATGTCCGTAAAGATAGCCATCATACACCTTTGGAAGGTGGCAGGCACATTACATAGACCAAAGGGCATCCTTCGAAAAGGAAAGGTGCCATAGGGACATGTGAAGGTAGTTTTCTCTTGGTCCTTAGGGGCAATGTGAATTTGGTTATACCCCAAGTAACCATCTAAAAAGCAAAAATGGGACCTCCCTGCCAATCTGTCAAGCATCTGATCAATAAAGGGAAGGGGGAAGTGATCTTTCCTAGTAGCTTTATTCACCTTCCTATAGTCCATACGAATTCGCCAGCCAGTTACAGTTCTAGTGGGGATTAGATCATTATTCTCATTTTTAACCACAGTCATCCCACCTTTCTTTGGCACACCTTGGACTGGACTTACCCATTGACTATCAGAGATTGCAAAGATAATACTTGCATCCAGCCACTTTATTGTTTCCTTCTTGACTACCTCTTTCATGTTCGGGACTAGCCTCCTTTGATGCTCTATTGAAGGTTTTCCACCCTCCTCCAACAGAATTTTGTGCATACAGAAAGCTGGGCTTATTCCCTTGATGTCAGCAATAGTCCATCCAATTGCCTGCTTGCACTCCTTTAAAACCTGCATTAACCTTTCTACCTGCACATCTGACAAACTAGATGAAATAATAATAGGCAAAGTAGAGTTCGGTCCCAAGAAAACATATTTCAAGTGCTGAGGCAATGACTTGAGCTCCAACTGAGGGGGCTCCTCTATAGATGGTTTTGCGGGTAGCGCTATCCTATTATTCAAATCAAGTGGCTCAAATCGTGGTTCTCTATACCAAAACCCACGCCCTTCTATGGCCAATACAGTCTCCTCCTATTCCTCTCCATCAAGGGTGTCCATATTCATTAGAGAAGCCTCCAATGGATCATTGGGATAGTAGGATTCATCCTCATCAAAGTCATCCACCTCTAAGACATTAGCCATGGAACAATTAGCTAACTCACTAGGTCTCTTCATAGACTTTTGGACACTAAAGGTTACCTCCTCATCATTTAACCTCATCTTTATCTAACTAGCCTCACAGTCTATAATAGTCTTCCCCGTAGCAAGGAAAAGTCTCCCTAAAATAATAGGGGTATCCTCATCAACTGCACAATCAAGAATTACAAAGTCTGCAGGGAACACAAATTTATCCACTTGCACTAGAACATCATCTAAAATCCCTGCAGGTCTCTTAACACTCCTATCAGCTAACTGAAGACTCATAGAGGTGGGTCTAGCTCTGCCAATACCAAGCTTTTTATAGATAGATAGAGGCATCAAATTTATACTAGCTCCAAAATCAAGTAAGGCTCTAGCAAAAGTATGCTTACCAATCGTACAAGGTACAGTAAAACTACCTGGGTCTGCCAACTTTAGCGCCACAGGCTTAGCCACCACAGCACTGCAAGTGTGAGTCAGAGTGACCGTAGCCAGATCCTGAAAATCAAACTTTCTAGACAAAAGATCTTTCATCATTTTAGCATAACTAGGTACATCTCTAATTGCTTCAAGTAAAGGGATGTTTAACATGTAAATATTTTAGCATATCAATGAATTTCTTGTACTGGCTCTCTTTTTGCTGTTTTACGAGCCTTTGGGGATAAGGGGGTGGTGGTGTCTTACGTTTAACACTTACCTCTTTATTTACCTTTTCAGTTGGCTTAGTCACAAGGTCAGGTGTAATCTCTTTTTCAGCTTCATCTTTGTCACCAACTTTAGCTGGAACATCCACAGGGTTAGCTTTTGGCACACTGGGCACCTCTTCCTTAGCCAATTCTTGCTCTTTGTCTAAATCTCTACCATTCCTCAAGCTAACTGCCATCACTTGGTTAGGCTTTGCATCCTTTGGATTTACCATTGTGTCTCCTGGCAAGGTACCCTGAGGTCTATTATTCAGAGCAATGGCTAGTTGTCCCAACTGCGTCTCTATCCCCTTAATGGCAGTGTCATGGGCTGTAACTTGATCTTGCACTTCTTCTGTACTCCCACCATGGACTGCACCATACTCTTAATGTCAGCTATGTCATTAGCTTACTGTGTAGGTAATATAATTTGCTGCTGGTTATTATAAGCTACTTGTCTCTGGTAAGGAACTTGTTGTCCCTGTTGTCTAGCAGTGTTGTATGGAGCTGATTGTTGTGCCTGCCTAACTGGAGCTTGCTGATCTTCAGTATAACCCAATAAATCAGAGTCAGCAAAATTACCAGGATCGGATGTGTCCACTTGGTTAACGGGTTTCAGCATGTTTTCATTAAATTTTTTCAAAGCCACATCCAACGTAGTCTGCAGCCTTGACATTTGCTCTTCAACCCCATGATCAATTCCAGCAGCCAAAACCTTTGGGCCTGAACCAGCAGATGCATCTCTAGTCAACCAGCCTGAATTTTGAGCCATGGTATCGAGTAGAGCTTTTGCTTCAGTAAATAGTTTACTCAAGAATGCTCCTCCAGCAGCTGAATCTAAATTGCCCTTGATTTGATCACTCATGCCCATGTAAATTCTTTGTCCCAACATCTGATCAGGAATTCCATGATGAGGACACTTTCGCAAGCAGCTCTGGAACCTCTCCCAAGCTTCTGGCAAAGTCTCTAGTGGGTTCTCCCTGAATATGAGTATCTCATCAACCAACTTCGCAGTTTTATTTGGTGGGAAAAATTTCTTCATGAACTTGATCACCAACTCATCCCAGGAAGTGATAGAATTGACTGGCAAAGAATCAAACCAGTCACTAGCATCATCCGTCAAAGAAAACGGGAATAACATCAATCGCACGACCTCAGCCGGAACTCGAGCATGCTTATGAGTTTCACACACCCTCATGAAATTTTTCAAATGCTTTTAAGGATCATCAGTGGATTTACCCGCAAAAATTCCAGTGTTGGACAGCAGACTGACCATAGTTTGGGTGATGTAAAAACTCTCAGCTTCAAATTCCGGAAGCCGAATAAGAGAAACCAAGTTTCCAGCCACAGGCTGAGCAAAAGCATTAAGTGCCAAATCATCAGCCATCTCAATTTCTTTGGTTTCTGATTTTCTAAGTGTATTGCCAACAGTATTCGCCCTTTTTAAGGCGTGGAATGTCCTCTCAATCTCTGGGTCAAACGGTTTCAACTCTGCAGACTGAGATCTTGTCTTACGCGTACACCTGAAACACACAAATTCCAAAGAGTTAATTCAAGATGACAAAAGTGAAGTCAATTGAGAAATAAAACTAGTTATTTTAACAACTAAAATAACGTCGTGTTCCCCGGCAACGACGCCAAAATTTGATCACGCCCAACTACGCCCTATAAAAGGGACTAAGCGGTTGCAACAAATATAGCTCGATACTTAAAGTCCCGAGGTCAAATCCCACAGGGAACACTCGAAATCTAGTTGTTATTCTAACTATTTTATCTAACCAATTAACTCCCAAGGTTTGTATTTGAATGATGGTTTCAATGTAACAACTAATTAACACTAAAGTAAGTAGCAAAATATTAAGAAATAATTAATCAAGGATTTAAAAGCCTAGGATTCATCTACCCAACTCCTACCTATGTGTTAGAATAATTCTTTTAATAAATTCAACTTGGTTTTCTTTCTATTGAACACTTGCTCCAATTATACAACTATTCACTCCCATGTAATAGTAGTAATTTTCACTAACCAATTTTTCAATTAATTAATAAAGATACTTAGGACTACAAGTTTAGTTCACAGTCAGGTTCAATGGTCACAAATCACCTTATTGACAACCTAAGTAATACCTTGATTTTAGGTTGAAATATTGCTAAGTGTTTAGCCCAAACCTATGAATCTATCCCTAAACACACAAGAATAATGGAACAATCAATTAGGGGCCCTTCCAATTAATAGCAACCAAAACATAAACACTCAGATAGGAAGGATTCACAAGTTTCATTCATTTAAATAAATATTCATAACACATAAGTATTGGAGTGGTTCAATCAACCCTAGAATGGGTTTATTAGCTACTCATATTCATGATAGTCATATCAAAATAATTCATAAATGAATAAATTACAAAAAGTAAGGAAGAATTTAGGAAAAACTCTGTTGTTGAAGTCTCCAAAGCTCTAGCCTCCTTTTTGCCTTTTTTCAAGTGTAAAATTTATATTGGAGGCAAAAGAAGCTTTTATATCCTGTAGGAAACTGAGCAAAAGTACTAAAAAAAACCTTAAAATTTCGCCCCACATCTTTGTACTTTGTGTGGCACCCGCGTGCCACGCGGACTAAATTTGTTCAGGCAATTCAGCTCGCGTGGTGCTCGCGTATTTGGCCTAAATGCGCTGAAATTTTTTCTCCATTCCTAAGAAAAGACTCTATTTCTTCCCGTGTCACTCACGTGGCACACGGATCACTTGAACTCTTCAACATCTTCACTTCTAGCTCCAAAACTAGCACTTTCTTGCTCAATTCACCATGTTCAAATCCTACAACACCAAACAACTCAATTAGTATCAACTCTTGAGAATTTTGCATATAAACTCTTAGGTGTACCCTCAAAATATAGGTAAAATAGTCAAATATCAAATATAAGCATAAGCATGTATGAGACATAACACATGTGGCAACAATAGATATGAACTCAAAGGAATGATAAGAAAATCCTGGATAGAATTATAGACAAAACCTAGAACTTAGAATTTGTCAAACTCTTTGAATTTCTATAAAAATTTTGGTAGAGTTTCCCCTAAAACTGGATAATCCACAAAAAAAGAAAACCAGCACTACAATATACACGGGAATGGATACTCGGCCAGAATGATAACATCGAGCAAAAGGAAGTTCCGCTATCTACAAAACAAGTGACATAACAGAATTATGAATGTAATATCGGCCAATCATTTTATAAAGTTTCTACTGTTGATTTAGGATAAATCTGAGCACATAAACATGCTATATTAGCTTACACATTTATAAGGGATGTTATAGGATATGTATAGGTTAATGGATTACATAAAATATTGAATGGACAACAAAACAAAACGATCGGACGACAAAACAATTCCATGGCTGCACAGAATTTCTGGACAGTACCACTGTCCTGTATTGCATCATAGTTTTCAAGGCCTAAATGAAAAATATAGACTTTAGAATATGAATGAAATTTGTAGATATATCTCTTGGGTTCCAGAGAATCCTAAATCACCCCAATGTCAGTTTCTTACAAAATATTATGCTCAAACTACTAACAGATGTTTGGGTGAAAAACGGGTTTTCCAGTTTTGAGCCATCTTTCGTGCTGCTCTTTGGGGACTGATTTGAGACCCTTATACCTGGGTTTTTGTCACCAAAATCTACTTATACAAGGTTACAATAATTATATACAATATCACCATAAAATATTCTAATTTTGAAGGCAAAACAAGCTTGGAAAGTTACCATAGACATGGCTTAGTCTAAAGAAGAAGATAGACACTACATACCTTTGATATTTTGCTTCTAAACCTTGTTTCCCTTGAATTCCAAACCTTCCAAATTTTAAACAAGCTATAACATAGAATTTAGGTACTTTTCTTAGCCATGAAGCACCTTCCAAAACTCAAACTACAAAGAAAAAGAGAGGCGGTATAGTGATACTTACGTCGTAGGGATCATTCTAATGTTATCACTTCTTGATTTTGAGTTGCGGATGATCGAATGGTGTTAAAAACCTAAAGATATATTGAGGAGAAGAGATTTAAGTTTAAGTTCTGTTTTTGGTTGAAAAAAAAAAAATCTCATCCCAAAACGAGATATGTATAGCCACCGCCAATGTCCAAGCAGGTGGGTTAGCTACCAGCTTGAGCAGTCTCACTTTAAATGCTTGTAACTTCATAGTCTACTGTCATATTGACAAACGGTTTGCGGCGTTAGAAATTAGACACATGGAGATTTAATTTCATATAAATATCTTCCCATAACTATCAGTAGATTGGGAGAAAACTGCATCACAATATGACTCATTAACCTGCCTGCTTTAACCGTAATACGACAACGCGACTTGGCTTCCCAACTTTAAAAATTCATATTCCTTTACCCTAATGTCGTATGAACAAACGGTTTGGACCTTTGTAACCTAGGTTACAGGACCTTAAATTTGGTATATAATATGTCCCCAAAAGACCTCATATAACACATAGAAGTAATTGCTCAAAAAGCTTCGTTACAATGCAAATCCTGAGCCGGTTTTTCCGCAACTTAAATCCTATTTTTTCCAAACTTTATATTCAATATATATAAATGTCATATATAGTCATATTATGACTTTAAACTTACTTAAATCATTCTTAACATGTCATTAGTGTAATATACGTCACTTCAGACACACGAAATGTAACAATGCCCCAGTTGAAGGAAATAAAATTGCCGCTCCGTATATTGCTCCCTTGCCCAATGTGCGGGCGTCTAGAGGGAGAATCATCAAGAGGGTGAGTCATTCCCATTCTTCAAAAAGAAAAAGATCTTCCAAGCCTGATAGTGTACTGGCTACTAGTGAACCCTTGTTGATATCAGATGGTGTGGGCGAAGTCACCCGAGTGCATGAGCCTGAGGCCGTCGAGACCCATTCTTCTGCTGTTGCTACTGAATCTGGTCCATCTACGCAGAAGTGTAGGCACCTGATAGATGAATCTCTCTAGGTCGTTGAGGAAGCCGTCGTGGAAGACTAAGTGGTGTTCTTACCGTTCACCTTGAGCCTCCATCAGGTTTGTCTTTCTTTATGCTTGTACAGCACAATTCCTCCTGATTATCATAGGCTAATATTCCCCCTTTTGCATATGTAAAACCTACAGCTCTGACCCCGACACCTGAACCGACTGATTCCTTTCAACACCGTCCTGATAAGGAGGTAGCAGTGGATGTAGATATTATGGCTGAACCCGTAGGTTGTGCTCATGAGGTTGTTATTCCCATTGTTGCGGGAGTTAACATGTTCAAGACAGCGAGGGTTGTGAAAGACCACACCACCGAGCTTATTGGTCCTAATGAACAGAAATACCTTACTGCTTATAGCCATAGGAGCTGCTTGAGGTCGCTGCCGGTCGCTCTCTCCGGGTAAACTCTCCTTTTTCGTTTTTCTACATCTTACAGGTCGAATCCTTATTCTTCCTCTGCTAAACATCTGCTTCGACGTTTGTCCAGGGGTTGATGGTTTACCATGAGATCGCTGAAGAGGCTTGGATGAGAACCTGAGGGAGGAGAATGAGGCCCTACTGGGTCAAGTTTCTAGCCGTCAGCGTTTTGTGGAAGAGGCTGAACGATTGAAAGGGGAGCTTTACACTACGTGCAGAGCTTATCAGCAGGAGTTCCAGAGAGGCAATAATCTTGATGAGGCCTTGAGCAATGAAATTTGCAAGCAAGACCCTCCAGTCTTCTCTTACAAAAGCCAAACTTGCCGAATAGCTTCAACATAAGAATGTAGCCCGCCTTCAGCTATGGAGGCCCTTCAACAGAAGCTTTCGCCCAGTGCCTCGGGGCTTTCACCTCGCCCCATATCAGGAAAAATGCCTCACCTCACGCCCTCGCCCGTGAAAACACTAAACGCAACATGTCGAAATGAAAAGACACAACAAGAAATAAAGAGGGAGTGAGCCGAAAGGACTTCGTAAGTGGGGGCTAGCTAGCTACCTCGCAGAAATAGGTAAACTAGCCAGTGACAAACCAGAAATAGATAAACAACTAATCAGCAATAAACATAGAAAACATGCTCATATTACTCAACCAGTATGCCTTGGAATTACTTAGGAAGCAAATAAGCTATATACAAAACAAACAACTATCACAATCACATGTACATATTCTTCCAGCACACTAACCATTCTGATTAACTATGAGGTTTTGAAGAACAACCTAATCCAGAAAATCATAGTGCTGCGGCGTGCAACTCGATTATAGATTAACTGTGACTGTTGTGGCATACAACTCGATCCCTAAGTCATAGTGTCGCATGTGCGACCTGGCCGTCTTATCATATCAACAAATACAATAAGCAAGACACAGATCAATAGTTCTTGACATAATGTTAAGCTTGTAGCTCCTCATTTGGTATTCACAACAACCGTAGGACTCTCTTATTCTTAGCTTGACAGTAAGTGTAATACATCACAACACATTTGCAAGGAAATCAAAACATATCAAACTCACAAGCTGGAGTACAATACTCCTATTTACACGATAAACACCAAATCAAATACTTCAAAATATAATATACAACTACACACGAAGCTTCGGCGTAGTAAGTACGCCTTATCGCCAGCTATTAACGTAAATTACAGGTGAATAGTATATCCACAGGTTCAAAGGCCGTCAAAGAATAGGATGAAACCACTTACTCAAGTCTGGGGTTCAATCGATTACTGAACATGCTCCTTTCCATTTCGACGCCCCTCGTACTGCCTTTCTCTGATCCAAAGAGTCATGTTCGCACATATAAGTACCCATAGAAGGGTCATTTAATCTTTAGATAGAGATAGAAGGAACACTACCAAATTACCCCTAGAACTAGCTTTGCTGAAAGCCCATGAATGATTCATTTCCGGACTCCTCATGGTCTCAAGATTCTAAATATATCATTGGATTATATTCTTGAGTCCAATTTGACTCAATTCCCTAATTTCATAATTTTAAGGTTCAAACCCAACATCCCCAAGTTAATTTCATGAAAATATAACTCCATAAACATGAATTAACATAATAATATAGCTTAGGACCATTAGCTAGGCAAGGTTAATGATTTGGTACTCACGAATCTCTCCCCACCGACTTGAAATCGAAGCATTTAGCTTAGAAATGAAGTTTGCTAACCAAAAGGTATTTTTATACCCCTGAACCTGTGTTATCGAGTTCACACAGCGCTAACGCGCCAAAGGACTGCACTGTCACTCCCTTTGGAACGCTCTAGAATAGAAGAAATAGAATTCTTAGCGCAATCATGTTATGCCTTGCGCGATCGCGCAAACAAGGTGCTAAGATCCAAACAGGACACTATGAAGCTCATAATTACTCTAAACTTTTCACATAAATTATTCAAAACTTTTAGGACCTACTAGCAAAGATGGATATCAAATCGGATGCTCAAAACACAAGATGAGGGTCAAATAGAAATAGGTTAAGTTCTAACCTTTTGAACTTTAGCGAAAACTAACTGAACGACTTGGGATTTCACTTCTGAAAGTTCGCACATTTCACAAATGACCATATAAATCTAACGAAACTTTTAGATTTCAAATCAGAACTCGATTACTCAAATCGAGCTAAAAAATCTCCTTTCAACTTTACCGACACTAGACACTAAAATCATCTTCCAAGACCTACCAAATGAGGTCTGATTTAGCTCAAATTTTACAGACAAGTCATAATGGACCTCATAGAGCTGTTAAGACTGTCATCTTATGAATCAGAGTCTTAACTCCTGAAACGACTTGCCAAGGTCCTTTCAGATGTATGCAGACCTTAGAGGAAACTTATGTACGGGCATTTTTTTCCGCACATACTAAATCGGGTTGTGTTCATGGCTGAAATGAATACAACAATGAGAACCAATGAGACTAAGAGTTTTTTTTTTTTGTGACTTAGGTTGTTTAGGTAAATACCAAAGCTTAACATTTCAAAAATATCAAATCCAGTAATTGATCGAGTATGATCGTTTCTATTTTATTATTTCAGATTTATTTTGAATACCGAAAGATAATAGATGTTAGAATAATTTAACCATAATGTTTCCTCCAAATTAGTTATAAAGTAGTAAAGAATAGACAATTGAACTACCATCTACTAATTTACTTTCCAAATGATACCATCCTTTTAATTGGAATTGCTTTTTTGAAGCTCTTATCCACAAGTATCTTCAAGTAGGCTGATTCGCAAGAATGACCTCAATAAGTTTTGGCTCAACATTTGTGAGCTTAAATTATTTTAGCATATGAGGCAAAAATTCTAGACATTCAACAAGTAGAGACAATGAACTTGCTCAATTGACCACAAGTTCTCTTATAGGAAAAAGTTGTACGCCTTGCTCAACTATTTAAAATTTAATACAATTGCAACTTCTTCCTATAGAAAACACATTACAGTATCTTCATAGTCTATAACTTCTTAAAATTTTTGAACTCCTACCTCAAAGGTAAATTTAACTGATGCACACATTACAACTTGAACTCATGTCTGATGTGCAACAAATGTCCCTTTTTATGATTTTATTAGTGTATTCAAAATATAAAGACAACCCTTTTGATGTACTATTTTTGCATTTTTCTCTTAATGCAAATAATTTTACTATCGGGATAATTCCTTCAATATGTTGTAACATTCAGGCTCATTTCCTAAGTTATTGTCACGACTCGGATTACAAGTTAGTCATGGGCATCCAACACCTACTTGGTTAGACAAACCCAACGGTCATTCATCAACAGTTCCAAATCATAATAAATAAGTAACAAGAGAGAGAGATAGAGCTACTAATCCAAGTACTTAGGAAAATCTAGTATGAAGATAAGAATGTGGAAGACAACAACTTAAACAGGTTTAAGTCCCCTCCATGAGCCATGATCAACTAGGAGTAGAAGAGTTTTATATAGGCCTTAAAATGACCAAACAAGTAAATATAATATTGAAGAGATAAAGAAAGGCTCGTGGCTAAGGATTAATTAGTTGGCTCACTGCTAGATCTCCTCAAAGATCTAACCCTCGTCAGCCATGAACCTCACTAGTACTAGGTTGAGGACCTGCTAAAGGAATGAATAGGAGAAGCAGACAAACTAGAAAATAGGGTAAGTCTAATACTAAATATGGAGGGAAGAATGCGACCATAAAAAAGGAGAGTATTCACGGGACAAATATATGTTTTTAGTTTCAAGAAAACTTTAATAAAAGAAGCCAACAATTTAACAATGGTAGTTTCAAAAAAACGGTTTTCAAGTCAAGAACTTCCAGCAAAAATAAACAAGTAGTCACTGATATGAAATATCAAGTATGATTTCAATTGCATGTAAGATGGTAGGAACCCAAGCATAAAACCTCTAGTTTTCCTTACATACTTGTCCAAGTCCGCTCAAGAGAACCTAGGAAATTCATAACAATATCATCAAAAACAAAAATAACAACATATCATGTTTCCGATAGAACCTCGGCTAGGGAAAGCAAGCAATTCTACAAAATAGGTTTGAGGAGAAAACAAAATGAACATACCAAAATATAGAAAGTACTCACATAAAAACAAAAGATAACCAGAGAAATAAAATAATAGAAGCAATAAACAAGACTACTAAGATAGAAATAGAATATAAAAGAGTAATGCTAATGCTCAAAACAACAATGCTCAACACTACCGAAAAAAATCTTATAAATCAGATATCAAGTCAAAAATCAAATAAATAGGATATGAATCAAATATGCTATTAAAATCAACAAACAAGCATAAAAAGTATACCTCGCGACAGTTATGTATGATAGGAACATACATAGAATCCCAGCGAGGGAAAATCGACCTTAAAAAAATGATAGAATCACTTACCTCAAGCCAAAGCACATCAAACCTACTCTTTGATGGTCTTACCTCACAGAATATAGTCCAAACGACTCTGGTCTAATCAAATAATGAATAGAATAACCAGTTCTAACCATAGGATCAATGTTTCTAAATTCGAAATTGAAAGAGTTGAAATACCAAGAATACCCTAGGCTTAAGTGATTGAAAATCTAAACACAAATAAATATGGTTATTCATATCCCCACAAGTCCAAAGGTACAACACATTCTCGAATTAGAACTTGTTTGGCTAATAACCAAAATTCCATAAGCAGACCCCTGTTTATTGCAGCTCCCTCGTGGTCGCGTAGGTTTGAGCCTGCAATAACCAAAAACCATTTCGAGCCCTCGGACTTCATCTCGGATCTTCCATACAAATCATAAAACATACTAAAAATCCATAGACACTTCTAGACGTAATTCGGAGTTCATATTCTCAGAACAGGGGTCAAAGTAATAACAATCTTCCCCACTAAAACACAAGTTCGTCATTGAACTTATACAATACTCAACTGATGACCCTGAGTCCCAAACCAGATCATCCCAAAAGTCATAATTGAGTTAGAAGGCTTAAAGTAACTCTCTATTCACCCAAGGGACCATACATACACAATATGGAAGGTCAACTATTCATTTTTTGTTCAAAAATAAATTTATTTTCAAAAACACATCAAATTGCCTTTGAACAACTAAAAATCACATAATAATATAAGTCAAAAATCACATAATAAGACTTTTGAGACCAACGACTTGTCATTCAGAGCATGTTTACCTAAATCAATACATTAAAATCAAATTTACAACAAGTACGTACTTGAAAATAAGATAGCATTCCAAACAACCTTCCTTTCAACTCGAATTTTATGGCCAACTTAAGAATGGCCTAACAAAACTTCTAGAACTAACAGTTCAGAAATCGGAGCTCAAAACATTGAAAATGTCTATCCAACCCCTATATGAAAGTATGAAAACCTTTCTAACCATATTCTCGAGGACTTGAGTAGTGCGCTCAAACTGACCATCGACAAAGGAGGGAAATGGTATTAAGATCAAGCTGATTACTCAAACTCTCCTAAACATATCTCCATAACTGAGATGCAAACTTAGGCCCCTTATCACAAACGATAGAAAGAGGTATTCTATGCAACCTACCCACATCCTTGATATAAAGTCTTGTAAGCTAATCTGTGAAATAGGCACACTGCACTGGTATGAAATATGCAGACTTTGTAAGTCTATCAAGTATCACCAAAGAGAGTAACTATTTCAAAGTAGATGGCAATCCAAGTCCAAAAGTCTATATTAATCCTCTCCTACTTCCAGTCAAAAAAGGACATAGCTTGAATCAACCACCCAATTTATGGTACTCACCACTTAACATTTTGACAGTTCAATTGCTTTGAAACATGATCCACCAGATTACGGTTCATACAATGCCACCAATATACATCCTTCAGGTCATGATACATCTTGGAATCACTTAAATGAATAAAATATCGAGAACCATAAGCCTAATCAACAATAGTTTCCTCGAGCCTTCCCCTCCCCCCCCCCCCCCCCCCCCACACCTAGTAAACAAACACAGCCAATAAGCTGCAATAATCTCTCATTGTCCATAATAAAAGAACTTGTCTCACCCTTTTGAACACGATCCCAGAGATCAGCAAAGTGAGAATCTTCATACTTGTGCGCCTTAATTTACTTAATCAAAGATGATCGAGACATCACACAAGCAAGGATTCTGTCAGAATCAGATCTGTCAATACGAACACATTGATCAGCCAAGGACTGAACCTCACGAGCCAAAGACCATCTCCCCATGGAAATATAGGCCAAAAAATCCAAAGACCTCGCACTTAAGGCATCAATTACATTTTCCTCTGCAAGATGATATAAGATAGTAAAATCATAATCTTTACTCAACTCCATCCACCTCCTCTGTCTAGAATTAAGATCTCACTATTTAAGAAAATGGTGGAGACTTTTATGATTGGTCTAGATCTGAAGAGACACACCGTAAAGATAATGCCACAAAATCTTAAGAGCGAACATAATTGTAGCCAACTACAAATTTTTAGCAGGATAGCTCTTCTTATTATCCTTTAACTGTCAATAAGCATATGCTATAACTTTCCCATGTTACATCAAGACACAACCAAGACCTACTTAGGAAGCATCACAATACACATAATAGCAATCACGACCCATATGTAAGACCAATAATAGGGCTATGTTCAGTAAGGTCTTGAGCTTTTGAAAGGTTGCCTCACACTCCTCTGGCCAATGAAACTTTATAGAAACAAGTAACTGGGGCTGTAGTAGAAACCCTCCATAAACATTTGTAATATCCCACCAAGCCAAGGAAACTGTGAATATCTGTTAGAGTTGTTGGCCTTGGCCAACTCTGAACTACCTTTAATCTTCTTAGGATCTACCTTTATCCCCTCACTAGATAATGTGACCCAAGAATGCTACTGACTCAAACTAAAACTCACACTTTGAGGAATAAGTATGAAGTTGATGATCTCTAAGTGTCTGAAGCAAACTTCTCAAATAATCCTCATGCTCAACACAATGTAGGAGTAGATCAAAGATATCATCGATTGATTCATAAGATCCATAAATAATGCTAGGGCGTTGGCAAGCTCAAAAGATATAACCAAAACTCATAATGACCATAATGGGTCTTATAGCCTTCGGACGTCGGATTCCCGGATCTTCAATTGATAATAACCCGATCTCAAATCTATCTTAGAGAAGAACTTCACACCTTATAATTGATTAAATAAATTATCAATAATGGGCAGTGGTTACTTGTTCATGAAGGTCACTTTGTTAGATTGCTTGTAATCAATGCACAACCTTACAATACCATTGTTCTTCTTCACAAGTAACACTGACGCACGCCAACGAGATAAGCTCGGTCAAATGAAATCCTTACTAGGAAGATCCTATAATTTCTCCTTCAATTCTTTCAAATCCACTATGACCATGTTATAGGGAGGAATAGATATCGCCTGAGTGCCCGGAGAAAAATTAATCCCAAAATCAATGTCTCACTCTAAGTCCTCGGGAAAGATATCCGCAAACTCATGACCAACATTCACTGACTTAATTGTCAGGGACGTCATACTAGTGTCCTGACTCAAAGCCAAATACGCCAAACAACATTTACCCAACATCTGCTTAGCATTTAAGAATGCATGATTATGCTCGTAGGCATAAAAAAATGAATCTATCCACAATACAGTAGGTGAATCAAGAATAGATAACTAAACTTTCTTGGCAATGCAATCGAATGTCACATGAAATAAAGCCAACCAATCTATACTCATAATCACATCAAATACACTATATTGAATATCAAAGATCAACCAGGGTATCGCGATTCCGAATAGAGATAACACAAATTGGATATACTCGCTCCATAATTAGATTCCACAACCTGTGTCAAAATACAAAATAGATCAGATAAACACAAATAATCTATTCTAAATCCCAAAGTAGAGTATAGATACACATATGAAAATATGTAGAGCCAGTATCAATAAGTATATAGAAAACTCAACCACAAGTTGTGAATATGCCCTTGATCTCCATACCTGTTTTCAGGACTGTTAAGAAGAGATAAGATGTTGCTGTGAATGTTGGCGCCTGTTGCAAAAATTATTGAGAATGCCCCTGGCGGGCCAACTATAAGAACCATGGGAACTATGACCAAAGAACTGAACTAGCCTATCAAAAGACTTCCCATAAATACCCTTGCTTCAATTCAAGGCACTTGAAAACCCTTCGGAACCCTTAACCTTGTTCTTCTCTCGCTCCCCCCTCTCGTGAATATAAATAGTCTTTATCCTCCTGATGATATCCACACGTAGAATAAAAAGAGTCTTAGCATTAATATCAAAATTCATGTAAGACCTCATAGGGTGGGAAAGTCTACACACATATCTCTTGTTTGTATCGGCATCAGTCTCAACCAACTTTAGAGCATAACAAGACTAAATTGTGAATCTAGCCACATACTCAAAACCTGACATCTCCTCCTACTTAAGCTACTCAAACACCAAACGATGCACATCCTAGAAACAATAAGGAAGAAACTTCTCCATGAATCAATGAACAAACTTAGTCCAAATAAATCTAAAAAAATTAGTTGCCCTAGACCTCTGAAGAGATGATGACTAAGCCTTAGCTTGGCATGTCAACTACATAGAATTATACTCAACACCGTAGTCCTCAAAATAACCCAAGTGTAATAATAACTGCTAGCAAGTTTCAATGAACTCATGAGGATCCTTAGCACTAGTCTGACTCGCAAATATAGGCAGCCCTAACATCGTGAAAATGTGAAACCTTTCTAGATCTGGGTCTTGAGCAGTTGGTTGCTTAATAACTCAAACCTGCCACCATGAGATACAACACCACTGACATGAGCTAGAACATAAAGACCAGGAGTAGGATGCTACTCCATTGTAAGTGCAACTGGTGTTTAAACACCATCATGAAGTCCTGTTGTGGTAATACATATATCACCCCAAACTGGGACCTCCCAAACCTCGGGTGCCTTGGGCTGATCCTCCATGATTGAATCCTCAATCAGAACTCCAATGCCCACTACATGGGCAACTCTAGCCCTAGGTGGTGCAGTTAGATAGACCCAAGCACCCTACTTCCTCTAGCGCAACGTCTACCTTGAGTAACGCCTTGACCTTTAGCTCGACTATTGCGCCTGCCACCTCTAGGTGCAACTGGTACCACTGGTACCTCAGGTACCTCCTGTTCAGCCTCCTCAAGTACCGCTCACACTAAATGAGTCCTCACCATATGTGAAGTAGATAATCGAAAAATGTTAGCTTCTTATTCACAATCTTAACGCATGAGATACGGAATGGAAGAAAAAAAGTTTCTAAGATACCCTGTAGCCTTTCATAGATAGGTATAGATGTCATAAATCGATCAACAAGTCTCTACTAGGTATTGATCATGACTCACCAAGACACTAAACTCGTAGCTCTGATAGCAAGTTGTCATGGAACATATTATAAGGTCGTGATGGGACCCAACACCTACTCTGTAAAGCAAACCCAACACCTGTTTTGTAAAGTAAACCCAATATTAATTCATCAATAGACTTAAATCATAATAAAGAAATAATAGGAAAGAGATAGAGATACTAATCTAAATACTTAGTAAAATCTAGTATGTAGACAAGAATGCAAAAGACAGAAACTTAAATAAGTTTTAAGTCCCCTTTATGAGTTGTGATCAACTACGAGTAGAAGAGTTTTATAAAAGTCTCCGAGTGACTAAATAAGAAAATTAGTTACCGAAAAGATAAAGAAAGGCTCGCCGCTAAGGACTAGCTAGTTGACTCACCGCTTGTTCTCCTCACGGATTTAACCATCGTCAGCCACGCATGTCACTAGTACTAGGTGTAGAACCCGTCAAACGAATTATTAAAAAGGTGAAATAGATAAAAAAAAAATATGTTGAGTCTAATACTTAATAAGGAGGGTAGAGTGCGATCAAAAATGAAGGAGAGCATTCACTGGACATATATATATATATTCAGTATCACGAACACTTTAATAAAACAAGCCAACTATTTTAAAATAATAGTTTAAAAATGATTTCCAGGTCAGGTACTTCCAGCAAAATGCAACAAGTACTCATATATATGCAGCCACAAGTGTGATCTCATATGTACGTGATGATTGTTGGAACCCTGTCATAAATCCTCCAGTGTTCTCTTAAAATTTATGATCAAAAGTATAAAATTCAATAGTACCAAAATGATTTAGTATTTCAGATATCAAGTTAACAATATAAAAAAAGTATGATTTAATCAAATATGTTCTCAAAATCAACACACATTCGTCAACAACCCTAAATAATAATAATGAAATAACATGAAAGAGATAGAGATACTAATTCAAATACTTAGTAAAATCTGGTATGTAGACAAGAATGCGAAAGATAGCAACTTAAACGTGCTTAGGTCCCCTCCAAGAGCCTTGATCAACTATGAATACAAGAGTTTTATACAAGTCTCCAAATGACTAAATAAGAAAATATTATACTTAAAAGATAGAGAAAGGCTCGCCACCAAAGGCTAGCTAGTTGACTCACTGCTGGATCCAGAGTCGGACCTGTGATTTGAACATTATGGATTCTAAATTTTAGAATAATGATCTCAAGTGCTAGTTACTGGGTTCTTGACTTGAATTTTGTACACATTTAGTGATTTTTTTAACACAACAATACTGTCTGCATCAAAATTACTGGGTTCCGCCGAACCCGCACCTCCTTCTCTAAATCCGCCCCTGGCTAGATCTCCTGATGGATTTAAGCATCGTCACTAACACACCTCACTAGTACTATGCGTAGAACCTGATAAATGAATTATTAAAAAGGTTAAAATAGATTAAAATAGAAAATATGATGACTCTAATATTCAGTAAGGAGGGCAGAATGCGATCATAAAGAAATGAGAGCACTAATGGGACATATATATATATATATATATGTGTGTGTGTGTGTGTGTTCAGTATCAAGAATACTTTAACAAAACAAGCCGATATTTTTAAATAGTAGTTCCAAAATGGTTTTCAAGTTAAGTACTTCCAGCAACACGCAACAAGTAAGCACAGATAAAATACAACAAGTATGATCTCATATGTATGATGATGGTAACCCATCGGTGTTCTCATAAAATCCATGCTCAGAAATATAATATTCAACAATATCAAAATGATCTCATAAATCAGATATCAAGTCAATAGTATCACATAAATAGGATATCAATCAAAAACATGCATAAGAAGTACACTACATAATATTTATGTATGAAAAAATATATAGAATTCCAGCATGAGCAAATCCTCTTTAAAAAATGGATATAATCACCTACCTTCAATGGAAGCACGTCAAAATTACAGTGCAATGGTTTGTCTCATCAAATCTCCTCCAAATTATTCCAGTCTAACTAAATTAATGAACGGAAGAATTAATTCTAACTATAGGATGAATTTCTCCAAGTTCAGAATTGAAAAGTTTGAATTTTCCAAAATACCCTTGGGCCCATGTGGCCGAAAAATATGGACATACAATCCGTTCTGGAATTGAATCTTGCTTCAGTCAGTCTTGAGAATTAATTTTAATTACATAATAATATTACCCATTCGATTACGAGTCTAGGCATTTGAAATTTATCGAAATTGGACCACAATAAGTTCATCAAATCCCTTATAAACCGTCTCTTGGATTTATCCCAAAAATCTCCAAAATCCTAATTCAGTTTCACGATATTAGTGAAAATTATCCTTGAAAATTAATGGGTTAAATAGGTGTTAAGGAATTATACCTTGATCAAATGGGTGAAAACCCCGGTCAAAATTGCCCAAATATCAAGCTAAAGCTTACATATGTTAAAGTTTGTGTAAACCCTAAAATCTATAATTTTTCGTCTATATATATCTCTGGCGATGTGCAATCGTGACACACACCTATGGTCGAGCCGGCCAAAGCCAAAACTTAACGCAGTCACGTGCATAAGGATTGCGCTTTGTAGTGCCGCTCAGTTGTGCGGTCATGATTGGAGCTCCACGATTTGAGCTTGCACCATCAAATCAGCTACCTGCAATATGCACCAAAAACCACATCAAAATCTTGGACTTCATCTCCAACCATCCCAACAAGTTATAAAACATAATAGGAATTCATACACACTTACGGATCATAATTTCAAGTACAAATACTCAAACAAGGGTCCAAGTAATTACATTTGTCATATTTTACATACTAATTCATGGTCCTTCATGGATGGCGAGTGCATTTTACATGATTTTATATATATTATTTTCTTCATAAAAGCACAAATATTATCATGTATTTACCCTTCTTGTAACCAAATTGTGTAAGAGAGTTTACAAAAGAATTGTTGCAGGTAGCAAGAAAGGATTTAGAGAAAAAGTATAGTGAAGAACAAAGAAGACAAGTTATCGTAGAGTAAATAAAAAAAGATATCCAAGGATGCAGAAGTTTGGTCTAGCATGAAAAAGATAACATGCCCTAACCTATTTTCCGTCATAACCGGATTTCATTACCATAACATATTTTCATCCATAACCTATTTTTATCATTCATAACTTACTAGCCTCGTTCATCTTCGGTGCAAGAGCGCTCGATCAGTGAGCTATAATGCACTCTTTAAAGGGTGGCTGCTTCTAGGCAAACCTCCTGGTTGTCTTTGCACCCATACCTCCTATATCACAGAATGGTCATTTTGGGGACCTCAAAAGTAAAGAATGACGGTTCGACGAACTCTTATTCGCCCCTGGCAAACCTATATACTCTTGTCCTGTTGGGTACTGTTGGGTATAAAGAACACAGGAATTTTCAACCATAACAAATTTCCATACCACAACGTCTCATGGGATGATTATAAAATATAGCATTTGGCCACAATTTAAGAGGAAAATAGGGGCAGAGGCAAGAAGCCTCATTGCATATTTTCCTTTACAAGAGCTTCATGCTCTTATATCACTTTGTATATATTTTTCTACTTTTAACCAAGAAATTAGTTGTATTTCTAGTTTGAAATAATTATAGTTCCTGCTCTTAATTAAATAGCGAGAATTTTTCTTCATCAATACTTCTTTCTATTTTATTATTTAATGGATTATAATATACTTATTATCAGTACTAACTTTAATGTGAATCAATTTTCAGTCGTTGAAAAAATGTTGGATCTTGAAATTTTATGTAATAGTAAAATCTTATTCTTCAGTTTCAGTTGCTTTGCCTGAAACTTTCATTTTTCAAACATTAATATGTTTTTATACTTAGATGTTATTTAATTTTGGCACACTTATCTATTTTATATCATAAACTAGGGGTGTCAATGCCTATTCGAAAATTGAGTATAACCGAAAGAATTGTACCAGACTGGACCAATTTTTAGGGACTTTAAAATAAAATCGTAGATTTTTAGGCAAAGTTATAACAGTATCGATAATTAAGTTATGTTTTTTATTTTATAAAAAAAGTTAATATAATACCGAACCAAATCAAATAAATTTATATGCATAATATATACTTTATACTAAAGTTACATGTATAAACGTATATAATTTTAATTAAGTTAAGAGATAACAAAATATTAAATATTTCATCTTAGGCCTAGGAGTGGAATTAGTAATGATTAGTGTGTCCCAACATATTGTAATAGTACAAGTACTACGGTTGAAAGTTGAGCCTAACGTGCTTCAATAGTGTAGTGTTTTCACTAATTTTAATTCCCAAATTCTTTTTAATCTAGCTCTTGCAAAAGTTATGAATTTGTTTTGAGAAGGTCTTCGCAGACCTTTTGTGTTCTAAATTTTGTTCACTTTAATTAGATGTAGGTTAGATCTCTTTTAGATTCATTCCGGCTTTTATATATATATATATATATATATATATATATATATATATACTTATTTTGAACTTTGATTTAGTGTAGAACAATATATGATTATCAAATATCTTTTTGAAAAAATAAACAAACGTGAGTTTAACGGTCGAAATAATCTAAATTATTGTCTAGCTTTATATTTATTCATCTTACCCACTCTCTAATAATATTTGAGATTTGGCATTATAAAGTGTTTCACTACCCTATATTGCTCATGAATCATATTAGGCACTCATTGCAAAATATTTAACTGAATTTGATATCATTGTTTGTCTCTAATATGGTTTACTTAATTTATAAGCTAAAATTTACATTTTTATTTATCCGCTAAAATCGTATGATATTTGACGATGTTCTTAAAAAAATCTTAATCGAGCACGTAACAGCTTAGCCCGCTAGTGATATTGTCCGCTTTAGACATCGGCCAGCACGGGTCTAAAACGCATCACTAAGGTCTAAGGCATGCGTACTCATATACCCAGCATCTCTCATGTGTTATGCCAATATGAGATACTCTTAGCTGGAGTGTCGCATACATCCCCTTTTATGGACTCAGTGTCCTCGCTGAAGTTTGCCCCCCCTCCCCCCTTTCCGGGATTTGCCTAAACTCAACGCTGAACTTTATCTCACATAAACAAGGATGACACAGAGTGACTCTAATATCATCTATAATAGCTCGTATCCCGCTAGTGCTGAACTCTGATCCACATCGATAAGGCTGACACAGAGTGACTCTGATATCATCTGCAACAGCCCATATCCCGATAGTGATATTGTCTGTTTTGGACCTAAGCTCTCACTGGTTTAAAAGGATTCACTAAGGTCTATGGTATTGAAACGACCTCGGTCAGTCGTTTTGGAAGTTGGGACTCTAATTAGCGTGCCAATAATTTTAAAATATTCGTAAGGTCCATTAAGACCTGTCTGTAAAATTTGAGTTAAATCAGACCTCGCTTCGTATGTATCGGAAGAAGATTTCAGTTTTTATTATCGATAAATATTAAAAAGACATTTTCGAGCTCGATGTTGGCGAATGAACTCCGATTCGAAATCCGAAAGTGCCGTTAGGTTCGTATGATTATTTGTGACTTTTGTGAACTTTTGAAAGTAAATTTCGAGGTTGTTCGGCTAGTTTCCGCTAAAATGACGAAAGTTAAATAATTTGACATTTTTCCATTTAAATTTCATATTGAGTTTCGGGAGTCCGATTTGAGATCCGCCTTAGCAAGTGTGTTACATATATTTTGTATAACTGTTATGCAAAAGTTGGAATTATTTCGAATATCGTAGGGTACCGTTTTAATTTTCGTCGAGAAAAGAAAAGAAATTATAAAAGAAAAGAGAAAGAAAATTAAAAAAAAGTGAAAAAGGAAAGGACAAGAAAGAAATAATGGCGGTGGGCCTTGGGATTAATAATCCCTTAGCTGCACTTCCATTTGAGATTAACTCAAAAGCAGAAACATAGAACAAGAAACTAAACCGAGACAGTGAGAAGAAAAAATACCGAAAAATGAGAAAAAGAGCCGGAGAAAGATAGAATTTTCACCCCAAAATATTCAGGTAATAATCTTAATGCATTATTTGAGTTTATTACGTGTGTTTGAATATATTCTGACGGTAAAAATTGGAATATTAGACAACATTTTAATAAGTTCAATTAATAGTTTAAAGGGTCAATTGGACCCCGATAATGAAATTAATTATATATTCGTATTCAGTGAGTTATGAGAAATATATAAATGTAATTTATTTAGGGTTTGGTTATGTGACCTTAAACCCTATACATAGGCCCGGCCTGCGTATTGCGTATGCGAATAGGGTATCAGGTTCCTAACCGGATTGCCCTAAGATGTGAGGAATGAAGCCTTTAGCCTAATTTGATATATTTTTCTACTTATTGAATAGAATAGGATCGTTTGGAAATAAAACCAAAGGATAAATCGGTTGTTGATTAGCAAGTGCTAACTTTTGGAAGAGGTAAGTGTTTATATCCATTTCTTTGGAGGCACCTGGCCTCGCGGATTTTCTACCACGTGTTTCTTATGTGTGTAGATGCCGGTAGGCGTACTCATTACGCCTTAACTTTGGATTTACATTGTATATTATATGTTATGTCCTGTGTTGGTATTGCATGGAGGATCTGAGCATTGTACTCTGGCTGTGAGTTGACATATACTTCCCGGCAGTCGATGAGAGTCCCGCGCCGGTGAAGGGTTATCATTGCATCATATTGAGGGTAGGAGGATTCCGCCCTCGGAGCAGGAGGATTCCGCTCCATTGCATCATATTGAGGGGAGGAGGATTCCGCCCTCGGAGCAGGAGGATTCCGCTCCATTGCATCATATTGAGGGTAGGAGGATTCCGCCCTCTGAGCAGGAGGATTTCCGCTCCATTGCATCATATTGAGGGTAGGAGGATTTCGCCCTCGGAGCAGGAGGATTCTGCTCCATTGCATCATATTGAGGGTAGGAGGATTCCGCCCTCGGAGCAGGAGGATTCCGCTCCATTCATTTGGCACATGTGACCCTTTGCATCATATTTAATCTCATTTCATTTCATCTCATTTCATTTCACTCCATACCATTGTGTAGACTTGTGGTACATAACTACTGTTCTGCTTATACGTGCATTGCTTATTTGTTGATATGTTTCTGGCTCGTATTCCTGGTGGAGTTTATGGCTTCATACGTGTTTCCGGTTAATATCTGGCTCTGCCTTTTTGTAATTTAAATAAGAGGAATTTGGTTTATCTGTTTCTTCTCCCTGGCTAGCTATCCTATTCTTTGAGGTGGCTAGTATGCCCCACTTATTGAGTCCTTTTGACTCACCCTTGTTTTTTATTTGTTTCTTGTCTATGTATTTCGTTTCGGCAGGTTTGCTCCAGGATTGAGTTCGCCACGTTGTGAATGAGCGAAGATGACTTCAGCTGTCAAGGTGAGCTAGCTTTTATTCCAGATGGCCACCAGTTTATTGTTTATTATTTAAGTTGCATTTTACTCCTGATCAGGAGGTATCTGTCTTCTTTTGTACTCTTAGACGTCTAGTCTGGGTAGCCCTAAACCTAGTATGTTGGGTAGTCAGCTGTAATTTCTTTTGTACAGCTTAGAGGTATCAGTATGTCTGTTTTTTTTAAGTCTTGTCCTTATTTATGAATTGTTATATTTATTTCCCTAATTTAATTGGTAAGAGTTCACCCGACGGGTCTAGGGGAGGATGTCGGGTGCCCGCACGGCCTAACCGGAGTCCGGGTCGTGTCGGTTGGTATCAGAGCCTAATTTAGAGTCTATCCAGACTAAGACAGTGTCTAGTAGAGTCTCGCTGATGGGTACGTAGACGTCCGTACTTATCTACGAGAGGCTATGATGGCATTTAGGAAGTTTCAATTCCTTCATTTCTGATCGTGCGTCGGTCTAGGATGCAAAAGTATTTTTGTTAATTCCTTCGTGGTAATTGTGAACCCTCATGCGACAAATCAGCAAACGGTATGAGGTCAAGACGAAGCATTCTAGCCTGGGGCTAGCACTGACGAAGCCCCGAGAGTTTTTTATCGTACTGACGATCTAGTTACGGAGGTCCCAGATGTACAAGCTTGCGATGGGCAAGGGAGCAGGACCTTGTGGTTCCCTTGGCTCTCTACGATGCTTTTACGATAATTTTGGCGACGCAGATACCGCAAGAACCTATTATTCGCTAGGCAGCTTATCAGGTTGTCGCAGATGCAGATGTTCAGTCTCAGGGAGCTTCTATTCCAGTTCTTAATATTGCCGCAGTAAAGTATGTTCCAGAGGCAGCATGTGTTGTGCCTCTAGTTATTCTGGCCGGTTAGCTAGTCCGAGTAATGGCTCGGTCTGAGTATCTGAAAAGGCTGCATTATTTTACCCAATTTAACCTTCCGATATTCTTAAGCCATACATCAGATAATCCCTGCGTAAATTTTTAAAATACAATGATGTCAGCATATCCTTCAGGCTCTTGATTATATCGAGCAGTATAGTGTTGATTATTCTGCTTTCCAGTTTCAAGGTCCAGCCCTGGATTGGTGGACCGCTCTCTTATTAGCTAACTTGGTTCGGTTTTTCTTCTAGATTCATGGAAAAGTTCCTTTCGAGTAGCGAGCGAGATGAAAAGTGTTGCCAGTTTGAGTGGATTGGACAGGGTAGCCTGTTGGATAGCCTGTTGGTGTTTCAGAATATGAGATTGAATTCTATAAAATGGTTGAATATGCATTTGAACTAGTCCATGAGCCTTTCGAGAGATTCAAAGATTTATTGATGACCTTTCTCCTTCCTTGAGATCCCAGATGGCTCGAAAAATTGAGGTTGTGACTTTATTTGATGTCGTTGTTGATATTGATCAAAGGTATTAGGCATACCATAAGTAAGAGGGGAAAGAGTTAGAGCGGGAGAGCAAGAAATTCTGTGGCCCTGGTGGGCAACCATAGTACCTCATTTGGAGGTAAAAGTTCTGATTATTTTAGGAGGTCATCTTCTAGGTTATCTCAGCTTGTGTCACGTGATTCTTAAAGTGCACCAGTAGCTCGTCAAGATCAGATTCAGTCTTTTCTTCACAGCTATCAATGATGCCGGGCAAATTGGAGCCAAAGCGGCAACCATCAAGAGCCAAGCTCAAGAGCACAAGGAGTATACATCAAAGGCTCCCGAGGAGAATCCGAGAGTGATTTGAAGTCATGAACTTGATCACCATTGAGGGAGGACAAACTACGGACCAAGGAGGAACATCTAGAGTCCATTTTGAGCCATTTCAAGACCTCCCAGGATGAGGAGGACCGCCTACACAAAGAGGCGGACCGCCTAGACAAATTCGAGCCTCAGGATCCAAGGAGGCGGACTGCCTAGTGTGCAGCCAGCCTCAGGAAGTTGAAAACAGGCGGAGCACCTAGAGGGGGAGGCGGACCGCCTACCCCTGTGTTAGCATGACGGGATTTTCCTTCATTTTGATGTGTATTTTCTACTTTAGCCCTAAGGGGCCTTTATTGTTTTAACCCACTTTGGGGGTATTTTAGACATTACATAGGGCATGGGAGAAGACTATAAAAATCCCCCTTAGTCTTTCATTTCATTTAGACAATCTTGAATATTGAAGAAACTTGAGCTATGCTCTCTTTGAACCCTTGTTGGGAACTTGAATTCAATTGGTGGAATCCAATTTGAACTTCATCCATCTTTGATCACTCTATTTGCAAGAGTCGGGTACCTCTTGAGGATAGTTGCATAGCGTTGGTGATTCCTTGACATTCACCCGAGGTGTAACGAGACAAGTTCCTCGTTGCTACTTAGGTAATCGTTCGAGTCTCGTCTCGTTTTTATCTTTATCTTTATCGCTTCCGCATTTTCATATCGTTTCTAGCTTCCGCATATTTTTCCCTCCATCAGTTGGTATCAGAGCACGGCTAGGCTTTGTTCTTACGAATCCTCGGTCTTGTTCTTGTTATTGTTGTGATTGTGTTGTTTGTTCTTGAATTTGAAGAAAAAAACAAAAAAATTCAAAAATTTGAAAACTACAAAAAAATTGGTGAAACTTGTTGGATTCAAACACCCAAACATTGAAAATCATTGGGGTTTTATATATGTTTGATTCCCGTTCTTTTGGTACCAAAATATCTTGATTTGGTGTTGTGATTCGAAATTTGAAGAATCAAATCTCCAAAATTTTCAAAACCCTAGAAACTTGGCTTCAAGAATCGAAATCGATTATTTGTTGTTTGATTGGGGTTAAAAACTATTGGGGTTTGTTTGTCATCATCCTATACACCTTGGGGTACCATTAGATTGGAAAAACAATGTATTTTCGTTGGAAATTTGGGTGCTAAAGAATCAAAAACGCGGAGTGCAAAGCTGCAGGAAATGCAAGTAGGCGGACCGCCTACATTTTGAGGCGGACCGCCTCCCTCTGGGCTGCTTTCTGGACTTTCTTAGGCGGAGCGCCTCAGGTTTGAGGCGGAGCGCCTCTTTCTGGGAGCTGTGTAGGTAGTTGTTTTTCGTAGGTTTTCGCTTTTTGTTGGCTTGTATCCCTTCCGACTAGTACTTTTCAAGTAACACTCCTACTTTATTAGTACTAGTTCATTGAGCGTATAGGATTCTCGTGCTTAGAGGAGAGTAGACCTCAAAGAAGACTCGTAGTTAATTTGTCTTCAAGTGCGCACCTAAATAGCCTAGCGTTCATCGAGTCCCATCAACTCCACTCTTCCCGAAGAGTATTTGGTTCTTGTGAATTTGATTGGTTATCGAGGAAGTTGTTCAACTACGAGGAAGCCTTTGAATCAAGTTTGAGTGACAAATCCCCCACCACTAAACGAGTGTACCGAGTGACATTCAAGAGTGAGGGAGCGGGTGAGGTTTTTACTCTAACCTCTTTATCTTATCCTTGATTTTTGTAGGTACATGGCCGGAGACGCATACGATACCATTAAGGTACCGGTAAGCACTTTGGTCAACCTCTTGGCCGAGGTGAGATCCATAAGCTCGAGGTTTGATCGCCTCGAAGAGGAATGGACCCCGAGTGTCCAAAAGGATGCCAAAAAAGGCATTAGTGAAGAAAAGTTGGGCATTCCCCAACAAGTGGGCATTCCCCACAACTTGGGCATCCCCCAAGATGGTGTAGTTACTCACTCTAAGAGTAAGTATACTACTCCTATGGGCCAACCAATGGCAAATAAGGGAGTTGGGGAAAGTGAGAAAGGTGATAACATTATTGGACCTCATCCCCACACACTTGCACGTGAGAGCGATTTGAAAGAAAGAAGAGGAGAGGAAAAACAAATTGAGAGTGAGGGCACCCTTTGTCCTAACCATTTGTTATCTTCTTCTTCTTGCTATAGCTTTTGTGTAGGTACTCTTGGAGGCGAGCTAGTAGAGCCTCAACTGTTTGCCTTGGAAGGAAGACAAGATAACAGAGATCTTGATTATGAGCTTCATGAAGGAGAAATTGAACGCAATGCTTCACGCAATGTGAGTGTTCACGGGAACGACTCAAAAGTAAGTGTTTCTTCACCTTCATATGAGTATGAAAACTCCTTATCTTGTGAGAACTGGATGCTAGATGATACTTATTATGTATTTGATGAGCTTACAACTAGCATAGAGTCGGTTGGTCAAATTGTGTTTGCTTGTGAACCACTAGTTGAGGGGATTGATAAGCCACATCATGATGTGAGCCCGGTATTCAATGAACCCCTCTTTAGTGAAAATGTGGTGGTTGACCTTGCTTGTGACCCTTGTTATGACACCCCACCCTTATTTGATGAAGGGAAAGATGAGTTATGTGACTCTACCCTTATTGATATAAGTGATTTTGGTGGATTTGTGTGTCGTAGTAAGGATGATAGTGACCTTGAGGAGTCCAAATTGCATGAATTGGACAAGGTTGTCTATGATGACTCCTCAAGTGAGGGCAAAAATTCTAGTCTTGATACTATGCCTTTGTTGGACTATGAAATTGAGGTGCATGCTTTTGTATTCCCATTGTGTGGGGGCATCTTTAATTGTGAAGGTGATTTGTATCGGACTAGAGTTGAGAATGAGCTAGAACCTCCGTGGTGCAAGGGATTTGATCCCATAGACAACTCTTTGTTGGAATCTTCGAGTGAGGTAGATGATCCTTCTAGTGACCCTAATCTTGTTGGTTTGGGTTATGATGATGAAGAGGCCATTATTAACGCCTCCCTTGAGAGTTTACCTTGTGAAGGGGGTTGTCTCGAGGATGAAATTGGAGGTGAGGAGGTACCTCTTAGTGTGAGTATGAGAGCTTTTAAGAAGGGGAGTGGGGTGATTGATCCTAATTGTGAATTGACTTACTTTGTCTATCCCATCCCACATGTTAACCACACTTTGAGAATTGAGCATGCCAAAACCATTGTGCCGCAAAGTGAAAGTAATGCATTGAAGGTTTGGTGTGTTGATCATGAGCTTAGGGGTCATAGGAACTTGATTGCTTAATCTTGAATGTTCTATGTCCTAATGATCTCTTTGCTTGTTATGGATGCGAGTGCTTGTCACTATGGAGCCAAGAACTTGTTGTCTCCTTTGGAGACATAAGCTTTTTGATTTGTATTGATACTTGGCTCTATCACAAGAGTGAATTTTCCACATCACTTGCACTCACTCTTGTTGGACTTGCCTACTCGTGTAGTGGAAAGTCTTGGTGTGCTAATCTTGAACCTAGGGATCGTAGAGATTTTGATAGCTTGCTTATGCATATATCACGCACTATTGATCTCTTTGTTTGTTCTCGTGTTGGGTGCACTTCTTTGTTGAACCAAGTAATTGCTAGTTCCCTTGGGAACATGAACTTCTTTATGGCTATTGATACTTGGTTATACCATAAGAGTGTGTTTTCCCACACTTGTGAAACTAACCTACTCTTGTAGTAGGAGTTTTGTTTTTGCTTGTGCTTGTCTTCGATTGTAGGACTTGATGGTTTGATTTCGAGGACGAAATCCTTTCAAGAAGGGGAGGATGATGCCGGACAAATTGGAGCCAAAGCGGCAACCATCAAGAGTCAAGCTCAAGAGCACAAGGAGTATACATCAAAGGCTCCCGAGGAGAATCCGAGAGTGATTTGAAGTCATGAACTTGATCACCATTGAGGGAGGACAAACTACGGACCAAGGAGGAACATCTAGAGTCCATTTTGAGCCATTTCAAGACCTCCCAGGATGAGGCGGACCGCCTACACAAAGAGGCGGACCGCCTAGACAAATTCGAGCCTCAGGATCCAACGAGGCGGACCGCCTAGTGTGCAGCCAGCCTCAGGAAGTTGAAAACAGGCGGAGCGCCTAGAGGGGGAGGCGGACCGCCTACCCCTGTGTTAGCATGACGGGATTTTCCTTCATTTTGATGTGTATTTCCTACTTTAGCCCTAAGTGGCCTTTAATGTTTTAACCCACTTTGGGGGTATTTTAGACATTACATAGGGCATGGGAGAAGACTATAAAAGTCCCCCTTAGTCTTTCGTTTCATTTAGACAATCTTGAATATTGAAGAAACTTGAGCTATGCTCTCTTTGAACCCTTGTTGGGAACTTGAATTCAATTGGTGGAATCCAATTTGAACTTCATCCATCTTTGATCACTCTATTTGCAAGAGTCGGGTACCTCTTGAGGATAGTTGCATAGCGTAGGTGATTCCTTGACATTCACCCGAGGTGTAACGAGACGTGTAGTTCCTCGTTGCTACTTAGGTACTCGTTCGAGTATCGTCTCGTTTTTATCTTTATCTTTATCTCTTCCGCATTTTCATATCGTTTCTAGCTTCCGCGTATTTTTCCCTGCATCAATCAACAATCTTTCCAGCTTCCATTTTTCAGCGAAAAGGTGGTATCGTTGTCGTGAGTCTGGCTATCCCTTGAGGAGTTTTCCCTTACTCTGGTAAATAGGCAGTCGTCGTTTCTCTCGTCATCAGGCACCTGCACAGTCGCAGGAAATTTCATTTAGATCTCAATCAGCCAGAGAAATGCCACCATTCAGTAAAGGTCGAGAGCGTGGTGGCAGTGGTTCTTCAGAAGGTAATTATCAGGGTAATGGCTCAGGTCAGCTGTAGAGGCAGTTCAATGAACTGCCAGTCAGGCAGGATGCTGAGGTATCTGATGTAGGACACCCATGTATTTCTTCTTCCATTACATGTGAGTAAGATTTGATTCTTCCGATTGGTCTGGACTTCGTTTATCTTACCATATTTCATGGCTTCCTTGGATATTGTTTCTATTAAGAATCGATTGTGGTAGGGTGAGCTTCTGGTATGATTTCATCCTGGCATTTGTGAGACCCTGTTAATTTATCTGGTCTAAATATGAGAGATTTGACAATGAGTGTCGCTATTGTCTGCATGGCAACTTGTCGTGCCACCTTCTATTATTATGTCAAATTAGTCTATCTCTCTTTGGAATTCAGTGTTGTTAGGATGGTGGGATTCTTAATTGTCACCATCAGAAAGTGTTATCATTTCTTCCGGTGCAAAGTGATTAGTAAGTAATATTCGATCTACATATCTCCTCTTGGTTCGAGACGCTAGCAGAGCCATGTTATTTTACAAGTTTGTCTCGGTATAAAAGGGTTATCTGGTAAATTTTCGGAGTTTCCTTTTTATAGGAAGCTTAAATTGACATAAATTTTGTTCCATAAAGCTCATTTAATGTCTATTTCTTCAATTGCGATTCTTCGGTTTGCCTGACTCGTAAGTAATCTAGCTCCGGTAGCCAAATAAATAAGAAGAAGAGCTTCCTAAAACTCTAATTATTTCTATCCTCAGTCTGTTGCCATCTCTTCTTTATTCGGCACTGGTGAGCTTAGGCGGTCAGTAGCCTATTGTGATGTTCCCTGCGTTGAACCAGAGTGCGTGCCAAGGTAGGTTGGTAAGCACATTGTCGTTTTTGAAGGCTACTAAGGGTAATGAGAGGCGTCATTTGACCTTTGATTTGATCCATCAGGCGGTGGTGCTTATAGAAAATGTATGGAGTTGCAGCTCGAGAGTTGCAGCTGTTTGGCAACTCGAAAGGGTAGTTGGTAGCTTAGGTCTGCCTACGTTCAGCTTTTAGCTAAATCTTCTTTAGTCCAGCAGACTGTGCGGGGATGGGTATTCCTATTCAAATAGCTGCGTGAGTTTGTGCTTTAAGTGAAGGAGTCTTCCTCCAAATACAAAATGGTAATACTAAATCCCTAAGGCGTTGATACCACTTTTGTCACGACCCAACCTAGGGCCACGACAGAAACCTACAATGAGTGTCGATCATTGCTAAACCCACTAATAATCTATTAATGCTAGAGATAAGCTGACAACCTGATCATATATACGTACCTATCTGCTGAAAGCATAAAGTCTGGAAAGATGACACGACTTTAACTTGCTGGCAATTAGAACACTGAGCCACAAAGTCTACTATGTTACACTTCATTCCGTCCCACCAATAAATCTGCTTAAGATCATGGTACATCTTAGTCGAACCTGGATGAACAGTATATTTGAAATAATGTGCCTCTATCATAATCTGTCCACGTAAATCTGCAACATCAGGGACACAAAGTCTATCTTTATACATGAAAACACCGTCAGTAGTAACTCTATATGGTGACTCCGGTTTTCTTCTGGCTATCTGTCTGTATTCAACTAGAACTGGATCTTCATACTGACACTGTTTTACTTAATGAAAATTTAGAGTTAAAGGTCTAGTGCAGCTTGTCGTCCATCCATCATTGGCATATCTCCTTCACACCTCAACTCTTTGAGAAGTTACTTTAGCATTATAAGTGCACATGTAATCAACTTTGTTGTTGGTATTCTGCCTCAGCTCATGGTCCAACTACATGTCTCTTTTATTTTTACTTTTTCAAGTCATAATATTTCCAATTCAAAGACAATACCCTGACGTAGA
Source organism: Petunia x hybrida (assembly GCA_037355625.1). Lineage (NCBI taxonomy): Eukaryota > Viridiplantae > Streptophyta > Magnoliopsida > Solanales > Solanaceae > Petunia > Petunia x hybrida. Next base: position 6,639,889 of record JBBBVM010000484.1, read on the forward strand.
TGTTCAGTCTGAATATCATTCCTGGTCTGCATCATACTATCCAGTAGTATTTGCATGATCCTTATCCTTATATGATAGACTCTGTTCAAATGAACCTTTGACATATATTAGGACATGAGTAACTACATTCCCACGAGGAGCTTGCGGAACAACCCTAACATCAAGTGAGATGTTGCATAGTGCATTCGTAAAAATGATATAGCTTGCATCAAATCTTCTATAGTGTGTAGTGACAAAGTACTTCAAAAGCTCCCCCTATTGCATCAAGCGTGAGCTAATTCTTAGTTCCATCGACCTGTTCTATATCGAAAGGTATATCGAATAAGTGATTATCGGCTGAATCATGTTAACCCATTAAAAGTTCCCTGTATCTTTACTTCGAAAATGTAAACTCTCTTCTCGTGATCGAGGAAGGATCAGCTTAGTCAGAATAAGCTGTGCAATGGTGTCATCATATTATCCAGATATATTGTATTCCAAAAGTTCGATATGCGTGTTATAATTCTGATCCTGTAATCAGAAAATAATGCCCGTGGAGTAGCTCATGAAGCTCGTGTAAGTTCTCTTGTTATCTGTGCAAATTTTTCTTTAGACTTAGCTCGTTCGAGGACGAACGAGAGTATAAGTGGAGGAGAATGAAACGACCTCGGTCAGTCGTTTTGGAAGTTAGGACTCTGATTAGCGTGCCAATAATTTTAAAATATTCGTAAGATCCATTAGGACCTGTCTGTAAAATTTGAGTTAAATCAGACCTCGTTTCGTATGTATCGGAAGAAGATTTCAGTTTTTATTGTCGATAAATATTAAAAAGAGATTTTCGAGCTCGATTTTGGCGAATGAACTCCGATTCGAAATCTGAAAGCGCCGTTAGGTTTGTATGATTATTTGTGACTTTTGTGAACTTTTGAAAGTGAATTTCGAGATTGTTCGGCTAGTTTCCGCTAAAATGCCGAAAGTTAAATAATTTGACCTTTTTCCATTTAAATTGTATATTGAGTTTCGGGAGTCTGATTTGAGATCCGCCTTAGCAAGTGTATTACATATATTTTGTATAATTGATATGCAAAATTTGGAATTATTTCGAATATCATAGGGTACCGTTTTAATTTTCGTCGAGAAAAGAAAAGAAATTATAAAAGAAAAGAGAAAAGAAAATTAAAAAAAGTGAAAAAGGAAAGGACAAGAAAGAAATAATGACGGTGGGCCTTGGGATTAATAATCCCTTAGCTGCACTTCCATTTGAGATTAACTCAAAAGCAGAAACATAGAACAAGAAACTAAACCGAGACAGTGAGAAGAAAAAATACCAGAAAATGAGAAAAAGAGCCGGAGAAAGATAGAATTTTCACCCCCAAAATATTCAGGTAATGATCTTAATGCATTATTTGAGATTATTACGTTAAGAATTGGAATATTAGACACCATTTTAATAAGTTTAATTAATAGTTTAAAGGGTCAATTGGAACCCGATAATGAAATTAATTATATATTCGTACTCAGTGAGTTATGGGCAATATATAAATGTAATTTATTTAGGGTTTGGTTATGTGACCTTAAACCCTGTACATTAGTCTGGCCTGCATATTGCGTATGCGAATAGGGTATCAGGTTCCTAACCGGATTGCCCTAAGATGTGAGGAATGATGCCTTTAGCCTAATTTGATATATTTTTCTGCTTATTGAATAGAGTGGGATCGTTTGGCAATAAAACCAAAGGATAAAGCGGTTGTTGATTAGCAAGTGCTAACTTTTGGAAGAGGTAAGTGTTTATATCCATTTCTTTGGAGGCACCTGGCCTCGCGGATTTTCTACTACGTGTTCCTTACGTGTGTAGATGCCGATAGGCGTACTCATTACGCCTTAACTTTGGATTTACATTGTATATTATATGTTATGTCTTGTGTTGGTATTGCATGGAGGATCTGAGCATTGTACTCTGGCTGTGAATTGACATATACTTCCCGGCAGTCGATGAGAGTCCCGCGCCGGTGAAGGGTTATCATTGCATCATATTGAGGGTAGGAGGAATCCGCCCTCAGAGCAGGAGGATTCCGCTCCATTGCATCATATTGAGGGTAGGAGGATTCCGCCCTCGGAGCAGGAGGATTCCGGTCCATTGCATCATATTGAGGGTAGGAGGATTCTAGCCCTCGCAGCAGGAGGATTCCGCTCCATTACATCATATTGAGGGTAGGAGGATTCCGCCTTCGGAGCAGGAGGATTCCGCTCCATTCATTTTGCACATGTGACCCTTTGCATCATATTTCATCTCATTTCATTTCATCTCATTTCATTTCATTTCATTTCACTCCATACCATTGTGTAGACTTGTGGTACATAACTACTGCTCTGCTTATACGTGTATTGCTTATTTTCTTGATATATTTCTGGCTCGTATTCCTGGTTGAGTTTATGGCTTCATACCGGTTATTATCTGGCTCTGCCTTTTTGTAATTTAAATAAGAGGAATTTGGTTTATCTGTTTCTTCTCCCTAGCTAGCTATTCTATTCTTTGAGGTGGCTAGTCTGCCCCACTTATTGAGTCCTTTTGACTCACCCTTGTTTGTTGTTTGTTTCTTGTCTATCTATTTCGTTTCGACAGGTTTGCTCCATGATTGAGTTCGCCACGTTGTGAATGAGCGAAGACAACTTCAGCTGTCAGGGTGAGCCAGCTTTTATTCCGGATGGCCACCAGTTTATTATTTATTATTTCAGTTGCATTTTACTCCCTTCAGGAGGTATCTGTCTTCTTTTGTACTCTTAGACGTCTAGTCTAGATAGCCCTAAATCTAGTATGTTGGGTTGTCAGCTATAATTTCTTTTGTACAACTTAGAGGTATCAGTATGTCTTTTTTTTTAAAGTCTTGTCCTTATTTATGAATTGTTATATTTATTTCCCTAATTTAATTGGTAAGGGTTCACCCGACGGGTCTAGGGGAGGATGTCGGGTGCCCGCACGGCCTAACCGGATTCCGGATCGTGTCAGGTATGCTTACTTGTATGCCCAGCATCTCTCTTGTATTTTATCCATGTGGGATACTCCTAACTGGGGTGTCACAGAACCGTACCGAAATCGAGAAAAACCAATATGCGATTTCAATAATTCAAATTTTGGTTATACATACTAGAATAGCTGAAAAATTGATATTGGCATAATTAAAATAATCGACCGAACCAAACCATTGACACCTATATCAGAAACTACCCAATTACTAATTTCGTAATTGAGAGAGTCGGAAGAAGTAATAAGGCTAATTATGGTATTAATAAGTATTGACATTAATTTAGTCACATCTATCTACTATATGTTATAATTTAATATTACAATAATACAGAAACTGAAAGGGACAAATAGTATAATAATAAGTTTTAACAATTGCGCTAACAACAAAGGACTTATGAAAAATAAGCGTGCTTCAGTTCAAACGAATATTTTTATGACTTTAGTATTATTATTTTTATAATTAATTTGTATGATTGGAAAAGAGTTTAATTAATTATTCAATATACATATATATATATAAATGTAATCGTCAGAGATATTTATACATTGGAGAAATATATATTAAAGAATAAATAAATCTCTATTATATTGAAATATCAAGTGAAGTCAGGATCTCGATAATTCTTATCATATTGAAAAAGAAAAATAATTTTTCTTTCTGTTGTTGATCTGTTTATGCATTCACTACAAAAACCAGGGCGAATAGCAACGGTTTTTTACCCGTCTTTTGACCAACAACCACTAATGTTTACGTTTTCCAGCGATTTTTTGAACTGCTACTAAAAGAAGTGATTACCTGTGGTTCTGATGTTTTTTGCGGTAGTTTTGGACCGAGAAGGTATTGCTAGCGGTTTATATATATTTTGCAGCGGTTTTTTATATTTAGCAGCAGTCAACTTTGTCCCACATTGGATGTTTAGTGAACTATTTTCGGTTTATAAGCAAATTTCTCAGGTGTACCAACTGAATGTAATGTCATCATATTGGGCTTGTGGGCTGCCTTTAAGTGTGGAATCATTGGGCTTGTGCTGCAACACTTGTGGGCTCACGGCCCAGCACCCAACCAAATTGTTCGGTTGTTTCATGAGTTGATGTGCACACAGGTTTTGCAGCGGTTTTTAGAATCAACCGCTGATATTTAAATCTAGCAGCGGTTCTGCTAGCGGATGTGCCAAACTTCTGCGCAATAGTTTTAGTATAGCTCGGTAGGCTGCATTTCTTTAACCGCTGGAATATTTTTTTACGGTGGTTGAAATCGCTGGTAAACCCCTCTCAAAACCACTGCAAAAAATAAAGTTTTTTTTGTAGTGATTACTTGTTTATTAACTCACTACTCCTCTGATTTTCTCAAATAGTAAATAAAGTAAGAAATATCTGTAGAATAAATAAATCACTTCGTATGGGTATGAAATTTTTCTATTAACAGAGTACGAGTGAAAATTTCTCATGCATCATAAGATCATCAATAGATAAGACATCTCAAAGAATAATGTAAATTCTAACATAAAAATCACCTTTCACAATTTTAACTTTCAGACACGCACTCAATAAGTGAAGATAAGAATCATCTATGTAAAACACAAAGGAAGTTACTTCACTAGTAAAAACAGACAAGAATATTTACAAGAATATTTAACTAGGACCACAAATGAGGTTTATTCATTTAGGCTAAATAAAGAATCTCCTTTCAGTTCACCAAGCTCAACTTCTTTCACTTCACTAGTTTGAAGGATATAAGATCACAAAGATCAACAACATTTGTCCATAGCATTTGATTCACCTAATATATGCTCACTATTACCAATGTGCTTCACATCACAAAACAAATCCATCAAACTTCGGCTTGCTATAAAAAACATACTCATAATTAGTATGTCTATCAACAAATGATGCATGAGGACACTAGTTTACACTACATGATGCATGACATGACTAGTTATACATGAGATTACTATATGCATTACAAGATGATATTGAGATGCACTTGTTGGTTGTGTTTTGTGATTAAAGAATTGAGGTAGTGCTAGCATCATGCTAACTGAAGACAGACATAAAAGGCCACCTTTTTGTCAAATTTGGCCATAAACCTAGATCTATGCAGCCCTTCCCTCTCTCCTCTCCCCCGGTTTTCCCTCTATTTTCACCATTCCATTTCCCGCTCAAAATTCCACCATAGCTGCATTGATGAGCTTCTTCCTACATCGAAATAATATTGTCCTCCATATTATTTACTCAATATCATCTCCGCTTTTACGAAATACAAGCTCAGACCACCTGCATTTGGGTTATACGGCATTTAGTTAAATCTGCCAAAGCTGCTCATTTCTTATCCAATAAATGGAAAATCTTGTTCCTCTAATTGTAATCGTGTCTATTCAGTCATCTTCTGTAAGTGTACTAACTTTAGAACAAGAATTTACCTACTTTTTCTTGATTCGAGGTTGATTCTAATGCAGGTTTTCCGAACATCCTACCTGCAATTCCAAACATCTTTTTAGACGTTCATTTGGTCGTAACAGCAATTCCAAACATCTTGTTAGCGTTTTACACGTGGTATATAAATATTAGAATTTTTTTATCAAATGTTCGGAACACCCTATTAGGATGTTTGGCACGTCTTTCTAGAAACTTGGAATATCTTGCCTTTATCAATAAAAATCTGTATTTAGATGTTCAGAACTTCTACATACGATGTTCCAAACTAGAAATGTGGAAGTTTGGAACATCTTATATAAATATTATCAATTTGATACTTATAGTTGGTCATTCCAATTTATTGCAGGTGACCATCGATGGGTAAGGTTATATTAGGAGTTAATTATCAAGGTGAATGGGTGGAGCGTTCTAAATGTTATGCTTGGATTCCGAAGGTGAAAGAGTCAAGACCCATTCTTGTGCCCAAAAATGCTACGTATGATGTTCTACTTAACAAGATCATCGGAAGTTGGTGGATAAGAGACAATCTGAGGGGACATTTACATTACTTGAATGTTGAGTGTTGCCGCAAATCAAAAGAGTCCTCCCCGTTACAATAAGAAATGATGATGATGTCCGTCTTTATATGGCTGATGTTGATCATAATGGTGCTAGGCCCACTCTAAGGGTAACTGTGGTTTCTAATCCGGAGGAATGTGTTGATTCTAATGACCAAGAAATGCCAAATAGTGGATGTCATAATTTTAGTCAGCGATTGGATAACGTTCATAAAGAAGTAGAAGAAGACAAAGGAGGAGTGGAAGAAGAAGAAGACAAAGGAGGCGTAGAAGAAGACATATGAGGTGTAGAAGAAGAAAAATATGCAGAGGAGGATCCTACAATGTATACCCTTGTGGTTCCAACACAAAGTAGCCAGCCTAAATTTCAGTTCTTTGATGCACAGGTTTTGAAACAGGTATGACTTTCACCAACAAGAAAGAATTGGTCACTCCATTGAAACTTGCAGTAGTTAAATATTGTTTTAGTTACAAAGCATTGAAGAATATGGCAAAGATTTTTAATATTAGATGTGTAGATGTGAATTTTAAGTGGTGGATAAGGGCAATGAGGTACAAAAGTAATGATAGGTTTTACATTACCGTTTACAATAACTTGCACACATGCGGTGTCCAATATTATTTTTAGTCATAATTCACACGCCTCTGCCCAGATAATTGGTGAGTTCATGAAAGGCAGATATTTAAATGGAAAAGGTCCAACCACAAAAGCTATCAGGCAGTCCCTTAACACCGATTTGGGTTGTCAGGTTAGCTACTGGAAGTATCTCAGAGGCTGTCAATTTGCAAAGGCTTTGACATGGGGAACACATGAGGAAGGTATTGAAATTCTAGATGCATATACTTATATGGTTAGGAGTAAGAATCTAGGAACCAAGACAGATTTGAGGCTTTCTAGCACTGGGAAGTTCTCTTATTTTTTTCTCTCTTATGGAGCGTGGATCAGGGGATTCACTTACGTGAGAAAAGTCCTAGGCATTGATGTACACATTTGTCTGGTGAGTATGGAGGGGTGTTGTTGTCTGTTGTTGCTCAGGATGCAATGAGTCACATCTACCCTGTTGCTTTTTGGTTTGTAGACAAAGAGTGTGACGACTCATATGAGTACTTTTTCGAACAATTACACACCATAGTCCCAGATAGTGAAGAGTTGTGCATTCTTTCGGATAGACATTTGAGCATCTCGAAGATGGTTTCCCAAGTGTATCCTTCTGCTCACTATGGAGTTTGCATGAGGCACCTTGTGAAAACATCTGAACAAAGTTTCAGTTTGGAACAAGTCTTCATAAATATTACACTGGAGTAAAGGCATACCCGGTAGAGGAGTTCTAGGATGCTATGGATGATATCAAAAGTATTGATTGGAGGGTAGCTGATGATCTTGAAAATGTTTGGTAGCTTTCATAGATGGATCAGATTACATTTTTCAGGAAACATGTAAATTATCAATAACAATGTCTCATATTACTGTCACATTTTTCTGCTATCTGTTCCAAATGTTCTTTTTGGCATTTCAAACATCCTATCGATGTCATGAATATCTATTCAAATGTTTACTTTTTTCCTTGATGATGTTCCGAACGTCCTCCCGTCGTGCTGAACTTTTGTTTTATTGTTAGGAACATCTCTTGGAATTATAATAGTTGCTTTTTTTATAGGTTTGTAGTTATGACATCAAACATAGCTGAGTCCATTAATTCCATGCCGAAGGATCAAAGAGAATACCCCCATTGTTGCCCTCTTGAAAGATATAGATAGGAACTTTGCAGAAAAATTCCAGACGAAGGCTATGGAGTTAATCAACCACCCAAACTTATGTTTCCCAGACATTGAAACTAAAATAAGGAAGAATAAAGAAGTGGGAGATAAGCTAGTTGTCTCTAGGAAGGGACCTTATGCTTTCGGAATCATTAGTCCAGTGTTTGAGGCAGAAGTTGATCTATATAAGAGGACATGTACGTGTAGGGAGTTTGATCTTGATCATGTAACATGCTATGGGAGCGATTAGAGAATTGCATGGTGATGAATATGGAAGTATAGTCCATGACTACACTTCTGGATATTACACAACACAAGCATACATCCTTGCCTATGCAGAGCCTGTCAATGCAGTACCTCCTGAAGAATCATGGGTAGTCCCTGCTAATGAGATAATTTATCCAGTGCCTCCACCCCCAAAGCCGAACAAGCCAGGAAGGAGAAGGGTTAAGCGGATTCGATCTATTGACGAACATCTTCCAAAGAGGAAAAATAATTGTGGCAGCTGCAAGAGATATGGTCACAAAAGAACTACATGCCCTGTTGGTCATAGTGGAACTGAAGCAACAAGTCAGCCAACAAATTGAATTTATGAATTTGACGCTTCGTCCTACTTGTAATTTTTGAACAATTTCATTTATTTTCTTTTACTGGAATTGTATAATGGAATTTTCGTCCTACTTGTATAATTTATGTTGTGCACATATTTTCTTTACTGCAGTTTTAATTTATGTTGTGCACATATTTGATCTTTGAGTTCACAACACGTTGAAGTCGTTTAGGATATTACAATAAGATGTTCCACATAACTGTTCAATATAATATCCTCCTTAATTTTCTGAAAAGTTAAGAAAATTTACCTTGTCATTCGGAACATCTTGACCCCAAACCTCAAACCCTAAACCATAACCCTTACCCGGACAGTAAATTCGTTCGGAACATCAAACGCGTGTTCCAACATGTTAGCTACATGTTTGGAACATCGAACTTGTGCTCCAACAGGTTAGCTATATGTTCGGAACGCGATGATTATGTTCGAGTGATAAATGATGGTGATAATCACTAGACATGTCCAAATATACTAGTAAAGTGATAAATGTTGGTGATAAATGTTGGTGATCATCACTAGACAGTGATAAATGATGGTGATAATCACTAAATATGACCAAATATATAAGTAAGAGTGATAAATGATGCTGATCATCACTACACATGACTAATTACTAGTTAGAGTGATAAATGATGGTGATAGTCACTAGACATGACAAAATATACAAGTAAGAGTGATAAATGTTGGTGATCATCACTACACATGACCAATTTTACTAGTTAGAGTGATAAATGATGGTGATAATCACTACGCATGACTAATTTTATAAGTAAGAGTATTAACCGTATGTTCGGAACATATGTTTATTGTTCTATCTTTTATAGAGTTGTTTCGAACATCTTAGTGATTTATGTCGCATTTATGCAGTTGTTCGGAGCACTCTTGTTTATTTGTTAATATCATCATCGTATAGTTTTACAGTTGTTCAGAACATTTATATATTAGTTTAAGAATTTATTGGTTCATGTGGAACGACATAAGTTACAATCATAATTTACATAACATAACATGTTTTTCTGAAATTTCATTGATCATTACGAAATAAATCATAACAACTGCAAATAAATAGAACCTAAACTATGAACCAACACTTGATCCAAGTATAGAATATGTGAACAATTAGCACCATAATTAGCACGACCACAACACCCAACTTTTTGTGCCATAATCGTGCCTCTTTCCTCTCTTGTTCAACAGCTTTCAACTTCTTCAGTAGACCCCATATTACACTCTTCGCTTGATCTGGCATCTCTTCATCGTACCATCTGAAGTAGTTGTAGTCCTTTCCCTACAAAAGATATAAGAGTTGTAGAACTTTCACACTACTAAAATTTTTACAAACCCATCAACTAGGTCTAACTAGTCCAGATTTGCGCACATAAAACCTCCTTCCTGGGTTTCCTTGAGTCCACGATATTGTTAACTTCGCATAATCTCCACATCGACAAAACGGTTGTACATTACCATTATTAAAGGATCTACTAGATATTTAAATATAAGGGACGTTGGATTTTTTTTTTTTTGTAATCTGGTCTGAATAAGAATGAACGCTCATATATAATTGTGTTGGAGTTGGGTGGTAATTTTTATTACCGTTGCTATATAACTGTTGTTCACGCGCCCAATATAAGTGTTGTTCATGAAGTTATGCCAAGTAAGCAACATATGTTCGGAACATCCGTCTAGATTAGTTTCAAACGATGTGATGAAGTTTTGAACACAGTTTTTAAAATTTGAAAAATATAGAACGGCTAAAATGAATAGTCACCTGAAAATTTAAAAAATACACAGAAAGGCTACTGGCTACAGTACAGTTAACGGCTACAACAGTCACTTCCAAACGAACGTTTCGGTTACCTCTTTACTCCTATAAATACTCAATCAAAATATTGCAATCCATATTCAATAACTAACAACAATAATCAAACTTCAAAACATTATGAAATGGCTCGTCGACCATCCACTTCAAGAGGAGCAACCACTACAAGAGGAGCATCCACGCCAAGAGGAGCAAGAATAAGAGAAGCATCCACGTCAAGGCAAAACACTGCTGCAACACCAAATTCACCACAGAAAGAACGGGCTAATGATATTTTGTAACAACTTCGGGCTGAAGTGTAGGGTTGGAAGTTCAAATTTGAGGACTTCTTCCATGACTACAAAAGGGACGTCAGAAGGATGAAGAAGGAAGTAAGGAGGGTAAGAGCATGCTCAAAGGAATACTTGCTGATAAGGGCCTGCATTACCTTGACTACCACTCATCTCCATCAAGATAGCAACTTAAATGTTTATAATTATTTTTGGTTTATTTTGGATGTTAATATGAATGTTTATTAAGTAATTTCCTTGTTTGAATTCTAATATAATTAGCATACTTTTTTAAAGCGCTGAATCTCTGATCAATCAAGAATATTTTTGCCTGGTTCTTGAAAATCAATGTATAAATTTCAATGTTTGGAACATCTGTTGTTATGTACAGAACGACTAATGGAACATCATTTCTGTTGATCCTTTTCACTCTTGGAACATCAACTGTCATGCTTGGAACGACTTCTAGTCGTTCTCGAACATCTTTTAGTTACTCCTTTAAAATTAATTTCTTACTCTTATTATTTTCATTTTGAATGCTGAACAATTGACAAATATATATTATTTGAATGTTTGTTTGAATTCTGAACAATTGACATAACAAAAATGCACTACTAATAAAATATATAGGTATTCCATATAAACTGCTATTAAGTAATTAGCCATGCACTTCTTTCCAACGAAACAAGAATGTTTCGAACGACTATCTTAAAATTTTAAAATACACAACGGTTACAAGGAACAGTTGCATCGTCGTTTGAATAGTATACAACGGTTACAAGTTGCATCAAAAGTCAGTTCCAAACAGACTCGTCAATTCTCATTTTACTCTTATAAATACCCAACACAAAATCAAACCATTCCAAACCATATTAAACAAATAACAACAATCATACCATTTCAAAATGGCTCATCGACCAAGAACAAGAGGAGCATCAATAAGAGGAGCATCGAGTTCAAGGCCTAGAACACCTTCATCGAGTTCAGATTCAGATTCTGAACATTCGAACCATGTCTTGGAGCAACTAAAGGTTGAAGTGTGGGCATGGAAATTCAAGTTCGAGGATTTCTTCCATGATTACAAGAAGGACATGAGAAATGTGAAGAGAATGCTTAGAGGGCTGCTTGCTGATAGGAGAATTGATTTCACTCTATACGACTCACCACCAGGATCACCACCAGAAGCACCACAACAAGCTCCACCACATGCACCCTAAGTTCAATTGTTCATGCTTATTTTAGTTCTAATTTTAAATGTTTATTATGTTATTTCATTTTCATTTAAAATGCTGAAGTATTGACAAGTCTATGATGTACGTTTAACTGAATTATAAATAATTATCGTACCGTTTGTGTCTCGATTAAATCTCTGATCAATCACGAATATCGTTGCATTTTCTAGAGAACATAAGTGTAGGAGTTTCAGAAGTTTGGAACATCAGTTGTTATGTCAGGAACGACTAGTTGTCGTTCCAGAACGTCTATGTGTAAATCCACTTTAATAAAAGGTGTAAAAGTTTGGGACATCTCTTGTTATGCCCGGAATGACTACTAATCATTCTGGAACGTCTATGTGTAAAAACTTTAACATTAAACTCTTAACTCAATCATTTTCAGTTTGAATAAGTTACAATTGACCAATATATTTGAATGTTTGCTTTAATTTAGACTAACTAAACATAACAAATACACATTGGAAATAGAACATTGGTTATCCATGTATGCACATCAAAAGTAATTAACCATGCACTTCTTGGCAAACAAAATAAAAGTTATCCATACTTAATTACATACCAAAATAAAACTTAAAAAATTATTCAAATATTACAGACCCAAATTAAGGTTTCATTTTGTCGTTAAAGATACAAACGGCGAGATGTTTCCTTCATTGATCTGCCTCATTATCACAAATCTTGTCCATAGGGGTGTTTGTGATATATGCTCAATGTACATCAACGAGTACACTCCACATGATGTGCCAGTTAGATTTTGTGGACAAAGTGCTCGTGGCAGTCTCTCAAACCCCCACATGTCTCCTTCCTTCACCTTGGGATCCAAGTCTTTAAAGATCTTTGAATGTCTGATGTAGACTGGGGACAAGAAGAGAATGGGCATCATAACTTCCATGAAGGCGTCATCATCATAAACCCCTAAATTGCAATCGTACACTTCTATCTTGGCTTCCACCATATCAAACACCACCGTCACATAATGGGCACTCTTGATGTTGTAGATGGTGATGATCCTCTTTTCACCAGCCCAACCTACCCGCTGGGTAGGGTAGCTTTCTGTGTGCATACTTAAAAAAATCATCGTCAAATGCAAACGTCCTCAACAACATTTCCATCGGAAGATTATCTTTCTTCGCATCTTCTTCCATTTGGACGTAGCGTTTGGCCATGTTTGACAAGATGGAAAGATCCAGAATGATGTCAGCCTCATCATAATGTTAGGGATAATTCAGATGCCTCTCCCTCATTATGGTCATCACAGCTTCAATATACTAAAGAACAAATAAGAGAGAAAAATAAATTGGGGTAAGTAGGTGAAAGAATGGCTGGTTATTCTGAACATCTCACATTGACGTTCAGAACATAGGTCAGATGTTCTAGAAATCTGTGAGAAGTTAGAAATATGTGAGTTGTTCTAAGAATATGATAGATGTTCCGAACTCATACAACATTTTCTAAACAACAAAAAAGAAGTTTAGAAAGTCAGTAAAAAAAAAGCTTACAATGTCCCACAGCCACTCTGTCTTGTTCATCAGCAAACTGAAATCTTTGTGATTCATTGGCAGCCCAAGAAATACAGTTTTTTTTCACAAACTTCTTCTTCATAAATGCCTTCAAGGGCATCCACTTTCTTCCTCTTCAATTTCCTGTAAATATCCACAGGTCTCCTCTCATAAACTTCATCCTGCTTCTTCTTATCTCTATTCTTCTCTTCTAGTAAAGCGCTAACGCCCTATCTATAGTAAGGGGCCCTTTCTTGCTCGTTAGCGCTGTTTTTTTATTGCAGCTAGGGCGCCCCTTTTCTTTCTCAAAGTCAACTTTCTCGCTTGTTAGTCAAGCTTTGAAGTCCCTACTTTATTTAGATTTATGGGATATTTGAAGAAGGGCAGGTTTGGAACCCTATACCTATACAATGAAATAGAGATTCGCTTGAAAAGAGAGCAGTACTACAAGAAAGCTGTAAGACAGAAATAAGTCGATTGCTGCCATTCCGGAAATCAGGGTTTGTGTTATCACAATCTTTGCAGGTTTAATAAAACTTTTTCTTTTCAACTTATCAATTGTTTCCTGCATGGCCGCCATCTCAATCTCCATGCCTCTACGCCAGTCGTTGCAATCTTTGCATTTGTAACTGCTCCATTTGGAGATGTCGAATCTATCACCACTAGAAGAATCACCTTTGGATTTCTCAGAAGTCACAATCTTTTGCTCCATTGCTTCCCTCCATCCGCTGCATTCATCACATTTGCAGCCTCTGCAACTGGAGCTCGAAATACCAACAGCTTTGTTTTCAATCAAATTTGTTTCGCCAGCACCATCACCAACACCATCATCTTCAACATTCACATCTTGCAAACCCTCTTCAACTTTCTCCCCATCATATTCCTCATCAGTTCCAAACATCCTCTCAATTTCGCCATCCATATTTTCATCTTTCACATTACTTTCTACCACCTGTCTTGGAAGGGTCGGTAGGATTGTTCTTGAAAATACACATTGTAGTGCCACCAACAAGAGCAACGCTAGTGGCATCTGCCAAGCTTTCACACAGAGGATCAACAAAGTAGTCCTCAAAGTCGTCAAAAGGCAGAATGTTTTGAAAGAAATCTTGCTCCAGCTCATCATCAGTATGAGGAAAGGGTGAACAGCCTGTTAATATATCCCACAAAAAAAAAATTAATGTCAAATAAATTTTAAAAAGTTATTGTAAGTTGTTTATAACATCTACCAATGATGTTCCGAACATCTATGACTCAAGCAGTAAATCGACGAGAGATATTTCATGGTAAGATATTTCGAACGTTTCAGTGTTGTAACGAATATCTAAGAGAAATGTTTCAACTTCAACAAAGATGTTCCAAACATTATCATAAGATAAATAGAAAATGGGATACTTACAGAATACTCATGTTGCTCAAACATCCTGTCTGTGTGTCTCTCGGCCTTCTTAGTAAGCCATTTTAGCATCCTTGGGATTCTTTTATGTTATAGAAAATCCTTTGGCCTCAAGTCAGGAATAACTTCATAAGCCCAGGCCATGAATGCCTAGGAAAAGCCATAAAGATTGTACGTCTGACTTGCACTGGTTGCACGATCTTCCATTTGCTTTATCAGATAACCAACAGTTAATTCATAACTCATCCTACCCAAAGGGTAACTCTGGAATGCCTTAAGATCAGCGGCCAAGCACACCACCCATTCCTCCATTCCATACTTCTTATCCTTCGCACAAAGAACTGTATGAACAAACCATGCTATACACAGATTTAACAACCACTTCTTGGGTACTTTATTAGACTTCACGCATTCAATCAAGTCATCACCCGTCACAGCTTTCTTTTTCAGCGGCTCCTTCTCAATTATGGGCTTATTCAACTTCCTCTTGCCGGGTGAAGGTTCGTGTGACTCCTCCTCCTCCTCCTCCTTCTTCTTCTTCCCCTTCCCCTTCTCTATCTCCTTCTCCTTTTCCTTTCCTTCTCCTTCTTCTCCTTGGCAAAATCAACAACCAACTTTCACAATTGCTTCCCATTCTCTTTCATTTCTGCTAAGTACTCTTTCTCTAGATAAGCACCACCGTTTAGCCCTGTCATCAGTGCAAACTCGAATAGGCCAAAACGTACTGGCAATTCATTGTAGGCAGTCCAAACCTCCTTCAGCTTCTTACAAAGAATCCTTCTAAAGAGGAGGTTATGCACCAACTTGGTGCCAAACAATAGATAATCTGGAAATTGCAAGAAATGACCGAAACACCTATGAGAAAATCCCTTTCTCAATTGCAAGCTTTTAGAAACATCTTTGAACTCCATCATGCCCCTGGCCAATGACGATCGAATAGTAATATTCGATTGAAAAAATTCATTGTTGTCCAGGTATGTGGAATAGAGCTCCTCATCATTCTTCCTCAAATAAATATGACCAACATCTTCATACTGCACATAATTTTAGAATATAGTTAATAAAATGAATCAGAACGAAATTAAATGACATTAAAGAAAAAATAAATGCTCGAAACATAGTGGTGAAGATGTTTTGAATAACTAACTTAACATTCAGAACATCTTCGTTAGGATGTTCAGAACGACTCGATAAATTCTACCAGCACTTATCTTGATGTTGGGAACATTAGATAAGTCGTGTAGAACATTCACATGGATGTTCCGAATAATTCACGAGTTTCAATTCAACTATCACATGGGATTCCTCTTCCTTCAATCCAGATGTTCCTTCTGCTTCCTTCTCATCTACCACATCTTCACCTGCTTACTTTTCAACATCCCTACCTGCATCCTTTACAACATCCCCACCTGTTTTAACTACTTTTATACGATCCCTCAAGAAGTTTCTTTTTAAAATTTCATCACATTCCTCTCTTCTTCTTCTTTTAATGCTTTTTGGACTCTCCCCTGACTCATCTACTTCTCCTTTTTCTCTAGCATCCCTACCTTTACTTAAATCATCACCTTCTTCATCTTTTTTTCCACCTGCTTCATCTTTCTTTTCTTTAGAATCTTTCTCACGACTACCATCTTCCTCTACAGGCCTCAAAAAGTCACTTTTAACAGTTCACCAATAGCGGCATCATCTAAATCCTCTCTTGTTTCACCCTCATCTGCAGTCCTCTACAAAGCCTCCCACTTCTACTTAAATCGTAACTTCGTGTTGGGCTTTGGCTTTCTTTGCTCTTATTGAGCACCTGCTTCCCCTTGGTTTTGGGGACCTATTACTTCTCCTTCCTCATCGTCACTCTTTACAACCAATTTTCTCCTTGTATTTGTTTTTGGGTGTTTAGGAGTAAGTTCTACATCTGTAAGAGTACGTTCCGAATCACTAGGAGTAGGAGTAGGAGTAGGCTTCTTCTTCGGCTCAGGAGCCTTTCTTTTAGAAGTTCCCTTCTTGGGTGTCTTTGAAGGCTTCTTCTTCTGCTCATCTTCATGCTGTGTTAATTTTCTCAGTCGTAAATTTACCATTTTTCTGCAAAATAAGGTGATACAAATTTTAGTTATAGAAAAGCATGAACGTCCAATGAGATGTTCTTAACCTCTTATGAACTGTTGTGGAACTATTTAAGGTGTTCGGAACATCAAATGATGTATAACTGTAATCACTTCTATTTGCAACCAAATAAAGCAGCATTGGTTTATACAAAACCCAAAAATCATCAAAATTAAACCAACAAAAGTAAAAACCCTAAACATTTCAGTAGAACAACGAAAACTCCCTTTTGTAGTTCGAAACTTCATCCCCATTAAAATGCATAATGTCATTCAATTTCCATACAATATTACACCTTTTGTTAAAAAACACACACCCAAAGCCACTTTAATTACAAATGATGAAGAAATCAAAAAACACCATAGGTTTTAAATTTAAACCACAGTTTAAAGAATAAAGACAATGTTTACTTTTTTTATTCAATACACTGCGAAAATATGTTGTTTTGATGGTCGGATTGCTTGAAAAATTGAGGAACGACGGAGATATTGAGAGAATTTTTGTTGAGTGTTGTGTGCAAGTTGTGTTTGAAATGAAAATTGATGGGAGTTATAGTAGAGAGGAGAGAGAGAGACATGCGGGTAGTTATTGGAAAGTTCCCAAGAATTGAAATGATGATTTGGGATGTTTTAAGAACGACCTTCAAGTTTTGAAAGTACTAATTTGATCCCTGATTAGTTATAATCACCCTTAGAATAAAAAGAAAAAAGAAAAGAAAATAGGAGGTCCTGCCAGCCCAAAAAAATTTGAGTTATGGAACGCCACTTCTCTCGACATAACACTACTCAGTTTAGCGACTGGATGACTCTGGACAGTCTGGTGTCATGCATAGATCAATTCAGTACAATATGAGATGATTGTTGATTGCGGACGGTCTATTACAACACGTAGTCCAATCCAGGGACGGTTTATTAAACACTGAGTCAAATCCAGAGATTCTATATGCCCTATGGAGGATAGTCTATTACAATGCATAGGCGGACCGGGATATTGATGTGATGTGTGTGACATGTATATCTGTTTGTACCTACTGTATTTTTACATGTTATTCATGATGAGACCATGTTATGATCCTTTTATCGTATGCACTATATTTCTAAAGACTTTTTTTTGGGGGAGGGGGGGTCGAAAATATTGTTGGGTATCGTGACTCACCATTTGCTGCTCCGCCTAGATACACCTGGCACTGGATGAGACTTGATTTCTTTGCTGAGACATTTCTGAGCTGTGCGGTCCACATCTTCTTAGAGGCTCTTTTCTGTCCTCACTTTATGTTCTGTTATTTTGAATCATACCCAAACTTTAGTATTCACTCTACATAGTTGTTTCGCGACTAAGGTGTGGGATGTTTTAGGGCCTTTCATCGTTTCTACAGTTATATATTTTGTTGCTACAGTCGTTATCTACTCTATGAATGAGACTTATGAGAAACGACTTTGTTATGAGTGGAATGCTGGTTCGCTTAGTGGGTACACTCGTTAAGTGCTAGTCGCGGCCTAATGATTTTGGGTCGTGAGAAATCCAAACTAAAATAAGACAATGATTGGTTGATTAGAAACAATAATTCACACGACTAATGTTTGGTTTGCAACTAAGAAAAAGAAAATCCAAACTAATGCATAATTTTATTTACAGTATTCAGTAATACGGTTCCCGCATTAATGTATGCATCAGCCACAATATCATATGTAGGATAGAATGTGGAATGATAATACGTGTATTAGCTACAACAATAAAAGTATTTAATAACAAAAATACGTTGAAGTAGGTAGCCCCTACATAACATTCTATGGGATGTAATTACAATCATGTTTAAGACTCCTTACTTAATTAAGGTATAACAGTCTTTATATTACGGCCCATCAAAGAAACCATCCATACAGGCTGAATTGCAATATGACACGGGAAGTAATGGTTTTCCAAAATGCCCTCAATAACAGTGGTTTAGCAAAACTGTCCTCCATTAGTTTAATGAAACTTATTCCGGATGAAAATACCCCTCACAACTAATAAAAAGACTCACACTATCCTCCCCTTCTTTTCTCCATTCAAACAATTTCTAAACCCTAAAAACCTACAACTTTTACAGATTCCTCCATAGAATCGAAGATTCAAGATTAGATTCCTTCAAATTCCTACTCTCTTACATTCATTTGGATAACCTTGTAGAAAATCTATGAAAATAGGTATCTTTGATGCGGGGCAAACCACCACCACAAGACCCTTTACGAGAAGCCAAGCCAAGGCACTTCATGATGCTCACTTATACTTGATTCGGAGGGGCGTTGATGATACGAGCTCCGGAGGCCATTGGAAGATCATACACTTGAGTTCGATGGAAGGAGAAATGGAAAGCTTCAGGCCCCAGGCGGAGCGCCCAGGACCTTAGGCGGAGCGCCCAAAATGGGCAGCCACTGGGCGGAGCGCCCAGCCTCTGGGCGGAGCGCCTAGCTCAATTTGGACAGTGGAGGTCACCAGGCGGAGCGCCTGACCCTAGGCGGAGCGCCTGGGTCATGCTTCCACCAGGCGGAGCGCCCAGCTCCAGGGTGGAGCGCCCAATATGCTGATTTGCCTAGCTTTTTGTGTAAACTTCCTATTTTGACCCTAGCTAGTTCTATTGTATTTCTATCTAGCTAAGGGCTAATTAGACATTTCAATAGGTTGTAGAAGGGTGCTATAAATAACACCCTTCATCATTTATTGCCATTTACCTTACCTTGAATATTGAATTGATGAGCATTGCTCCCAAACACTTGTAACCACTATTGGCTTGAATCAATTGGATGAATCCAAGTTGCTTTTCAATCCTCTTCGATCACTCTATTTGCTTGAACCGACTGTCTCTTGAGGATAGTTGCATAGCGTAGGTGCTTCTTGACTCGAATCGAGGGTGTATCAAGACTCGTTCCTTGGTGCTACTTCGTAAGTGTTCTTGTTGCGTCTCGTTCTTTATCATCATTTATCGCTTCCGTAGTTTTCCCCTTATCAGTTGGTATCAGAGCAACGCTCGGGTGTTGTTTCTACAAACCCTCGTTCCTTGTTCGTAGTGTCATTATCGTGCCTTAGTATTGTTCTTATTGTTGTTCTTGAAAAACTTGAATTAAACAAAAAAAAAAAAAAAAAAAATTCAAAAACTTGAAAATCCCAAAATTTGCTAGAAATCGTTGGTTGTTACGATTTTGTTGGTTTTGATTATCGGGGATTGTTTGTCTACGTAATCTCGACAATTGAGCACCAACAAAACACGTTTTGGAGTTGTGAATCAAATTTTCGAAAATCAAACACAAAAGTTGAATTTTCGCAAAAATTGCTAGAACTTGTTGGATGTTATGAATTCTTGGTTGTTTGATATCGGGGATTGTTCCTTATAGTTACCCCGTCGTTTTGATACCCCCATA
Organism: Petunia x hybrida; assembly: GCA_037355625.1. Classification (NCBI taxonomy): domain Eukaryota; kingdom Viridiplantae; phylum Streptophyta; class Magnoliopsida; order Solanales; family Solanaceae; genus Petunia; species Petunia x hybrida. The sequence continues at coordinate 6,659,964 of JBBBVM010000484.1, forward strand.
ACATCGTTTGGAGTAGCGGAACGAAAATCGAATTTTTGAAATGTTGATGTTCTTGAAAATTTTTGAAGAACTTGCTCCAAATCCTTGAAACAAGTTGTTTGTTGGTTTTTGTTGAATTAAACCATTGGGGTTTGTTTGTTATAGCTTGAAACAAGTTTGGGTATCATTCAATATCAAAAACAACTTGAAATTGTTGGAAAAAATTGGGTCCATTTCGACCAAAAATGAGTTTTTGAAAAGCTGAAGCAAAGCCCCGGGCGGAGCGCCCACACTCTGGGCGGAGCGCCCGCCCGACCTCACTGCCGAGTTTGGACAAATTCCAGGCGGACCGCCCCACTGACCAGGCGGACTGCCCAGATTCCTGAAGGGGTCCGGGTAGTTGATTTCGTTAGGTTTTCGTGTTTGTTTGTTTACGTTGCTTCCGGTTAGTACTTTGAGAGTAATACTCCTACTCGATTAGTACTAATTCATTGAGCGATAAGGGACATCGTGCCTAGAGGAGAAGTAGAATTCAAAGAAGACTCATAGTTAATTGCTTGCTTCCAAGTGCTCACTAAAAAGCTTAGCGTTAATCGAGTCCCATTAATTCCACTCTTCCCGAAGAGCATTTAGTTCTTGTGAATTGGAGTGATTGTCGAGGAAGCTACGCAACTACGAGGACGCCGTTGATCTCAAGCTTGAGTGAACCTAACCCCCAACTTGAGTGAACCCGAGAGACAATCAAAGTGAGGGAGCGAGTGAGGACTTTTACTCTAATCTCTTTGTTTGTCTTTGATTGTTTGTAGGTACAATGGCGGAAGAGAAAGCCAAAAGCACCGTTGAGGTTCCAACCGACATCTTGGCTAGTCTATTGGCCGAGGTGAAGACTTTGAACCTTAGAATGGAAGCTTTTGAAAAGGAAAGGACCCCGAGTGTCCAAAAGGATGCCAATGAAGGCACAAGTGATGACTCCATCATGAAACCGGACCAATATGCGGAGTTAGTTCGTCGACAACGGTTGAGGGATGAGACTCTTGCTAGGGAAAGATCGTTGGGCACTCCCCAACCCTTGGGCAATCCCCAAGGAGATTTCCCACTCTTAAGGCCCCGAAGAAATGTGGTTCCTCTTGAGCAAGTTGATGAAGCTCAAGAAGGGGAGGGTCTCGGACTAGATGATGATTTTGATGCTCACTATCCGAATAGAAGGGCGATGCACGGAGGCCGAGGAATGGATGGAGGTCGTGGGCGAGGTCGAGGACCTCCAAGGGCTTTTATGGGAAGGGACTTGAGACGAGAGTATGATGAGTTTGAAGACTACTACGGGGGTCAACCGGGACCACATCGTGGGGGTCGTGACACTAACCTCAATAGTGTGAAGATCACTATCCCACCTTTCAAAGGGACTAGTGATCCGGAGGCTTTCTTAGAGTGGAAGGTTCAATTGGAGCGGGTCTTCGACACGAATGATATGTCCGAGGAGAAGAAGGCTACATATGTCATTGCTTCCTTTGAATCCTATGCCTCTATATGGTGGGAATCCATGAAGCGATCAAGGAGACGACTTGTGTTGCGGATGAACATCACTTGGGAAGAGTTGAAAGAGGTAATGAACAACAAATATGTGACTCCCAAGTATCGACAAGAGCAACTCAAAAGGCTCTATGAATTGAAACAAGGCTACAAGTCCGTTGATGAATATTTCAACGACTTTGAGAAAAACCGGATGGCTCTTGATATGGAAACGGAGGATGAGGAACAAGCTATCATCCGTTTCAAAAGTGGCTTGAGTAGGGAGATTGCTTCCCAATTGAGGCTACACATCTTCCACTCTCTACAAGATGTGTGTGATGCCGCGGTGGAGGCCGAGAAGTGGCTCAAAGAAGAAAAGGCTCCTCGCTATAGGAGTACCACCACTACCACTCCAACAACTCGCCCCAAAGAATGGAAGACCCCATACACAAGTGGTGCAAGTGGGAGTCGAGATGTGAAGAAGCCTTTTGAGAAGGCTACCCCGAGAAGCGACCACAAAGAGGTTGGAGGTAATTCTAAAACTACTTTAAATACTCCTTCTTCTTCTTCTTTCCAATGCCATAAATGTAAGGGTTATGGCCACTTTTCCAAAGAGTGCCCTACCCGAAAAACAATGATTGTGATGGATGATGGGATGGTCTATGAGGGGGAAAGTGAGCCCGAGGAAGATGTTGAGGAGGAGAGTGAGGAAGTTGAGGGCGAGGGTGAAGAGAGAGCGACGGAGGGGGATGATCCTAATATGTTCCTTGTGGTACGTCGAATTTGGGGTGCCATGGTGAATGAAGAGAGGGAAGATGAGCAAAGGGAAAACTTGTTCCATGCTAGGTGTAGAGTGAAAGGACAAGTGTGTTCCATGATCATTGACTCGGGTAGTTGTGCAAATGTGGTGAGCCAATCTTTGGTCTCACAATTGAAGTTGCCTACCCTTAAGCATCCAAACCCCTACCGTTTGCAATGGTTGAGTGAATGTGGGGAGTTGAGGGTAGTGAAGCAAGTCTTGATTAGGTTCAAGATTGGGAACTACCAAGATGAACACATATTTGACGTGGTGCCAATGCAAGCTTGCCACCTCTTGTTTGGTAGGCCTTGGCAATACGACAAACAAGTGGTTCATGATGGCCGGGCCAACACTTACACGGTTAAACATGAGGGGAAAAGGTTTGTGCTTACGCCCTTGACACCAAAGCAAGTAAGTGAGGACTATCGGCGCATGAAAGAGTTGCGGGAAGCGGCTAAGGCCAAGTCCCCGGTTGTGGCCAAGCCTTTGGCCGAGACTCCACCATCTTCCACCGGTCGCATGTGTGCCATGATGCAACCGGGCGAGTACTTGAGAGGTAATGATGGCACCAAAATGCTCATTTGCCTAGTGCACAAAGGTATGGTTCTAAACTCCGATAGTGATTTTTCTTCTAACCCTAACCCTTTGCCTAGTGCTATTGAGAATGTTTTGAAGGTGTTTGAGGACATGTTCCAGGAAGAGATGCCGAGTGGACTTCCTCCATTGAGGGGGATTGAGCACCAAATCGATTTTGTTCCGGGGTCCCAAATCCCAAACAAGCCGGCTTATAGGAGCAACCCGGAGGACACCAAGGAATTGCAAAAGCAAGTGGATGAATTGCTCACCAAAGGGTTGGTTCGAGAAAGCTTGAGTCCGTGTGCCGTACCGGTCATTCTTGTACCAAAGAAGGACGGGACATGGAGGATGTGTGTTGATTGCCGAGCGGTCAACAAGATAACGGTAAAGTATCGTCATCCCATTCCTAGACTTGATGACATGCTTGATGAATTGAGTGGTTCAACCGTCTTTACCAAGATAGATCTTAGGTCCGGCTACCACCAAATCCGGATGAAATCGGGTGATGAGTGGAAAACCGCATTCAAGACCAAATTTGGTCTTTATGAATGGTTGGTGATGCCTTTTGGCCTCTCCAACGCACCTAGCACTTTCATGCGGTTAATGAACCATGTTTTAAAACCGTTTATCAATAAATTCGTGGTCGTCTATTTTGATGATATCTTGATTTATAGCAAATCAATAGATGACCATGTGGGCCACTTGAGTCAAGTTCTTGAAGCGCTAAGAGCCGAAAAGCTCTATGCCAATTTCAAAAAGTGTGCCTTTTGTGTGGAAAAGGTTGTCTTTCTTGGCTTTGTTGTTAGTGCCAATGGCGTAGAGGTCGATGAGTCCAAAGTCGAAGCCATTAGAGATTGGCCAACTCCTACTAATGTGTCTCATGTTAGGAGTTTCCATGGCCTTGCTAGTTTCTATAGGCGCTTTGTAAGGGACTTTAGTACTCTTGCCGCACCACTCACCGAGTTGGTGAAGAAAGACAAGGCCTTTGTGTGGGGAGAGCCTCAAGAAAAGGCTTTCCAAGAATTGAAAAGGAGGCTAAGTACCGCCCCATTGCTACAATTGCCCGACTTCGGGAAGGCTTTTGAGGTAGAATGTGATGCCTCGGGGGTGGGTATTGGGGGTGTTCTCATGCAAGAAGGGAAACCCGTTGCCTACTTTAGCGAGAAATTGAAGGGCGCAACCTTGAATTACTCCACGTATGACAAGGAGTTGTATGCCCTCGTGAGAGCTTTAGCCCATTGGCAACATTATCTATGGCCTCGGGAATTTGTGATCAAGAGTGACCATGAGTCACTCAAACATCTAAGAGGTCAAGAGAAATTGAACAAAAGGCATGCCAAGTGGGTCGAGTTCATTGAGTCCTTCCCTTATGTAATTCATTACAAAAAGGGTAAGGACAATGTTGTAGCCGATGCGCTTTCTAGAAAGTTCGCCCTCGCTACCACCCTTGCTTCTAGACTTATGGGTTTTGAGAGTATAAAATCTTTGTACGAACATGACCCAAAGTTCAAGAGCATTCATGATGCTCTAGTGAGTGGGAAGAGGGTGGAGAAATACCAATGGGTAGATGGCTACATTTTTAAAAATGGAAGAGTTTGTGTGCCCGAGTCCTCATGGAGGGAGTTGCTTGTTCGTGAAGCACATTGTGGGGGCTTGATGGGTCACTTTGGGAGGAACAAAACCTTGGCCATTCTCATGGAGCAATTCCATTGGCCAAAAATGAGTGTGCAAGTTGAGAGACTTTGCAACACTTGCTTGGATTGCAAGTATGCTAAGTCCAAATCTAATTCCCATGGTTTGTATACTCCCCTCCCTATTCCTACTAGCCCGTGGATGGACATTTCGATGGATTTTGTTATGGGTTTGCCACGGTCTAATGGGGGACACGATAGCATTTATGTTGTCGTGGATCGGTTCTCCAAAATGGCTCACTTTATTCCTTGTAAAAAGAGTCATGATGCACAACATGTAGCTTCTTTGTTCATTGATAATGTGTTAAAGTTGCATGGTGTGCCTCAAACAATTGTGAGTGATAGGGACTCTAAGTTCCTTAGCCATTTTTGGAGGTGTCTTTGGGGTGCTCTTGGCACCAAGTTGTTATTCTCTACGTCCCACCACCCCCAAACTGATGGTCAAACCGAAGTGGTGAATCGAACCTTGGGTGCTCTCCTTAGAGCCATGACCCGAGGTAAGGCCGGGACGTGGGTTGACAAGTTGCCTCTTATGGAGTTTGCTTATAACCGTACATTGCATAGCATGATTGGCTTAACTCCGTTTGAGTGCGTCTATGGTTTTAATCCTTTGATTCCACTTGATCTAACCCCTTTGCCCAAAGAAATGGTTGTTAATTTTGAAGGTGAAAGCCGAGCTAAAGGCATGCTTGAAATCCATGCCAAAGCGAGGAAGAGATTGGAGGAAGCCTATGACAAGGTTGCCCTCAAGAAGAACAAGGGGAGGAAGAAGTTGGAACTCAAGAAAGGAGATTGGGTGTGGGTGCACTTCCGCAAAGAGAGGTTTCCAAACCTTCGAAAAGGGAAGTTGGCACCCCGGGGAGATGGACCTTTCCAAGTGCTCTCCAAGATCAACAACAACGCTTATGTGATCGATTTGCCGAGTGAGTACACTATTTCAAACACTTTTAATGTTAGTGACTTGGCTCCTTTTGATGTAGGTGATGATGCCGTGAAGGACAATGTCGTGGAGGTTGATGCTACAATTTCGAGGACGAAATCTCCTCAAGAAGGGGAGGATGATGCGGGGCAAACCACCACCACAAGACCCTTTACGAGAAGCCAAGCCAAGGCACTTCATGATGCTCACTTATACTTGATTCGGAGGGGCGTTGATGATACGAGCTCCGGAGGCCATTGGAAGATCATACACTTGAGTTCGATGGAAGGAGAAATGGAAAGCTTCAGGCCCCAGGCGGAGCGCCCAGGACCTTAGGCGGAGCGCCCAAAATGGGCAGCCACTGGGCGGAGCGCCCAGCCTCTGGGCGGAGCGCCTAGCTCAATTTGGACAGTGGAGGTCACCAGGCGGAGCGCCTGGGTCATGCTTCCTCCAGGCGGAGCGCCCAGCTCCAGGGTGGAGCGCCCAATATGCTGATTTGCCTAGCTTTTTGTGTAAACTTCCTATTTTGACCCTAGCTAGTTCTATTGTATTTCTATCTAGCTAAGGGCTAATTAGACATTTCAATAGGTTGTAGAAGGGTGCTATAAATAACACCCTTCATCATTTATTGCCATTTACCTTACCTTGAATATTGAATTGATGAGCATTGCTCCCAAACACTTGTAACCACTATTGGCTTGAATCAATTGGATGAATCCAAGTTGCTTTTCAATCCTCTTCGATCACTCTATTTGCTTGAGCCGAGTGTCTCTTGAGGATAGTTGCATAGCGTAGGTGCTTCTTGACTCGAATCGAGGGTGTATCAAGACTCGTTCCTTGGTGCTACTTCGTAAGTGTTCTTGTTGCGTCTTCTTGATGCCATTTAATGAAACTTCTTACTTCATCAAAAAAAAAAAAAGTGTTCTTGTTGCGTCTCGTTCTTTATCATCATTTATCGCTTCCGTAGTTTTCCCCTTATCAATCTTACACAGACTTCTTGGCAGTGGGCACCTTGCACAGACTTCTTGGCAATTGCAAAGACTTTAAACCCTGTTTGATGCAGGGTAAAACACGCGGAAGCTACAAACGATACGAAAAGGCGGAAGCTAAAACAAGATTGGCGATATCGATAACGATATCGAGATAAAAGCAAGACAAGGCTTGAAACGTTTACCTAAGTAGCACCGAGGAACTCATCTCGATACACCCCAGGTGAAGTCAAGGATCACCTATACTACCCTCAAGAGGCACCCGGCTCTTGCAAATAGAATGATCAAAGAGGTTACGATGTTCAACTTGGAATCCACCAAGTGAAATCATGCCCGTTCACGGGTTCTTCATTGAGATTCACTCAAGAAATATATCATTCTACATTCAAGGTTTGTTAAAATGCAATAAATGACTAAGGGGTCTATTTATAGTTTCCCATTACAAGAGTTGCCAAGTTTCTGGTCGCTGCCACTCCACTGGTCTTCGCGATCGCGTGAATGGAATAGCGATCGCGTGGGCACTTGGTTGCTGAGGCGCGCGATCGCGCGGAGGGTGGCGCGAGGGCTAAGAGCAATGATCTCCTCATCGCGATCGCGCAGACACGCACGCGATCGCGAAGAACAGATCTTCCTCGTCAGGCAGTAAGCTCAGAAAGTGCTGCCCTGTTTTGGCTCCCCTGTTTCCTGCACTGGTTTCAGCCCTGCCTTCACTTTGATTGAGCTCCAATGCATGGTCTTCAAGTCGTCTCCCGAGCTCATATCATCCATGCCTTGACTTCCAGACCAAGTGTAGGTGTCGATGCAATTTGGGCTGCATCATCCTCCCCTTCTTGAGAAGATTTCGTCCTCGAAATTAAGGCGTCCTCCTCCAAGGTAGTATTACCTACATCAAAAGGCAAACAAAACAAAAGCTCCTACTACAAGAGTAGGTAAGTGCCAACGGTGTGGGAAAACACACTCTTATGGTATAACCAAGCATCAATAGCAACAAAGAAGCTCATGTTCCCGAAGGAACTAGCAAGTACTTGGTTCAACAACGAAGTGCTCCCAACACAAAAACAAACAAAGAGATCAATAGGGCATGGCACATGCAAGATTAAGCTATCAAAATCCCTACAATCCCTAAGTTCAAGATTAGCACACCAAGATGTCCCACTACGCGAGTAGGCAAGTCCAACAAGAGTGAAGGTAAGTGATGTGGAAAATTCACTCTTGTGATAGAGCCAAGTATCAATACCAATCAAAAAGTTTATGTCTCCAAAGGAGACAACAAGTTCTTGGCTCCATAGTGACAAGCACCCACAAACATGACAAGCAAAGAGATCAATAGGACATAGAACATTCAAGATTAAGCAATCAAAGTTCCTATGACCCCTAAGCTCATGTTCAACATACCAAACCTTCGATGCAATATTTTCACAATGCGGCACAATGGTTTTGGCATGCTCAAGTCTCAAAGTGTGGTTAACATATGGGAGGGAATAGACAAAGTAGTGCAATACACAATTAGCATCGAATACCCCACTCCCCTTCTTAAAAGCTCTCATACTCACACTAAGAGATACCTCCTCACCTCTAATTTCATCCTCAAGACAACCCCTCTCACAAGGTAAGCTCTCAAGGAAGGCATTGATAATAGCCTCTTCATCATCATAACCCGAATCAACGAAAGTAGGGTCACTAGAAGAATCATCCACCTCACTCGAAGCTTCAAACAAAGAGTTGTCTATGGGATCAAATCCCTCACACCCCGGAGGTTCCAACTCATTCCTAACTCTAGCTCGATACAACTCACCACCACAAATAAGGATGCTCTCAAACAAAGGATTAGTAAAAGTGCGCATCCCATTCTCAAGGTCAAGCAAAGGTGAAGTATCATAGCTAGGTTCATCACTCGCACTTGAGGAGTCATCGAATATAATTCGATCCATCTCATCCACTAGGGACTCCTCAAGGTCACTACTTTTCCCACTACAACACATAGGTCCACCAAAGGCAATTAAATCAATAAGGGCATGATCAAACAACTCATCTCCCCCTTTATCAAAAATTGGTGGTGTGTCATAACAAGGCTCACAAGTATAGTCAACTACCATTTCCTCACTAAAGAGAGGTTCATTGAATATCGAGCTCACATCATGATGCGGCTTATCAATCCTCTCAACTAGCGGTTCACATGCACACACAAGTTGACTATTCGACTCTACGCTAGTTGCGATTTCATAAAATGCAACACAAGTATCAACTAGCATTGAGTCTTCACAAGACAAGGAATGATCATGTTCATAAGAAGGTGAAGAAACACTTACACTTGAGTAGCTCCCGTGAGTACCCACATCACGTGAAGAGTCACGTTCAAGTCCTCCTTCATCAAACTCACAATCAAGATCTCCATCCTCTTGTCTTCTTCCCAAGGCAAACGGTTGAGGCTCCAATAGCTCGCCTCCAAGAGTACCTACACAAAAGCTATAGCAAGAAGGAGAAGAGAACATATGGTTAGGACAAAGGGGCCCTCACTCTCAATTTGTTTTTCCTCTCCTCTTCTTTCTTTTAATCCGCTCTCATGTGCAAGTGCACGGGGGTGAGGTCTAAGAATGTCATCACCTCGCTCACCTCCCCCAACTCTCTCATTTGCCATTGGTTGGCTCATAGGAGTAGTATACTTACTCTTAGAGTGAGTAACTACACCATCTTGGGGAATGCCCAAGTTGTGGGGAATGCCCACTTGTTGGGGAATGCCCAACGGTTGGGGAATGCCCAACTTTCCTTCACTAATGCTTTTTCCGGCATCTTTTTGGACACTCGGGGTCCATTCCTCTTCGAGGCGATCAAACCTCGAGCTTATAGATCTCACCTCGGCCAAGAGGTAGGCCAAAGTGCTTACCGGGACCTCAATGGTATCGTATATGTCTCCGGCCATGTCCCTACAAAAAATTAAAGACAAGAGAAAGAGGTTAGAGTAAAAACCTCACTCGCTCCCTCACCTTTGGAATGTCTCTCGGGTACACTCAATTTAGTGGGTGGTAGGATCACTCAAGCTTGATCTCAAAGGCTTCCTCGTAGTTGAACAACCACCTCAATAACCACTCAAGTTACAAGAACCAAATACTCTTCGGGGTGAGTGGAATTGATGGGACTCGATGGGCGAACGGCTTTATAAGTGTGCACTTGAGCCAAAATATACTACGAGTCTTCTTTGAGCTCTACTCTCCTTCTAGGCACGAGTATCCTATTCGCACAAAAGATTAGTACTAATTAGGTAGGAGTGTTACCCTCAAAGTACTAACCGGAAGTGACGCGATCAAATGTTCAAAGATCGAATCGTCACTAAACGGATTCGGAATTGGATGATTTTTGGTTTGTGATCTACAAACTCACCATATTTAATGATGCCATGGGAGTTTTGGTGGTTGGAAAATGTTACGAACACTTTGCGAACAATCTGTCCCAAAACAGGATTTTCTGCAAATAAGTACTCTTCGCTATCGCGTGGGTTGGCGCGCTATCGCGATGACTTAATTGGCAAAGTGTCGCGATCGCGTGAGGCTGTGCGCGATCGCGCAGGCCTGCGTTCCAGAACCAGAACCCCGACTGCAAACTCAGTTTTTGGCACACAAATCACCCAAATTCAACTTGTTTTTCAGTTCTAAAGCTTCCAAAGGGTGTTTTCAACTGAAGTAAACAATCCTCAATGATTTTACCAATCAAACAATCAACAAACAAGTTGTTTTCAAGAATTTGGAGTAAATTCTTCAAAATTTTCAAGAACTTCAAAATTTCAAAAGCCCGATTTTCAGTCCGCTACTCCAAATGACGATATGGGGATATCAAAATGACGAGAAAAGTATAAGGATCAATCCCCAATACCAATCAACCAAGAATTCACAACATAAATCAAGTTCTATCAAATTGTGTGAATTCTCAACTTTTGAGATTTGGTTTTCAAGATTTTGATTCACGACTTCAAATCGCGTTTCGTGGGTACCAAATCAACGGGAATATGATAACAAACAATCCCCAATAACAAACAACAACAAAATCGCAACAAGCAACGATTTCTAGCAATTTTTTTGTGATTTTCAAGTTTTTGGATTTTTTTTTTGTTTTTCTTTCAAATAAGAACAACAAACAACAAAATGATAACAACGACAAGAACAAGACCGAGGATTCGTAAGAACGAAGCCTAGCCGTGCTCTGATACCAACTGATGCAGGGTAAAACACGCGGAAGCTACAAACGATACGAAAAGGCGGAAGCTAAAACAAGATAGGCGATATCGATAACGATATCGAGATAAAAGCAAGACGAGGCTTGAAACGTTTACCTAAGTAGCACCGAGGAACTCGTCTCGATACACCCCAGGTGAAGTCAAGGATCACCTATACTACCCTCAAGAGGCACCCGGCTCTTGCAAATAGAATGATCAAAGAGGTTACGATGTTCAACTTGGAATCCACCAAGTGAAATCATGCCCGTTCACGGGTTCTTCATTGAGATTCACTCAAGAAATATATCATTCTACATTCAAGGTTTGTTAAAATGCAATAAATGACTAAGGGGTCTATTTATAGTTTCCCATTACAAGAGTTGCCAAGTTTCTGGTCGCTGCCACTCCACTGGTCTTCGCGATCGCGTGAATGGAATAGCGATCGTGTGGGCACTTGGTTGCTGAGGCGCGCGATCGCGCGGAGGGTGGCGCGAGGGCGAAGAGCAATGATCTCCTCATCGCGATCGAGCAGACACGCACGCGATCGCGAAGAACAGATCTTCCTCGTCAAGCAGTAAGCTCAGAAAGTGCTGCCCTGTTTTGCCCTGTTTTGGCTCCCCTGTTTCCTACACTGGTTTCAGCCCTGCCTTCACTTTGATTGAGCTCCAATGCATGGTCTTCAAGTCGTCTCCCGAGCTCATATCATCCATGCCTTGACTTCCAGACCAAGTGTAGGTGTCGATGCAATTTGGGCTGCATCACTGTTGCAATGGGCAACTTGTCTCTGCAAGTCTTGGCTATGCAAAGAGTTTAAGCTCTGGTGCAATGACACCTTACACAGACTTCCCTGGCAATTGCCAAGACTTCAAGCTTTATTGTAGTTGCCAACTTGCAAAAGAAGGTCTCTGCAAATCTTGGCTATTGCCAAGAGTTTAAGCTCTGGTGCAATGGGCACCTTACAAAGACTTTTGGCAATTGCCAAGACTTCAAGCCCTGTTGTAGTGGCCAATTTGCAGAGAAAGTCTCTACAAGTTTTGGCTATTGTCAAGAGTTCAAGCTCTGGTGCAATGGCCACCTTGCACAGACTTCTTGGCAATTGCCAAGACTTCAAGCCCTGTTACAGTGGGTAATTTGTAGAGAAAGTCTCTTCAAGTCTTGGCTATTGCCAAGAGTTCAAGCTCTGGTGCAATGGGCACCTTGCACAGACTTCTTGGCAATTGCCAAGACTTCAAGCGTTGTTGTATTAGGTAATTTACGAGAAAGTCTCCGCTAGCCTTGGTTATTGCCAAGAGTTCAAGCTCTAGCGCAATGGGCGCCTTAACTAGGAAATCAAAGTGGAATCCAACACAAGAAAAATAAAAACAAGATTGAACGAAAGTTACGAACATCGTCATTAAGGGTCAACTTATCACTGGACAAATCAAGAAACTAACTTCTTTTATCAATGGTAACACCACCCAAGTGATGTTACCAAATTCTCTACAACTTTTGGCAATAGCCAACACTTTAAGGTCGGGTGAAAGGAGGCAACTTGTAGGGAAGTCTCTGAAAGTACTATCTGGTGCAATAGGCAACCTGCATACAAAGTATCTGCAAGTATTAGCAATAGCCAAGACTTTAAGCTCTATGCAATAGGCAACTTGCAGAGAAAGTCTCTTCAAGTCTTGGCAATAGCCAAGACTTTAATCTCTGTGCAATAGAGGCTACTTGCAGAGAAAATTTCTGCATTAATGGCAATACTCAAGACTTTAAGCTCTATGCAATGAGCAACAACAATATCTAATTGGTATTGCCAATAAGAACCTTAAAATCATCTTAATCAAGCATAAGAAGTAAAAAAAATTCACAGGAACGTCAAATTTAATTCAACGATCATCAATCAAAATGGAAAAAACTTACAGATAAGTGCATAGATAATAATTACCAAAAAGAAATAGAGAAAAAAAATAAATACAAATAAAGGATTAGACAAAATAAAAATTACATTATAACACAAATTAAAAAAATAAAATAAAATAAATAAAACTTTTACGTATTTCTTAAATCTCTAGGGCACAAAGAAGAAAGAAAAAAAAGGAAGAAGGAAAGAAAGAAGGAGACTGTTCCATGTGAATTGGGTTTAGGCATGGGCAAAATAGTCCTTTCGCATAGTGAGGGATGATGTGGAGGGCATTTACTTAAAATATTTGAAAGTGGGGACAAATTGGTAGGACCAGTACTTATGGGGCACTGCGTGAAATTTTTTGATCCATACATTATAATTTCCACATCACTAGCATGTGAACCTAATGATTTCACATAACCCTCCCAAGACACGTAACATTGGACAAACTACAAAAGTCCAATTCTCCCAATCGAGTTAGGAGAAGTATTAGCAATAAATAAAACGAAAGTGGAGAACGTCAGATCAAGCTTTTTTCCTGGAAACACCATATCTAATAATCAACAGAGCTACTTTGTTCAATTACATCCAGACAAAGAATTATAAGCTAAACCGGGAAACAAAAAGAATGACTAACAAATTTCCTAACTACTACGTACAAGTGGAGATTCAATGATACAGACCGTGTGGGAGATTATCTCTGCAAAGCACAGCTCATGTCTAGTCACTGCTCTCATGTTAGCCTAGCAAACAATAACTGAATCTCACGTCCCTATCTACCCCTGTTGAGCTCTCAGTCGAATACAGTACTCAGTGTTGGCTTCCCTCGAATCCCTGGACCAACTGGAGCACGATAAAGAAAACAAGTTTAACAACAGTCGGCCTAATATGTTGGCTTAACATAAACACATTAGGCATATATACAGAGAAGGCTTAACATCATTGTTCCACAAACTACATATGTGTATTGTGGTCTAATTCGTGTTTAATTGAAACACTAACTAATGATTCATACAAGTTCACAATAAATCAAAAGTCAAATCCACTGATTTAAACATCGCAGGGCAATCAATGTACCATATGCACAAAGATGTTTAATATTCAATGCATCATACAGATCTTGCATGCTATAATTATGGTATAATTCCCTATTTCAACTTCCCCATCATCGTATTATGTTTTGATCATTTAGGTATGCTTTTATGTTTTAATAGGTTCACAATTTAGGTATAAATACATTCTCTCTTTTTTTGATGAGGTAGAATATACTCTATTTTATGTAGTGAATACATCACCTTATGATTCTCACTTTATATATTCAAAAGGAATGTGCTAATCATGGGTCAAGAACTAAAGTGGCAGTTAACAAATACAATTAGATCAGTGATTATATACCATCTAGATACTTAACTGCATGGCTGTAAAAGAATTGTTTTGCTACTTGAATAAACATACTCAGCAGGAAGATTTAGTTTCTAACTTTTGAAACAATATTTTATAAGCAGGCAATATTTTGAAATTGCTGCACCAATTTAGTACCAAAGGAGGTAATGTGAGTGTACAATAACAGTGGGCTGTCGCCCTGTCTGTTTAAGGAGTCTATGAAGACCAATACAGTGTTAGCCTCAATTACGGAAATCCTTTTATACCAACATCATACTCAGATCAGTCTCAACTTTACAAAAGACAAATGCGAGGCTTTATTTCAAAGCATTTTTCATTTCCCTAAAAGTTAAAAATTTTATTATATTAAAAAATCCGGCTTTGTAACTTATACATATTTTTATATTTGGTATATCATTCATCACACAGTGTCAGAAAGTTGATGACGATTTATATCTATTTTTAAACACTTTTTAAGTCATAAAATTAGATAAATAGACCCGGTGTCTCCCAAAGCAGGCAAAATTTAAGCAAGCAAAGGAGGAAAAACACAACCAGGTTCTTTGCTATAGCTTACCTTAAGGAGTATCATCATCTGAACTAGAATCATCAATTCTCCTGTCTGTGATAGCTGGAAAAAGCTTCTGCCGAGGATCAAGGGACGGTAGATGGCTGGATTCTGAAGATTTACCTCCCAAATTCTCTTTCTTCGGCGTGCCATTTAGCTTTTTCTGAGCATTTTTAACCTCTATGCATACCTTATCCAAAATAACAAGAAAATCTCGTACAACAATAAATAATCGTAAACCTTCATCTTTCCCTGCATTTCCATGGAAATAATCACCTGTGCTCTTAACTAGAGCCATAATTCTTTTTTCTTCCTCAAGTAACCACATGACATCAACCTCAGCGTTCTGCACAAAATTCTTTAGGGTCTGCTGAAACCCATCTTCATCAGCTACGTTCTTCATTTCTGAATTTAGGAAATCACGAGATCTTTTGAGTGCGTGACCAAGCTTGGACACTGTGCCCGTTAAGCTATCCGCATCTAAAATTGCAGCTTTTTTCACATTTTCAAGTTCACTACTCAAACCAGAAACAACCTGTAGACCGGTACTTCGATAATACTCCTCTGTGTCCTGAGACAGATCCTCCACTAGATCATCAGACTTGCTCCCCCGATCCCTGGCAGCACGTATACCTTCTGAGCGGATAATCTCTTGAACAACAAAATGCAACAATGTAGTTTTCCCATCTATTCCTTTTACGTCTGATAGTTTCAGAAGTGTGTCAAGTTTAAATGCTTGTGCACCACCACGGAATGTTCCATCATTCATACGATTGCCAGTTTTCAGAACAGCCTCAAGGAGCTTATGAAACAGGCGGCTTTTCCGGAGTTCTGTGCAAGCAGCCTGGAGCATAAATGAAGTCTATAAAGATGCAGCATACACAGACTGTTAAGGTTACAAGTGTAACATGCAAGAGATATGCCACAGAGATAGAAGCTACTGCCTTCGATTTGAATCCCTGGTCATATTTTTCGAAGGATCTGCTTTCTAAACCCGTCATATATGCACATATATATTCAGCACAGACATGGCATCTTCTTAACATATGTAGGGAAGGCATTGTTGCAAAGAAAGACGACAACATATGAATTTTTTTTGCATGTCTCTATGTTAGACGGTGGTATGAAATATGCAACTTATCAACAACAATAAGCCTCAACATCTACACATAGATGGAATTGAAGCACGCTCTTTTTTATCAAACTTGAGTTCCAGTCACTTTCAGAAAGAAATGTTAACCGTCCAGAATAAAGGTAGATAAATTCACGTTGCATTTCTGCGCTAGCTAAGCAGGTCGTCATAATGCGATACTTTCATCATCAAAATCAGAAATTTCATGTTCCTAGTCAGAAAGAAGCAGAGCTAGGACACAACACCTACCGCGCAGCAGGGTTGTGAAGAATGAAGATGCAAAAGACTGACTTAAGCATTGAACATGAATGCTGTATTTGCATGCAGTGATTTTCTTCAATGCCCTTTATGGACCCATATTATGGATAAGTTGCAGGAAAGTAAGTCTCATTATATCAATCTGCTTCCAAACTCTACCAGTTAGTACTGACTAAGTTGTTAGTCGGAATTTTCATTATAGGAGGAAATTGTAATATATGTCATGCAAGTATATGTGATGCTGTTAATCAAACTTTAGCAACAATACACTTCAGAGAGGAAGAACAGAACGTAGCAACACATTGGAAGAAATTACATCCATACAACTCATTGGTTCATCACACCAGTTGATTAAAATTTCAAGTACCCCTCGACCAAATCCAGAATATTTTAGTGTAATTCGACCAATATGAAAAGAACTCAGCTAGGGATGTTTATTCATGATTCAAAAGTTCATCAAAATCAGGAAACTTTATCTCACCTCCAAAGTGGCAAATGATTCTTTAGTCATTAATGCCTCCTCCTGAAGACTGCACATAAAAAGCAAGGATTCTAGCCTCTTGAAGGCAAATGGAATATCAACCAAGACTTTCAGGAACCGCTCAGCAGGCCCAAGCCGAGATAGATCCCCACTGTAGAGCCTCAGCTTCAATTCTTCCTCAGTAGTTGGTGCCATCTTCAGCAAAGTTTGAAGGAGTTCACAAGGAAGCTCATTTCCTGAGTCGGTATAAAACATTAGTCACTGCTTTTGTAGATGCACATGCAGCAATCAATCACTTATAACACCCAACAAAAATACACTTACACTAGATGCTTTGTCACTTGACAGTTGACAGTAAAGGAGTCGAAAATTTGCTTACTAGAGTATAATTATTGTGATCATGATTATAGTGACCTATCTTGAAGTGGAGCCTACTTTTTTATTTCTGAAAGCAGGTTTATTTCTGAAAGTGAGTTTATCAGATAAAGCACCCCGTCAATCAGATAGGTCAATTGTTATGTTCCCAGGATCGGGTCACATGACGGTGAAGATAGTAGGACTCGTCAAAGGGAGCTCCAACCTTAGGCTCGTCAAAGGGAGCGCTAATCTTAAAGACTCATTGAGAGAGAGTCTCAGATCTCTGAAATATTGCTCTTTAAATAGAGCTTACAGAGTCCTAATTGAAATAGAACTAGAAGTCTACCATAAACCAATAACTTGAACAAAAGAGACCTAATAACCCTAAATAAACCATTAATTTATTGACTAAATAACATAAATAAATAATATTAAAAACCTATGATAATTAAACCACTACCGTCTAAGCATGTAACATTACTCCCTTCCTGAAAAACAAGCTTGTCCTCAAGCTTGAAATCTGGATAAGTCCGACGAAAATGATCCACATTCTTCCATTTGTTCCTCACTTGTATTGGTCTACTGTCCACTTTTAGCCAAAACAACTTCTTAGATTGATTGGTTGTCATATAGGACTTATCACGGTTGTAACAAATCCTTTTAGCTCTGGGCCTAGCCATCTTTGCCCGATTTAATTTTTTGATGAAGGGATTCACCGCAAATTTTGTTGTTTTTCCTGTAGCTCCAACTTGATTAGTGGAAAAGTGATTCGCTTCTCTGTTAGGTTGCAAAGTGTTGCTATTGCTTTCACTTGTTTCCTCTTCCCTGAAAACTGGTTTACTCGTACTTGTAATGATTATTTGCAATTGGTCTAACTGCATGGAAATTTGTTTAAGTTGGTTGCCAAAGCGATGCTCCATTTTAGAAACACTAGCTTCTAGGGCTGCCTCCATAGCTGCTAATGCCTCCTCCACAATTGATTTGATTTCATCGCCCTTCGTGTTAGGCTCTGATACCAATCTGTTATGTTCTCGGGATCGGGTCACAGGGCAGTGAAGATAGTAGGGCTCGTCAAAGGGAGCTCCAACCTTAGGCTCGTCAAAAGGAGCGCTAACTTTAAGACTCATTGAGAGAGAGTCTCAGACCTCTAGTGTTCTGTCAAACTTTCTGCTTATTATTAATCTCTGAAATATTGCTCTTTAAATAGAGCTTACGGAGTCCTAATTGAAATAGAACTAGAAGTCTACCATAAACCAATAACTTGAACAAAAGAGACCTAATAACCTTAAATAACCTAGACCCAATAACCCTAAATAAACTATTAATTTATTGACTAAATAACATAAATAAATAATATTAAAAGCCTATGATAATTAAACCACTACAGTCTAAGCATGTAACATCAATGACCATAGAACAGTAAGACTGAGCAAAACCTCAACGAGTATCTGATGTTGCAGATAGATAAGGCTCACAGCAGGAGTCCAGTTGCACTTAAAGTATATGTGATTGCAGAAGCAAGGCAACAAATAGTACACAAAGAGAAATTGACCTTCTTAAAGATAAAATGCACAAAGCCACGAAGGGCCAGCAACAGAAAAGGACCAAATAGAAACCTAGAAAAACAAATTAAGTACCATATATCTTATATCTTGTTGAAAGAATACATTGGTCGGGGCTGAGGGTTCATCAGTAAGCAGTTCTTCAGATGCTTCAGGCAAAAGCCACATTAACACTACTACTCGAGTTAAGAAGGAAAAGACAGGAATATGTAAAACAAAGTGACTAATACCAATTGATACTACAGTCCTCGCTTTCCATAATACATAGATTCTCTCTTGTATCACCTATTCCATATTGACTACATCCTGCCTGTATTGCAACAGTAACGCACCCCTGGTGGGTGGTTAAAATACCACCTAAGTAGTACTTCATCCTGTTTGTAAAACCAAAAACTTTTTCCTTTCCTAGAAATAACCACATCAACTCATACTAGCTATACTGTCTTAACCATGACAAAAAACCTTTGCAACTAATTATTTCATTTTTTTCACAGTCTGAATACTTTTACATCTATCTCTAGTATCATGATCCATTTAACTTTCTTCTCTTAATCTCTGGAAGGGCAAAAGTCATCGCTTTTGAGACAAATAGGTATAACATAGAAGCGTCAAATTTTTTTTCCACAATTTTGGCAACCAACTATAAATAAGGAAAATTAACTTTTTTTCTAAAACATTTTGACAACTACTACCCCTCAGTCCCAAAAATTCAATAATAAAAGAATTAATCTTTAAGGATCTCAGGATGAAGAATGGAAGTAGAATCACTAGAGAAGCATGATATACTAATATATTTAAATTTTATAGGACCTTATAACAATTTCTTTCTCATCAGAGGGATAATGATTAAAGTAGGTCAAACATGAAGCTTTTTTTAAGTAGACAAGTAAGCGAGTGCTGAGGTGCACAGTAAAAATCAAAAGAATATTAGTGGAAAACATCTTAAAAATGCTCGCCTTCAACTAAACAGCTTATTTAAGTATTAAACTTAAGAAGTTTCTATGATTCATCTGGTAGCACATGATAACTAGAGCCTATAGGTACTCTTTTCAGTTCTCTGAATAAGATAAAGTTTTCACTTTTTCTTTGGGTTGATAGAGTAAGATACAGATTCTCTTTAGCAAGAGATTCGCAATGCCAAACAAACCCAATACCCCAGGGGAATTATCAGCAGTTTTGAACTTGGTCGATCTCACTACTAGTTAATTGTAATAACCCTATATGTGCAAGACGTGCCTATTATTGAGGGGGGGAGGGGTATGTTCTCCTATAAGGTTACAAACGCATCAAATTCTGAATATATTGAAGGGTAGAAAAAAAGGAACAGGAAATCACCTTCTTTGAGGGCATCACAAACTTCTTCTGTTGTCACGTTTAAGGCTTTAAGAAGAATAGATAAGTTCTGAGCTTTCCTTTGATCAATAATTTGAACATATTGTTTGGAAGCATCTTCGAATGTAGAGTCCTTCTTTGAAGTCTTGTCTTTGTCAGCAGGAGCATATCCAAAGAGACTCTCTATCATGTCCTCATCAAATCTGTCAAACAATATACATAGTCCATTAAGCAGTTTACTCAATCAAAATTCAAAACAATCACACAAACACATCGAGCAAGAAAAAGTAGACTTACTGGAATGATCCTGATTTAATTTGATGCCAAACCATTGAATGGTCTGGGTTGGCTAGAACCTTATCCCAGAAGAAAGGCTTTAGCTTAGTCTTGGAAGCATCAGTCCCTGATCCCTCAGTTGGCGCACTAGAGGATGCGTTTGGTCCAAGAGGCGAAGGTCGGGGTGGCTTCAAGCCGGAGGGAGGAGGACGAGGTGGAGTAACACCATGGACCGGAGGTGGTGGCGGACGAGGGCCAGCCTTAGCACGAGTTGGTATGGCTGGTGGAGGAGGGGGGCCTGGTGCAGGAGGACGTGGACCACCAGATAAAGGCTTCTGCGGTGGTGGAGGTGGTGCTGGAGCAGCGGGATTGGCTGGATTGGCAGGAGGCAGTGGGGAAGGGGCTGGATTAGCAGGAGCTTCAAAAGGATTCACCCTACCAGGGGGAGGCTTAAGTGGAGGCAATCCATGCCCCTCCATCTTTCCAGGTGGTATCTGTGCAGAATCCCTTGCTGCAGGACCAGCAATGCCAGTAACAGTTCCAAACGGGATCTCCGTTTTAGAATCATTAAGAATGTTGGGGTCCATGTGGAAACTTTTACCCATTTTATCGTAAGGATTGTCACTGACTGAAAGATTACCAGCATTACTCATTGAAGCTCCTAAAACAGATGACTTGTGTAATGAAGCTGAAAGATTGAAGTCAGAAAAATCAGTATACCAAAGCCAAAAGCAGTATATAGATACAAGAGAAACAAGGAATTGTGAATGTACCAACAGAATAGTCGCTTAAGCTTAAGCTAAGAAGAGGCCTCTCATCATTCCTTCCCTTTCTGGATCCAGCACCACAAACCTTGCAATAGCATATAAAAAAGAGTGCAACAACAACAAATGTGGCTGCAGCAGTTACAAGAACTGCAACAACTACTGTTTTCCTGTTGCTTTTTCGCTTATTTGACTGTACATTCGAAATAGAGTTCTGAGGAGCAGAAGAATGATCACTAGGAGCGGAATTTTTGCTTGAATCGTTATAGTCTCGAGGAAAAAATGGCTGCGAAGGAGGATGGGCAGGCGGTGGAGAATTGGAAGTAGCTGGATCAGGTGAAGGAGCAGGAGCCCCTCCAACATCAAGCAATTCACGCCGTCCAGGTGCACTGTACCAGGAAAAGAGAAAGTCCATGTACCTGTTATACCATGTCGGTGAACGCTTCTCCTCTCCTGAACTAAGAAACAGGAGATTTTTCTTCACTAAACAACCCATAAGGGCTTCCTTAGTGAGTGGATGCAAGTCATTAACACGTTTCTCTTTAGTCTTAGTTAATGATCTTCCGCTAGAGAGGATATCATGGCTCCCACTTAATTCTTCTTCGGGAACATTAAACTCAAGATCTTCAACAGCTTCACTAACATGTACCAACTCCTGCCTACAGTTTAACCAAAATACTTCAGCCTGCAACAGAAGATTACAATCAAAACTGCTTATGAGTACTTATTCTCAAAGATGTACAAATCAAATATTACTTATATATCAAAGGGGAGAGTTTTCGGTGCTGGTACAATATAAAGAACCTGGAACTAGGGAAACTTGAGGCCTTGAGGGGCACTATTTGGAACTGCTGATGAAAGAAAAACTTAACTTTGACCAATTTGAAGGATAATTTGGAGCAGGGAAGTGAAAGGAAACTACAAAGAATTCGAATGTAGTATCGTCAAAGCGAAAAGCGTAAAGAGCGCCTATATCTCTTGTGGCTTTAAGTGCAAATTGCAATTAAACGCTCCCTTTAGTGAAGAAAGGCGAAAACATTGATGAAAATGAAGAAAAAAACAAATATACAAATATTTGTGTGTGTGTTCATGAAAGAAAAAGTAATTTAAGGGTGTTTGCTAACAAAAATAATTTGAACCAAAGCCTCCAGCGGTAAGCACAACTTGTAAAGTGTGGCCTAGGCACACTTTAAGGGTTTGAACCCTAACACTACGAAACCCCAGCATTTAAATGGAGAATGGTGGAGGGGCGGGCACATTATCCACCAAGATTTGAACTGTGTTCTAATGGGCCTCAAGGATTTCTCGATTTTAAAAAAATTTATTTGAGCAAAAGAATTTAGAATACCTTCAGTAAACAAAATATATGAAGTAAAAATCATATGAATCTAGTTTGAATGCCATTTTAAAATTTTGATTTCGATGTCAAAATGCAGTTTTAAAATTTTAGTGACGAGTTTTCTTATTCAAAAATTTTGATCTCTTATATGCCTAACCCGAAACAAAAATTAGTTAGTATATTCATTAATGAAATTTCATTAGCAATTTAATCTATTTATTGTCTAGCACCTCTTATAGATAAAGTCAATGGGCAATAAGATGCATGCTTTAGTACTTTGATGATGCCTGCACTAAAGTGCCACCAAGACAAGGAGAAGCATCCTACCAGCTTCACCTAGCTTTAGGGCGTAAGCGAACCTTTAACAACATAGGTTGATAAAAGTAAAGGCAAGAACTATCAGAATTGAGAGTGCTACAGTAATGTAAAACTATGGAAGGAAATGTGATGTCAAAGATTCTTAGCAGAATTGAGGGGATTGTGATTTGTGTGTACTGTACATTTGATTTTTCTTTTCCTTATAAAGTCTTTTTA